>JAPTHN010000004.1:29566929-30766929 GCA_026936325.1 Platynereis dumerilii
ACTTCTGTCGCCAATTTGTGTCACTGATGTTTGACAATTGCAGTTAAGATTTCAAAGGCCTGTGGTAACTGTATTCATTGTTGTATCAGCTTACTGACTCTCCAGCATATCCATCGGACATTTGGGCAGGTAACCACTTTATTTTTGCCGGTCACACGCTATTTTTGCCGGTTTTGACCGGCAAACCGGCACTTTTCGCGGACTCTGCATACATAGATACATAAAAGTACGGCATGATATAAGTGCAATATGAATTTACGAGTGCAAATACATTTTCATTTTGCACCATGATAAGTGCCGTATTTGTTTCATTACATGACCGCTATGCTTCTAATATAACTTTCCATTCTGAAAAAAAAATTTCGAAAAAAAAAGTGAAATTTTTTTTTCAATAAAAACTCATATTGTTCTAACCACGCAAAATGAAAAAATCTGGAAAAAAAAAATGTTGGAAAAAAGTTGATATTGCACTCAAACCGTGCAATATGACTTTTTATGATGTCGTCATGTGACTGATTTTGGCCAATCAGCATCGTTTTAGCATAGTGCTCATGTAATTAATATAATTATGCTGTGGGCATAAAATAGTTTTATAAATATGAACCGGCTTTGATTCACAATTTGGTATTGGCATAACATTTACTGGGAAATAGGCCTATAAAATTATTTTATTTGAAAATATTTTGTTTGCCACAAACATTAAAATTAGTGTAGGTAGGCCTAGTTTATTATAAATGTACATCTGGGCCCTTCAACCAGGGCTTTGGAGTTGGAGTCAGAGTCGGAGTCGTGGAGTCGGAGGTTTTTGGGTGGAGTCTGAGTCGGAGTTGAACTTTGATTTTCAGGTGGAGTCAAAGTCGAAAAAATTAAAGGAATGACTCCTGACTCCTAAAAATAATTAATATGATTTACAAAAACACAGTGACAAAAATGCTAAATGAATCCCAAATTTTACATAAAACTTCCTAAGCAAGTATTTATGTAAAAAATCCTATTAAAACTTTGTAGAATGACTTTTTCTTCTCTGTTAACCATGTTATATTAATGTGCAATAATGCCGATAAGCGGAGTCGGGAGTCATAATTCAGGAGTCCCACCATTTTATCTCAAGGGGAAGGGGGGGGGGGATGGGGGATTTTCGAGTTCTTTGAAAATAACTTGTTGCATAGTTTTCGTAGGCAGTCTTGAAATAAATAATATCTGGTGGGGTTTTTTCTTAACAAAGTGTCGCTTGATTTAGGAATGAATATTTGATGAATTTCCGTGATCGAAACAGATAATAATTACTGCGGCCATTAACGTGAAATAAATTCCTGGCTCCAACCCCGCCTCCCCCTGGAAATTAAGTGATCTTAATTGAATTTAGCCTACACACATCGAACAACAATTGTATCCTTCGTCTTCTGTCACTCAGAAATGCGCAAGTTTCAATAACTAGAGGGGCAAAATGTATCAGGCAAATTATTTATGCATCGTCAACAAGAATAGCCTGTCAGCAGAAACAAACTTGAAATTTAGTTCAGCCCACTTGTCCAACCCACCCCCCCCCCCCCCGACCATTGAGATGGTAATAACAATTTGAAAAAAACATGGAAATATGGGGCAATGCAGGCCAGTAAATGCCAAAATGACGTCTACGTGGGTCCGTGAAAGCCTCCTCCCCCCCCACCCCCCCCACTAGACTACCCTATCTGGATCTGCCGATGGTCAGCTGCATTGACAAGATATTGCAAACAAGGTTTTGCATTTCTGAAAGTTTGTTGTTATTCACAGCATGGAATTATTCAAACTTACTTAAATTCAATCCTATTGTTTGTTTGTTGTTCTCTGTTTTCTAAAACCTATTGTTCCTCAGCAATTGGTCTGGTATGGTGGGATTTGGTGGTATTAGCTCTGGTTGAGTCACTTAAAGTGTCTTAAGTCCATAGTATATGGTCTAGTCCTTAACTGAAAAAACTCTAGTGAAACACAGAGATTAGGCTGTAACATAGTTTTGTTTGGACTACAACTGCGAAAGAAGACAGGTCTCTCACCTGAGTCACCACAAAGCAGTTGCAATGTGCAATTGAAACTTTCAAAACTGAGCCAAATTTGTCTTGTCACTTGTCACCAAACTTCAAAGGGGGCGGATTTGCCACACACGCCTGGGGCAAATCAGACCCCTGAGATAGAACATTGGTATGGTTATATCGTTTCAAAGGTGTCAAATTCAAGCAGGTAAATTTCCAGATATGTTTAGATGTATACATTCCATCATTTATAAAATTTATGTTTTTCATAAAGGTGATGGACTTAGCAAGCAATATTTGTGAAAAGGGGGGGGGGGGGGTAGATTTCCCCATCTAACCCTAACTCTACACAGTTTCCCTTAAATATAATATTTACTAATTTGATAAGTAAATGGCCACAAATGAAAAACTGTTAATGTATTTTTATAATATCAAGAGCAAGCTTTCACTTGGGAAAATTATGATATTTATATATTAGACATAATTCAAAAATGACTTACCTGTCATAAATGTAAGATCTCAGAGTGGTGCAATTGGCTGTTTCCACTTTTTTGTAATCCTGGAATACCATAATATATCGCACCAAGAATATGAAAAGGAGCAGAAAACTAATGGACATAATTATTATACCAATTCGGACTGTAACATCGATGTTCTTCATTCTGGTGCCAGTAAGTGATCTGAAAAAAAAAACGATTTGATAAAAAGACCTTTTTTAAAATAACATAATTATGATATACCACCAAAACAAAATTAATAGGTTATGCATGGGGCTTTAAGCCTCCCCCCTTGGGCAAGTAGATTTTTTCCGATATATTTTGCATATTTCTTTCGTGTCCCCGCGCCCGGGGGGGGGGGGGGATCTGACGTTTGACATTTTCTGGATCTGCCCCTGTTTATTAAGATTTATTTATTTTAAACAGGGCTTTGGAGTCTGGTAATAAGTGAACCTACTCCGACTCCTTTAACTTTCTGAAAACTCAGGGGGAACCCCCGTTTTTTTTATAATAACAACACAAATCTAAAAGTCTTTTTAATTAACTACCTCTCAATTCAATTGTTTAGAATCATTCCAGTATGTTGGTAAGAGTTGGGCCTATATCATTTGTGTATCATATGCACTAGCTTAACTGAATATGACAGACAGGGACTACTAAATCAAGATGTTTAGATTTTAGATTTATCTATCTTCTCACACCCGGTGCATTATTTTGCAAGTATGAATATGTTAAACTCGTAATAGCAATGGATGTACTGTAAATATATTTCTAGTAAGTCTACTTCAATAATGGAAAACATGGCTGGATAAAATGTACATAATATAAAATCAAAATTGTGAAAAATCTTCGGAAAGAAGTCTGACCTGTTTTCTCAAGGAATGCCAGTCCCAAATGAATGATTTGAATTGATGGCACACAGATAATCAGATGTTTTGAAACAAAAGAATTAAGGAGCAAACAAAGTGGATTAACTGGACTTGCTGTTTACAGGTGATTTTATTACCATTCGATTTTGGTCATTCACAGTTGACTGTGAGTATTCAATACAAAAACATAGGCTGCGCAGCAGCAAACCTTCAGCGAAAACGCACCATTAGAAAGGGACACGATTACGCCATAAAAGTGATGTGAAGCAAGTGCAGTAGTGGTCCGGTCTTGGCCTGAAGTTATCTATGCTCTCTGTCCTTTCATAAGCCCGTCTGCCTGCCAGGGTATGTTGAACCATGGAAAGGCCTAACTAAACTAATTGAAACATATTATGGACCAGTTTCAAGCATAAACAAGAAATAGGTTGTGAGCTGAGAGTTGGAAACCAAAAGATATTTATTTGCATTTGTTTAAATGTCAATATTTCAAAAAGAAATAAGAATAACTATCAATCAGAGCATCAAAAAGCATTATAACATTATATAGGTGATGTGTATCAAATTTCATCTGTGGATATACAATAATGGCCAAGATTTGGCCTGGAAACAGAAATAATCATTTTGATGTTTTTTTGTCAATATTTCAAAAGGTATAGAATATCCATGAATCACACCCACAAAAGGCACGACTTCATCACATAGGTGACATGTGTGACAAATTTCATCCATGTGCATGCAATAATGGCCAAGTTTTGGGCCATAAATGAAAAAATAATTTTTTTTACATTTTTCTTAATATTTCAAAAGGTATAGAATATCCATCAGTCAGACCATCAAAAGGCACAACTAGACCATAATGGCTACATCTGTAAAAGATTTCATCCATGTACGTGTAATAGGAGCTGAGTCCCAGCACGGAAACCAAAAAAATATTTTTTGTATATTTTTCTCAATATTTCAAAAAGTACAGAAGTTCCACCAATCAGACCAGCAAAAGGCACAACTAGACCATACAGGCTACATGTGTACCAAATTTCATTCATGTACATGTAATAGGGGCTGAGTTCTGGCCCGGAAACTGTCTATCCGCCCGCCGCCCGACCGCCCGACTGCCCGCCCGGCGGACGGACAACTTTTGACCAAAGTGATAACAATACCTTCTTCGAACTTCGTTCGCTGAAGGTAAAAAGATCTGTGAAGTTGGCTATTCCATGGTGGCCATGTTGATGCCTTCTACCATCCCACTCACACCATTTCAAAACAGAAGTGCTGCATCATTTGAAAGCTAGAATAGCACAGAAAAATTATTCTTCATTTTTAAAATGTCTCATAGTCAAAGCGTTGGGTGCAAAATAGCATGAGAACTGCTCGAAAGAAAAGAAAGCGTGAAACTTAAAATGTTCAAAAGGACCTGCATAACCATTTTAGGCTGGAAGCCATCTTAAGATTAGCATTGTTTCCTCTGCCATCTTTGATTTAAAAATGGCTGCCATTCTGCCTAATGACGCGTCTTGAAGGGTAAAGGCAATATTAGGAATGTTGTGTGGGGAAGTTGCACGAGTGGAGTCACCTTTTGTTTGTGATGAGCTTGTGATGAGTAGATATACAGAGTATGAAACTAGCATTTCACCGACTTTCATGGGCTAGTTTATCCTCAAATTGACACATTTTAAAGAATTGACAAAGTCTTACCTGATGTTTTTCTTGCTCCATGCAACTGTCTTGTTGTATGGGGCAGGCCAAAGGTTGTTGTCACCTCTGTATTTTAATGAAAACCACCTCTTTCCAAAGCTTACACAGCTATATAGGGTCTTTGGCCTCAGCCAACAATGGCTGCCAGTGATAATCAAAACAACAGCCAAGGACAAAATTTAATTCTGAGATTTAGCAACAGGGGGTCAATCACTTCTAGACATGACAGCACCTGGTGAGAAACATAATTACAATCCACAGCTGCATTGCAATGGATCAATTGCTTTACTGTGACTAGATATGTGATAAAGAGAAATTGCTATTACAATGTCTTGTAAATATGAATTAATACAAATAAAGAAAATCATGACAGATGGAAAAGATCCATTTAGAAATTTAAAAAATCTCCTCTTCCAAACTTTTAGAGACCATGACATTTTTCTAAGACTCAGCTGACAGTAAGTAAAGACTGTAATGTGGTCCAGGAGAAACTTAAAAGCTTCCCATTCATTTACAAATGTCATGTGCATTAAAGTACAAGAAGTTTCAGGGGAAAACAGATCTAGACCTATCACTCTGAAAATGTTACTATGAGGTGCTGCCTCTGGTGGAAATATGTGTGTTGTGTCACTCCATTTGTATGTCTAGCATATTGACTGCATGCCTTCCTGCAATATAGTGACCACCCAAAACTACAATTCCAACACTCCAACCCTGGTAGGTTGCCATGTTGGTTAAATTTCTGTGACAGAAGAATGAATTATGTAATCTGAGTGATCGTTTGTGATTTTACAAAATACACCAGATATACAATAACACATGCCTGCACATTATCAAGGGTTAATTATCTGATCATGCTGATGGGAAACTCTAAAAAAGTCAAAAGTATCTATTCTTTGCTAACTCACGAGCAAAAATTTAAAAAAAAGAAGGTCCATCGTCTCACAACCATGCAGAGTAAGGAAATAAAAATAAAGACTTTCAGTATGCTGACCTAAGAGTAATATCATAAATATTATCATTGACCAAAACAAGCACACATGAACCTGTTTTTTAGAAACATCTTCAAGCAACTACACAGGTCTTCAGGCTACCAGGACCATATTTCAGTGCAGTGCATGAAGTGAAGCCATGGAATGTCAGCTGGCATTATGTTGTACAAAATCAGTGTTGTGTGTTATCTAATCCTTTTTTCCAAGTGTAATATTATTCTAATTAATGATTTTGTTGATGACAGTGATCACTTGGTTTGGAAGTGATCATCAGGTTTGGCCTTTTTTGTCATTTGACAGGTGTGTTGCTTACATTTTGCTTAAAATTAGGCAGACAATCATAACAAAAATATCACTAGGCATGAAATAATTTTACAAAAATTCCTGAATGACTTGCAACCAAGTAATTGGAAGACAACATACATGTACATTCCGTGCTTTACTTTGGGAAATCCTCAAAATTACGTTTTTTCTACCTATACTAGCACTTTCTTTATCTTTCCTCAGGCATACACCAGCCTGGTATTTCAAGACCTGTGATTCTAATTAAGATATACATCATTGCAGAATTTTAACAAAAATCCCGAATATGGCAAACTGGCTGGCCGACAACCTACAATGTACATGGATCAATATGAGAGAGACATAGAATTCAGAAATACAGACTCGGAAACTGCGACCAACTTTGTGGTTAAAAACTCTTCTTATTTTTAGAGTCCAGTACTTTTTGCAAAACAATTGAAATTCAAACCTAAATAACTTTTGAAGTATAAAAGATGTTGGCATCAGGAATTTGACTTTACATGAGCATTTAGTCAACATAACCAAATTGGCCAGATTTTTGGACAATTTACCACAATGAAATTTTCAAAATTTGCTGCATGACAACAAACAAAACCCACCTTATTTTCATTTTTGATTTCGGCTACAACTTGACTTTATACCTGGACATTTTTAAATCATAGGAAATTAAAAAGAAAAACGCTGTTTGATATTACAAATACTCCTGGATATGTAAATAAATTGAAACAACAAAGAGCCAACAAGGCAAATGACATTTTGAGATACAAAATAAATATATGATTTTTCAATGCAAAAAAACAAGATGGAAAATTTATCAGAGTTTTTAATCATCATCACAACATTCACAACCTAGAAGTTCACAAAGGTTCTGTTCACTCCGACAGACAGTGACAACAAATATCACTATGCCAGCCACAGTCAGAAGACTCGGCCACAAGAATTCATGGATGAATTTGGAACGTTTTGCCGGAACTCTGACAGCTCCTGGGTGATTGTCATTCATGTAACACTGATAAGACGTTCCTCGGATGCCGTATTTGTTCTTGTACTTTTCCACTTTTGCTGTCATGTTCGTCCAAAGATGGCAGGTTGGCAAGTAAGAGCACTGAAAAAATTAAATGACAACTACTATAGTAGGTCATGTGCAAGAAGTATATTGATATCGTCCTTCTTCCAAATGTTTGATTGTATTTTATTACTTTTTTCTCTTTTGATATGGGAGACTTGGTTGAGCCTTCCATCTAATAGTAATACGGCTCCTGGGAGACCCAATTAATAAGCTTTATTTGGTCACATAATTATGTGTTATAATGCATGGCATAATTCCCTGCGGTCTCTGAGAACAGCAAGGCGACTGTCATTCCCTCAGGGCCAAATAGATTGCACTATTGCCCTTGTACCAGTCAACCTTTGTTTACCAATTATAGTGCATTACATAATTCCTATACCTATAGCTCGATAGTCTGCTTAAAAAGGCCCAGATACATACCATATAGCCCTTCTGTGATGCCGATGACTTAGTGTATGACTTAGTGTATTTACCTCCTTTTAGTGAACTAACAATGTTATGAATATTCTACTGGACACGCTATACACTATACACTCACTGTTTTTAAGTGGCGGGCTTCTTCATTCTCGTAAAAGATTGTTGCATTCTCAGATGGTTTGAGGTCAGCTGTAGATGCTTTCTCCACTAGTGAATATTTGACAGCGAAGACCTCAATCATCAGACAGTCAAATGGTTTCTTAACAGTATGTTCGCGAATATTGGTCTCAACATCAATATCACAGGTTGGAGCCGGATCAAGTCTACAAATTCAATACAACGCATACGTAAACATGGTGTTATTATATTATTAGCCTATTTAAGATTTGATTTATCCACATTTTTTAAAAATCAAGATGGATGACCCATAGGCATAGCCCTGGACCCCTGTGGGTAGATTGTTCCCTGGGATGAACCTTTTTTTCAAACTGTTACAAATAATTTTAACATTAGTTACCCTGGCTAACGGTGGAAAGAAATATTTTTATAATTTTTAATGTGATAGGCCCCCTCAGATTTCGACCGCCTGCCAGTAACTTAAGAAGCAAAGAAATTCTAGATAGAGATCGCTGATATTTACTTCACTAATTTGCTGATATTTACTTCACTCATTTGATGATGGCCACAAATTAAAAACTTGTCAGGCACAATAAGTAGCGGGGCAGATTTGTCATGAATAGGGAAGTAATAATGCATTTATACATAGAAGCATGAAACTTGGCACACAGTTCAAAAACGTCTTAAAGAAAATATTTTGATAGGGAGCCACTTCAGATTTGACCTAGTTGACCCATGGCAGCCATTTTCCAAAATGGCGACTAATTATCTCATTTTCCTGCTTTCTGTGAAGTGCCTATAGTTTGAAAGTACGAATACAGTGCTATTAATTCCTTCTACAGATCTAAAAAACATTATCCATTGATTTCTGGATTGAACTGAGGAATTTTAGGGTAGTCAGGGTCGATTTTGTTCGAACTGTTGAAGAAAATGTATCATTTTCGCGGTTTCCCATAGTTTCATGGAATCTTAATTGATTTTTAACAGACTAAATATTTGAATTCATTGAAGAGCTTTCAAAAGAATGGTTGCATCAATTGTTTCCGTGAATTCTTTGTCAAAATTAAAGAAAAACAAAATCTTCAAAAAACATTATTTTTTCATTTTTTCCATTTTCCGTACCAAGTTTACGAAACCCATAGATGCGGGTACTCATTTGAAAGCTCTTCTTGCAAGGAATTCAAATATTTAACTTATTTTGAGATTTATAAAGAATTAGTGTAGCCTTTCGTAACCGCAAAATCCAACGTTTGAGTCAATATTTCTAACAAAAGAGAATTCCAACAACCCTGAACAAAGTCCAGGCTACACTCTAAAAAATTTCGGATATTAGTGGTTTTGTGCAAAACCAGTGTGTATAATAAAAAACCAGTTTGGTATTTTTCAACTATTTTTGGTTTTCTTCAGAGCAAGTGGTATTTCTCATGAAAATTGGTTTTGGTCATGGGGAATTATGGTATTTATAAAAACCAAACTTCTGGAAAAGCACCTTTATTATGATCCATTTTTAATATACTTGTTGAACAATGATTTGAGATGTTTAAAATGTTAATGTTGTGGTTCATGTTTTTAAAATTCATGCATGTTACTTTATTTAGAAGTTTTAAGAGAGAGGACTAGCTATGCTGTATATCAGTCATGGCTACTTGAATACCCAATTAGGTATTTTACTAATCCCTCAGGACTCACTCACCGGTTGACCTTATCTATAAACACAAAACTGTGAACTTGTCGTCTGCCAAGAAAAGCTGTTTGTTTATCAATCAAGACTTAAGAAGGTTTAAGGCAGAGTTTATTAGTCTTTATACCATTCAACACCTCTGTCAGCCAATCACATTACAGTATTTCAGGGGAATAATTCCCATATTCTTTGTTGTCCAGTTATCCTCTCATGTTTGACTGTTTGAGTGTTTGTCTCATGGTATAAGCCGGTTATTCACCATGGGATCAGGAATATGTGTTTATCACACCCCGGCCTAAAGGCCTCGGGTGATAAATCACATATTCCCTCTCCCGTGGTGAATAACCTTTACTAATACAGCAGTGGAAGAGTGTGCATGTCAGTGTGCAGAAGATTGAGAAGAACTTGGTAAGTTTTTTTTTTAAATTCCTTCATTAAACTCCTAAGAAATATGCAGTCTGAATGCAATTGTGTTTATTTGGGTAAGGTGTACACAATATCTGGTTCATATATATATATATATATATATGACATTATACATAAATCAAACCAAACATGTGGATAGTGTTGAGCGACTACTTGTTCTGATATAACAATGACCCAAGGCATTCAATACTGTGAATATTACATTCTGCGGATTCATTATAATTCAAGGCAGCATGAAATTGTGGTTGGGTATATGGAATACCCAGTTCCATAATTTTCACCAGTCGTCTGCCGTAGGTGAGACCAGGGTATTGTGCCACCAATTGCAGGGTTGAATTGCAGAACCATCAAAATTATGAACAAAAAACTGCCAAATATTATGATGTGAGAAGTCTCTATCAGAAATTTAGTATTTTTGGTTGAATGAACTCTGAAGACCAGCATTATTGTTCTTCAGTTGTGTAACTTTGGCATTTAATGGAGTGACAGATTTCCACAAAAAGAGGTATTTTGGGCAAGTTGTGCATTGGTAAGCTGTGCCCATGGTATGATAGTTATGGTATTTTAATTATCTTTTGATACATTTTTGCTTCTTTCACACACAACACTGTAAATGTGGTGAAAAAAAATTACGGCTAAGAAGAATTTGTTATTACAAACCTGTTCCAAAAAGCATATATATTTTTAAAGTTTTTTGGTTTATGCGGGCCATCAATGTTCTGCAATAAATTTCATTTTATGTATCGGAGCATCAGAACATCAGCCATAATTATGTCATACACATGACTCATATTTTATTTTTGAAGAAATTGGTGAGATTTGAGGTCGCACTGGAAACACTGAGTTAAACAACTTACCCCATTATGTGGCACAACTTGCCTGCTAATGGTCCATTTGTGCTGACACCTATACTAAATTAATTATGATAACAATGTTATTATTATTTTCATATCTGATATTCACAAGGTACAGTCACCCTCAATTTTTTACCCCACATTGTGTTTGAGTTGTTTAGTGTTTCTGATGTGCTTTACTATTCTTGTGAAGAAATGTGTTACATCTGCCTGTGAATTATACAAAATTACATACCGTAAAACAGGGTAAAGTTGGCATTCCGGGGTAAAGTTGGCAAGCTATTTTTACCCATTTAATGGCACAAATGCCAACTGTTGTCACTGACACAGGCATATGTGGCAAACTTTCCATTCGTTTCAGTGAGGATGCCATTAAGTTGGTCAAATTAGCTTGCCAACTTTACCCCTAATTACCAACTTTATCCTGTTTTACGGTACTTTTGCTGATATTTTTAAACTCTTTGACATTTTAAAAGATAGTTTTTCACTTTCTGTTTCAGATGAAGCCTTTAATACAAAAAACTACCTTTGGAAGAAGTGTGCGCCATAAAGCAGATTGGGAAAAATATAGACAATGCTTCTCAAGGTACGTAAGTTGAATAACAGCTCTTCCTTATCTTTTCCAATTGACAAATACTTATTGTATAGTATTCTGATATTCTCTTGTGTTAAAATGAGCTTGTTTTGACCAATCTTCAGTCAAATAATGAGTGAACAGGGTATGTTGCACATTCACAACCAAGGCATTAATTGAATTGAATGAAGTTATTTGATATATTTTTGGCATTATCCTCCTTGCAAAAACTCATTGATGATTCTACCTACTATTTCAGATCTCACCAGGAAATGGTTACCTTGCCCTGCCTGGAGTACCAAAGGAAAATTCCTACTTCCTTTTTGCAATATTGAGGTAAGTGCAAACAGTATGGGATCTTTTATTTGTAAAACACACAGCGAGGAGACAATATAACCTTTGTCATTAACAATATAACATTTCCTACATGTAAGTAATGTGTCTTTATTTCGACAAATTCATAATTTTGTAAATCTCTGCTTTGCTGTGTTTTGATTACCAATTACTGCTGTGATGTTCTCATTTCGTGTGTTTGATTACCAATGACTGCTGTGATGTTTTTATTTCCAAGGCCAAACTGTGATAAATGAATGTCAATATTGGTTATTCAATTTTTTTTTTAAATCTAGTAATATCAATATTTACAATTATTATGAATGTGTGTGAATGTGTATTTGTAAAAATAAACATTGAAATCGGATCCATGGAATCCTTATTATTTCTATTTACTTTTAACTACATAATATTTTAAGAGAAAAGTGAAAAAAAAAAGTTTATTGATACTAATGCTGAAATACTGGTAAACCTCCCAAAAAAAAATTTGGATAATAATAAATCAAATTTGGTATTTTCCATAATGATCTGCCTCCCTGTGGGATGGTTCTGATAGCCTGATTTATCATATTTGATTCATTCCTGTACCTCGAATAGCACCAATTATATCAATACAGAAACTTTGAAATACTAATTACATTGCAGTTTACAATACAAATTGGTATTAAGAAATTTCTATGAAATTAAACCAAAAACCTGTAATTGGGCAGCAATATGACCGTTATCCATACCACAAAATTCTTAAAAAGGTATTATAGAATACCCACCGATGCATAATGGGAGAATAAATTTTGATATTTTTAGTGATATGCTGTTTGTTGTAAGTGCAGGAAATGGTTTAATTTTCAATTAATAACAAATCCAAAAGATTTCAAATGTCAAGGAATAAAAAACCCATGCATTTTCTATATTGCATGCATGTAAGTATTGATGGATTTCTGTGATGGAATTACAGTATCCGCAATTTGAAACATTAATATCCACTACTGACTTCCTGCAAATTAAACAAAAAACCTATACTGATTTTTTCTTGTACAAATGCAACTGGTTTTTAAAAATATCAATTGTTACTGGTTTCTTAATTAATCAAAAGGTGTTCAAAATACGGGACAAGCTTAAATACCAATATTGGTATCTTATTAGAACTTTAGTTTTTAGAGTGTACCAAAAATGTTATAGTAATGCACTGAAGAGAAGCAATAATAAACAATATTTACATGTATTCCATTTGTAGGAACTACACAGAAAGCAGCAAAATGGAAGAATTGACCGTCATTTTGGAAAATGGCGGCCAGTAGCCACCTAAACTAAATTTGAAGTCGCTCCCTATCCAGATATGTTTGTATAGATAGATGATTTTTTAGTGTGAAGTTTCATGCTTCTATGTATAAATGCACTATTTTTTTCTGCCCCGCTAAAGCAGTTTCACTTTCACATCTATGCTAGAACTAAGATGTAATAAAAAAATGACTTACTTGTCATAAATATAAGATCTCAGCGTGGTGCAATTGGCTATTTCCACATTTTTGTAATCCTGGTATATGATGATATATCTCGCCAAGAATATGATTAGGAGGAGCACTCCAAATGCTATCATAGATAAACTTAATTTAATATCGATGTTCTTCATTTTGGTGCTGGTGAGTGATCTGAAAAAAAAAAAAATTCAAAAAGAAATTAATAAAAGAAAAAACATGTTTTGATGCCATATTAATAATTAAAATTAATAATATTATATATGCCACCATAGCAAAAATCAAGAGGAAAAGTAACAGTAGTGTATCGGGGGGGGGGGCATTGACCTCCCCCCCCCCCCCAAGGCCTGTATTTTTTAATGTGAAAATTAAATTCGATATTTTTCAGTATATAGGCCTATATATATATTTCACTTGTAAACTCTCCCTTCTGACATTACCTGGATTTGTCCTTTAATAAGATTTCATAAGAAATATCAAAATACTTACAAGCTTCTTCAGAGATACTTTTTTCCAAGTGATTACAAATTTCTTGTCACGACTGTGTGTGACTAATTAAAATAATAGCCATAACAACATTTGACTATCCTGTGGGATTGGACTGTGTACAGGTAAACATTAGCCATTTCTAAACCAATACAAACAGTAATACATCCATGGCTTCCTCACAGACCAATGCATTATTTATGCATGGATTGATTTCTGTTACAACCATTCAATATATAGAATGCCAGTCCACAGGCCAGACCCTGCTACACCATGCGTAAAATTATGGCAACCAGTCTTTTTTAGCACTTGTTTGCAGAACTTCTGAATAATAAGCAAAAATAGTCTTCACATGATTTTTTTAAACTTCCGCATACCACATATTCGAATAACAACACGTATAATTTTGAAATATATGTCTGCAAATCAGCGAAGCAAATCAATCGAATCAAGTCAAGATAATGTCTATGAATTTATCCCATGAATTGTCCATAGTAAAACATTCATTATATTCAAATGTTCTTTTAAACAAGTTGTTCTGCTTATTTAGGAGATACTTAAGCCTCCTTCTAAAGAAGTGGGATTATTGCACTAAACCAAAAAAGAAACGTTCCTCTTCATTTTTGTTATAATATGTAAACTAATTTTTTTTTGGCCAAAACCAGTTAATAACCGTTTCAGGATTGATCCCATTATAAACAAGACTTATGTGCCGAAAAGAATTCAATTACGACTATTTCCTGTTCACATTTGGTTGTTTATCACATTAGGGTCCTTTTTCTTAAAGACCTCACCCACATCACACAAACAAATTCAGGGTGTCATTTTGAAGTGTTTGACATAGAGGCCAAAGCAGTGGCGTAGCTAGAAAACTTTCCAAGGGGAGGCAAACATTTCAAGTCATTTATAGAAATATTTAAATAAACATATATTGCATGGTTTTTGTACTGTGCCTTGGAATGAACAAAGACAAAAAAATAAATTGAAATCTTTTGATAGATCAGCTATGGTGTTAATTATGGCTGATAGTATGAAATGTGACAGCGACACCATGTCTACTCTATTTTACTATGATTCTTCATTTAAATATATAGCCTATAAAAAAAGTGGTGCTTTCAAGCTTCATGAATATTTCTGGGTACACCAAGAAGTCAGTCATATAAACTTGAAAGTCTCAAGTAAAGCATATTGACAGTGTATTGCATTGATCAATGATTGATTAAGGGAGTAACCATTAAATATCCAGGGGAGGGGCCTGGATGTTTCCTCGGTGGGAAATTATCTATTTCACGACAGTGGTGTTAGTAATTATTTATTTCAAACAAGCAAAGTCCCCGAATATTCATTCCAAAATTAAGCAACACCTTGTTAAGAAACACCCCCACCAGAAACTATTTATTTCAAGAACGTCCAAAATGAATTTATTTATTTCACCATGATTGAGCAAGAAATTATATATTTAAAAAAGAACTCCATCCCCCTTGAGATTAAATGGTGGCCCCCTAATTGGAAGGCATGCAGTTGAATTTTACCAAACTAGCCGTTAAAGACTGAAGAGGTGAAAATTTACTTATTAACTTAGTCATGTGACTAAACTGCGTGGAAAACTTAGTCACAAGTTATTCAATTTACCGTGTTGATGACAAGGTAAAGGAAGGGGTCTAGAGTCACTATTCGACAAAACTTTAGAAATTGGCACGCCCCATAGAAGCCAGTTGGCAAGTTAGTAAGTACAGTTTTTTCAGGTACCAAATGATGGAAAAATTGCACTCTCGATTGAGAAGAAGGAATCCAATAATCTTTAAAACATGTCAGGTAATCTTATTCGGACTGGGATGACTATCACGGCTGCACTCCAGCAAAATGCAACGTTTGATGACATCCCTTACTGAAACTGTGCATGGAAAATGCATGGATGCTAAAAATATGCATGGATATTGCAAGGATCTGGACTCTAACTTTTTTATATGCCTGGAACATGCAAGATTAGCCAAGCAGTCATGGAATCTGCATGGATTTTGCATGGGATTTGCATGACTTCATTCCATGATCATGGAATCTGCAAGAATTTAGCAAGGATTCGGCATGACTTCTGTACAAAGATTTAAGTCCAACGCAAGAGGTTTGCATGAATAGGAGTAAAAAATAAACTCCAACGCAAGAAATTTGCAAGAGCATGTCAGAGACTAAGTCTGATGCAAGATATTTGCAAGAATTTTGCAAGACTCATCAAGAGAGACAAAGTTCAATGCATGGATTTTGCAAGTCTCTTCCCAGAGGAGCTCTCCTGTAAAGAAGATGCAAAAACTTATTATGATGTCATCAACAAAGGGCGGGCTTTCTCAACTGTCGGCTGCTTCTCTCAATGTTTGTTGTGTCAGTGAAAAGCTTGTCATTATGAAGGTGATTGAAACTTGGATTGTGATATATTTGCTAAGGTAAGACCTTCAACATGTTCAATTGTTCAACTATATATTCAGGCATCATAAGAGGTTCAAAAATCAATATTTCTTCAGATTGGTAAATTGATTTGGACTCCGAAAGTTCTGTCAAAGAAGTGTAGTGTCCGAGTGGAGTATAGGCCTACATGAAGTTTTGGACTTCGTCATTATGAAGGTGATATGTTTTGCAAATATATATTGTATAGGCCTATAGTTCTCTACTCCTAATGCCTTGATAGCTGAGGGCCGACCAGAGGGGCTATGGATTTTTGTTAAAAAAAAAAAAAAGTTTGTTTCCCAGTTGACACTGAAAAAAAAAGTTTAGCACAAATTTTGTTTCCACCTGTAGCTACTAGCTAGGGTACTGTATTTAATGTTAAATTGCGATAAAAAAGTTTGTCCGCATGCGAAAAAATAGTTTGTTGACGCTTTTGCAACTTAAAAAAGAAGTTTGTCCCGAGGGTAAAATCCATAGCCCTCCCCAGCTTTCTTATGGTCAGCCCCATTAGAATTGTCTTTTTTGAGCCGATCTAACAATACCAAAGAGGCCTATGCTTGGGTTGCTAAAACGAGAACCAAATTAATCAGAGTTGTCAAAAAACCAGAAGGAATTCATGCTAAAAAAGCAGTACCATCCAATGGCGCCTCTATATACCCTTTCATAGTGAGTAACCCCGGCCTTTGAGGGGGTCTATTAATTTTTGGCAAGGGAAATTTTGTTCGACCCACTTACTGGACCAAAAAAAAAAATTGTTTGCAGGGGGAGTAAGGAGGGGCTGCAGCCCCTAGCATCAAGGCAAATGGCAATTCAGGGCAAATCCTCACCAATAACAGGGCAGATCCCTGTCCTGGGCACATCTGTTACGCGTTAGAATTTCAGAGCAAAATTGCGACGGCCGTCCCGTGCAAGAAATGTGCAAGATTCAGGTCATGCGGATTCCATGCATATACCATGCATATCTCATGAATTTTCCATGCATGCAAGAGCAATTCTTACACTTTCCATGCATGCATGGAAGCACCATAAAATCCATACATTTTCCATGCGTATTCCTGACGACGCCTGGATAGCAGCTAGATCCTTGAGTTTTCCATACATAATCCATGCGTGGATGCATGGCATATGCATGGAATTGCCCATGCATATACCATGCATATACCATGCATTTTCCATGCATTTGCCATGCATTTACCATGCATGCAAGAAAAATGCAAGAACAAGTCTTACACTGTTCTTGCATGCAAGGAATATGCAAGAGCAATTCTTACACTTTCCATGCGCCTGGATAGCAGCTAGATCCTTAAGTTTTTCATGCATAAATCCATGCATGGTTCAAGAAAAATGCATGGATCCATCCTTGCAAAAATCTTACATAAACCTTGCAAAATCCATGCATATTTTCAGTAAGGGATTGTAATTTTTTTTTTTTTTGGTCAGGATGGAGCCGGGGTGGGGGACCCCCCGGTAGCTACGCCACTGGCCCAAAGAGGCTAAAAATGGACTTAATTTTTGAAAGATACAGAGCGCTTTCCAGATGTGTGTCTTGCATAGCCTGAGAGATGATTCGTATTAATTACTGTGCTTTGAAAGTTTGAATTGAGATATTTGTAAGAAAAGTTCACATGATATGACCAGAGACATCCCAGAAGTGCCAATGCATTTTTCAAATCAAAATATCAAACAAAACACCATCTTATGTATTTTTTGTGCAAAGATAAATTTCCATCACTGTTTAAGACATATAACCTTGGCAGTGGTCATGCCTTTACGTGTTTAGTGCATCAATAAAATATGTCTCCTATGCTGTGTGGAGCATTGGGATTTCGAATGTGTCAATGAGAAATTTTTCAAATTAAGTACCACTTAAGGTTCTTGCACTTTCTTCAGGTACTGGGTATACAGCATGGTCCATTACCTTCTTTCCTATATCTTCTTGACTTCTTCTTCTTTTCTCCTTCTTCTTTCTTGGATTTTCTTTTTTGACTGTAATACATTCAAACTTTCCCGAAGGCACCTCCCATTTCTTAAATCTACCCATTTTTTAAGGAGGCAACATTCTAATTTTCAAAAGAATGAAATATTTAATGTACGCAAGAAATTAAAGAAAATGTTTATGAGTAACATCACTTCATTTATTCATGTTACAAAATCAACAATATTTTTCAATTACAATTTACAATAAGGATCTTGTTTTGGTCAGTGTATGTGCAATACTTTTTAATACTCTATTAAGCAAAACAGATGAACAATAAACATTAGGCTCAAAACAAATATATACATCTGCATTTAAATTGTATAACTTGTGTTGTCCCACACAGGCCTAAATATAAACCTGCATTGCTACAAATAATTACATTAACTGCAGTCTAGCAGTAAATGAGATTCTGACAATAAACCCAGGTTGAACACTTTAGACACATCAACTGCCATTTATAAGCGACTGGTCGCGAGAAAACAATTCTCACTGTAGAATATTACAGAACAAATTTAGCGATTGGTCAATTGGCCCCACACTGTAAATTTTTAATCTTGAGTGAGCTCAAATGATTCAGTGAGATGGTTGCACAATTACTTTGAGCTATCATAGCTTGTTGTTTCAGTTTATAACAACGAAAACATTATCATAACTCAAAATATCAAGCTATGTCAGCTCAAATAAATTGTGCAACCATCTCACTCAATCATTTGAGCTGACTCAAAAACTAAAATTATACTGTGCAGATGCGACATGAAGCCGATGCCTGGACAGTGATGGAAATGGAAAATTTTTGTCGAGGGAGCTCTCGGCTTGCACGGCAGCGGCTCGCCATTCCAAATTTTTTAAAGGGAAACAATTTTTCCACCACAGCATAATTTCGGCTAAAAATACCATGAAGACTGAAAAAGTAACATGATAATTGTAATTGCGCTGCCTGCCCACTAGGTGGCAGGGCAGTGCCTCCATTTCGTAAGGAAGATTTTTTGCACACACTGAAATGTTAACATTTAGGCCTAATTTTATGTAACAGCTACTGCACCTGCCACTACTTTTACAGCCCTTCTTCACTGTATGTAACCTTACTGTCTTAAAGTTTGTCCCCGGATCTTTAAACTAACATTTAGTGGCTTTATTGTGACATTTTGAAAGTATTTCCCTAGGAGTATTTCTTCCACAGTTCTACACACACTGCTCTCCCAGCATGGCTATGGCTGCATTAGCCTGGTCTTCTGGCCTGTATGCATTCACATAGCAGGGCATCAGACTATGGCTAATCATATCAAAAATCTAATGGACAATATTTCATGTGACATGTTATTTACTATTAGCTGACAATGATAAGAAAGCCTAAAGAAAAGCATACCTTAATTCCTGTTCACATATCAAGTATTCCCTTAGAAGTGAAAAAAGCAGGTCAGCATATACTTTATACTTCAAGAATGTCCATTTATCACATGGAACCAGGTCACATCAACATGTGTTACAAACATTACACACCTTGTAGCAGTCCTGTTTGATGCTAACTGTAAAAGTTAGCTGTTCTCAACAACTTGTTTATACTAAATTTGTCCTAAAAGCATCCTGGTGCCAGCTAGATCCAGTGCTTACAAATTTGGTAGAAAGAATGCAGGAAGGAATGAAGAAAAGACGGAATGAAGGAAGGAATGAACAAATGAACAAATGAACAAATGAATGAACCAATGAATGAACAAATGAATGAAGGGAGGAATGTAGTGGGGGAAGGAAGGGAAGGCCTCGAGATAGATAGACAGATAGATAGATAGATAGACAGCTAAACAGATAGATAGATAGATAGATAGATAGATAGATAGATAGATGCAAGAAACTCTTAAAAGTGCTTGCACTTTTTTTAAAGGAATAGCAGTGTTGCCAATCGTAAACTGGAAGGCACACAAGAGTGCAATGGGCGGTATTTATGGCATGGAGTGCTTTGCTTAGCACAGGTGATGGTGGTATATGTTTCAGTTTAAGTGTAAGTAAACTTAAACGTAATTATATTCATAAATGCAAATGACATGATGGTGACACAAAGTGTACTAGAAATGAGTGCATGATGAGACGCACACATATGTGTATCAAAAAAAATATCCGTCCGACCCCGACTCCTGTCCGCCGGAACCGACACCTGTCTGGCGGCCCCGACTCCTGTCCCCCGGCCCCGACTCCTGTCCGCCGGCCCGGCTCCTGTCCGCCGGCCCGACTCCTGTCCGCCGCCCCCGGACTCCTGTCCGCCGCCCCGACTCCTATCCACCTCCGACTCCTATCCACCCCCCGACTCCTATCCACCTCGACTCTTATCCACGGCCACAGCCACAGATTATGTTGCTTGTGAGTCATCATGTAGGGCCTACATAAAGTTTTAAGTAATATGGCCACCAACGTCACAGAAATGGTTCAAGGTCATCCATGTTACAAATCATTCAAGGTGTTACTTTGATACAAAATCCTTGTGAGTTTGGTGGTCCCAGGGAGAATAATAGTGGAGTTGTTGAGTATATAAGCTTTTTACAAATATGGCTGCCAAGGTCACAGATATAGGTCAAGGTCACTGATGTCAAAAACTAATTCAAGGTCTTACAATGATACATAATCCCTGTTAGTTTGGAGATCCTAGTGTAAATACAAGAGGAGTTACCGTGCACACAAGCTATTCACAAATATGGCCGCCAAGGTCACAGAAGTAGATCAAGGTCACTCATGTCAAAACTCATTCAAAGTCTTGCTGTAATACACAATCCCTGCTAGTTTCATGATTCCAGGATTAATAGAAATTGAGTTATCTTGTACAAAAGCTTTTCACAAATATGGCCGCCAAGGTCACAGATGTAGGTCAAGGTCACTCATAAGTTATGCCTGGCGAGATGTCAAGGTATTTGATGTATTTGACTCATACTGGAAGTCTGGGGCAGCCTGTGCAAAGTGAAATCATCGTCAATAGGGAGGACAACTGAGACTACCAAACCTGACACTACAGCAATATGGGCGGGATGGCCTTTGGCCACCGCCCATAATGAGAGAGCAAATTACTCCTGGGCAGAAAGACAGGAGAGTAAAATCAAAGACAGGTGGATAGTTTTGGTCAATGGGATGGCCAGGAAATGTGTATTTAGCCAAGACAGCATTGATCCTGTGAGCCAGGATTTGACTGAAATATTACACGGAGGGATATACACTAACTACGGATACATGTGTGATTCACCCTTATGACTCAGTCCGGGCAGCGCATCATTCACCGGTTTTCGGTTATTACATTTCTAGTTTCACCAATGATCATTGAGGGAGCTGTAGCATGGTAGGCCTACAGCTCCCCCTGTTTTTTGGTCAAGGGTGCTCAGCTCCCCTGAGCTCCCCCCCATTTCCATCACTACGATGCCATGACAAGGCACTCGCCCAATACACCATACGCCCCATGCCATTTAAAAAGCTGTGACACAAGGCTGATAAGGGGGTGACCATTTAATATTAAGGGGGAGGACTTCGATTTTTTTTAAATTAATAATTTGGAATACATTGCAATGTTTTGGTGAAATAAATTATTTTTGGCCAGTCTTGAAAAAAATAATTTCTACCAGGGGTATTTCTTAATAAGGTATTGCTTCATTTAGGAATGAATATCCGGGGACTTTGCACACTTGAAATAAATAATTATTGCTGCTGTTACCATGAAATAAATGATAACTCCAAGCCACCCTGGAAATTAAATGGTTCCCCCCTAATTCAATTTAAAAATGCATAATCGCAATTCCATATGTATCGCAATCTCAACAATACACTGTAAAATTTGAAATTTGAGTTAGCTCAAATGATTGAGAGAGATGGTTGCACAATCTGTTTGAGTTATGATAATCTTTCTTTTGTTATATATAACTTACAAACAACAAGCTATGTTGGCTCAAAGGAATTGTGCAACCATCTCACTCAATCAATTAAGCTAACTCATAATTCAAATTTTACAGTGTACATCAAGTTTGCAATGGAGAATTTTGTACCCGAAAATGAGATCAACTTTGAGTATCCACAGCAGAATGGGAAATCTGGAACAATGCGCAAATTTTCTATCACACAAAAGCATTTTTGAATACCAGATATTGACAAAATGCTGGACAGACAGGATCAAAACTTTGGGTCAGTTTGTGGCTTTCCTGGGTTCATTTAACCTCCAAAAACTGTCGGCATTGGCTGTAAATCTAATTAAATGTCACATGTGGGTACTCACGATGTCGTCCCTGCTTCTTAGCTTGAGTATTCTTGGAAATTTCCACAAAAAGGACTCTTCAGGTTCATTTTTGCATTGAATCTCGCGCTGTTAAGGACTACCTTAATCGCGGGACCTGATCGCGGGACGCGATCGCGGGACGATCTAATTGGCCTTTGACCATTCAAACTGACAAGACTGTCACTGCAGTTACAAAACTATCAGGCCTACAGAAATGGCAGACCCCATTTTAGAAAGCTTGAATGATTTCCAGTTCAATTAGGGCAATTTGGTTGGTCTGACACTAGTTACAGTGTCTTTGTAGTAGTTTAAGTTGTGTATTGAAGAATTGTGAACTTTTTAAATTGGAGCTTGTTTAATTAATACAGGCCCTAGCCTAGTTCATGCTAGCTGGTCAATGATTGGCTCTTGGAGGTACAGTAATATTTTATTTTATTTGACTTTGACAATGTGGCAAGTTGAAACAGCATTCAAAATAAAAAAGGAATATTTAATTTCTTTTTAACTCTTAGGTTTTTGGCCAACACAATTAGGCCTACTAATGAAAATAATGCACTGTAAATGTGGACTGTAATCTAGAATGTCATCCAACTGAAGGTGTCTTTATTGATTGCATTTAACCTATCATCAATGAATGACACTCCCTGTAGTCTATTCATTACAACACCCTGCAAGACATGATTACATGAAATTAATTGAACTTCAAATGTTATCTTTTCAATAACTGCCCTTCGGTTTGCAATTTAGCCAATTATATACTCTGATGCCAATTACCACCCAGAGAAAATTTTGCTGAAGTGCCAATTGCTGAATTAGCACTTTCATTACAGAAGTTATGTATTGTAGTTGGACTTTAATTCTTTAACTATATTCTCTCTGGTATATATAATCCCATGTTTAAGAGGATATTATATCTATATCTTAAAAGACCCAACTGCGACTATAAAAGGAGAGAGAGCCATCAAGATGGTAATCTGAATCTAATCCACCCCCCCCCCCCCTTTAAAAGTGAACATCTCTCCAAGTCTCTCACTTTTTCGAAATTTCTAGAGCAACAAGGCAACTTTCAAATATTAATTTGTTATGCACAGATAGCTGATTTGACACTGAAAGCGAAAATATCAATTATGACACAAAATGCTTTATGTCACTTAAGATATATGAAAGATTATGGAAACAATTGGCTATTGTAGGCACCATTTCATGTCCAGGATGTTTTTGCTGTATTCATGAGTATTTATAAACACCCTCGCAGCCAGAGGATGGAGCATAAAGACAAGAAGTGCCATCCAAGTTGAAGGGACACCTCCTTTCATTCCGCTTTGCGATATGAAATCTAGTTAGTTACCCTGTAGCCTCTATTCGCTAACTTGAGTTTAATATGTCACAGATTGACACAATGTCATGATAAGTATTTTATCCCCCAAGCACCTACTCGAACCTACAAGTCAACAAAGCATGTTCAATGAAATCTCCATACTACCTACATACAATGTTCACATTCATTTTGACATCTAAGGTTTATATGGAGGAGGTTCATTAAAATATGGATTGCTACTGGGTGTATAAGGTGGAGGGGGTTCATAGGGAGCGGTAGGGGGTGAAAATGAAGGATCCGGAGCACAAGGGGGTGGATACTGGCTGGGTGCCGTAGGGGGTGGACGCTGACTGTCATTAATTTGATTATCTTTCACTTCGCTGCCATCATTGTTGGTTGCTTGTGCAGTTTCATTATTTCCCACTGCCTGCATTTCAGTCTGTTCTCTTTGGGTGTCAGCTGGAACTCTCACTAACATGGTTCGACCCTTGTTGCGTTCACACCTCTGCAATGACAGAACGCAAGATACTATCGTACCAACCAAAAAACACAAAAGGACCACAATGGTGCCAATATAGTAATGCTCTTCGCCAATTCTGAGAAACACTCTGTCAGTTGTTGTAGGACTATACAGGCACCGGAAAACAGTCCCCGGGATTCCATATGTCTCGTTGTACGTTGCTATCTCAGCCGCCATCTTTGACTCATCACTGGAACATGATGGTTTATACGAACACTGAAATGAGAACAAGGAATTGTGATTACTAGTGTCCATGCATTGAAAATACTGGCCTTGTAGGGAAGACCGGGGTAAGTTGTGCCATTTTCCTGTTTGTGGCTGATTTTCTGAGAATCCATGACAGGCCAGTAAAGTCAGATATCAAAATATTACATCTGAGTCAAAATTGAGGAAAATTTCAGGTCAATCGATAAATTCATTTAATTGGGAAGATTATGGTACAATGTAGGCATTTTTTGAAAAGTAGGTCACGTGGCACAACTTGCGCCGCTTGATGAACGGATGATTGGGACTTCCCATCCTGCATATCCACTTGGTATGCTAATACGGACAGAAGGAGGACACATGGTGACCGAAATTACAGTTCAACATAGTCATGAAATGCTATAATATTCAAGGAATTGACAAATAAATTGCAGACACCATACTCACTGACATGCCTTCCATGGAGTATAGGTCGAGGATATCCAACATGCTCTCATTTTTGGCAGTAGCATAAGTTGTGACGTATATTGTTCTGTTTAAATGGTCAAGAAGTTGTGCTGTTTTGGTAGTGTATGTTCCATTATATGTGGCATTAAAATCAGGAAGGGGGGGACCACTTGTATCCAGGTTGACTTTTATTCTTAGACAACTGTAAGTTGATTGACACTCATCACCGCAAGAACAGGACTGACCATGACTGAAATAAACAAGTACATGTATATCACATTGTCGTTATATTATATATACCGTATAAAGTTCATATAATAAGCCCCATAGTCAACTTTATACACTATCTAACCGAAACTTTGCTCTGTCCTAGTTGCCAGAAGACACCCTGTTCCCACTAAGCATGCTCAGGTATACTGTCATGCAGAGGACATTACAGTGGTCGAAATACGTTTAAGGGGGTTTTGACCCCCCTCAAATACACTTTTTAGAAGGACCAAGAGGGGGTCCTGAAACCCCCCCCCCCCCAAATAGTGAATTTGTATGGAGGAATAAGCATGAACCTGGAAGTAAAGCCTAATCAGCATACAACAACCTCTTGGGATTTATATACATCACCAATAGGGTTTTCGAAACTAATTTTCTGGTAAAACATGCCTATTATAGTGCTCGGAATTCATTTTTAGGGTATCTGAAGCACTCCTGCCTTAAGGCGCGGTGCCTCTGGCGTCCCGCAGGATTCCGGCTACAAGGGCTTCAACTCTTCGGGTCTTGGATGGAGAGACCCCCCCCCCCCAAACAACATGGCCTATTTTGACCACTGAAGGACAATAACAAATGGCAGCCATTGGACAATTTCCCTGATCAAAATATTCAAGGCCTGTTTTAAATGTGGGCTAAATGGGGCATGGATTTTCAGGCGGCGCATTTGCTCTTTAAGACACAAAGAATTTTGTGAAAATCTTGTTTGCATTGTGCAGGTCGCTCTCTTTCACTAATCTCATTCAAACTTACCATACATTCTCAGCAAGTTTTTAACATTCGACCAGTCACTTTTGGTGCCCTTCCTTGATTGAAGAAATTAATTAAGAATGTAAAAGGACTGGCTTTCATGTGTCAAGACTCAAAGGTCAATCATGCCTTCTCATTTTTCTCCTTTGCATTTCTTGAGTGGGTGGATGGTAATTCCGTAATGTGCGCTAAACAGGTAAAATACAGTACAATGTAAAAGTGAGGAAAGAACTCGATCCCCACTCATACACCATAAAGATAACCTTCCAATTGCTATACATGTACACTCAAAATAAAGTATGATTACCCCAGCAGGAAGGAAGAATCAGCCACTACTTTACCCTTTCACACCTTTTGACTACCTCTGAATCACTTCCTACTTTTACCTACTTGAAATTACCTTTTAAAATTACATTAAAATCACATTTAAACAACACCAATTTGAAATCAATCACCCCCATTGTGTTTGATTTACTTGATATTTTGCAATCTGCTAATTGCAGTTACATTGGTACCTGTCTAAAAGGGGTTCTTAATGTAGGCTAAGGTTGTTGTAAGGAGTCCAAGGGAGTTGTAAGGAGATTTGGGGTGGAGAGGAGAAAAGAGGGCAAAATAGATAAACAGAGGACTTCTGACAGAGAATGTTCTTACTTTATTTTGCATTGTACTGTAGTATAGGACAGACAATCAGGATAATTTACTTACGGAGTGAAATATGATCTGACAGTGATGCAAGTTCCAGGTTGCACATCTTTATACGGCGTGTAGTCATAAATATACGTGCATATAGTGGCGATCACAGCCATTAAACAAAATGTCATGAATGCACATGACAGGCAGGCGCAAAGCTTTGCACTGCAACACATGATTACAAAGCTAGTTGTTTCAGCATGGAAATCTGAAAAAAAAAAACAGAAAGAATCTGGTCAGGTAGTTTGGTAAACCAAGAAAATAGCAAAGGTCTATTTTTTTTTCATCGACACAGTATGAAATCCTGACAATGAAAGTTTCAAATATTGGTCCTCTCCTCTGAGGTTTACTCGCATATAAACGGTTCAATAAAAAATAAGTCCCCCTTTACGAAAACATGAATATCTCAAAGATTCCTTCGCTGATTTTTATGACAGTGGGCTGAATTAAATAGCCCAACACATTGACCTTACAAGTGTGTATTTATAGCTCAGTGGCATTATTCCTGGCTGAGCCAGCAGCCTTTGAGTGAGCCTAGCCCTGTTTTCAAAAATCCATGGCTTTTCCAATGGATATGAATAATTTCACTATGCAAGGGAGCCACCAGCTGGATAAACTTCATCATGTGTCTGGAGAAAATTTGTTTCTCAATCGTATTTAGAAGATAACTAGGGACTTTTTTGGTAACAGTTCTACAGTTTAGGTTCCTTTGATGCAATAACAAATCATTTGATTTTTTTTTTGGAAAAGTCGAAACTCCAAATTTGTGAAAATAGGGATACTTGCACTCGGGTCTGCTGGATCAGACAAAAATTAAGCAATGAAGCTAGAAATACAGACGCACAATCTCAATATGCAGGCCTACAAACTGGCTAACTTTCACAGAAATCAGAGAAGAGGTCTTTGAGATATTCACGTTTCCGTAAAGGGGGACTTATTTTTGTTGAACTTTTTATATAAGATAGGCTATAAAAATCACACAAAATGTGACATAAAATTGCAAAAAAGCTCTACCACCGGTGACAATTGTGGATGCTGAGCAGTTAGGCCTAACATCAGTTTGCACATGTACAGTTGTAGGCTTACCTCAGATCCTGTTTGTTTTGCCTTTGACGCCTGCCTTTGGTGTGATAAGTCATGGCAATCGTAGCGACATTGATGTATGGCAGAATAGACAATCACAATGATACATTGTAACCCAGACACATGAATTTGTACTGTGATCAATACACACTGTCTACATCTTCCTATGACACACCCATGGCTTTTCTGATCCAAAGCTGCAATGAACTGCAATGATGCACTGCTGGTGTTGTTGTTGTGACTCACTCTGATCTAGGTCAGGTCAGGTCAATCCATGACATAGATTATTAGTTTTGCTACTCTCCTCCAGGTGTCATTGGAATAACTTTGCAGTGCATGCACACATTGCCACAATACCCACAACAACTCTCATCAGTAATTCAGTATAGTTCTCAGTATTTATGGCCATAAACAATCTTATACTACAAAATTTCAAGAGAAAAGGTTTTAATTTCAGATACATACCTTGCTTGATACGCAAGCTGCTGGATCAGCCGGATTGTTAAACCGGAAAACAGTGGCGTAGCTACAGGGGGGGCAGGGGGGGCGGTCGCCCCCCCTGGCTCCATCCTGACCAGGAAAGAAATTATTACATTGTCATCAAACGTTGCATTTTGCCAATGGCCCGCCTCTGCCGTGACAGCGATAATATCTCCCCCGACAAAAATGTTCCATTTCCATCGCTGACTTGAATATTTTGCCCCCCCTGGAAAATTTCCTAGCTACGCCACTGCCGGAAAATGAAGCTATCGGCCGGACGTCCTCCATTTTGAAAAAAAAATCACTGAATTTGTGTTTTGGTCATGGTTGATTTAATTCCAGTTACCAGTTAAGAGTCTTCGAGATCCCACATTGAATCACATGGAGTGGACCTGAATCAGTCTAAGCTCAATAACATCAACATGCACTGTTTATCTATCAGTTCATGATGGACCCAATTCAATCAGGACAACTTCAAATGGCGTTGCTTCAAAAAGAACCGCAAAGAAGCTCCTTGCACCTTCAAGTATGCAGTCTCACAGATAGACCCTTAGATTCAATAATTTTATTTTTCCACAAAATTTCATAATTATACAGTTTTGAATAGTTATAAAACAAGGTATACCATCCTGGGAAGTATGGCAAGATCCAAACATGACATATATATAAAATAGTGGATTATTATCAATTCTGTTATAAATTGTTAGTATTTGTTACATACTTTTGTAAACATTATAAAATGCCCTCACTTCTTTGATATGAAACAAACAGATCAGAAGTTTGATCAAAGCACATATGCTTCTAAAAAAAACACCAAATTTATCTTTTTATTCTTATATATGAATAAAAAGATACATTTCTTGGGGTTTGGTTTTTAAGCAAAGTAATATCAAACTGGTAAACTATAAATTGTATCCATCAACACTTGCATTACATTAAATTCAAGTATAACATAACAAATAACATAATAAATAAGTTAACATTCAAACATTGATAAAGTTCTGCAGTTTTTACAAGTGTAACATGTCAATATAAGCACATATAAATAGCCAGGTATATCACAAAAGATGTAGGAAATTGTAAAATGTAAATTGTAAATAGTAATGTCTTGTTATAATTAAATATGACATCTTCATAATAATTTCAAGTAGGCAAGATAAAGACATTTTAAAATACAAGGGGTGGGCAACACTATGTTTGGGATCAAAATATACTTGCCAGACATGGTTTCATAATTTATAAGTAGTAGGGTACAAGTGTACTATCTACAATCTTTTTACATACAACAAATTACACTACCACATGCATAAATGCACGAGGATACATATCATTAAATGCAACAACATGTGCAAGTCATGTTACATTTAGGGGAAGACAAATGTTTACATTTGCCAATTCAAATCTGTGAGGTCACTGCAGATCAAGCAAATGTCATTTGGATTCTACACGCAAATCAATTGTGATACATATATATATGCAATACATATGATAAGTTTCCCTAGCAAGATAACACATGGCTTTGAAATTCAATGACCCTGATCTCCCTTTAAGTGGTACGTGTATCCAACAATACATATGTCTGGTGATCTGGTATGTACTTATGTTTATTTTTGTCTGAGAAGCCTTTATTTTTCCTGAGTGAAATAAACAAAGTGAATAGGTAACAACATTAATTTTGGTACCTGATATATCATGGCAAGTGTGGCTTAGGCTGGTCCAAAAACAATTTTGCCAAAACTACCCTGATAATGCCGGTTTGAAGAATCATCTCATATACTATAGATAAAAGGTATCGTGTCTGAATTTTAGCTGAATCGATAAATATAAATATCAATTTTGCTCAAGCATGCCATTGGCTGTGTCAGTACTGGGCCATCAAGATTTAGAACATGATATTTCGCTGATGAATAGGCTACCCTATTAGCATAATTCTATTTAAACTTTCGGTGGCAAAGGTCCTGCCTCATCAGGGGGAGCAGAGGGCGCTGCAGGTGGCTGATACTGGCCCCCAGGTGGGAATGCGCCTCCTGGAGGAACACTCTTCTCATCCGGTGGTTCGTACAAGGGCGGTGGTTCAAAAGGACCTACTGGCGGTGGTAAATAGCCAGGTTGGGCATATTGTCCAGGCTGAGGAGTATATGGTCCAGGTTGTGGTGCATATTGCCCAGGCTGAGGAGCATACGGCCCTGTATGGGGTGCATATTGGCCAGGCTGAGGTGTATATTGGCCAGGCTGAGGTGTATATTGGCCAGGCTGAGCGACATACTGCCCTGGCTGTGGTTGCTGCGGTGCATACTGGCCAGCTTGTTGGGGCTGATACTGGTTGCCAGGCAGATACTGCTGCTGTTGTACTGGATGCTGTTGTGATACAGGTTGATACTGATTCTGAGCAGCTGGTTGTTGACTTTGATTTGGATTGGCCGAGACACTTTGCATTTCAGTATTGGCTTGCCGATTATTATCCTTTTTCTGGAAGATGCAATTTGGGTTTTTCATTGAGTGACACGAAAATATGAAAAACCCCAGAAAACCAGTGAGGAGGCAGGCACACACAATGATGGACCCTATGTACCAAGATTCAGAGCTAAAGTTACGAAAGACCTTGTCAGTATTTGTGGGACTGAACAAGCACTTGAATATCGTCCCAGGAGCTCCGAATGAGGCGTTGAACTCTGCGATCCTTTCATCCAAGTTGTGAGTATTAGAACAAGACGGATGATAGGAACACTGCAAGAAAAAGGCAAATCTGTAAAATATAAATACTTTGAAACTATAAGTCCAATATACTTTCTCACAAATATGGATTTTCTTTTTTCGGCCAAAGAAAGTGGAGATTAATTGTTTTTTTAACAAATATTCAGAATAACACACATTTTGTACAAAAAACAACTAAAAATTAAGAAATCACCATTTGTGAACGAAGAGCTTTACCAAAAACTAAGCAAGCTCAGTGTAGGATGAAAAACCCGCCTTGGTCCCTCAATTGGTGTGAGCAGTGTATGCATATATGTGTATACAAGTCACAAGTTCCAAAGGGATCCGGCCATTACAGAAATGCAATGGAAAATTTGCTCTGACCCAGTTAGAATGAGCATGCCCTGATTTGACCCAGTTTCCACTGGGCATGCCCAGAACTACTGTCTACTGAGCATGTGCAGAAGGCAATAACAAATGGCAGCTAACAAATGGTGGCCATTACAAAATTTCCCAGATTCAAAATTAATATTCAAGGCTAATTTTAAACGTGAGCTAAATGGAGTTCACACGTCAGGTGTAGATTTTATAAATCTAAATTTCATGAGGAATATTTTGGTGTATGTCTAATTGGTGAACGTCATTTGGCTCAATTTTGGCTCAAATTTTACGATGAATAATAAGAGCTGTTTTCATTGTGCTATATTACTCAATACTCACCCCTTTAGTGCCTTCATTGTGGTACAGCACCAGTGCATTCGGATGGTGGTTGACGTTTTGCTCTTTAATTAATTTAGTTTTGTTTGCGATTCGTGCGACAGACTGAACGATCTTATCTCTGCCAGTCAAATTGTAATTGGAGGTTTCTTCGTAATGGATGTCGATTGGAGGAGGTCCGGATTTGTCCAGTATAACTTCAATAACCAAGCAGTCATAGTAAACCTGGCAACCCTGTTCATCTTCATCGACATTGCAAGAGCAAGATGGTAGGTAGCTGAAAGATTTCATAAACAAGAAAATAAATTTGACAGTACAGGTATATATCGTAGTGATCCTGAGTGGGTTTGAACCCATGCAGCCGCATGCTATTATTAAGCCAAGGAGTATAGAACAGGTTATAGGTCATATACTGCCCTATTATGTATCAGAGGCCTGACAGGCTGAAGATGTATGCATGACTGGTCTCTTTCCCATTAATCTGTCTATCTGTATAGATCTATCTATCCGTCTATTTACCTATCTATTTAAGCATCTGTGTCATGAGCATCTCAATGCAAGATCTTAATTGTCTGCTCCATCACTGACACTGCCCCGCATGTCTAAATTTAGCCCAGGGTTTCCCCAAAATTGCACAAACTTTGATGACGACATGTCTCAATACCACACTTTTCCTTATTTCCATTAAGAATTCCACCTGTTGGGCACTTGGTGTTGAATAAGAGAAAGGACGACATGCAAGTAAGGCTAGTTACAACACATACTTAAATTTCTCTGGGGTTTGGCATCTTCTCCTTAAAATTTCCAAATATTTCATCATATCAATGTGTCTTCCGCAATCAACATGCAGGGCTCACAGTGAAAATATAGCCAGCCAGAAATAATATGGGCAAATCAATTGGAATTCAATTGTATCATTCTTTATACAGCCGTAACAAAATATATATAGGCCTAAGTACTCACTCATGACTATAGTAAGATGACACAGTTGTGCAGGTGCCCGGTTGGACGTCCTGGTATCTCTTGAAGTCGTGAATGTAATTCCAAATAGTTGCAGCGACACACAGCACTGCTATGGCAGTCAGCACACCAAACGTTATAGCAGAGCATTTAGGGGAACACATTGTTTAATTTTCAAAAATTATAATGTATTATATGAAAAGTTAAAAAACAGCAAAATTAATCCTGGTGGTCTCTGTTGACTAGCATTTCTGAAAAATAAAAACAAAGTTGCCTTGAAGATAATTTCATTACTGGACATATAGATCATACATAATAATTATAGATACTACATAGATTAAGATGTTAGATTTTATCACCTGGTTGGCTGTGAATTTCACTGTTTACAGTCAAAATACCAGGGCCTATGATATTGTAAAAAATACCACCCTTCAAGGGCGATATTTTTTAACAATGGTTATGACATCACCAGCATTTCAGCTGCCTGATGATGTCACAAACCAAACAATGGCCAAAACAATAGGATTGTGACGTCACATCCATTGTTGCTCCATGGTGACGTCACATTTTTGCAATGGCAGAAAATAGTCTCTCTTTATAATTGAAAATTTGAGGTAAAACCAGGTGATAAAAACAAAACAACCACGCGTCAGGGCACTTCGTACAATATCACTCGCTGTTGTGTGAATGAATATATATCACTCTCGTCCTGCGAGAGTGATATTAATTCACACAACAGCGAGTGATATTGTACGAAGTGCCCTGATGCGTGGTTGTTTTGTTGAGTTAATATCACTCTCGCTGTTGTGTGAATTAATATCACTCTCGCCCTGCGGGCTCGAGTGATATTAATTCACACAACAGCTCGTGATATTGTTACTCAGTGACCCTGACTTTGGTTGTTTTGTTATAATATTATGTTGTTTTGTATGACAAGACAGAAGCCACCCATGGTTTTTTCCAATCTTTGCAACACTCTTAAAGATCGAATTCCAAATGCATGTAAAACCATATAGAGATGCACATATATATACTTTGATTCAATAATATATTTGTTATTGGGTGAAAGGGGGAAGTATCACAAAAGAAGAGGGGAAGGTCACATAAAAAAATATAATTTGAGAGCTGCCAAGTTTTCATGAGTGTAGAATAAGGTAAAAGGGGCTAGCAAGAAGGGATATTGGGGGTGTGTATAGATATTTCCAAAGGGTATATATGCTGCCATGAGATCTCCTAATCGCGTACAATACATTGCAGATCATTAGCAGTCATCAATGATGATAAATAGATATAACGCATGTCTCAACTTGTTTCATATCTGCAGTTGTCTGAAATTACATTAAATTTATAATGGTATCAGGTATGCAGCCCTTTTTACAAGTGCATCATAAGCCGTTGCAGCAGTCAGCAGTCATAGTGGCACCATAACGCAATGTTTGCCACACCTATTTAGATCAATAATGAGGCTACTATATGATTCAAAATTTTTATAATGCATCAGAAAAGTGTTTTACATCATGTTTATGATCTAAAATATGTACATTGCCTTACCATGCCTTGCCTAACCTTGGCTTCAGGCTTCGGAGCTGTTCTTTTTGCAGCTGCTTCAGCTGCAGCAGTCCAGCCAGGCCATCATCAAGAAACTAGGTCAGGTCATTTGTAACTAGGTCATGACTGCAGCTGATTCTTTATAGTTCCTGCTTTATCCACCAGAGTAGGAAAATCATGAGATTATCATTTGCATCTGCATTTAGAACTGATTCTTTGGTGATACATGATGTTGTGACCAGAAAAAAACACTGAAAATAACATGCAGTCTCTGGATCCTTTGCAGCTTCAAGTATGCAATGTCGCAGACAGGCCCAAGACTTCAACGTAAAATCTAATTTTCCATCGCCATGCTGGTGCTGACCTTTGTTCACGAATTATTACTTGTGGCAAAATCAAAAAGGTAATTGTGTGGTTTTCCCCCGTGCTTTTGAGAAAATTCATATTGCGATGAAATGAAATTGGTCTTCTGAAAAAAGGGCCAGTTTGCCTCCAATAGCTTTTTGGAGCATTTAGAATTTCTTAAGACACATCGAATACCACAAGATATCCTGCAATTGCGAGTGAATACCATGAAAAAGCAAACTGTAGGTCTGCACTGTTACACAGAACAGCGCGCAGACCTCAACAAACTGCTGATAAAATCATTCGTGTCAGGTCTTCTTCTGAATTCGAAAGCAGACCTGCCACTTATGATGTTCATAGCTCTGTGAACTGCACTGTCATGGGGTTTTGTTTGCAAAACCTTTGAGGAAGTGTTGATAATGTTATTGCCCACACTTCTTTTGCCTGACCATAAAGAGCAGTGATCATTATTAGACGTTTGCCAAGAAATTACAGAACCTTTGCTTTATTCAATATGAAAAATTTAATATGAAACATACAATGATTTTTCAAGACAAATCAGAAGTTTGATCAAAGCATATATGGGCCTACGAATGAAAAAGATAACATTTGGTGGGTTTTTTAAAACAAAGCAATCTCAAATTGGTAAACGGTACATGATATATCAATCAACAATTGCATCATAAGGTCATCTTTAAATTCAAGTATAACAATAACATAATAAATGTGTCAGCATACAAACAATGAAGCATTGGTAACAGTTTCATTTTATAGAAGAAGAAGAAGAAGCATAATTCATAAGAAGTAGGGTAGGCCCTACAACTGGCTACAATTGTAGTATATCTACAATATCTGATATTAGAATAGTGTGGGGCATGGAACCCCCCAATAACTTCTGAGGTGCGGTTTTACCTATTTCTTTAGGATCAATTATGTGGTTAAAAAGGCCTGACTTGACTCCGTTTAGAAACAGTGACAAGACGGTCTATCCATACAATATTGGAGTTATGGACATTAATTTTCTGTAAAAGAAAATGTGTCATAAAAGGGCTTCTTACCGCTCTGTTGAGACTCAAGAGTCCCCAGTTACAATCCAATGATGATAATAAGGATAATTTTTCTTTTCAAGCGCATTCAGCTTCAAAATTATTTTTGCGGCTTCTACTCTCTTCCTGGTTACTTCTCAGCTTATAACTTTCTTTTTTCTCTGGCCTACAGGATTTCGTGGTTTATGACTCCATTTTGGTGCTATTTGCCCAGCAAATTTTGTAACGTCACCTATATTTTTTTCTATCAACAAGGAAAAGCACCAAGAAATATAGGTTATTGATTTAAAACCTGGGGTCTTTCACTTCAGCCGACCTTCTTGGCCCACACTAATCTAGAATTTTACAACAACCTATGATGAACATGAGCTGCCTCTTATTTTCAATCACACGTCTTAAAGCTGATTTCTAAAGCTACAACAAATAACATGTATCACATACATAAATGCACCAGGATAAATATTAAATGCAACAACATGTGCAGGTCATGTTACAGCTAAGGAAAGACAAATTCTGACATATGCCCATTCGGATCTATCAATAACGTCACTGCAGATCAAGCAAACATCATTCGGATTCTACGAGTACATCGATTGTAATACATATATTTATATGATATATGATGACTTTCCCTGGCAAGATAATGTATTATATATATTATATGGTTTTGAAATTCAATGACCCTGAAAACGTTTAGTGGAGTATACATGATGTGACTGGTATGCACATATTATTCTTGTCTGGAAAGCCTTGTGAAAATTTATGTACCTGACACAACCATTCTGTTCGCTTGAATTATTTTTTCCTGAGTGCAATGAATTTGGATTGCCCACCAATGTGAATAGGTAACAACATTTGGTAACTGATATAACATTACATGGAAAAAATGGCTTAAGTAAAGGTGATCCAAAAACAGCTTTAGCAAATTGCCCTGATAATGCTGATTTGAATATTGAGAAACAGTAGCTCCCATCAACATGAGAATCTTTTCTGTTGACACTTCACTGAAAAAAAAGTTTGTGTAAAACAGACAAAATTAACGTCCGCTGGTGTCTGTCCAAAATCTTTTCTATAGATATCCGTCAGAAATTTTAAGTGAAACAGCAGAGGAAGTCGTCCATCCTGAACTCATTAATTTTTGTGTAATTTGGTCATAGAAATGTTGAGAATAAACAAAGCTTTTGTCTTTAGAATTGTAGACAAAGAGTTCGCATGGACAGCAACTATTAGCCACCAACGTTTGTTTTGTCTCTTACATCAACTTTTTTTTTCCACTGAAGTATCATCTCATATAGGCCTGGAACATCCAGCTAGTAAATCTGTCAATAATTAGAGGTTGCACACTGCACATTGCCATTGCCTCGATTCGTTCTGTGCAACTGTGATTTAGAATATGATACTTACTTGGTTACTTTTGCTAACATTTCTGTACAATTCTGTTTAAACTTTTGGTGGCAAAGGTCCTGCCTCATCAGGGGGAGCAGAGGGCGCTGCAGGTGGCTGATACTGGCCCCCTGGTGGGAATGCGCCTCCTGGAGGAACACTCTTCTCATCTGGTGGTTCGTACAAGGGCGGTGGTTCAAAAGGACCGACTGGAGGCGGAAAATAGCCAGGTTGGGCATATTGTCCAGGCTGAGGAGCATATTGGCCAGGCTGAGGTGCATATTGGCCAGGCTGAGGTGCATATTGGCCAGGCTGAGGTGCATATTGGCCAGGCTGAGGTGCATATTGGCCAGGCTGAGGTGTATATTGGCCAGGCTGAGGTGCATATTGGCCAGGCTGAGCGGCATACTGCCCCGGCTGTGGTTGCTGCAGTGCATACTGGCCTGCTTGTTGGGGCTGATACTGGTTGCCAGGCAGATACTGCTGCTGTTGTACTGGATGCTGTTGTGACACAGGTTGATACTGATTCTGAGCAGCTGGCTGTTGACTTTGATTTGGATTGGCCGAGACACTTTGCATTTCAGTATTAGCTTGCTGATTATTATCCTTTTTCTGGAAGATGCAATTTGGGTTTTTCATTGAGTGACACGAAAATATGAAAAACCCCAGAAAACCAGCGAGGAGGCAGGCACAAATACAGATCGACCCTATGTACCAAGATTCAGAGCTAAAGTTACGAAAGACCTTGTCAGTATTTGTGGGACTAAACAAGCACTTGAATATCGTCCCAGGAGCTCCGAATGAGGCGTTGAACTCTGCGATCCTTTCATCCAAGTTGTGAGTATTAGAACAGGACGGATGATAGGAGCACTGCAAGAAAAGGGTAAATCTGTTCAAATACTCACAAACTAAGTCCAATATATACATTGTACATTCGAATAATATGCATTTTCTCTTGTTGAGAAAAAGGAACCAAAAATGTAGAGATTTATTGTTAAACAAATATTGAAAATAACACAGATCTTGTCCAAAAAACTTAATTTAAAAATGGCCATCTGTGAATAAAGTGCTTAACCAAAATTAAGCAACAATGAGTTTTTAATGATGCTCAGTGTACTTGGTCCCTCAATTGGTGTAACCAGTGTATGCATATATGCCTATACAAGTCAAAAGTTCCAAAGGGATCCTGCCATTACAGAAATGTAATGGAAAATTTGCTCTGACCCAATTAGAACGAGCATAACCAAAAGTGACCCGGTTCCCACTGGACATGCCCAGAACTACTGTCTACTGAGCATGTGCAGAAGACAATAACAATTGGCAGCCATAACTAAATTTCCCTGATTCAAATATTCAAGGCCAGAACAGTGAGCTAAATTGGGTTCACTCATCAGGTGTAGATTTTATTAATCTAAATTTCATTAGGAATTCAGTGTAGGCTTATGTTTGCCAAGTGAACGGCATTTAGCTCACTTTTGGATCAAATTTTACCATGCATGATAAGAGCAGTTTTCACTGTGCCATTTTTTACTAACCCCTTTCGTGCCTTCGCTTTGGTACAGCACCAGTGCATTTGGATGGTGGTTGACTTTTTGCTCTTCAATTAACTCTGTTTTGTTTGCCATTCGAGCGACAGACTGAACGATCTTATCTCTGTCAGTCAAATTGTAATTTGAAGTTTCTTCATAATGGATGTCGATTGGAGGGGGTCCCGATTTGTCCAGATTAACTTCAATGATCAAGCAGTTGTAGTAAACATAGCAATCGTCATAATCTTCGTCAACGTTGCAAGAGCAAGATGGCCGGTAGCTGAAAGATTTCATAAACAAGAAAATAACTTTATTACGGTATGACAGTACAGGTAGCTATACTAAATAAGAAATAATGCCCTATTATATATCAGAGGGCTGCCACATTAATGATGTATGCATTGACTGGTCTCTTTCACATTAATCTGCCTATCTATATATATATATAGATTTATCTATCCGTCTATTATCTATCCATTTAAACATATATGTCATGAGCATCTCAATACAAGATCTTAATTGTGTGCCCCATCACTGACACTGCCCCACATGTCTAAATCTAGCCCAGGGTTTCCTCAAAATTGCACAAACTTTGATGATGATGTGTCTCGATACCGTACTACACGCAAATAAGGCATAGTTAGGCTACAACACATACTTAAATTTCTATGGGTATGGGCATCTTCGCCATAAAATTTCCAAATATTTCTTCGCATAAATGTGTCTTCCACATTCAGGGCTCACAGTGAAAATACAGAGAAAATATAGCCAGTCAGAAATAATATGTGCAAATCAATCAGTACACTTAAATTTCTTCCTGCACCTGCATAAAACTGCAGAATTCTGCAGTTTCCTGCAGAATTCTGCAATTCTGCAGAAAATTCTGCAGTTCTGCAGGAAACTGCAGAATTCTGCAGGAAACTGCAGAATTCTGCAGGAAGCTGCAGAATTCTGCAGGAAGCTGCAGAATTCTGCAGTTCAGTAATAAATTCTGCAGTTCTGTAGGAAGTTCTGCAGAATTCTGCAGTTCTGCCTATACAAGAATGAGGACTGTGAGGAAAACAAGTGGGATCGCAAAAATTTCATTTTACAAACTGCTGTATCACAGGGCCGTAGCCTGCATTGGGGTAGGGGGGGAACTGCCCCCGTAGAATTTCGCAGAAATTTTTGTTAACATACAAAAATTTCAGATTTCTGCGATTTTCTGGGGTACAGATGCCTCTTGATCAGACTCTGCCCCCCCCCCCTAGGATTCAGACCAGGCTACGGCCCTGTATCAAAATAAACTTCCATGGACGTTTTGCCTCCCTGCTCGGCCAATTCTCAACCAAAATTCATTTCGAAAAAAGTTTCAGGTACCCTACAACCAGGTCTATTGATTATTGTAGTCAGTTTTTGTCCGTCGTTGTTTCTTTTCGCGGTAAGGCCCCTTTTTCGGCGATCAGTCAGATCGCAAAAATGTCATTTTATAAACTGAGCACTGACAGTGCTCTATCAAGTGAACTTCCATGGACGTTCCGCCTCTCTGCTCGGCCAATTCTCAACCAAATTTCATTCTGAAAAAAGTTTCAGGTACTCTGCAACCAGGGCTATTTAATACAGTAGTCAATCTTTGTCCGTCGTCGTTTCTTTTTGCCATACGGCTCTTTTTTCGGCGATCAGTACGCTCGCAAAAATGGCAATCCACAAACTGCTGACAGTGCTCTGTCAAAATTAAACTTCCATGGACGTATTGCCTCTCTGCTCGGTTAATTCTCAACCAAATTTCATTCCGAAAAAAGTTTCAGGTACTCGGCAACCAGGGCTATTTAATACAGTAGTCAGTATTTGTCCGTCGTTGTTTCTTTTTGCAATTTTTTCGGCGATCAGTGTGCTCGCAAAAATGTCATTCCACATACTGCAGCCTGGTAGAACTGCAGAATTTGCAACAGAACTGCAGAATTCTGCAGCTTCCTGCAGAATTCTGCAGTTTTTTGCAGATTTTTTTGAAACTGCAGAATTCTGCAGTTTTCTGCAGAATTCTGTAGTTTTCTGCAGAATTCTGCAGTTTTGTACAGAACTGCATAAAATCTCCCAGGCTGCATATCTCCTACAGAATTAAAGATTTTGCTGCAGAAACTTTTCAGAAATGCTGCTGTGACAGAGGACTACCAAAACCCCGACCCCAAAATCACAACCCCCCAAACCAACCCCCCAAATCAATGTTTCCTTGGTAGCGGCAAGCTCAATGTCAAAGAGGTCTGAACTGTACAGATGCAATACACTGGTGGCAGGGAGCAGCAGAACTGCAGAATTCTGAAGCTTCCTGCAGATTTTTTTGAAACTGCAGAATTCTGAAGCTTCCTGCAGATTTTTTTGAAACTGCAGAATTCTGCAGTTTTTTGCAGAATTCTGCAGTTTTTTGCAGAACTGCAGAATTCTGCAGTTTTTTGCAGATTTTTTTGAAACTGCAGAATTCTGCAGTTTCCTGCAGAATTCTGCAGTTTTCTGCAGAATTCTGCAGTTTTGTACAGAACTGCATAAAACCTCCCAGGCTGGATATCTCCTACAGATTTACAGATTTTGCAACAACTTTTCAGAAACGCTGCAGTGACAGAGGACTACCAAAACCCCGACCCCAAAATCACAACCCCCCAAACCAACCCCCCAAATCAATGTTTCCTTGGTAGCGTCAAGCTCAATGTCAAAGAGGTCTGAACTGTACAGATGCAATACACTGGAGGAAGTAACAGAGGTTCAGAAATCATGCGGGGAGCAGCAGAACTGCAGAATTCTGAAGCTTCCTGCAGATTCTGCAGTTTTTGCAGAACTGCAGAATTCTGCAGTTTTCTGCAGTTTTTCGCAGATTTTTTTGAATCTGCAGAATTCTGCAGTTTCCTACAGAATTGCAGAATTCTGCAGTTTTTTGCAGAATTCTGCAGTTTTTTGCAGAATTGCAGAATTCTGCAGTATCCTGCAGAATTCTGCAGTTTTCTACAGCATTCTGCAGTTTTTTGCAGAACTGCAGAAAGAAATTATATACTCCTCAAATCAATTGGAATTCAATTGTAGCATTCTTTACCAATGTAGGCCTACAGCCATAACAAAATATATACTCACTCATGACTGTAGTAAGACGATACAGTTGTGCAGGTCCCCGGTTGGACGTCCTGGTATCTCTTAAAGTCCTGAATGTAACTCCTGGTCATTATAGCGACACACAGCACTGCTATAGCAGTCAGCACGCCAAACGTTATAGCAGAGCATTTAGGAGAACACATTTTGCTTCCTTTTCTTTTTAAATTAAGATTTACTATTTGAAAAGTGGTAAAAATGTAAATCCTGGTGGTCTCTGTTGACTAGCATTTCTGAAAGGTAAAAACAAAGTTGCCTGAAAGATAATTTGATTATCATGGATAGTCAAACAATTATATATAATTACCAACCCAATCCAAACAACTCTCTCAGAGATCGAATTCCAAATTCATGCAGGCAAATTAATATATGATCGAGATACAATAATATTGTACATGTACTATATATCCAGCATTTTGATGGATCATTAACAGAGCTCTTCACAATTTAAAAGGTCATTGACACACCTGTAGTTGTCCGAAATTACATTGAATTTATGATGGTATCATTGGTAGCTATTGGTATGCAGCCCTGTTTACAGTCCTATTACAAGTTAAGTGCATCATAAGCCATTGCAGCAGTCAGCAGTCAAAGTGACACCATAACACAGTGTTTGCCACACCTATACAAATCAATAATGAGGCTACCATCAGATTCAAAATTTTTATAATGCATCAAAAACGTTTTACTCTTTGATCATTCTAGATGTACGCCTGTCCTACCACAAGCAACCTTGACTCCAGGCTTCTGAGCTCTTCTTGTTCTTGCAGCTGCTTCAGCTGCAGCAGTCCAGCCAGGCCATCATCAAAGAAACTAGGTCAGGTCATTTGTAACTGGGTCAGGTCAGGTGGAGGTCGTTGTAGTTCCTGTCCAATCCACTAGAGTACAAAAATCATGAGATCATCACTCTCGTCGGCTTTTCTCATTGAAATTAAAGGGAATTATTTATTAAAAAAGAAATGCATGGCAGGGCAACTTTTAACTAATAACTAGGTGGGCAGATGCCCACCCGCCTCTGATGGCTGCCCACCCAAGAAATTGAAAATTCTCTAAAATGCCCACCTAGTTTTCCCAGCTGGTGTTGAAAAATCATAAACCTTTTCTGATAGTTTGTTAAACTTGATTTAAGTTTCTGGATTTTTTATCACTATATGGATGAATATGGTGTCCTTCAAAGGAGCTTCAGTCTTATTACAGCCTATGTTAGCAAGAATGATTTGCCTCAGCCATCTTTCATTGTCAGTCTATAGACTATAGTAATAGCACTTATAGCAGCTGTTCCTCATGGATGTGTAGCGCTGCAATTCCCACTACAACATCATTAAAATTTACCAAAGAATGTCCATGGCAACACAGTCGACTAATGATAGACTGTTGATTGCCTTAAATGGAGCAGGCACGTCACATTATGATCCTTGACCTGCTGTGGCAGAATTTCTCACTTCTAAGCAAAGGAGAATGTGCGCACCAGACTTAACCAAATTCAAATAAAGGCCTTTTCACAAAAATGTTTCCGAACTTAGAACAGTGTGCTTTTTAGTAGTTACCTAACTCCTGATTGTAGGCCATCAGCCATCAATATGGTGGCAAAAAGGCTGAGGCCATATATAGTAATTGTAACTCATCTACTGATAAACTTCCAAGAAATAATATAAAGCTGCCTGAAAGATTTTCAAGTTCATGAACATCAGGTACTTAGCTGAAAGTTTAAAGTAACACAGACTTTTGTTTTCTGACATCACATGTCAAAGCGAAATTTGATGCATTTTCCTCGTCAATTCTTATTTTCCAAAATAATAATTTACTCTCTAATCTCCAAAGTGCCAATATGATATTTGTCATCTTTATTAGTGTTCTTGGTATTGCTGTTACTTTTGTTACTTGAATCATATTTGCTTATTGTTACTGGCATGTCCTTGAACCCCTTGTTTTCAAAATTATAATTAGCTCGGAGTGGATATATATTTGGGCTTTTAACATTACACAAACTGTCTGATATCTGTAGAAATGAACTAGGGGGAACCGGGGCACTTTGGGATGCTTTTAACGTCTACTAATTTTGCTCAATGCTGAAAGCACCGAAGAACTCAGAAGTTTGCATGAATATCACCAATACTATTGAGCTTAAATGCAAAATGTGAGTCGTAAAAATGGCTGTCCAAATATGCCCCAGCGAGGCACTTTGGGACATCAGCCAGGGCACATTAGGACATCAATAAAAAAATCATTTTAACACTCCATATGCAATGGATATATATAAGTAGTGCGTAAGACAATATGCAGTGCATTAACACCTTGTAGTGCCAATAGTTAATAACTTTAAACTGTTTTGAACATTTAACATAAGCTGTCCTGGGTGCGGACATCTATGTCAGTAACACAAAGTGCTTTGCGATAAATTTGTTCACAGAGCATTCCTCTATTCACTGGGGCCTGAATACCTGTTGTGTGCTGTCCCAGGTCATTCAGTTGACTTTGACACTTAAATTCTGCCATAATAAGGCGTCCCAATGTGCCCCGAATTCACTGTCCCAATGAGCCCCATATGACTTTTGCACCAAAATGCTAATTTCTCCGGCACCAGGGAGTGTGTTTATCACAATAACAATTCATAACTGTTCGTAACGATATATCAAATTGCTACAAGCACTGAGAAAGCCTTATTGTTCATGGTTTGTCCACAGAATGGTTTGAATTGAACCCGTCCATGTTTACTTTAGTAGTAGGAAAACAAACTTTTCCTCGCCATACTTCTGCATGTGGCTGTAATTTGTCATCAAAACGATAGAAACATCAGGATGTGTAATTACAAGATATGATGGCACAATCATATCATATTTTACCTTGCCAGGAATCAAGAAAACCCCACCGACCCATAGTGCCCCGTGTCCCAATGTGCCCCAGTTCCCCCTACTGATATACATGTGTACATGGTATATTGCTTATGATAGATACTATTTAAATTTCTTCTTCAAAGGACAATACTGGTTTAGTTCTGTATCATTAAAGAAATTGACTCAGCATTTTCATGCAGCACTAGCCTACTTTCAAAAATGTTGTCTACTGGGCATGCGATTTTCATCAAATTGAGAGTGAGGTTTTATCATAAAATACAAAATGTTTGGGCTCTTCATGTATGGTTTCTATGAAGGGAAACATCCTCCATAATTGCTCAGAATTCATTTCCGGCAATGTAAAAACCGTTGGCTTCTGGGGGCCTAAAGCGGCCCCCAGTCCCCAGTCCCCCGGCCTGTTGGCCTTCGGCCCTGCGGGCCTCGGCCACGATTGCGTTCATCTCTCTGCCCACCCCCCTCCACTGGCTTAAAAGTTGCACTGATGCATGGACATAATTCAAGTCAACTTAGGCATGTAAATTGTTTTGGCAATGACAATGTATGAGGTATTATGAAAAAGGATGACAATAAATTTAAAGACATGAGAGGGTGAGACCTTATACAAATTCTGACTTAGCAGCAGTCAGCAGTCATAGTGCTGCTTTGTGCAGCCTGTATTCATCAATGAAAAGATAACAATATCAGGATTCAATTTTCAATAACTTTATTAGTTTTAATGCTAATTCATTCTCTTCATTATTCTGGTGAAAAGCCTAGCAAAATGTCACATGAAAAGTGACATCAAAAACGGCGGAAGCTACATGGTGAAATCTTAAAATGCAAAAGTCTTTAAAATATTCAAAATACTTCAATAATTTATAGCAATATCATAAAATCCTAAGCAAATTTATAATTCAATGTGATCACAGTGCTTGAGATAAAATACTTGCAGTCTAAGTATAATTGGTAAGAATACAAAGAAACCATTAGCTATATATTCTGACTAACCATTACAGTAGACGAAAAGCGAGTGCTCAAAGAAAAGCACAGGAATGTTTCTTGTGATGTCATAGCCCTATCCATGCGTTATTCTCTATGAGTCACAAGCAATTTGTGAGTTCATAGCCTATTCTTGCAATGCTATCAAAATGGGTGACCAACTGAGTATCAATGAGGTCACAAGTTGTTCAATGACAAATTGACAGATTATATCAATATGTTTGATAGGGCATGTTGTGAGGTCATTGACGCTTTTCTGTAAGCACTCGCTTTTCATGTACCACAACTCCATAAAATTGCATTACTCAATTATGGCACAAAATCTTAAAAGGAATGACAATAGTTATGAAACGATAGTTGGATTTAAATACTAAGTGAATACTATCAAAATATCACAAAACATTAAGTAGAAATATAGATCTATTATATAAACAGTTCAACAAAAATAATTCCCCCTTTGGATAAACTTAAATATCTCAAAGATTCCTTCGCTGATATTTATGACAGTTGGCTAAATTATAGCCCCATATATCGACTTTACAAGTGTGTATTTATAGCTCAGTGGTATTATTCCTTCCTGAGCCAGCAGCCTTCGAGTGAGCCTACCCCTGTTTTCAAAAATCCATGGCTTTTCCAATGGATATGAACAATTTCACCATGCGAGGGAGCCACCAGCTTGATAAACTTCATCATGTTTCTGGATAAAATTTGTTTCTCAATCGTGTTTAGAAGATAACTAAGGACTTCTTTTGTAACAGTTTTACAGTTTAGGTTCCTTGGATGCCATAACAAATAATTTGATTGGAGTTTAAACACATTTTGGTAAATTTTTTTTTGGAAAAACCAAAACTTAGGATTTTTGAAAACAGGGGTACGTGCACTTGGTGTCTGCTTGCGCAGACAAAAATTTAGCAATAAAGCTACAAATACACACGCAGACTGTCAATATGCAGGCCTACAAACTGGCCAACTTTCACCAAAATCGGAGAAGAGGTCTTTGTGATATTCACGTTTTCGTAAAGGGGGACTTATTTTTGTTGAACTGTTTATATAACAAAGAAAACGTTTCAACCTAAACATCAGCAGCCACTGTCATAAAGAGTAAATTATTCCCAGCTAGAGTGAAGCATTGAAATTTAATAAATGTGCAAATGAAATTCAAATATAATGAAAACTGCAATTTTTAAGATTATTCTAATCTATATAAGATTGCATAGAAGAGAGAGTGATTGACATAGCATAGCATAATTGTGTCAAGACTACCTAGTAAATTCAATTAATTCATTGTATTAGCAAATTGTGACAAAAATAGATCTATAGGCTATAAAGATGGGTTCAACTGGTATATCCACTGAGGAAAGGTTCCTAATTTTACAAGATTTTTCTATTAATAGGTACAATTAGTGTTTTTAATCAAATTTAATGCTGTCAGTGCAATTAAAATGTAATAGCTTAAAAAGTGTACATTGTGCATTATTAGTGCAGTATTCAAAACTATTACATCAAAATGTACAGTTAATTCTATTTATTATGCATTATATTACGTGTATTAAGAGATTAAAATTTTGAACGGCAAGAAATCGGGATGGTCCTATCCTCAGTCATTATTTACAGTTGCCATCCTAGTTGTCTATTTATAAGTCTTGTCTATATATATTTAGTGTTTATAAATATCATTGAATTGAAAATATGGCTAGTTGGTAATTTGGTAAATAGATACATGTGTATGAATCTTAAGAAGTAGTAAATCATGCATTGGAAATTACCCTGTTCGTTAAGATACTCGTATAAATATGATATTGTCCCACAATCGACTGTGTAAAAATAATTAATGTAGAATCATTGCGTATGTCGTACGATACTAAGCTGTACCACACCCGCTTAGGCCAGACTGGTGTATTTCATTTTCAGCTTCTCGGATTTTCTCAGGGTGCCCACCGAACATCACACAAAATATTATAGAAATATAGGAATTTTTTACTGTAAAATATAGGAAAATATAGGTGGTTTTCTCCTATTTTAATATGACAATATAGGAAATATTCGACAGCGAAACCATCGACAAATCACGAGATGACTTCCACCATAAGCCGAAAACTTCATGTCGCAGACAAAAACGTGTCTAAAAATTCAAATATTTGGGGGGAAAAGCGGCTTCAACTTTGTATTGCAGACAAAAACGTGCATATAAGTGCAAAATATCTTGAAACCTTGAAAAATATGGGAATTTATAGGAATTTTTCCAAAATGTAGGAAATTATAGGAGGCCTTAAAAATATAGGAAATATAGGAGGAGTGGGCACCGTGTAAATTTCTTGAAGCGCTTTTTCTGAGATTGGTTGGCAAGACCAAAAAATAAAATTAGCTATAATTTCAATTTCTTAACAAACATTTATGGTAAATAAAATTGCAGGGTCAGTCGATCCGAGAACCTGACATTCAATTCAATCTGGCCTTATATATTAACCTTATTCAGTGTAGTAGTCTATAGCTATTGCAAAATTAAGTGGCAGTTCACCCAAAGAATTTTGGGTGTCAAGACTTTGCAATATTCTCAGCACTGCCCCAAAGTCAAAATTCTATGGGCAGATCCTATAGTAACACATACGTCAAATATTGGACTTAAACTTACAAATAGTAAAGTATTGCTAACTTTGTGAAGATTTTGAAACATTTCCTCACAACGAAATTACTCCTTCATCAGTTGTTGTTGCTAACTTTTATGATATTGACACATATTTTACTTATATACTATAACAATTTCATCAAAAGATATTTATACATTTGAAACATATTCAATACAAATGGAGTAGTGATATGGTAAGAGTAACAAAATGTCCATTCAATGGAAGTTAAGATTCAAATTTTCACATAGTATTGCTAAAATTTTCTCATTGTACTCTAATCTTCAACAGCTACATACTTTTTTTCAGTTTTAGACTCTATATTACATGTAAAAGTTAATTGTGATAAAGATATCATTGGAGCAAAAGCCCATAATAATATATTGGCATTAATGAAAAATTCAAAATTTAAATTTTCAAAAAAGTATTGCTAACTTCAACTGATATTGGTCTGATGGCACTAATGATTGATATAGCAGAAAATAGCCAAAAATGGCTAATGGAATATTTATAAGAGGACTAGGCAAGTTTCCAATTAAAGAGAACTGTTGTCACTTGCACTGTTAAATAGCAGTGATAGCAGTCATAATTTGAGAATCTAAATACATTGAGCAACATTTTCAATAGCCCATCTGTAATTCAGGTACCAGATTCTGACATGATTTTTAAAAATGTTAACTACACAAGTTTAAACAAGTTATTACAAAGTTAAACTGAACATCAATCACCCCCTGCGTATTCAGAACACATCACTGAAATGATAGGCACCAGGCCTGAAGTATAATTGTATAAAATAAATACATTTTGATTTAATTAATGGAATACAGGTATGCCTAAACAAATCTAATATCTCTTTTATCAGACAGTCAAAAATGTTGACAGTCAACTTAAACATCTAAAACAGATTTTATAGAAATTCTGAAAATTAGGTGATGTAGATTTACATAATATTATGCAATTTCCATAATCTTGCGAGACTTCAATGTCAAACATTTTACAAACCAATTAATTTTTCAGTCAATCCTAATTACAACTTCTTTGCTAAAAATTGCAAATTATATTTTGTTAATAGCAATACGATTATACTGTTGCTGTATAAGCAGGAGGAGCATCATTACAAGATGGAGGCGAATGCTGACCAGCTGAAGGTGTTGTTTGACCAGCTGGTGGCATGCTGTTACCAGCTGGAGGAGCACAGTCACCAGGTGGCATTGTGAAGTCACCAGCTGATGGTATGACAATACCAGCTGGTGTGATGAAGCTACCAGCCGGTGGGATAAAATTACCAGCTGGTGGTATGAAACTACCAGCTGGGGGTAAAATATGGCAATCTGTAGAAGAGTAATTGCTAGTTGGCGCAGCTGAAGGTGTACACTGGCCAGCTGGGGGTCCATAAATGTAACTGTCAGCTGGTTGGCATTGGTTGATCGCATTCATAGCATACTGAGTATTGAATAAAGACTGCGGAATAAGTTGGTAGCCGCTCTCACTCTGCAGAATCAAAACTGGCTGTTGGTGAATGTCGGTTGATTGTAGTTTTTGCATTTCTGTTGCAAAATCATAGTTCTGTTGCTCTGCTTCCTTCGCACTCTGCTTCTGCTTCGAGTCGCAAGTGTTTATGGATCGTACTGAAAATATGAATCCGCACACACAAGCCAGGACGAAAACGCCCGCAAATATAATCTGGTAAATGTATCCAGCTTCGTCGGTCAAGTTACGCAGGACTTTACCAGGATTGTTGCGGCTGTACAAACACCGGAATGTTGTCCCTGCGGATCCAAAAGTTGCATTAAATCTTGAAATGCCCGCCGTCATCAACGACACTGAACTGGAACATTTGGGATGGTAGGAGCACTGAAAAAGACACCAACACTCAATTATCTACACTGCATTTATTTATTACAAATTAAATATAGAAGAAACGTAATGTATATGCATTTCATGTCCGCCATTCCGGTACTGATTTTAAGGTTCAGTAGAAGAGTACAGACTTATCTATTTAGCTTTTTGAAAGAGCAACTCTAAAAATTTCAAAAGAGATTTTTCTTAACAAGTCGATCAATCAACTACACATGTTAAAACCAGGTTGCTTCTAAAAATGTAATCATTCTGACATATTATGTGGTCATCATTTTGCTGATATCAAGACAACATTTTTTCTCATCCAAACATTTCCTATTTTCAAAATAATTAAATGGTATCTCAAACATACCTCTGACAAAGTCTCATCCTTGAACAGCATCAAGGTCCCCCTTCCACGCTTAAGTCTGTCCACACTTGTCGTCCTGTTCGACGGCTTTTGCAAGGCCGGAATAACAGATGATATGTTGAAACCCGTAAATTCTTCAAACACAACGTCTTCCACTGGAGGGCCACTTGTGTCCAGATTGACTTCTATCACCAGACACTCGTAAGTCGTGTGGCAGTTCCTCCCACGGCAGGTGCATTTTGGCTCATAACTGAAACACAAAGAATGATAAGAATATAACACATTCCCTTTGAAGGTTTGCTATCTAACCAGTTGAGCTAAAGGGTCGGCCCCCAAGCCAAGTGCTTAGGAGCAGCCTATTATACCCAACCCACTATACTATATCCTCTAACTTCCCTGAGATTTTGACACACTCCATTCAACAATCTCACCTCAACGCCACCTGCTACAACCGGGCTTCAAACCAGCTACCTCTGAGTAGCCTCAGACCAATGCACCATATAACACATTTCCCTTAAAATCCACTATCTAGCCAGTTGAGCTAAAGAGCCAGCCCCCAAGCCAAGCGCTTAACAGCAACCTATTATACCCAACCCAATATACTATAAGAAGAGAGAAAAAACATACTTTAAAGCAAGCCAAGGAAGGGAAGAATGAGGCTGTAGGAGAATAGATGAAAGGAATGAACAACTGAAAAATGAATGAAGAAAAGAAGGAAGGGAGTCAGGAAGGGAATCAGGAAGGAAGTCAGACAGGAAGGAAGGAAAGAAGGAAAGAAGGAAGGACATCAGAAAGGAAGTCAGGCAGGCAGGAAGGGAGGAAGAAAGAGAAGGAGAAAGGAAGGAGAAGGAAGAAAGGAATGAAGGAAGGAGATTGTATAGTCCAGCAGATAGCTGAAACCATTGTGCACTTCGTGTTACAAGCATGAAATTTGGCACAGATGATCTTCTGAATATACTCTAAAAAATTGGATATGGAGCCATTCTGAAAAATCTCTAAATTCAAAATGGCCGCCATTTCAAAATGGCGACCATGAAATTTCAATAAAACTGAATTACATGCCATTATGATAACTGAGAAGTCACATATATGGCATAACAGGGTCAAAAACATCAAGTGATAACATTACAAAGGCAGACACATGTATCTGATGTAATTCAAGATGGCGGTTGGCAGCCATCTTGAATTTTATCGTATAAATAATACCGTGCTATCTTTCAGCTCTACCACATCATGCAGCACATCAATTTTGGGGTTTTCGTATGAGCAAAACCCTTTTCTGTAGTCATTTTGGTGATAACTCATCATTTAACTAAGATAGGAGTAGTTCCAGCTTGCTATTCATTGGAAACTGTGTATGAAACGATGCCCAAATGAATCTGCTGTTGTAATGTGAGTGAGTGAGTGAGTGAGTGAGTTGGTTTTTTACGTCTCATCAGCACCTGAGTGGGCTATTTAGAGACATACTTGGTTTGTGTCAAGGTTCTTGATTTGTTAAGTCTGTGAGATGTGACAGGTGTCTTTTTGTTGCTTGTCATGTTTCTCTTGTCTGTGCAAGGAAATGGTTGGTCTGTTGAGCTGTCTCGATTTGTTATTTTGGATGGTTTCTTGTACTCAGAAGCCGTTTCTTTCTTCTTTGGTTGTTGGAGTGACAATTTTGTCCGTGGAGCACAAGGAGAGGATCGTTGACTTTGTTGAATCTTTTTACTGGGTGGTATGCACAAGTCAGAGTCAGGATATTTCACAGTTTCTCCCGTCTTTGGTCGGTCTGGTGAAGGCGTTGTCCCAAACATATCCTTGAAAAGGTTCTCAAAAAGTTGAATCCTTCTCCGTGGTGACGAATGTAAAACTGGTCTTGGGTAATCTGCGTCTTGGTCAGTTTTGTCCATGTCCTGTTGAACTATGCGCTTGGCTTCAGGAAACGAACATCCTGTGTCAATCTGAAATTGTACAATTTCTTTTTCTCTCTTGAAGACTTCACAGTTGTGGCTAAACGCAGGGTGGTCCCCTCGGCAATTGACACAATGCGGGGGCCTGAAGCATGGTTTGTCTCTCGTGTGAGTGTGATCTCGATCACCACAATTGGCACAAATTGTGAACCGTCTACATGTTGTGCTGATATGTCCATACAATTGGCAATTGAAACAGCGTTTTGGTCGGGGAAAGAGTGGGCAAACTCTGCACTTTTCAAAAGCTACAGGTACTTTCTTGGGTACATTGTTGTTTTTGAATGTCAGTTTTATGGATTCATAGCCATTTCGTTGGGACAAACGTTTGAATTGGGTAATGCCATGTTTGTGGAAACACTTCGACAGTTGAGAGTCTGAGCATGTCTTGCTCTCTTTCGAGAAGATAATGCCTTTGCCTGGTTTTTGGAAAGGCTCAATGGAGACTTGTGTATGCGCTATTTCTTTGACAAGTGTCAGTTTCTCTTTTTGTGTGTCATTCTTTGGGTGAATGAGAAATGTTCCATTGAATTGACGCTGTATTTTATCTGCTACGGTGTTGTCACAAATGTCTGCAACAATTTCGTATACAGCGATTGCTGATAGGTCCACTAGCGATTTCTCAAGTCCGTTTATCACAAGACAATTTTCATCTTTTGACATGTGTTAGGGGCGGTCAGGGTCATTCAAGTCATCCAAGGATGTACTTATCCGTGGGAATCTTGGTAGTCCAGTCGCTAATTTTTCGATCTCAGCCTGGTTTCCCGCTGAGGGACGCGCACCTTGGTAACCCGGTTGACGTACGATCCGGTTTGGAATCATGGTAAATGACATATTCATTGATATTCCCCTGTAAGGTAGGGGACACACCGTGCATGCGCACTGTCTCATGTTGGCCACTAAGGATAGAGGTCTTCACCTTAGTGTTACCACCCACCGCCACGAGGAGGCCCGAGACCTGCGGGGGCCTGCTGTTGTAATGATGAGGAAAAGGATAAATAATTATCAATGAAAAGTAACAAACATCTAATGGTGTGTTTCTCCTGCATTGGGACTTATAAGGAAGAATCTTGTGCAAGTCAATTGCCATTGGATTTTTGAAACCAAGCTAATATCCATTTAGCAAAATCTTGTGCATTTGCTGTGCACGGGTGATATTGGATGTGCTTTTCATCTACAGTATTTTGCAGATGCTGTATGCAGCACAACGGCCAAAATGTTATCGATAGCTTATCTCTCTTGGGTATATCAATGCAGTTTTACAAAATTTGTCCTATATCAACAGAGGCAACCAATTAAGCACGTGCTTGATTTGATTCACTGGCACCATAGTTCCAGCGAAAATTATGTGATGATTTCTTGTCAGTGACTGACAATATTGCTCAGACCCCTTGTCCATTGGTGCCAGTATGTGTAGCTCATTTTCAGGGGACAGGAGTATAAGTTTTTCAGCATCCCACAGACTATCAAGAATTGCAAACCAATACAGTTGAGTGACTGGGCTTATCAAACACTATATCATACCCGCACAAGGGCTTCAATGTTCTCTGACATCCAAGAATTCTTCTCTAACCTGTTATATCAAACACAATGTCATCAGCTACATGTCCAATCTGAAGTGCATCACTTCGAGAAGGCATTCAAGTTTGATGAGGCCCAGGTTATACAAAGCTTTCCTGCAGGTATCTTTAATTTTTACTGATTATCTTCTGAGCTCTTTACCTCATGCCATGAGTTCTTTTATTGCGGGTGGCTCAAGAAGCGTCAGTTGATAGTGTGTAGTGGCTCTGAAGAAGCTGTTTCTGACATCTCCTTGGGAGTATATCATGCCTCCCAGAGTGCTCAAAAAGATATCAACATTTGCCAATCTGTCTTTCCTACTACTGTTTCCAGATGACTCTAAACAAGCTGTCTTGATTGTGCATGGAATTAGTTTGAAAAAGAGATCAACAGAATTGGTAAATCCCAGCCATGCAGGTTCCTGTGCTGGCAGCAAACCAACAACCTTTCCCCTGAGTAAAACAGATTCAGTGGCCATTCCCTGAATCATATGAGGAATCTTAATTTATTATCAAACTGGGAAAGTACGAATGTGTAGAAAGCTTCAGGCCAGTGGCTGCTAGAAGACAGCAGATGGGTAGAAAGTCTCATCGATGCTGACCTTGCCTTACATACAATGTAGTTGAGGGGAGTTCTTCCTTAAAGTATGTACACACTCCTTTGGGAATCCTTATAAATACTCCTTTGGGAAACTTACAAGGCATGCTATTATATCTTAGAATGCTGAGAGTGTGCTTACAATCAGAAAATGGTGTGTGCAACTATATATTGAACTAATGTCTAAGTTTCCAACTTTTCAAAGCTGGATGACAATGTTAAATATGCCTGTAGTTACTCTAGTCTTTGGACTTCTAGCATTATCACTTCTGAACAACTGAACAACATGCAGCAGACTGGATCCCTGAGCAAGTAACTGAATGAAACCATCATACCCAACAAACTGTAATTACTGTCAATTCCCTGTCATCAATATGCTTTCCAAATTAGTGTGCTCAGGCAAGACCATTATCAATTTGCTGAACTACATCGGAGTCAATCTGAGGAATATACATATTTTTGCCCATGAAGATGAATCTTATCCGCATGCACTCTATTATATTGGTAATCTTCATATTTATCTTAAATTTCAACTCATTTCATACGTTTAAGACTCGAATACAGGCAGATCTGCTAAGCGTTGATGCACTGACTATTAATGGAGCAGCAACTGTCCATAATATTATACTACCACTAAGAACCTGCAAATTGTCAGGGCTACCGAAGAAGTATGTTTTTGCCTTGTCTGGAAAGAGCATTGGCCAACTTAGTGTTCACTTGGACATTGTGTTTGAAGTCTTCTATACGTGAAATGAGAGAGCAAGGTGACTGTCAGAGAGTTCCACCTGAAACTCTTGTACAAAAAAATTCAATAGGTTCCTGTAAATTTAAGGAAATAAAAACAGAACTGTAAGACTTACTGGCAGATGAAAATATTCTATCTTACTTGACATACATGTGCTAAAAGCCTAGAATATAGGAAGTCAAAATGGCAACACATGTAGAAGCACACAGTATCCCCCAGTAAATGAGTACACCCAAGCGACATATTGACTAATTTGCTTATAAGTCAGGAAGTAACTTAAGTAATCCAACTTAACCTACGTATGATATCCCTTGGACCTAAGAAAATGTGTTTGTAAAATTTCAATGGTGCAGACTTACGTATTTATAAGTTGTGTTTAAATAACCGTGCTGCAAAATAAGTGAGTACACCTAATGCAAAATATACATGGGGATGATAAAAAAATTGGCAAGTTTTACATGTTAACCTCATGGAAATTGTGTACAATCTATGTAATGATAAAATAGATCACATCCAGTGGCGTATTTAAGGGGGGCCATTGGGCATGGCCCCCCGCCCCCAGGCAAACAATTAACATGGAAGAGATAGGAAAAGCTGCAGAGCGCCCTGTATTCACCCAATGTAATGCTCCCCCTCTCAGGCTATTTCTAGATACACCCCTGATCACAGCAACTTTATGTCACAAAAAGAGCAGGAAATTCCAATGGCCACTGTAGACGCCGTGGAGCGGCATACATATCCAGAGGTAGTCATCCCAAATCAGCAATGTTTTTCAATGGAGAGAGAGATTCCTTTGCATCACAATATGATGCACCCTCTACCACTCGTAATGTGGCAGTAGAAATTGGCTCTCCTTTGCTAAAAACTTAGTGGATGTGATGTAATTTACACTGACAATGCCATTTTCCAAAATAAAAATCTTCGCTACCACTTATAAGCAATAATTACTCATTTCTCAGGTCATGCCAATGTCTCTTGCATTGGGTGTACTCACTTATTTGGTGGCCCTTTTACCTTTTAATATTTGTCAGTTACAAATAATTGATTGCATATCTTTCAAAGTTTACATGGATACTCTGCTAGGTCTAAGCTATATCATATCATGAATTTGGTGGATTATTTCACTTGAGTGTGGAGCTCTGAGCAAATTAATCCAGAGTCACAGGGGTATACTCATTTACTGGGGATACTGTATGTACCAGACTGTTTTTGCACAATTTTTATGCAAACAAATGAAGCTTTATAAAGTTGACCGTCATGATTGACACAGTTGTAGTTATGTTGTCAGTGTCCCCAGCAGCAATTCTTCAAGCAGATGAATTAATTATGGATTGCATTTGAGATTTGCACTGCATCATTTCCACCTTCTGGAATGTCCAAAAGACAACATCTGACACAGAAATTTTGCATTGCATCAGTCCTGTTGTATGACAAAAAAATTGATACATCAAGTCCATTCCGCCAAATCTTGATGCTTTGAACTGCTTTGAATATTTATGGAGTGGCTTACCAAGCTGGACTCACAGAGGAGACGTGTCTATTACTTCTGATAATCCAGATGCTGGACACTGGTGTTGCAAGTGAAATCAAGCCCATTATTTGGAAAATGGAGGAACGATGCTTCATCCACGTGTATCGAGTTTGTGCCTTGTGGTAGCAAATTGTTGCTAATGCAAGTGATTAAGGTTGCACTGAGGTGCACAGAATTGAAACTAAATGGGACTATCATTGCCAATGCATTTGTCTTCTTTGGCACATCATCTACTAGCAGACATACATGATAACCCCAACTAATTGATTCATGTTCAGTTGTGTTTCTGGTTACAAGTTATGATGATGATTGTACCTTTTTTCACGACTAGTACCAAATAGATTTTTTCAGAATATCCCTTGTTCATGTTCTTTAGCTATCAGGCTTATAGACATATTTGAAAATGGATGCTTTATGACTTTGTCACCTTTGATAAAATAATGACAGTATAGTACATGTAATGTCATGAGTAAAACGAAAAAAATCTGACTTTACTGGCTTGACCAAAGGCCTTATAACTTGACTTCTACTGAACCTAGATGGACAATTTTGATATCAAATGATCTCTTGTTTCATATACTTTACACTTTATTACGACTTTGGGAAATTTGGTGTACATACACAGGTTTTGGTAAACTTTACTTAATGATTTTGTGAAATAATATGTCGATGTTTGTGGTAACAAAGTTGATCCCATTCAAAATATTTTAACACAATAATAAAACTTCAAGAACACTAGAATGTGGTATCGAATGAAAGTAGAGAATGTAAGCTTTAATTTGGTGGGTCAAACATTAATGTGGAGCTACTCTTGCAGCAGAATGATAGGAATCAATATATATCTAAACAAACGGAAATTTCCAGCGTCGGTTTGCTAAGTTTTTGAGTAGTCATATTGGAACAGCTGCCATATTGAATATGGCCATATTTGAAAATGGCTCCATATCCAAAAACACTTGTTATGCCTTAGAGAAACATTGTGCAAAGTTTCATGCTTGTAACAAAAAGTGCACAAAATTACCAAAAATTGTCGTTTAGCCGCTGGACTAGTATAGAAAAAGCCTTTTCAAAAAGGATGTGAAGGAAGAGTGCAAGAAAAGAAGAGACAGATAGATAGCCAGAAAGATAGATAGTTCGATAGATAGATACATAAATAGGTAGATAGGTAGGTAGATAGATAGATAGATAGACAGATAGATAGATAGATAGATAGATAGATAGATAGATAGATAGATAGATAGATAGATAGTTCGATAGATAGATGTTAGAAAGATTGATACAGATAGATAGGTAGAAAGATAAATATACATAGATGGATAGAAAAATAGATAGATTAATGGAACGAAAAATATCTACTTACTCATCTCTGATGTATGACAATACTGTGGTGCAAGTTCCAACTTTGACATCAGCATAATTCTTGTAGACACAAAGGTATCGACTGATTGTAGTGATTAAGAATGAAGCCGACAAGAATGTTGCGATGCCCATGACAATGGTGCAGCATTTTGAAGACACTCGCGGCATCTTGATGCAGAGATATTTCTGTAAAACGGATACACTTTGTTGTAATATAGTTCAATTTTATTTAGACAGGGTTGAATAGCAGAAATGAAGAATTGAACAAAATATATAGCCAACATGACTGACATGCACAGATGAAACTTCAGATGGTGGCTAGTAAAAATGAAGTTGTATTTTTGGGCAATTGTGCCAGTGTAATTAGGTCCTGGTACTGTTGAAGTCAATGATAGCGCCTATTTATTACCTAGTTAGGCCCAAAAGTCAATGGTAATACGGTTTACAAATATGATTTGCAACCCACGTTCTATCTTAAGATGCATTCAATCTCCTAAATAAATGCCAAATCTCTCTAGATTTTGCTGGAGGTGCTATTGAAATAGAAATAAAACTGGCAACAACAATGTTCAAACTGTTACTGACAAGTGCTATTGATTTCATACCATTGCAGTGGAAGTGCAGATCTATGCCTTCTGTGTTGGAGAGATAATAGATAGAATAGATGTGTCAGTCAATCAAGCAAAGATCATTGCCCAATAGGCCGTCTGATAAATCAATAATATCAATGTTGTCAGATCTGCTTGTGAAACCCTGAGTCAATGAAATGGCTATCAAGAACATGGCCTTGGAGGTTGTGATATTTATTGCTGCTCAGCTGCTGTCTACTCTAGAATGTCTATGCTGCTAGGCCTGGCAAATAGCCATGCATGACTCATACATGAGTCTCTCATATGGTAGCCTATAGACGATCTCTGGGGTTATTGAGCCAGCCCTCAGTAACACATGCAATTACAACAGTCTTGAGAACCATGGAAGTGACAGTCACACAGCGCATTGGTTGCGGTTAGCAATGTAAGGAACAGTATTCCCACTCACCAGTCAATGTGCACCATGTGTAGAATCCCAGTCCATTTGATCAGCTTTTGAACTGTTGTATTTCATCCATTGTGCTCTAATATATGCAAAACATGGGAAGAATGAAAGGCCTTGCTATAATATTGATGTTGCAGACACCACCATTGTTACTTCTGCAGCAAATGTGTCATGTCAGGTCATTGACCCAGTTACATTCCTCTACAATCCGCCAGGTGGCGTGGATGGCAGTAGGCGAATGGAATGTTTCTGCAAGGTTCCACACTTCCATCTTACTTCTTTCATCAAGACGTTCTAAAGCATTCTGAGTTTGCTTCAATTGCTTGGTGTTATAAAAGTTAGTGTACTTTAAGTTTAAGGGCTTCTTGATAAAAGTTAACTGAGCTTTTCCTAAAGATGAAAGTTGATGAAGTATCCCACTGTCTTTCAGCAAACTTGAAGTACCTATAGCTGCCAGTGCTTGGCCCTTTTAGGACAGAAAATGTTTCGTTAAATTTAAAAGGCGTTTCTTTATGCACGTTTCACGTTTGTCCCATGACGTGACTATAGGCAAACACAGCTCTCAACATCTTGACCATGGTTTGCATGGATCCTTTATTGAGAATGTCACTGTATAAGTTATAATTTGATATTAAGTTACGAGACATTTAAACATCATGTTTCGACTTATTTTTAAAACAAATAATTCTAACATGTACATGTATACAAATAAGGAAGTTCCCAATCAACATTTATGAATAATTTCTGTTGGCTAAATTGAGGCATAGGCCTAATAAACCTGTGAATAGGGTGAGGCCAAATTAAGAGAAGGCAGATGTTGATAGGCCTATAATACATTTCTGGCAAACTTATAACATACAATTTTTTGTAAGAAATTACATTCTGAAAAAGATACCGTGATTCATAAAAACAAGACCAATCAACAACCTGAGATTCTCCAGAAAACAAAAAAGTACATGCACATAAACTTTTCTCAGACAGATGTTGACTAGAAGAGCATCATCATGAACACAAGGGATATAGCAGGTGGAATTTTTGGGAAGGGCGAGTGACATTTGCCCGAATTTCACGATCCTGATTTTATATAATCTTTGAAATTGTTTGGAAACCACTGATTTTCAATAACATGTATTTGATAATCTGCCTGGGGGCAACACCCCCAACTGGAAGTGTAATTTATAACAATATTTATAATAAAACTTTTATATAATATGTAGATGGCAAGGCCATTGAATTCGCAAAGCTCCATAAAAAATTATCAAAATTGGTTTTTTTTTTAAGACAAAGTCATTTCTATATATAATTCAGGATACACAAGACACTACACCATCATCATTTTTTTACATGCGAAATGTAAAACATGTTCAGGTGGCGCTGCCTGCCTGCCAGCAGCAGCCCTCTGGAGGATTAAAAAAGTTCCCCAAAAAAAAAAAACAGCGGTCAGCTGGACGAATTTGTTCTGTCTTGTCCAATGATTAATCAATACATAACATGGGAATATTTAAACAGTTTTAAGGAATGAAAATGTACTTTTTTCAACATTATGTCATTCAAAACCAACCAGTAGTTCAGAGGCTGGACCTGCAATCTATTTTTAGAACAGTGACAAGTCATGGACTGTTGATCAATTCAGATCCACCAGGAGAGCAACAACAATAGGATGCTCTCTGCACTGAAGTGAGCTACGCTCACGGCTGCCTTCCGCAGCCGTTCGCTTCGCTCATATTATACTATATCTTTATTACTAATTATTCAGCTCATTCCATATTGAGTATTGTATTTATTGAGTTCATAATTTTTTTTGCTGGTTTCGGTGGCTTGTACAGTTTCTGAGTCTACTTTATCCATTTTCTGGCTTTCCATTTTTCCTGCTTCCTTTTCAGCCTCTTCATCTGGAACTTCGGACACTTTACAACACGGCACGTATCCTTCTAAACGATGAGCTATCCCAATTAACGTGAAGAAATTAATCTCAGGGCGGGTTACTAAAGCGTAGATCACATAACTAACCCCGATCAGGATTCCGAGACTCGGCCACAGGAAGTAGTGGACAAACTTGGAGGTCCCTGCAGTCACGCGGATGGCAATACCAGGATGCTTGTCGCTATAGCCGCAGCGGAATACTGTCCCAGGGACGCCGTATGTTTCATTGAATTCTGCGACTTTCGAACGCAGGCAAGAATCCATTGTGAAAGAGCACTGAAAAAAAGGGGAAATTGTCAATTTTCAGAGAACACAAGTATGGAAAAAAATGTCATCCGTACAAAGCCTTATTGTGGGAATTTATACATTGTTTCCTGTACAGGCTGTATCCCCTTCCTGGCAGCAGGTCCAAAGGACCATGCACTCGCCCTAAAGAATGCTACAATCATCTATTGGTTGATATTGATAATCATCACTTTGGCACATTTTATAACTCACCAATTTGGCTAGTATTTCACCAAATTTGCAAGTACAATGCTGCCTACATGGAGGTAAGTGAAACGGGTGATGTTTTGCTATTGGGTCTATGTTAATCAAGGATGTTCACCCGATGTGTAGAAAACATGTGGGGTTATGAAGGGTGATATCTGCTCAAGGCATGTGAAACAAAAATGGCTGCCAATTTTTTTTGCTCTACAAACTGTACATATTGGTCAAATTTTTGGTAGGTATGTGAAATTCGGTTCTCATAGAAATTGCATAGGCCTTTTGTTCACTTACTTGTCAAAGACAAAAATTGGCAGGCATTTTTATCTCGCATGTCTCAAATATCGTCCTGTATGACCCAATGGGTTTTCGTCTCATCAGATAAGAATTCATTTTTCCACAAGCAGTTTGGTAGAGCATGTTTAGCATTGACCCAATGGCAAAGCATTGCCTGTTTGACTTATTTACAGATCCAGAGGAAAAAAGAGTAAACTTGAAGTGCTCGAATTATTTAAATTACACTTCATTTATACTCCCTATATATATGCACATCCATACGCTCCTCTCAGTCCGAAGGCCCGCTACTCCGAGGTGCTGGATTCCCCCCCCCCATTTCAGAATTACTGGTAATTCACCAATTTAGCAATTGACTCACCCTTTTGTGGTACACAGCATCCTCATCATTGAACAGCATAACCGTCCTATTTGTAGCCTCACTTTGTCTCATCGGCCACGTGGTCTGGTTTTGTGTGCCGTTTAAAGCATGCGCTATTTTCTCCTCATGATCAGCAGGCGTTGTCATGTTGACAAGCTCTTCCTCCGGAGGTCCACTCTTGTCCAGGGTCACATCAATGACGAGGCAGTCATACTCTCTTTTGCAGTTCTTTCCACATGAACATTTGAATGCAAATCTGAAAAAAATTGCAAGCAATAGGGCCCGTTAGTGGAACTCTCCTTTTCACTGCTCTCTGGCGTCCCCATGCACAAAAAAACTATTTCCGGAAACAACCGCCATTTTGTACCATTGCTAACTCGATAGAGCTGGCATTCCGGGATCCAGAACACTTCTAAATCCACAGGTATGTATCGTAAAACTAGCGGGATCCATGGATTAGGTCCAGAACTTGACTCGGTTGGGCTAATCCAGCATTGTCAAGATTAAACGATGTTATGGACCTCGGAAAACCAAGCCCCATTGACAACGTCCAGGCCGATGTTTCCGGAAACAGTTTTATTCTGCTCGGCGACGCAGGAGAGCAGCAAAAAGGAGAGTTCCACTATCATGGCCTATGACTAATAGTAGAGGAAATATGAGCTCATTTTTGATGATGACCCCGCACGGAAGTACAACAGGCCGAATCTTTTACCAAAATGTTCGCCAGAATGTCAGCTACCTGAATCCGGCTAAGAAAATTACTGGTTCCGGGTACTAACTGAGGGAGAGCTGTTGCCATGGCAACAGATTTATAAAAATTGTAATTCTCAAATAATTGATTTTTAATGCTTTTCTTAAACACCAAAGCTCACAGATGAGGTTTTTGTGTCTGATCAAACTAAAGTTGAGACAGACTTCCCACCGGCAGACCAATTTTGCTTTTACATTGTATTGGTTGCCATGGAAACGAGAAATCATAACAAGTTTGAAGTTTCCAGTCATTATCATACTCTTTGATATCTTATACTCCAAAATGATTTCATTAAACCTGCTAGTGTTTTTTGTGGAAATGTTGCTGAGAGTGTCGACTTTCAAAACCTGAGCGAGATTTTAATGTTTTATGTCTATTTATTGCACTACAATGGTTTCCAAGGCAATAAGTCAGGACAAATAAGTTAGTAAGAATTTTGGAATTTATCAATATCTCAACTAATAGACATGCCATAGTGCTCATTTTTGGAAACAATCATTGGGGCAGGATGACCTTCAGAAAAGTGAACCCTCGGATGTGTGGCATGGTCCTGGTTGCCATGGAGACAGGATAACATAACAAATTTGAAGTTTTCAGTCATAGTCACACACTTTGATCTCCTATACACCAAAATAATTTTATTAAACCCTCTAGTGTTGAATATGGAAATGTTGCTGAGAGTGTCCTCTTTTGAAACCTGTGTGAGATTTTTATGTTTTATGTCTAGTTATTACACTAAAATGGTTTCCTAGGCAATAAGTCAGGACAAAGAAGTTTATAAGAATTTTGGAATTTATCAATATCTCAACTAATAGACATTTCATAGTGCTCATTTTTGGACATAATCATTGTGGCAGGACGACCTTCAGAAAAGTGATCCCTCAGATGTGTGGCATGGTACTGGTTGCCATGGAAACAGGATATCATAACAAATTTGAAGTCCTGGTCATAATTGACACATTTAGAGCTCTTATATTCTAAAATTATCTCATAAAACCTGCAGTTGTGATACCTGAAAATGTTTGGGAGAGTGCCCTCTTTCCAAATATGGGTTAGATTTGTATGTTTCTTGGAAATTTATTTCATTATAACTATTTCCAAGGCAACATATCGGGTCAAACAATTTTGATGAATTTTGGAATTTCTGAATATCTCAGAGATCATAGAATCTGATATGCCATCTTGCTCATTTTTGGATATAATCATTGTGGAAGGATGACCTTCAGAACAGTGAACCCTCCATGTCATGTGCCTTGGTTGCCATGGAAACAAGAAGTCAAAACAAATTTGAAGTTATCCGTTGATTTATAAATAACACACTTTGGTCTCTTTTGCACTAAAGTTATTCATAAAACCAAAAAGTGTTGTGAATCTAAATGTCCGTCAAAGTGTCCTCTTTCAAAACAGACAAGATTTGCATGTTTTATGTAATTTATCTTACAAAATCGTTTCTGAGACAACAAGTCAAGGCAAACAATGTATTTGAATTTTGTAATTTATCAATATCACAACCTATATCCTAACCATCATGTTCAATTTTATGACAAACTATTATGTAGCAATGACCGTCAGAAAAGTGACCCTCCATGGGATATTGTGGTCCTTGTTGCCATGGAAATGCATAAATCTTTATATATTATAGGTAATTTTGAGAGTTTAACAAATTTTAATTTTGTGAGATCAATGAATTTCCAATCAACAATGCATTAGTACATAATTAGGCGTTTTTCAATTCCAGTGTGTCAGACCTATTATGTATCCGTGTTTTTTCAATGTATCTACAAATTAATAATGCCATTTGGATATGTTTTACACATGGTCATATACGTGCCATGGAGCCAATACACAAATTTTGTCAAAACATGACAGTTCAATGAGGCGTTGTGACAAACAGTCAAGTTTTGGGTGTTCACACTTATTATGCAATTTCTTCAAATTCCCTCGAAAAGCACAAAAAATCTATCCAACTGATCATAAATACCATGAATGTTTACCTCATAACACAGTGGAATGTAGAACCATCATTTCAACCATGGATGAATTCATGATCAAAAAATGCATATAACAATCCTGCATTGACATAGCATTGAAATTGCCGTTTATTGCAATGAAAAGATCATGTAAGCCAGACAAAATATGAAACCATTATCAACTTATACCTTGCTTTCCTTAGGTTGAGAGCTCACCCCTAACCAGAGCATCACATTGCAACAATGAATGGCCATGCAATTGAAAATATCTTGAAATTGATGGAGCTCATCTGATTTGACAATACTATTCCTATTGGAAATTGAACTGGGAATTTTCCACTTGCCATTATGTTTCCAGAGATGCAGGGATTGATGGTTCGTCACACAGGACTAAAGAAGTGTCCTAAAGACACATTCTAAGGATAATTTGCTGTGATATGACGTGTTTTGACAGATGGACTTCTGTTTTTGAAAAATGGTACTTCCAATGGTTTTCCAATGCAATTGTACAATTTTTATTACTTGATCATGAAGGCATCCATGTTTATTATGACATGGCATTTTATGATCAGTTTGGTAAATTTTTGGAGCCTTTCGAGGAGAGTTGGGGATTACAAGAGACTGGCATCAAATGTGTGAAATGCAAGATGTCACTGCTTCAGTTTAGGTTTGCAAAGTTACACTTCAGTAGATTGTCTGGGTGAAAAATTATGACACATGAAAAACTTGCAGATCAAGAGTTATCACATTATATATGCAAATTCCATCACATTTAAACTAAGAATCTGCGTCATTCAGCCAGTTAATCGGTGAAAATCAGCCAATTTTGACACTTCAAATTGCAGGAATGTCTTGAAATGTTCACAGAATGTATGTTTTAAAGCATTTTCTACAGTCATACCTCTCTTTAGACTCAAAACAGCCTCAAAACAGCCCAAAAACAGCTGCGACAAGATACCTTGTCGCAACTGTTCTACTATGCTTTGTTTCTCATCCTTGACAGCTGCACTGTCCAGGAGGGTCTTCCTATCTACCTCAATGGTATCTAAAATATTAAGGATACCCCTACAAAGCTTTATTTCAATGCAGAACTGGGGCACAAATACTTATTTGTTGAGACTATGTTAAGCTTCAATTAGATTAGTGATATGATGACCTGAAACATGCTAACAAGCTTTCCCAGATGCTTAGTGCCACTAAAGTTATTTGACTTTAGCGAGGTGACTCTGGTGACAATTTGTGAAGTCAATTGAAATGATGCATGTTTAAAAAATTATCGATAATATCAATAATATGTATGTGTTTCCATTACAAACAAGACTGCAATGTCCCATGGATGATTCACTTTTCTGAAGGAGCTACATAAACAATGATTATGTCATAAAATGAGCAAGTTGTCAAGAGTATCAGTTGAGATATTGATGAATTAAAAAAATCCTTCAATTGTCTTTACCTATTCCATTGTCTTGAAAACCGTTCAGTGCATAAATTTTACATCATACAAAAACATCTTGTCCAAGTTCAGAAAGAGGACATTCTCACAATACATTTTAATGTTCAACACTTGCTGGTTTTATGTAATTATTTTGGAGTAAAAGAGACCAAAGTGTGTTAATTATGAATCCCCTCGAAACATCATAGTTTTTATTTCTTGTTTCCTTGGTAACTAATACTTGTAATAAAATGTCATGGAGGGTTCACTGTTCTGAAGTTCATCCTTCCACAATGATTATATACAGAAATGAGCAAGATGTCTATCATTTGAGATATTGATAATGTCTCAACATCATCCAAATTATTTGACCCGATATGTTGCCTTAGAAATAATTTTAATGAAATAAATTTCCATGAAACAGACAAATCATACCCACATTTGGAAAGAGGACACTCTCACAAGCATTTTCATGTGGCACAACTGCAGGTTTTATTAGGTAATTTTTAAGTGTGTTAATTATGGCCAGAACTTCAAATTTGTTATGATATCCTGTCTCCATGGCAACCAGGACCATGCCACAAATCCGAGGGTTCACTTTTCTGAAGGTCATCCTGCCACAATGATTATGTCCAAAAATGAGCACTATGGCATGTCTATTAGTTGAGATATTGATAAATTCCAAAATTCTTGTGAACTCGTTTGTCCTGACTTATTGCCTTGGAAACCATTTTAGTGCAATAACTAGACATGAAACATAAAAATCTCGCACAGGTTTTGAAAGAGGACACTCTCAGCAACATTTCCATGTACAACACTAGTGGGTTTAATAAAATAATTTTTGAGTATAAGAGATCAAAGTGAGCGATAATGACTGGAAACTTCAAATTTGTTATGATTTCTTGTTTCCATGGCAACCAAGACCATGCCACATATCTGAGGGTTCACTTTTCTGAAGGTCATCCTGCCACAATGATTATGTCCAAAAATGAGCACTATGGCATGTCTATTAGTTGAGATATTGGTAAATTCCAAAATTCTTATAAACTTGTTTGTCCTGACTTATTGCCTAGGAAACCATTTTAGTGCAATAACTAGACATGAAACATAAAAATCTCGCTCAGGTTTTGAAAGAGGACACTCTCAGCAACATTTCCATATAAAACACTAGCGGGTTTAATGAAATCATTTTGGAGTATAAGATATCAAAGTGTGTGATAATGACTGGAAACTTGTTATGATTTCTTGTTTCCATGGCAACCAATACAATGCAGAAGCAAAATTGGTCTGCCAGTGGGAAGTCTGTCTCAACTTTAGTTTACCCAGGCACAAAAACCTTGTCTGTGAACTTTGGTGTTTAAGAAAAGCACTAAAAATGAATTATTTGCCAATTACAATTTTAATAAATCTGTTGCCATGGCAACAGCTCTCCCTCAGTTAGTACCCGGAACCAGTAATTTTCTTACCCGGATTCAGATAGCTGACATTCTGGCGAACATTTTGGTATATGATTCGGCCTGTTGTACTTCGGTGCGGGGTATCTCCTTAAATATTGGACTTTTTGGCTTCTGTTTCCTCTAGATCTACTATATAACTTCTTCCTTAGATAAAAAGTTGCAATCACAAGTATCAAGAGTATCACTTTTAAAGAGAATCAATCAAAAGTATCTACACATCATGCGGAGAGTATTAGTAATAAGTGTCAGTCAAAGTATTCATTAAAGGGTACTTTTCAAAAATCCCAATCAAGAGTATCAATCAAGAAAGTCTATCGAAGTATCAGTCAGGAGTAAAGTCAAAGTCAAAAAATCTTTATTTTTGGTCGGTTTACCATTATAACAGTGAAACACAAGCCTGTTTAGGCTTTTACATCCGACGCTCAGAAAAAAAATAATCATGAGCTTCAATCATGAGTATCAAACAAGAATATCAAGACTATAAATAAAAAGTATCAACTATGGGAATATGGGCATCAATCAAAAGTATTGATTGAAAGTATCAAGAGTATAGATCAAGAGTATAGATCAAGAGTATAGATCAAGAGCATACGAGCATCATGCAAGAGTATTAAAATTGATATTAATTAAAAAAATCTAGTCAAAGTATCAATGAATGATGCATCAGAAGTATTTGTCAAGAGTATCAATTGAAAGTATCAATCAACAGTGTCAATCTAAAGTAGGCCTACACATGCACCATTGCAAGAGTACGTGTTAGATGTCAGCCGAAATATAAATGGGGAACATGTAGGCTGTTTGATTGGTCATGATCAAGAGAAGGCCATTTGATTGTCATAATTGATTTTCGAGAGAATATCAGATGCATAGGCTACTCCTTTTGTTTGGCTGTCACCAACAAGTGGGATAAGTCTCCTTAAATCAAATCAACACTGAAAGTAGGCCTATTGGGTATGATCATGACAAATCATCAGCATGATGACACATGAAGTGCCATTTTCACAGTGCAACAGTCCTCTATTTTTCTATATCAAAGTGACAGACTGTAAGGGTCTGCATTTCAAAAATGTCAATCAGAGAATCAAACAAGAGCACTAACCAAGACTCAAGAGCAGGCTTATCTATTGAGAGCATCTATTGAAAGTATAATAACAGGGGTGCCGGAAGGATATGCGGGCGGCAGGGGCAGTCGGACGAAAAAGGGGCAAATCATATTCGTGCGAAAAAATGTCAAGGGCGTCATGATAATTTTGAATATGTGCTAAGTAATTTGTACCTAAATGTAGTAAAATAAGGCTTAATAATGTTCTTTTTCTGAGATCAAGGGGCAGACCTTGCCCCCTGCCCTTGTCCAGGGCATTTGTATGACAGAAGCAGGTGTATCAATCAAGATTAGCAATCAAAAATGTACCAGCCACTTACTTGTCAGAGATGTAGGACCCAACAGTGGTGCATGTTGCGGGATGGACATGAGTGAATCCTTTGTAAACATTGAAATACCTGAAGGTAAAAACGACAAGGCAAACTATGCATGCCAACAGGATGAAGACCGAACTCTGGGCGCACTTATCCTTCTTTGCCTTGGCCATTACTGTCTTTTGCTGCTAATTCTACTAATTCTACTTTATCGAGTAATCATGGTAATCCAGTGCGATTTTAATTTGGTTGCAGCATGATTTCACGATACTGGGAGTGGCCGCTTTAGGCTGCTGCAGCACATCTTTGCTGAGTCTCAGGAATAATAGGCCTACATTACAGCCAGGAAATTTGATATGCTAAAAAAGTGGACTGTTGCGCTGTGAAAATGGAACTTCGTGACTCATGATAGCGGATGAAGTGTCATCTTCTCTACATTCCACATAGGAAACATAGAGGTTGTTTGAGTAGTCATGATCAAGAGATAGCCATTTGATTTGTCATAACTGATTTTAGAGTAAAAATCAGATTCATAATCCTTTCGTCTGCCTGTCACCAACAAGCGGGATTAGTCTCCTTAAATCAAATTAACATTGAAGGCATTTGGTACGATCATAACAAATCATCAGTATGATGATTTACGAAGTGCCATTTTCACTGTGAAATGTATATATATATAAACTTTACAGTCTGTAATACAGGGTGCGGCTCAAAAATTGCATCAGCAGCAGCTAGGAATTTCTAACATATATATTTTTCATAACCAAAGCTTCTGTAAATGTTAAAGTTGGCAATACAATATTTGCGCAGCGAAACAGACATACCTGTTAGACAAGCAATCAGCACTTGTAAGAGATTGCAATCTGCAGTGATGGTCTCCACATCAAGTTTAAACAAAATAAGGTCAAATGGAACTAGTAACTGATTAACAATTTAATAATTTCATATTATTTATATATATTGTGAACAAAGTTCTGCAAACTGACAAAATGTAGCGAAAGAATAAAAGTGCGCTTCACAGAAATGTTAGATGTAAAGTTTAGTGTGATTACAGAAAGTTTACTTAATGCATAATAAGTAAAGTTTGACTTGGCACATTGGCCAATTTTTTTGGCAATTTAGTTTGACTGAGCTCATAATCTGGTGGTGGCCGCCTCAGACCCCTTGGCCTACTGGGCATTAGTTCTTTGGGCCATGCCTAACGCAAACTTTACTTCTTGACACATGCACAACAGCCAGTAGGCCTATGCTCTTTTATACTCCCTGCAAGGTAGCATTTTTGGAGTGTATGGATTTGCATATAGGGAGTATAAATGAAGCATAATTTAAATAATTCGAGCGCTTCAAATGTGCTCCTTTTGTACTGTAAATATGCTGCGAAAATACTTCAAATGCCAATTTTGTGTGAAAAAGTCTCTCAACCATGCAATCGTCATTGGCTCATTGAGCAGTATACGTCTTTTGTGCTTTTAATTGTACTGTGATACCAAATATGGGATATACTGATTTTGTACTTTTCTACGCTGCAAATGCACTCTTTTTTTCTCTGGGTTACACACCCTCGAGGGAAATAGATTTGACTAACGCCCTCGAAATCAGTCAATATTTGTATACTATTTAACCAAACATCACTTGAGGTAGCACTACTTTGAACAGAGAATTCCACACAAAAAATAAAATAAAAATATGCAATATTTAATAAAGAACTACTTTATTATAAGAAAAGGCTTCAATAACAAATTTTCTATTGAAGAGAGCCTGTCTTGTAGGCCAAGGTCTCAATATCTTGACCACAGTCACTCAGCACACATATGATGAGGTAACAACATATAAACAATTTTAAAGGCATGTTCCGTTTCACAAATATAATTCATATTAATGTCGCAATAAATAAGATACAAGCTTTTTCTCTATGAAAATGAAACTTTTGGAGGCTCCACGGACACATAATATAAACCCGTCAATTCAATGAGACAAAAAATGCCATATCAATCACTTGATGATATTCCTAATTTATTTCCACTAATAATACAGAATTAATGGGGGAAACAAATTTCGTCAAAACTTCCATCCCAAAAATTCACCATGATTCAAAAAACAATGTCAACAAATGACTTGAGATTCTGAAGAAAGCACCAAAGACAACATAGAACATGAACTTTGAAAAGGTTCACTATAACTATCACTCAAGACTTGAAAATTGACTTTTAAAATGCACAACCTGAGTCCGGAGACACATTCATGTAGATCATCCCTGAGTGGAAGTATTATCCAAATATACAAATATAGAAGATAAATATATGCCAATATAATATTAATTAAAAAGACACATGCATTGTAAACATAACACAGTACAATACATAATCAAATGACCCATTACTATGATATACACCGTAGATCGGAGTAAAGCTGGCTCACTATGAAGTTGGTTAGCCATGGTAAAGTTGGCTCGCTGGGGGAAAGTTGGCCACCTAATTTACCCCACTGAATGGCAGAAATGCCAACTTTCCTCACAGACACAGGTTTCTTTGGGAATTAGGCCATCTGTGTCAGTGAGGAAAGTAGGCATGTATACCATTCAGTGGGGGTAAATTTGGCCAACTTTCCCCCGGCAAGCCAACTTCACTCCGTTCTACTATCATGTTACTATACTGACATGAGGTAAAGACCCCAGGTGATGAAACATAAATAGTATAAAATATATATATATATGGTGTAAAATCATAATGAGTGTAAATTGTAATTTAAGACAAAAAGTGTGTCTAATCTAATGGGACATGGTGGCAATGCACCTCGCTTGCACACATGTAGAGTAAACTATAGACCCAAAATTAAAACTAGCTTGAGTTGACAAACAAATGAAATCAGAGAACTATCAAACCCGTTCATGCCTTCCGAAGGCTTCCTTCTTGCTTACCCTGTCACGTAATGCTACACTCTTTACTCTTTACTCACATACCTCTAACAGTAATTAGGTATGTCAATTCTATGTGAAATTCAACTTTCAGTTAAAGAGATAAGAGTTCAGTAAGGCATAGAAAGTGTATGTTATACAGTGTATGATAGTATGATACAGTGATAATTTCAGGTGAGCCCTGCTAATAATTTTTGACTATTTATACTGAAAACCCACAGACAGTCTGACATTGGTAATACGGCTGATATAGAGAAATGGCATTGTTGTAATATAATAGGCCTATATTTTGATTTTACAAGTGCACTAAAAGCACTCAAAATTCACCAACACCATCCATGTCTACACATGAACAGATTGCTTTAGCGTACTGTGTGAAAATCCTCAGCTAATTCCATATTGAGTATTGAACTTCTGTGATTCCTCATTTTTGTCGCTGGCTTCTTGTGCTCGTTCCAAGTCAATTTTTTCCATTTCTTCCTGTTCCCTTGTTGCTGCATCCTTTTTCACCTCCTCATCAGGCACCTCAGACACTTTACAACATGGCACGTATCCTTCCAGATAATGGGCTGCCCCGATCATCGTAAAGAAATTAACACCAGGGGTGGTTACGCATGCATAGATCATATAACTAACCCCGATCAGGATTCCGAGACTCGGCCACAGGAAGTAGTGGACAAACTTGGAGGTCCCTGCAGTCACGCGGATGGCAATACCAGGATGCTTGTCGCTATAGCTACAGCGGAATACTGTCCCAGGGATGCCGTAAGTCTCATTGAATTCTGCGACTTTCGAATTTGAGCAAGACTCCACAGTGAAGGTGCACTGAAAATAGAAGCTCCAGCGTGTCAGCTCAATACAGTTAAAGAATAGACATACTAATTCAATTTGACCAATCCTGCTGATTGTGAAAACTAAACTCTACCCTGGCCCAACTAGTGCAAAAATTAAGTTAAGTCTTTCTTTCATCCATCAGCCATGAGAAATAATTTCAAACTCGACTGTTTTAATTTTCTCTATTGAAAATAAATAAGTCTGAGTCTGAGTCTGAATAAAATGCGTCAGACTCACCCCTTCTTTATGAACAGCATCCTCATCATTGTACAGCTTCACCGTCCTATTTGTCACCTCGGCACTTTGACTCAACAACCACATTGTCCTGTTCTGCACAGCTCTTAATGTATGCACCACTTGCTCTTCAAGGCTGGCAGGTGGTGCCATTGTGACAAGCTCTAACTCTGGGGGTCCGCTTTTGTCCAGGTTTACTTCGATGACGAGGCAGTCGTACGCTCTGTAGCAGTTCTTGCCGCATGTACATCTGGTTGGGTATCTGGAAAAAAATGTCTGGCATAGATTAGTGATGATGGTCACTCAGAGACTGGCCCCAGTCCTTTTGTTGCTGAACAGCTCAAGCTGTGAAGAACTGGCAGAATTCATGGTTATGCATGAATAAATTCAGTTCTTTCATGTTTAAACTGCCAACAGAGGGCCTGTGTTTCTGGAACCAATATTAATGACGTTCTAAAATAAATTATACCATATGACAAACTAAGAGGCTTTAATGTGTCAGTTTCAACTTTCAGGGCAGTTGTTCCACCACAGGGGCAGTTGGCTGTCAGTTGCTGAACGTGAAATCTGGCAGAGTTCCATCACAGGCACGGCGGGTAACGGATAAACAAAGTAGAAGAAGAAGAAAGCATGGATGACCTTTGACCTGTGGAAGCCAGTCCGTTTAGTTTCTAAATTAGTTTTTCCCATCACCGAAGGGCACCTGCTGCTAATATACTGAGCATGTCATAATTGTCATTGGTATGACAATCATGAACTTGTATCAGTCATGATGAGTTTCAATCGAAAGTATCAATCAATCAGAAGTATAAACAAAGAATATCAATCACACGTATCAATCAACTTACTCGTCAGAAATGTAGGACCCAACAGTACTGCATGTTGCCGGACGGACATCTGTGAATCCTTTGTAGACATCAAAATACTTGAAGGTAAAAACAAACAGGCACACGATGCAGACGACTATGGTGAGGATGGAACACTGGGCACACTCGTCCTTCTTCGCTTTAGCCATTTTGTGTTACTCCTGCTGAAATTGATAAGGAAACATAATTCTAATATTAGGGATTAGGGATAGTTTGTTATTTTATAAAGGCATGTTGAATTGTTGATATTTCAGGAGAGATGCAAATTTGCAAAATGGTCTGCTTTAAATAAAAAAACAATAAAAGAAGCGAAATATTCTGTTACAACTTACAAGACATCCAGATTCCAGAAGACTACCAGAAATTCATTTGAGTGCAGACGTGAAATACAGCACCCCACTGCCCCCCAGGGAAACTAGGAAACCACGTTTTACTTGCCATGATGCAAGTCTCTGATTGGCCACTTTATTAATAGGCTCGAATGTGCATAATCAAGTTACTCTGCAGGGCCGGATTATCCATAGGGCACAGTGGGCACTGTGCCCAGGGCCTCACATGGCAAGGGGGCCTCACAAAATTTTGGAAAAGAAGATTAGAGGTCAAGGCACTTCCGCGCTTTTACAAAGTCATACAACATCCAACTTGAGCTCTCTTCCAGCCACAGGGGCATCTGAGTTTGAGGCCCCCCACAACTTAGATGCCCAGTACATCAAACACCATTTGACTGTTAACTTGTTGTTTTTTAAAATTATGGGATCCTTCCTTGGTTGAAAGGGAATTGGACGCAACTGGCATTTTGGTATCCTGTGTGCAGGGCTAGCATTTTCTAGAAACCCAAAAAACTGACACAAATGGCCCACAGGGGCCTCTGAGGCCCCCTCTCCAGCCCATGTCTTCCTGGTTTGCCCGTAGAAATGTGAATGTCTAATCATTGATAATTGCTCTGAATATTTCTTAGGGACAAAAATGCATTATACACAGATCTGCATTCTGCAATTATACTATTTGGTTTATAGTCTGTCTGCCACAGGGGGTGACCTAAAAGTTTCTTATAAACTTTTTTTCTCTACTGATTATTGTTCTATAGGGTTTAGGTTAACTCTCCAGGGTGGGTGTGAAACTCTCACCCTTGAGCATTTTGAGAAATCCAAGATGGCTGCCAAAATGGCCGCCAGAATCAGAAAAACCTCTAATATGCTTGCAATAAGTTGTACAGAGACATATAAAACATGTCAAAAGGGGTTTTTGAGGTTGCTGAATTCAAATATGCATGTCAGATTCTAAACTCACGCCTATGTGTGAATAAATCAAAGATGGCTGCCAAAATGGCTGCGAGAGTCAGAAAAAACTCTAATATATATGCGGTATGCAGTATAGAGAATATGAACCATCTAAATCGGGGTTTTTCAGGATGCTGATTTCAACTTAGCATACCACAGGCCTCTAAATGTAGGCTATGTCTGAAAAAAAATCCAAGATGGCTGCCAAAATGGATGCCGAAATCATGGGGAAATGAGTAAAATGTCAATTACGCTTACAATGAACAGCATAGAAGCTTCCAAAACATTATTATGGGTTGTAGAGGTTGCTGAAGTCAAATGTTTGCACACAAGCAAACCCCTACCTTTATTTATGTCAGCCAAAAATCCAAGGTGGCAACCAAAATGGCCACCAAACCTAAAAAAAATATCAATTATAAACTGTCATCAAATGTCGTCTTTACGTATTTTAGATTATTAAATATCTGATGGCTTATATTTGGAGAATCATGGCCCCAGCCAATTTGACATTAGAGTTTGTAAAGATTATAGTCTTCTCTTTCAGAAATTCTGGTGATGGTGTTTGGATGTGTATGCAGAGGCATACATTTTTCTATTTGTAGAGCTTCAATAACTGTATGTAAAAAATGCTTTAGTGTAAGCACCTTACCAGATCTAACAAATATAACATGATATAGATCCTGGCTAAAATTCAAATTGCTAAACTTTAAACCATGTTTTCTCTCCGGAATTCTCAGATGCAGTTGCAATCAGGGTTGGCACAAAAAGCCCACCCCCCGGGTTTAATCCGGATTAAACCCGGGTTTAACCCGGACCGGGAAAATGGTGTTTTTCCCGAAAAGTGGTCAAAATCCGGGTAAAATGGCAAATTCTCTTAGAATTTGCTTGCAAATAGCAGAAATAGGAAAGAAACAATGCAGAAATCAGAGAAACTTAAAACAAATTCATTTAATCCAAACTAGATAGCCTTATTTTGACACTGAAGTGACTCAACTGTTCAACTGTAAATGTAAGCAACAATAAGTATTATACTATTAACTCGGTCTGATCATGTAATTATAAACGATGAGTGCATCTGCAAGATTTGTGAAATCATTGATTCACCACTGTATCACCAGTCCAGCTCCTCTCTACCCCTCAGGTGACGGTAGCAGGTGACCAACTTAGCTGACTTTTAATGCCTAATATTTAATTGACAAAGATTTGCAAATGCTGTTTCCATTACTAGTATAGGGCCATTTGTAATGTTTCCTAAATTTAGGGTACATTTTTGGAACCAATGTTTTTTTAAATCTATGATATCCACAGAACAAAACCTGAGTTGGTTCCATTTTTTTCTATGGCTCCTAAGGCGGCCATCTTGAAATCCAAAATGGCCGCCACTGAAACACTATTTTGGCCATAACTCAAGAACTATTTGACATAGAGATGCAAATGAGGGGTCTAAATTGTGTAGTTTGAGCTGACAAATGCAAAGGTACCATTTATTTCACTCATTAATGAAGCAAAAAGCGAAAAAGTAAATATTATTAGTAATTTTTCTACCGAGTCGGCACTAAACATCATGCTACAGATTCATGGATGCGAAACTATTCGGACTTGAATGACTGTATTTTGTCAGACTTGTAAAATCACTGTGTTATCAGGTTGTTATGGATAATTAATTGATTCTAAGTCTATGAATGTTGATAACACAATAACAGAAGCTGTAGTGGAGTTTTTTCCAAAGCTCCTTTTGTCTTTTGTTCGACTGCACTGTTTTGCTTCTTGTCTGAGATTTTCATTTGGTCCAACTTTGTTGCTTTCAAGGGTTGTTTCTTAATGATGCTGTATATACACAGTTTGGTTGACTATGTCAATAATGTTTTGCTTTCAGAATATTGTCTGATAGTAATGGTAATATTCAGCTTTAATGACATCAACCTTCATTACTCTAGTACCGAGTCATTACCGTCATGCTGGGGTATAGACTTTATTCAAATTAGTTGGTTAAGAATAATTTTTTTGCTTGGTTATGCTTTGTACCATGCCAGATGGTTTTAGAGCAACAATGCTTCACATACTTTTTAATAAATTTGGTTTATAGTCCTCGATGGGACTGAAGAAGCAGGAGAAAGAACTGAAACCTGCAAACCCATTTTACAATTTGTTTAGAAAAACCAAAGAGTGCCTTGCAGACACTCATGTATGAACATTCAACATTTTAAAATCATTCTTATGATTACTAAAACCTGGTTGATTTAACCAGTTAAATAATGTTATCTCACTGAATTTTCTCTATAAATTTTGGCAGACCTATATTTTGGGGAATAGCTTTCTTAAAGCTATGCAGGTGCATTGGGCCAGCCTACAGTGGTTACAAGTACTACCCTCTTTTCTTGATTGTTCATTTAATTCTTATTCCAAAGTTCTAATCCTCCATTTATTACAAATGAGGAAAAGAACCAAAGGCTCCAGAGAAATTAGGGAACTGTTATCAGCTGCTGATGACTTTGCTGTATTTCACAAAATTGGTTAGAATTAGCCACGCTACTGTCATGCTGCTGTGATACACCAGCTGAAGGAGCTGGAATTATACCACAATGGAGAACAACAGCCCCATTGTCTCACTGTACGCACCGGCAACTACCTAGAGGTGTTTGAGAGACGATTTCCTTCTCAACATAGGTTGCCCTAGCTCAGCTTACTGGAGACCATTAAAACTTCAATATATATATGGAGTCCACACTGCTCCATGATCAGGATAATTCACTCAATGTTTTCTGGCACCACTTTATTGGTCATTTAATAATGGTGAAGCCCCCGTGATGACAGGATGATTGAATGTGTGGGGTTGATCAGTTGGGTGTCAGAAGAAAGTTTGATCTCTGTGGAGCCATTCTCATCACCTCCAGGATATCCCTTATGTTTATCTCCCTATCAGCATTGGGGGTGTACCGAAAGTCCGAAACTACTTTTTGCCGAAACGAATCTGATTCAGCATCTTTGCTCGGATGTTGGCTGCTCTTATCATGTACAAGTGCTGAATAACCATATCAGATGGGAGCTTGCAATTCAGTGGTTATTTGAGAAGATCATCTGTATAAGAGTCTTGGCATGTATTTCGCATACATACTGTTTTTATTTTCCAGAGAAACTGGCCAGGAATTTAGTCACTGTTTTATATATGGATATTTATGTCATTTTATTCTGAGATCTTAGTCCCCATTCAGAACCAGCTGAGTCTGTCACAGACATGTATAGTACCTGAACTTGTAACAGAATTGTTCCAACTTATCTAGGTCTTGTCTTCTGGGTGTCATCAATTGTTCTGAATTTGAATTTTTCCTTTTTAACGTAACTATGTGGGTAGAGAGTGACTTTAAAGGGTGCAGCAATTGTGTACGAGGGGCGTTCAGAAAGTTCGAGGCTTTTTTTTATGCGGACCCTTATTTTCAATCTAGAACTATGAATTTTTCACAGGATAAAATTCAGCATATTTGGAATGGTGTTCCAAAATTTTGGACTATTTGGACATTTCTAAGTCATTCTGTGGTTGCCATGGAAACTGAAAGTTCAGCTTCTTGGGGCAGATAATACTGAAACCACTAAAGCCAATGCATTTTGGCTGTGAGAGACCTCTCTCTATCACTTGCATTAGTGAGATTGGCAATATTTGACACAAGAAATATAATATTAGCTTTAAAAAATACTCCCAAGCTCACCAAAAGCATTGATTCATACACCTGACCCATTGAAGTAAATGTTCCTTGAAGTCCTCCAAACAAAGTTCTGTGAAAGAATTTCGGTCATCCAAAGCCTTTTCTCCTCCAGAGCCTGAAACTATAGCCCCCATCGACTAAAGTAAGGGAAAACCAGGACTTATGTAAAGCAAAATGTCACAAGAATAGCTAGGAAGGATAATGCTTTCCATTTTGGTCTCTTGTTCATACTAGTGAATCCATGCTTTCACAAGTCCTTATGTATTCAGGGAAACACAGCTTTGCCTCCTGAATTTCCCTAGCAAAATCTGGTATGCAGGAGTGCTTTCCTACATGGGTTCAGTGTAAGAATACACACATTTGGTGTGCTTGAAAGCATATTTAGAAGCTAATACCATATTTCTTGTGTCAAATATTGCCAATCTCACTAATACAAGTGACAGAGAGAAGTCTCACACAGTCGCAATTTCTTGCAATTCTTGGTTTCAGTGTTACCTGCCCCAAGAAGCTGAACTTTCAGTTTCCATGGCAACCACAGAATGACTTAAAAATGTCCAAATTGTCCAAAACTTTGGAAATCTATTCCAAAATGCTGAATTTTATCTTGCGAAAAATTCATGTAGTTCTAGATTGAAAATAAGTATCCATATGAAAAAAAGCCTCGAACTTTCTGAACGCCCCTCGTAAAAGAGAGCAGTCCATAGAGGTCTAGAAAAATGCAATTACCCAACTGAAAACCAGTCCACTACACACTACAGGCAGGTGAATGTGATGAGACTGCAGACTGACAAAATTCAAGTTGAAATTTGGAATCAAATGGCATCTTGGCCACTAGGACAGCTGTCTATCAGGTCCATGCTGTGCAGAACTCAACAGACTGGGCTAGATGTACAATACAAGTGTGTATACTGTATAGGCATGAAATACAGAATGTCCAATGAAATATTGTAGCCTGTTCCCTCACAGTCGCAAATAGATGTAGACTTTCTACATAATTGAGGACAAATTACTTACTTGACAGAGTCAAGTTGACTCCCAGTTTGCAAAGAAAGAAGACACATCAAATGACTCACTTCAAGTCAGATGATTCTTTCCCATAGATGATATCCACTGGTCTTGCAGAGTAGAGATCTTGTTTTGGATTCAGAAAATCATTTGTTGATCCCTTAGATTGTGAAGTCAGATGTTTGTTCTGTCACATGTGAAGTAGAGCTGTAGATTACTACAGCTTCTGTCTTCAATTTCTGCAAGTTCTTTGTGAATACATATTAGTTTCAGCATCACTTTAAGGTTTTTGTGGAACATTGACACACAGATTAGATACATTTCATCTGTGCATTGACGTCTTGGCACCATATTCTCCATCAGAATCTGATTCTTCCATTACAAAGCATGCAGTGAATGTGCATTAAGTTGTACTCAAAATTTTCTGCTGCCTCAAACACATAAACCTGTGAAAGACAAATGTGTTTGCTTGCATAACAATTTTCATATGCACTGGTCGATCCACAGCTACATGTACATAATCTTTTTAGGTACTTTAGGCCAATCATATTAACATGGTCCAGTTCCTACGATTGAACTTCAAGATATTGTGGCCAAGTTGAAACATGAGCTTGCGTGTGAGTTGTGGTGAGGCACCGGACTTTCTCTGAGACATTGCAATATATTAGTTCATGTATGTAATATACTTGGTATATTGTCATATTTTCGTATTGCTATTACGGTACTGGTGTGTACAACAGGAAGGATGACATGTCTGATCATTCCTATCTGGACCATGGAACCACTACATCATAGATATTAATTTTGCATTTATAGTTATGTGTTATCAGTAGCCTATTGAACATAATCATATTACATAATGAAAGCACAAAATATCTTCTTTTGATACTAGAAAAAGCGTTAGTAATACTAATAGGCTCTAGTCTCCATTACATTCCAAACTTTTTGCCATATATCAAACTGATCAGCTGACACGAGTGCCAATGCCACTTTTTCAGTGCCAATGCCACAGTTGCCCCACAGCGCTAGAGTTTCCCCATGCTCTGGCTGAAACAATTCACAGCCAGCAAGCACTCTCAAGAACTTTGGGTTCCAAACCCCACTTCGTCTGCCTTAATTAACAGCTTTGGTCTAACCCAACTCCATTTGCCTTTGTTGACAGCTTGGCTTTCCATGGCTAACACTACATATATTCCAGTTCAGAAATGAAAGAAATGATACTCATCATGATGTGGGTTATGTACATTGATTTTTCTACAATTTGGGAATAGCTCAGTTTTGAAGAGCGGGTAATTGCTTCAGCTAAGGGGCTAAACTAATTCACAGTGGCCCCAACTGTCATGGAGAACACTTTTAAATAGTGTCAGACAGTCAAAAAAACTTTTTTGTCATAATCAATTGCACATATAAAGTAAATTATACAATTATTTACACATCGAGAAAGCTTGTTTTGCCTGAAAATTGGGGTTTCCTGGGTTACCTGACCTTATATTTCCATGGCAACAGAAAAGTTATTCATACACAGTCAACAAGTTAGATTTGCTCAGAGTACACAGTAAAATACCTGAAATTAATTCTGTGAAAATTTCATTTAGCTACTTCGAATAGAAATGTCCATCAGAACGAGTGGTCAGAACTTTTGAAACGTTCCTCATACATGCAAGAAAATACCAACAATATAAATTAATTTATTTTTCTTTTCACTTAGGATTAAAAAACATGGTACCATTAAATTCTCCAGCTCAAACTACACAATTTTGACCCCTCATTTGTATCTCTATGTCAATCCATTGTTTAGCTATTGCCAAAAATAGCGTTTCAGTGGCGGCCATCTTGGATTTCAAGATGGCCGGCTTAGGAGCCATAGAAAAAAATGGAACCAACTCAGGTTTTGTTCTACGGACAACATAGAATAAAAAAAACATTGGTTCCAAAAATGTACCCTAAAGTTAGGAAACGGATAAATATCCTACACAAGGCCATACACTATACTCCATGGTCAGACGCACTGAGAGCAGACTACAGAAATTTTAGCCAGTGTTCAAATCAATAAAACCCGCTTTTAACCCGGATTTTGGGAAAAAACCCCGGTTTAAACCGGGTTTTGACCGGTGGGCCGGGCAAAATGAATAAAACCCGGTTTTTTTCCAACCCTGGTTGCAATGATAACATGCACAATCTACCAAGTACAATTGAATCCTTTTTAGGTCTAAATATGGTTTCAAATTGCTATTGACCCTGCAACCACAAGCACAAGAAAATACAAACTTCACAATTTTCTTCTAAAACTAATGTGTATCCATGTACAATCAGGATCACATTCGCAAAATATAGTCAGAAATATAACTTTGATGATGAACCACCAGAGAACTCAACTGATCCATTTGCTTTCAGATAAACTTATTTAATTGTGGGGATATTCTGTATTTTCATACTTGAAAATGATTCAAAGAACACCCCATCAAGGAGACTTTTTTTGTCAATCTGCACTTTAATAAGACTGACAAATCGACCATTCAGACAATTTCTTCTGGATGTATGTCTTATCATGCTTATGGGCCAACCAGCTAAATGTAAAGATTGAAGGGGCCCTGAGTGTCTGAATGCTTCAGAAACACTGTATCACCTAAACTGCACCTGTACAAGCTCATGGTATGAAGACACATCATAACTGATGTAACTGATGCTGGATTAGAGGATGTTATTACTTAATGCAATTCAATGGAGCTGTATGATATTTACTGCAGCTGTTGCACATGCAAGGACATTGAAACATCATGGTGGGTGTCATTTAGAAGGCGAGTCTGTCATCAAGGTTCTTTGAATCCTTCAAAAGCTCACAAATACCCCAACAATAGAGACAGTCTTGTCAGAATTCAAATGGATCATTGAGCACCCGGAGATTTATTTCACACAAATGAAGATAATGTTTAGATTACCTAATCTATTTGTGTTGAAACCCCACGTCAAAATCAGCTGGAGCCATCATTGTCCCATGAATGAAAATACAAGTATGACACTGGAATTTGTATACTCGACAGCATCCCTCAAAATAGATGTAAAGACTATTCACAGTATTCAGCAGCAGATCAAGAGCGGTTCAGGGTGTTTGAACCCACCTTGGACCTGTAGATTTTGATGTAAAACGTGAAATTTTGATAATTTAAATAAAATTTCCATTGGTTAACCCCTCCCTCCCCCACCCCCTCAGACATTTTCTGTATCCATGATATTTAATTACTTGAAATCAAAATAAAATACATTTGAGGGAACTTTTCTTAATTTAACAGGCTCACTACACATGATTATATGTGAGGGCCTCAACAAATCAGTTTGTGACAAGGTCTGTGTCATTGCATTGAGCAATAAATTCTTCTGAGCAATTCTTTTAAAACTAGTGCCCATTTCACTGCCACAACAAGGGCCAGCTTCTAAAGAGTTATTTCATTATGACAAACTTTAAGAGTTTCTAGCACAGATATTTGCAATTGGCAAATTAAACCTCACATATTAGACTTCTACGTAATGTAGTGATACTCATAATCATATTTTTAAGGTTTGGTGGCCATTTTGACTACCATCTTGGATTTTTGGCTGACATAAATAAAGGTAGGGATTTGCTTGTGTGCAAACATTTGACTTCAGCAACCTCTACAACCCATAATAATGTTTTGGAAGCTTCTGTGCTGTTCATTGGAAGCGTAATTGACATTTTACTCATTTCCCCATGATTTCGGCATCCATTTTGGCAGCCATCTTGGATTTTTTCAGACATAGCCTACATTTAGAGGTCCGTGGTATGCTAAGTTGAAATCAGCACCCTGAAAAACCCCTATTTAGATGGTTCATATGTCTCTATACTGCATACCGCACACATATTAGAAGTTATTCTGATTCTTACAGCCATTTTGGTAGCATCTTGGATTTATTCACACGCAAGCGTGAGTTAGGAATTTCTGATATGCATATTTGAATTCAGCAACCTCAAAAACCCCTTTTGACATGTTTTATATGTCTCTGTACAACTTATTGCAAGCATATTAGAGGTTTTTTTTATTCTGGCGGCCATTTTGGAAGCCATCTTGGATTTCTCAAAATGCTCAAGGGTGAGAGTTTCACACCAACCCTGGAAAGTTAGCCTAGACCCTATAGAACAATAATCAGCAGAGAAAAAAAGTTTATCAGAAACTTTTAGGTAAGGTTGAATATCATGGTTTGGCAGGCAGACTATTAATTTTGTTACAAAAAAGCTGAAAATATATACTTTGAGTAGGATCCTCAATTGCATTATTAAACAAATCATTTTAACAAATGAAGTTAAAACGCATTTATCTTTTCACTGGAGTTCCATAATCATATATAACGAGTCCATGTTGCCATGAATGATGAGTCAAAGGAACAGAATTAATTTTTTGGTCTATATTTATGGTGCTTCTGAGCATACATAGAGAGGGGCCTCTGAGACACCTGTGGATCTTTCGGGCGAAAAAAGTTGTTGGACTTGGAGCACAGGAGGGTTTAGGCATTATTAATGAATAGTGTACACCATACATATTATCTGTATATATTCTGATGAAGTTTCTCAATAAATCCTAATCATTTGCAATTGTAGCCAGCTAGTGCCCAAGATTCAAATATATGGCCAAATTGTTTTTGGTTATGCTCCTTTGGATAGTCACCATTTTTAGGTAAACTGATTTTTTTAAATTGAATGCTTCATTCATATGCAGTGCCATAAAGGCTCAAACCATGTTCAAACTATGTCAATTTACTGAGTGGTTCTTTAGAATTATTATTGTCAACATGGTCAAGCAGAGACAATGGCCATCCAGCCCATCCTTTCTGGAATTTTGCAAGTTTTAAACTTTTTATTCCAGTAACAGGCCCTTACAAAAAGGGTGCAGGGTCTCTTATTTAGCTTAAGAATAGTAATCTAACATTTTCTATGACCATCACAAAGTTTCAATGCCGGAGACCTCAGCAAAATTATTTATTTCGAAACTCTTGGACGTACACAAGTTTTTTTATGTTCGATTTTTTTTCCTGGAATCTGCATTTTAGTACTGCAAATTTTCAGTTGAGATGGGGGCCTCAGTGCCCATATGTGCCCAGGGCCTCCTGGACCCTAGATCCGGCCCTGTTACTCTTTATGCCTCCAATTCCTGTCCTGCTCTTAAATGTTGAAAAGATTCCATAATGTTGTGATCCCCATTGATGTGAAGGTTTTTTTTCGCATTGTAATGTCATGCACCTCAGTAGCTGAGTGGATTGCATGCTGGTCTTGTAATTTTGAGGTCCAGGGTTCGATTTCACTGCATGGCAATATTTGACTGCTAAATTTATTAGATACTGACAGGGAGCCATCTGGTAATAGATATGCTGCAAAGTGGCCAAGCAAAGGGAACTCAGTTAGCATTGAAACTCCTACCTCATCTTTCTATGTGAAGGGGAGAGGGTCAGTCTCATGGACCCTCCTCCCCATCCCCAAACCCTTGCCTCACTGGATCTGCCATAGTTCTGATGATAACCTGCCAAAAGGTCAAATGATGCTCATATTTGTTCAGTCAACAATCAACAGAGCTCAAACAATTATTTGTTCAGTCATGTTCATTTCAAGCTGAGTCACTGATGGTGACTGACCACAGTGGCAGTATGATTGTCTACGGTAAATAGTCTGAATACAAAATGAAGAATAGCAAATTACATTACTGCATGCAGCACAGGTGTGCAAAAGAAATACCCCTATAAACATGTTAAATTGCACTACCATTATATTATACACTGGAAAAAAAAGAAAGCTATTATTACAAAATAAATGTGCACAAATAGGCCTACACTGCATGTTTTATGTCATACTAGATCTTTCCCCAGAAATCAAAACGCATCCTTTCTGAGGAGAGTCATTCTTCATGAGTCAGTGCACCATATCCATCCTGAGTGTTTACGCAATCAGGCGAGGAGCTGTGCAAGAGAGAGGTAAGAAAACCTTTTGCATGAACACGATTTTAATTGTTGTGCCAATAAAGATGGTTCATAGAGTAATGTACAAACTTGCCATTCAAAAAGGATGACTTGTAATGTAAATTAAAGTGTTGTTAAAATGATTGGGCTGCACAATATGGCCATGTGTGCTTTCATTTATAATGTTGAACACTTTATCCATTTTCTTTGCAATGATGTGAAGAGTGTGCCACTGAAGTTTCAGTAGAATTGAAATGTGGAATTGAATGCTCATGTCTTCGACATTTTGAGGTGCATATAGCAGCAAAAACTAAGCAAAAAATAAAGCATTGTATGAGATACATGATGCAACACATATTTTCAGAGTGCACCACATACTTTCGGAGTGCATGGTACACTACAGTCTCATTTTTAACCTGATCTACCAGTTCACCTTACCAAGCTACTGGTTTTTCCAGTATTTTAAGAAGATAAGGCTTACACAATGTCACAGGGTTGTTGCAGCATGGATTAATTTTGTCCAAAAATGCATTAATTATTTCGGCTATTTTGGTTCTGATTTCTGGGCAGCATTGTTACTTTCCAATAGCAACATGGCATGGCAAGCATCTGATGGTTGTTGCAACAGGTTTACTTGCAAAATAAATGTGATTTCAGATTTTAAATTGGACGCATTCTTTCGGAGTGAGCAAAATGGGTGAGAGTAGGGTTTTGGGAGTGGAGTTCCACATTATTTACATTTTGAGAGGCAATGTAATGGAGCAGTTTCCTAGCCATAACTAAGTAAATAGTTAGCAATCAGCATTTTACAAAGAATATTCAAAAGTAGCTTGATAACTTATTAAGCACTAAGGGAAGCTAGTAGGCCAGATTAAAAACAAGACAGTTAGTGCACCATGCACTCTGAAAGTATGTGGTGCGGCACTCCGAAAATATGTGTTGCATCATGTATCTCATATAATGTTTGATTTTTCATTTAGCTTCTGCTGCTATACACCTAAAAATGTCTTAGACATGATCGAGCATTCAATTCCACATTTCAATTCTACTGAAGGTTCAATTCAGTGACACAAGTATTCACATCATTGCAAAATAATGGATAAACTGTGCAACATTCAAATGAAAGCACACATTGTCATATTATATGCTTTCAATGTTATTTCCAAAGACCAATTGGGGTGCGTTCAAGTGTCATATCAGCAGTTCATAGGCGTATTTCGCAGGGGGTCAGGGGGGCTGCAGCCCCCCTGGCATCAGGGCAAATGGCATATATATATCAGGGCAAACCCTGCCAATCAGGGCAAACCCTGCCAATCAGGGTTGATCCACTGCCATGTTAAAATTTCAGGGCAAAATAGCGACAGCCCCCCGGCGAAACGCCTGTCCCGTACGCCTATGCAGCAGTTCTTTAAAAATGCTGGTGACCCCCCATTTTTTTTTTCCATGTAGCTATTCTTAACAGTCAAAGTCGTGCATATCAAAATCTCATTAACTTTTTATAGTTCTGAACTGTATCATTTCCCTTTAAACACCAGGGGCGGATCCTGGAATTTTTGAAAGGGGGAGGTCCAGCGGCGAAACCCGAAGGTTTTGAAGGTACCAAAGACTTGAGTAAATTCGGCCTGGGATTTCTATGGGATTGAATATATATCTTAGCTTGAAGGGAGGGGGGCGGGGTGTCCGCACCCCATGGACCCCCCCCCCCCGCCCCTGGATCCGCCCCTGAATTATAATTTACACTAAATGTTATATATATATGATTGAACATTACATAGTACACACAGAGCCGATCAGTACAATGAAATTTAAAAATATCACTATCACTATGCTAGCTCTATGCTGGCAAAGGCTTGAACCCTCAACAGTCAGCACCATGACCCATGTGCACCAAAATGACCCAGTCAAAAAGCTTGAAGCCTTCATTAGCTTTAATTGACTGTGCCTTGCATAGCTGACTACATCAGGGTAAAATTTAAATATTAAATTTAACTGTGCTACTCACCAGATCTCAGCTTTGCAGATCTTTCTGGACAGATTCCTGAATCAACTGGGCCCAGTTGTTGCTTATTATGCATGTAACTAGGTCATATCATCAGTGACCTTTGTAAGATTTTGAGACAAAAAAGACAGATGGCGCTTATGTCGTCTTGCTAAAACTTATATAAACCATTGATGTAGGACTAATTAGACAAACTGATGGTCACTGGAACATAGTTTTATTAAATCCTGTTAATTGAGGTTGTTTATAATACATTGATATGAAAGGAAATGCTAGAAATGCAATATTTCACAAAGCAAAAGTACAGGAGGTGGCGCCACAGTCTAGTTCTCCAGCATGTCCAGCAGGATCCAGCATCAACAATCTGTCGGTGGGGGATGCAGCTGCTTTGTCTGAGTGGATCTGGCATTTTGTGCGATAAAATCTTAGACAATTGACTGAAATCATGAACGGAATAGATGTCAAGCAAGTTAAGGTCTCTAGCCGTGGGGTAAGTTTGTTTTGTTGGTCGTTCCATTGCGTTTTCATAAAGAATTTTAAGCATCTTTTTTTGCCGGCTCCAGTGCGCTCTGTGAATCTATCGGGCATGGATGGCACATGTCATCATGGTCATGACAGAAGAACTTCACGTCATGACAAAATTGGGAATTTTAAGGAAATGACTGAAACATGACAGTCACCAGCTGGTCACTGAAAGTTAAAAGAATAATATTTAGACAAGCTGGAACTGGCCTGGCTGAAATGATGAAATTGAAGATTTTAAAGGTGATGTCTGCCAGCCTGGTGATGAGGCATGGCATGCAGTGGCGTAGAAAGCTCTGCTGGGGGGGGGGGACGAGGGGTTTCATTTTCTGAGTTTGGCACGGGGGTCCATACACGTTTTATTTTTGATTAGCTATAGCGGGCCTATTGTACAATGTTCAGTGGCGGATCCAGAAGGAGTGGTCGGGGGGGGGGACTGCATTTTTCAGTATTCGCGAGGTCGCATTATCACATTTTTCCGAAAATGGTATCAGTAGTCTAAAAATCGCATCCTCCCCCAGTAACCCCGGTTTACAAATGAAAATGAACTAAAAATATCAGGATTTTAATTGTTTTTACATAAAAATCTACAGTCCCCCGCTGGATCCGCTACTGTATTTACTGTATTCTGTATGATATAATGTGTTATGACGATGGACATACTCAACATGCAACCACCCCAAGGCTATTTTGGCAACTTGAATCTCCAAAAAAAAATCACATACTAGATGATAAAAATAATTCATTAGCAATTAGGTAACACCTCCCTCCCCAATCTTTCAGTTTCTCAAAGTTTTTTTTCGCTATGGCCAAGGACACGGTAGTTGCATACCTATTGGGGGGGGGGCTGTCATGGCTGGAAAAGTAGGGAATTCAAACATGTTACATGTCATTGCCTGGAAATCTCTAAATCTTACTGGACATTTTTTAAGAAAGGTCCAAATTTCTGACTTGGAAGTGGTTGCTTGATTCATGACCATTTGTGGGAAATTTTGTCATACTTAAAATCAAATTGCCTGGAAATATTTTCTGGCCCTGGGGGCTGTGCCCCCCATAATTATAAGGCCGTGCCCCCAGGTGCTGCCCCATGTGAAAATTGTCACCTCAGGTTTAAGAAATACACAATATAAAGTGAGTGCCCCCCCCCAAATAATTGCATCCCCCCCCCCCCCGGCGCCAGGTGCCTCCCCGCCCGAACGAGAAACCACTAAGTCTAGAAAGGCCCGCACGCGCATCTCATATTTTCTTCAAAATACAAATTTTCATTACTCCCCCCAGATCTGCCACTGAAATGTTATAATATTTTCATCCGTCTTCCGCCTTATAAAATAATTAAATATCTGATAAGCTTAAATGCAACAGAATTCAATTATTCAACTCATTTATGTGTGTTGCATTATCATTTTGCACCATTTTTGAAATCTCAATAATTTTGTGTATTGGCTTGTGTATTGGCAATTTGGCAGATGCATGTACTGTCAGACCTGCTACTTTACGTAAAGTAAATTTAGGATTATAGTGTCTGCCTGTGTACTATACAATAAAAGCTGAATTTTGATATTTCGGCCAAATGTCGGCGAGCTGTGATCATGTTCTAGGACATACCGAAAAAACGTACTTGATGTGGAAGTGTTACCCAAACTTTTATGGAGGCTCTCATCATATGGAACAAGAATTTGTCAGGTTTTGCTGTACAAGACATGTACACGGAAACCCCCCTAGAGCCTACACTATAAATGGCTAATTGAAGATGTGTCAAGACACTTCAAAAATTGTTGAGCATTTTCAGGGAGAGACATGGTAATTGGCTTACTGTAGCTGGGGAAGGTTGATTTATAATTTGATTGATTTTGTAATACATTTTTGTGGACTGATTCATTAATTTGTCTTATTGGAAACCTATTAATTTATTTAGAACAGTTAATAAATTAATTTAGATATATAAGTTTAACAAGTATCCAATGTCTAATCGACAAAATGTGGTAGTTGTTGTGCTGACAACATTTTCTTTAGCGGCAAGTCTATGGTAGCATGATAGAAGTCAGAAGTGGAATGTATTGACTAAGTTAAATTTCAATTTTAATACTCGCACATTGTGAGCTCTTTAATGTAAACATAAGATGCCTTTGAGTCATTCCTTGACAATTTTTGGACCTTTTTTTTTTCTTAGAAAGATGTGAAATTGTCAGTGGAATATTCCTTTGCTCAGGATTAGAAGAGTCCATTTTGAGTGGGAGGGGCAGGTCTAAGGTGATGTTTCCTGAATGCAACTGGTAGGCAGCTCTTGGGAGCTCTGTCAGTGATGTAATAGCATGCTATGGGTCTATTCCTGTGATTTGTTTATCTTTTGGGTATTAGAATTAATAAATAATGTTGCCTCTGTTCCTATTTCTGGAGATTGGTTGGTTGTTCCTTAACCATGTTTGTGATGGGCTATTAAACAATTTTAGATTGTGAAATACTACATTCCGAAGAGCTGGACAATTCAATTACACATAGAAAGTTAAGTTGGTTCAATATCATTGAAAACTGTTTGATTTAAATCAAGGCAATTAAAATTTTTGTTTTTAAAAATCATGATTTTGATTTTAGTCAATTAAATCTGATTTGAATGATATTGTTATTTTATTTTTTAATAAAAAATTGATAAAAATCAGTCACAACTCTGATTGAATAAAGAGTCTACAGTTCTCTAAGACATAAAGCAATTCTCCATCAAAAATATCATATTCCAGGTCCACCAGGAGTAATATGTTTTTAGATGACATAAAAAAATTTGGACAAATCTGTGGCATTTATCATTATACTTGCCTGTGTTAGGGCATGAATGGTTGATAACTGCCATGGTCAGATATATGTACCACTATAGACGTAAATGGTGAGCATCAATGATGCAATATATCGACACCTAGTAGCATTTCGGCATTGATTCTCTTTTCGAGAAACATGGATGTTGAATATGATTTATGAATATCACTTTTCTATGTGTTACTGTTATTTCATGTCTCTTATGAAATGTGTATTTACGTTATTCTTTGTCACAACATAAAGTCAAGACATTTTATTTTGGCAGTAAGTTTTTAGCCAGTGAAACAATCCATGATTAAGTCTGAGATTTAATTTTTGGCTTATTAGGGTGAGCACCCCATGACCAAGCATGATTTGGACTAAATTGATGTCCTAAGATCCCCCAGCTCCATCATGCAGGCACTTACAATGCTAAATTGCTGCTGCTCTTCAGCACATTTTGAGCTATTTTTAGCCTTCTGTTGTGACGTCATCAGCATTGTTGGCTCTATGACATCACTGAAACAATGGTGACGTCACAACAGCAGCAATAGAAGAAAATGGCTTCTTGAGCTGTGTTGACAGCAATGTTATTCCAATGGGATTACCTCAAAACTATAGCTGCAACATGCCTATACTTCCTAATGTTTATGAAACTGTTTGGTCAAGGTGTCAGGAACTGGAGGAGACAATTATTTTTGTCAAGAGTAAGGTATGTTTTTAATTATCAGCCAAAAACTTACTGCCAGAAAAAAATGACTTGACTATAGTTTTGGCGACATTGGTGACAAGTATTTGATTTTTGCTTATGGGCTGAATAAATACAAATTGCTGTTATATATAAATCCTTTGGCAAAAGTGAGTTAAGTGACAGACCACAATGTCAGTCATATCTTATAATATGTTGTATAAAATCAATAATGAAGACCTTTTCATGACTCTTGAATATCATTGAGAACTGTTTTCCTTCAATTTCATTCATTGCCATTCAACTTTCATTCATCCTGTTCTTTTGGAATGTTTTGTTGAATAGCAGACGATATTTGAACACTGCTACCCTATACCCCCACGTTGCAGTGGACTCTGCCACCAAAAGGTGGGCTGGAACTCTTGGTATAAATACCCAGCTTCCCTTCATTCATACAATATATATTCTAGATTTTGTGCATCTTACTTGGTCTTAGTGCATCTTAAGAAGAAAAGAAGAGAGATTGTATTAGCTTTTACAAAATGGTAGCTGTTAAAGTGGTGAGTCAACATTAATTCAATATAATTTCATGATATCCATTATCTCAATGTACAGGCCAAAATATATTCATTGAAATCACATCCTAGTACTTTTCCTGGAAATGCAGTTCATTCAATGAATTTAGGGATATTATATGGGATAAAATACATTTATTTATGTGATATGCCAAAATGAAAGATATATCAGTGGGACTGTGGTCAGAATTTAGTACAGTATCCTATATTTTCTGTATACATGGCATATTCCTAGAAATATAGTACAACATTTGAATGAATGAAAGAATGAATGAAATGTTAATACCAATGGATTTTTGAAGTTATGTCTTACTTGTAAATATGGATTTTCAAACAGTGTCATAATATTATGTATGTTTGACCTACAAATAGGATGTTAATTGTATAGCTGATACATAATAATGGCTTACTAGTATTTTCCAAGACTATAGTACTTGCAAAAACTTCACCAATTGACGAATATAGAAGTTCCATGCTTTCAATGGCCTTTTAAATTTTTTGATAATTAATGCTTATATTTTTGGAAGTTTGTCGCGAATCTTGTTATGGAAATTGTATCATCATATTTCCCTTTATCAAGAGATATTGTATGATCGTACCAGTTCATGCAGAATTAACATTTTCCATATCTTCTACTATTAGAACTATGAACTGTAGAATAACTAGCACTATTTTAAACTGATGATTGATATTTTAATCAGCTAATCATGTTAATTACACTTCTCATTGCTATGATTGGATAATTTATTTTGGAACTGATAAAAAAATCGAAATTACTCATATTGTAAATAGATATACGTAACGCTGCACTGCAACTGTCACTGATGAATGATAAAATTTGAATGGATGAAAATAGTTCCTTATCAATTTTATAAAGTCAAATTTACTTTATTAAAATCAACACCGTTTCAATGTGCAGCGTGTTACCACTCTGTTGTGTTGAGTTTCTTTAGTTCGAAAGGAGTTATGATCCATTAGATGTACCTCTGATGGCTCCATATATGTATCTCCATGTACTCTTAATGTTATTGTTTTCACAGCTGTGAAACAATGCTAATGATGTAATTTATAAGTCATTAGTACAATATAAATATGAACGCATGAGTTTATAATTTGAAAAGTTCTATGAATTGAAAAAACTTTAAAATTCAATGATGAACTGCAGGGCTCCCGGCGGCCCTATATTTCCTATAAATTCCTATATTTCCCTATATATTTTTTGCTCCCTATATTTCCCTATATTTTCAAGGATTTTTGCCGAAAATCCCTATAAAACCCTATATTTTTGTGGCATTAAATTTGCAATTTGGCTTTTCACACTTGAAATGAAAATTATGGTTACTGTTTAGCATTTCATATGGTTCCAAGCTTCTTTTAAAATAAAATTTCCGGATGCCAACTTCTTCCTTGGGTGAACAAGCAGACACATCTTTTCTCAACATTGCTCAAGTTGCGGTCATAGTCTCTTGAAATGCCGATTGAACACTAGGCTGGTTAATTTAATATTAATTTGCCATACGTTTGAAGCCGTAAAGCCCTTTATTTTCCCTATATTTTTGTCGCTAAAGCCCCATGAAGCCCTATAAATTTCAATGCAAATTTCCTATAAAATCCCTATATTTTTTTATGGGGTCACTGGGAGGCCTGGAACTTACCAAATCCTAGTGGATTGAGTTTCTGCACAGTTTTCTAAAATATTTGTTTATTCGTCACCGGTTGGCCTATTCTAGGCAAACTATTGTTTTATTATTAAGTACAGGAAATTGAAAATAAATACATGTACTTATGGCCAGAGATATGTATTAATCCCTATTTGAGTAGTATATTTATATTATTTATATCATGAGAATAATTTAGGTTAAAAAATTAATCAATTATATTGTTTTTGAAGTTTGCACAGTAAAGGAAGTGTGTGTTGGAAAGTGCACCTGTTATAGTTATCTTTCATTGCCTTGTCCTCCTCAATGTCCTAATTAGCCCACCAAGTGCATAAATACGGGACGTAAAGCCCCAATTATCTTCAATACTTATTAGATATCTGTGACACAGCGTGTTTGAATTTGTGGTGGAGTGCTAGACTGCCAATTACTGGGTCCAGGGCTCGGATCCAGCTCTTGCCGGATCATCTTGGCCTATGTTGGACGACTGTTTCAATCATCCTTCGGTTTATTGCTATGTCCTCCTCCTGTCCTAATTAACCTACCAAGTGTGTAAATACAGGACATGAAGCCCCAATCATCCATCCAGATTAGATGCTGTATGGTTTTGGCTATTTTCCCTGCATTTGTGTAGGATTATCAATTACAGAAGGGGTATATTCTAGAACCCTTCTCTCTGTGTTCTGTCCTGTTCAGCACTCCTCCGTAGGTGAGAGGGGTAAGGGGGTAATACACAAGCTTATCTGTTGAGTTCACCCTCTGAGGGGCTTATCCCTCTTGCTGCTGGGATTGGATTAGCAGGATTAGTGGAGTTAGAAAGGGGTGAAATACCGCATTGACCCAATTACAACCTAGAGCAATAGGTATGTCTGGATAAGTACTAGGTAGATGATAGATAGGACAATAGATAGATAGGTCTGGATAGGTACCATACAGATGAATAGATAGATACTTGCAGACAGACATATACTTGATATTGAAATTAATAGTCAATAACATGATTTGAGCAAAATATTTATTTAAAAGGGATTGATCGATCAACAGATTTGTTGGTGCATTCTTTGATAATTGGTATTATATCATGATGTATATGATCGGGACTGATACATGAAATTTCTTAAATTCTCTATCCAGTGCCTATTTACATTTGACGTTCCACATTCTATAATTTAATCAAGTGATAAGAGCACTGTTAGTATATTATGATGATTTCGCTGCATTTCGTATCATTTTTCATCACATGAGAGAGCGGTCTATAAATAGCTCTGAGTTGAGTGTTGTAATGATACAGTCGTTGCTTGCCAGGTATGGGGTCCTGGGTTCAATACCAGGTCAGGCTTTCAATCATTCTTTCCTCTTTGCTGTCCTGCTTCATAATAGCCTGCCAAGTACACAATTACAGGACGTAAAGCCCCAGTCATCCATCCGTTCTGGTCAAGGGCAGAGGATAGATACTCCATCTAGTCCAGGGCTCAAGGCAATAGGCTAATCATTTTTAAAGTAAGGAAAAATTCTATAGCAACTTGCACCTTGTTGTACTTTATTACAAGATTCCAAGAATGAAATTCAGAAAACGCAATGTGATGAGGTTTGATTTTTCGCAGTGTAATTTCGGAGAAAAGAGCAAAAATATTGCTTTGACAGTCATACAAAATGAATTGATATAAATCAAATAAATGCTCTTTTGGATTTTCGTGTTGATCTGTTTCGTGAAGTTCAGCTTAATGTTTAAAATTTTTTGCATAGTTTTATATCATGTATTAACTTTATTCAGTTCGATTTACAATGAATTATATATGCTGACTTCTTTGTATGCTATTAATCATGTGTGTTATTTAGTGTGTTTGTCAAATCTAAAAAATATATGACTGTAATATTTCAAAGTATGTCAAAATCAGAAGTTCTATAAATTGTTGCTTAGAATCTTGATTAAATCTGTAAATTAAAAGTACGATTAGGTTGTGAAAATATATTTAGGAACTCATACATGTGTGAGACTGGGAAAGTTAGGTCTGTACTTCGTAGTGTATATAAATAAAAATAATCAAGACTAATTACTGGACTAATGATAATCAGGACTAATTGCAAAACTAACTATGATTAGATAACACTTATTGTGTACTAAAATAGTGTTGTTAAATGCGTCCATGTTAACTAATGTTACAGTCCACAAATGACGAGTACTTCCATTCAACGACTTCACAACAGGCCCTATACATTGCATTGAAATGAACTGCCAATTTGTCATTGAGTTACTTGTGACCTCATTGATAGGGGAAGAGGGGGTGAAAAGTCACAGGGGTAAAAAGTCACAGGCATTTTTGACCAACTTGCAGTGACCTAATTCTTAAGCTTAAATCATAATTTGGGACACTTTTATGAGAAGAAGGTCTGCAGGGAATATGAAAATTATACTCATTGTGCAAAGTGGGTTTTTACCCAACTCATGCATTTTTGGTGTCCCAAACAGGTTTTATTGATTCTGAACTTTCTCTATTAATGTCTGGTCACTGTGACTTAGGAAGTTGTGCTAGTGTTTCAAGGTCCCTTTGATAATTGTCTTTCATGCTGTGAACCCATTTTTGGCCATTTGGTCACCAAGTTGCCATGATCATGTGTTGAATTTAAAAAACAGCTGAGGGGTGAAAAGTCACACTGTGACATTTCACCCCAGCACTGTGATATTTTACCATAGGGTACCAGGAAGTCAGTATTCTGTGCTAAGGAAAGTAAAACATTCCACACTAGAAGCTTTTAGGTTACAATCCTATCATCATCCATCATCAACAATACTGATGAGAGGGCATTGCAGCAAAATTTAATTTCGCAAACTTTGGGCAATTTCTGACGCCGGCTTTGCTGATGGTGCATTGTCATCGCATGCCGATAGCTTTGGAAGGCTCACTATAAATTTCATGCACAAGGATGACTATCAAGTCTAGGTCTGCATATTAACTCATATAGTGCTGTATGTTCACAACAATTGCATGTGACTTGTTACCCCATGGTTGTGACTTCTTGACCCTGACATGGGGTAAAAAGTCACATCGGACTTTGCCTGATTGTGACCTGACTAATTTTAGTAAAGCCTATTTACAGTACAGCAGCTATCATGTGATACAACTATAGTCAACTAAATACTGCATAATTGTGCCAAAGGTCATTAAGATCTAACAAACACCTACTCTGCTCTGGGGCTTTTTCTGAATTTTGTGACTTCTGACCCCCGCCTCCCCTACTCAGTTGGTGACTTGTATTGATAGCATTGAACATGTAGGATATGACCTCACAAATTGCTTATGAGTCACGAGAACAACATGGCATGGATAGGGATATGACCTCACAAGGAATATTTCAGTCCAATTCTGTAAGCACTTGACATTCGTCGACTGTAATGTTATTTGATGAAGTTGATGACTTTCTAGGGACAGTAGTTCTGCTTCTTGGATTGTTCCAACCTTCGAGGTTTGCTCAGATTTTCTCGTCATGATAAATTATGGCGGCAATTTCTCGGTGATATTATGAAATTTGAGCCATTTTTTGTAGTTTAAAAAAAGTTAATCACATTTCTTATCAAGGAGTCTTGATTATTTAAAAAAAAGTGTGCACATGCACTTTGATCATTTGAAGTTATAGTGTTGTAAAATTATGCAGCCTTGCAAATAGGCTTTACCTGCTAGGCTTACATCATATCAAATAAGTATTGGGTAATTTCACCATTTTTACATTTTGTAAGTTGTATACAGGTACATGAGTGCATATAAGTAGTATGACATTGAAATGCATACAGATATCTCAATTTTTCAGCCTGTCATGTAAAAATTTGGGTCTGCTTCACTTATTTTGTATGGTAGTACCCATACTTATTAACATAGTAAGGAAATGGAATAGACTAGGAACTATTGTAGGACTAAATTAACTGACAGACTAATTTTTTTGTAACATTTTCAATGCTACATATTGGAATAAGTATGTATTTTGGACATCAGTTTGTCTTAAACATATAAATATATCCTGTTACGTTGTTTGACTGGTTATTTCCTGATTAGTAGATAACCTATATCTACATCATTGCTACAAAATTGAATGACAAGCAGTGTTGAATTTTGTACTATTTGCTCTGTTGCGATGAATCTAAACGTGTTGGAGTACTTGCATACTTTTAACATACTTATGTTTGTTGTCACCAACAGGGATATCTGCGACCTCTTGTATTGTAAATAAACAAAGAATTATCTTCAAAATTGTTTGTGTGTGTATCTCAAAGATATACGTCTTATGTTTACGCATGTAATATGACAGGACATACCTTAATAAGTGGATGAATAAATAAGATAATGTGTATGACTGTTGCATGCTTGTTAAAACTGGTATAAACTAGAATTGAGAAATGCAGAACTTCGACCTTCTGGAAGATGTAATTATCAGTTAATTCGGTTAAATGACGTATAAATATCTCTCATGTTGAGATATGGGGACATTTACCTTAAATATAATGCACTTTGCACGGTACATGGATGTTCCTAAATATGTAAACCTTTTTGTCTCGCCAAATATTTTGTTCAGATAATTTTCATTCTAAGAAGGTTGAACATTCTTCTACTAATGTAGCCCTCTCTCAGTCATCTCATTTTACTTTAATAACAATAATTATGTACTTATTAAATATGCCAGTGCTGTCTAAACATGCTAAAAAAACGCTCAGCCCATTCGTCTGGACTTGAAATAGTAAATATACCATGCCAAATGTCACAAAAACAATTTTTTGGAAAAGGGTTATTTTCTGGCAAAAACTTCAGTTTTCACAGGTGCAAATTTAAAACATCTTAGAGCTCTTTGCAGATTGGCTGTCCACTGGAAAATTAGTTTTCTTGTTTTCAATTTGCAAACTGGCTTTGCCAATTGTCATGTCATTGACAGTTTTCTGCTGGTCTCCTAATCTTCTTATTTGATAAAGTTCTTCGAAGTGTGCACCGTATGGGAAATCATGGCTGGAAACAGTAGGTAATTTGAGTGAGATTTAGAAATTTTCGAAGAAAAGTTGAAATTATTGACTTGGAAGTAGTCGCTTGATGCGCGACTAGTTGTGGGAAATTTTGTTGTACATGTACTGTTTATGAAATTACCTGGAAACTTAGGTTTTTTCCTAGCCCTGTAGGAATTACACAAAACCTTTAAATACTAAATTGTAACATCCTTCATTTTAGCTGTAAAGATACTCTTAAGAAAGACAGGAAGGATCATATTACATGATTCACATGTTGAAGGTTAAACTGCTATATTTATAAAAGTAAACAACCAGGCACATTCATAAATATAGTATTTGTACTCCTGTTCACCTTTTTACCAGGAGTTATAGGTAAACAGGAGGATGGGGAAATTAGGCATTTATCTATATGATATAAATATTAGATAATGATATAATTGTGATGTTGTTGCAGACCATTTATAAGTAATCCTATCTGGTTTAATATGTTTCTTTGAAAAACTATCCAAGAGTCAAGAGTTGAATTGATGATTCATATAATTATCTTTTTTTCAAATTATTAGGACTTTTCAATTCATGAAGTATGTAGCAAGTAAAGTATCCCCCAAATACGTTTTCATAAATGTAACCTTATGCTTGCTATGGACAACACCACTTTCTTTTGTAACCAATTATAGCCTTGGAAATATGAGTGACTACCTTCATGCTCTGAATTCTGAGTGACGTCATATCCCTATTCTTCGTGAAGTGGGGTAAAAAAGATGAGAAATATTGCTATTGATTGAAGCATGAGGAACATGTTATGCAAGGGTGACACCTTGAGATAAGAGATTGAAATGTAAATGAAACATAATGATTGGAGAATATTAAATGATGCTTGGGAAGAATTGACTAATAAGGATACTGAAAAGAAAGTGTAAGTTTAAGGGATCAAACCCAGATAAGGTTCTTGGAGGGAGTGACAGAAAGCAGGGTGCAATTTTCCATTTTGTGCAATAAGTTGTTTGGCTGGAGTAGGGTGAAACATCCATGAATTTATAATAAAATTTAAATTTATATAATAGGATTAGTAAAGAAATAGAATTGTTTTGATTATAGAATAACTGCAAATTGTTTATTGCCTATATGCAGTATTTGGTGTCATGCACTGCCTGTCAGACTGTCAGTAATGATACAATTTTTAGTTTATCGTCACTGCACTGAATAGGTACTTGGTACTTGGCATTGTTGATGCTTTTTTGTTGACCACAAATCGCCATTTTTGTCTACATTGCAGTCAAAACAGTGATTTAGAGTCTCTCAACCTAGTAAATGATAAGAATTACTAAGATGACTATCATATCTTAAAGGTGGTTGTTGAGAAGGTTGTATCTGAAGTTTGGAATTTAATTTCGAAGTCCATGTTTTGGTCATAGTTTGTAACCCTTTCCAATGTCCAATCTCATATTTGAAGATACGTTCCGAAGGTTAAAAGTTTTCTTTATGGAGTCCTTGGCGATGTCCTCTATTTTATTTATTTATTTGTTGATCAAGTTGATTATTTTTTAAATACTAACAAATTTATCATAGGTATATTTATATAGTGGCACATATTGTGACCTGAAATCTTGAACATATTGAAGATCAAAGTTTGTGAAATTTATGAATGAATTTTTGCATTTTTTGTAAATTCTAATTTCTATAAATGCAATAAACAATGTGCTTTAAAAGTTTCCCAGGACGGTTCTGCAATGTCAAAAATGAGTATAAATTTATACTTTTCCAGAAAAATAGTCTTGTTTGGCACGATTGAGCTACTGAAAGATTATGTTGTTCTCTGTCTCAGCAGTAAAATTTAATGGAAATTTCAGGATGTATAGTTTCGATACAAAATTGTAAACGATGGCCCATTTTGTTTTCAGCTTGACGTTGATATTTGTCTACCCGCTAATTTACATTTTTCTACATTGGTTTTTGGTATTTCGTAAATTTTCATTCGTATTTTTAAAATTCAGGATGCATCATCTCTTTGCACTTGAAAAAAAACAACAACAGTTTTGCACCAAGTATTTAATTTAGCATGTTGAGTGCTTGGGATTCAAAGCATAAACTATAAAAACTATTTAAGCCTGAGCATGTGGAGAGACTAGAGATCCTTTTTGTGTCGTAATTGTGTTATTTATAACCAATGATTAAGGATAGACAACCTTGTTGATATTTCATTAATAGACAAATTGTGAAAAAAACTAAAGTTATGATAATATGATATGCCTACTGGATTGTGATAAGGTGGAAAAAATTAGGAACATTCCAATAAATCAATTTTTGATGCATTGCCATGATTTTCCTGCCTATTGAACCAATGACAGACATTCTAGGGGTTGAACATTTGTTTCGGATCAAAATGGAAGTGTAGAAATGATTAATTAACAGACACAAATTTGTGCAAAATTCATTGAAGTGCTTATAAATACATATCCTATCAACAGGGCATTGCATTATGTCTGAGAATAATAACTCAAAGATATCATTTTGCAAAGAGAAAAAGATGCGTATGCGAAAAAGTAATGGTATCACCTTTGAGTGCGTATAACCACTAGGAATGACAACACTAAATAATCATGATAGTCGGAGACTACATGAGGAGCGACTCGTACTCGGTTGTAAGGTCTTGGGCCTAGCTGAGTAGTAGCATGCTGAGGTGCCAATCTCTGGGACCAAGGTTCGATTCAACGCCGGGGCAACTCATGTTTGTCGGATGTTCTATGACTTTCGTCCTCTAGATACTTTGGCAAATATATGCATCACCTTGCACCACTTGAATATTAGTTTGTCACTCACCAATGAAATCTTTGTCAAGTTTCTGTCCGTCAAATTGTGTTATAAGTGGGAGGGTTGTTTCACTTTGTTTATAAAGTGTAATATTTGATGAATTATTACCTTTTGAAAGAGAAATAGATTTTACACTCTTAACAAAAAGGTTTTATATGGAACCTTTAAAGGTTCTAAAAGCTGGTATAGATAAGGAACCCTAAAGGTTCTATATTCAACTTTTGAAAAGGTTCCAACAGCAAACGAAAACAACATTTAGATAATCCAGCTGCACTGAACTCCCGCAATGGAACCCCTTTCCCTCAAGTTGGGAGGATAGGGTCCTATCATAGAGCCTTCCGACCAAGTATTGAACCTTTTCAATTCAACTGAACCCTTGAAAAACGTAGAACCTTTTTTCGGCTGAGGGCTCTTTATATATACCTTCAAGAACCGTTTGCATTTAGAGTGTATAAGCCATAGCCTCTTTCTCATTGTATACCTGTGAGGGGGTGCCATTGTATATTCCCATAATGTGACCCTTGGCACACACCTCAAGTCCTGAACCCATCTTTCCTTTGTTGAGTTTGGATGTGTCTGCACTTTGTGTCTGCGATGGCAGGAATTTTGACCCACCTGCCTCCTATCAAGTATGGACTGAAATAGACTGTGTTCAGCAGTGGTTAGATTGATAGTTGGTAAATATAGGAGCTGCACGTTGCAGGTAATGTGTATAGCATAGATGAAAAAAAATCTTGAGATTCCATTCCTCTGTAAATCAGTGGAGATTCACTAGTAGAGCAGGTGGTATCATCTCTCAATCTATATTTTGGTATTTTGTTTATGTTGCATGATTATTGTTGAAGTTCCTGCCTATAGATAAAGACTATACATAATATATGTATTCTGCTTCATCATGTTCATAAGTATGATAATTGTTGTAGCCCTGGGTCTAGTTGCAAATTTAGTGAAATTTTACATCCGTAATACAATGCAAAATCAATGCCTAATCTAACACATAAACCTGGAATGAGGAAGAAATATTCAGATCTGACTGATTAAATTTTGACGTTATTCTTCATGTTTCAGCTTTTTTTTTTGGTATAAATGGCTGTGCTTCATCTGTTCGCACATTATATACATTTACATGCCTGACTAGTAAAAAATCAGTCTTTGCGAAAATCCAAATCCCTGGCCAGATCAAAATGGATGTCTTTGCTATTTCAAGAAATTTTAACATGCATCCTGTTACAATTTTTTGGCCTTGAATGCATGACCGGTTACCTGACAGGTCCAAAATCTGCCGGACAAGTCCTTCAGACAAACAACCTTCGCGAAGACTAAAATGAATTCTTTTGTCAAGTTTCTAGTATGCCTCTCCGTCAAATTGAGTTTTAGAGCAATTTAACCAATAAATTATACAGTTATTTTTTCCAAAATTGCAAGACATAAGATGATATTATTAGAAAACAATTTTACTGACATTGGAATTTACCTAAATGGTTTTGTCATCCTGACAATGTAATTTTTGAGGTTCATAAAAAATAGCAGTGCTATTGATGGTTGTTCACATGTCAGGGTTAGCTACAATGCATTTTTAAGCATCAGCTACAACAGTAGCTGATCGCTTCTTGCAATTGTCGTTTTGGTCGCAGGCAGGCTGTTACCACACAACGTCCATGATTACTCTATTAATCTTATGGGTTAACCAACCAAATTCCTCCTGGACCTTTATTGGCACCTAACCACGAGACAGTGTTATATTCCGGACTTGCGAGTGCCTATTTCTTCCAATTCAAGCCATTTTATTTCTCTCCCCATCCCACACAACCTTCTCCATCCACCATTTTTCTTGACTGGCGATGTCGGGGGACCTGCTAAAAAGCGGGTTGAAAAAAGCGGGTAGCGGGTAGCGGGTGTATGCATAAGGAACAATAGGAAGCTCCCTAAGCACACAGAGGGCTATTCAATGGACAGTAGTACAACATACCTGTCTGCCCGCTCCTGTTTTACCCCTCTACCCCCGCTACTTGCAATCAGCTTGCAGTCAAGCAATTTGCTCAATCATTGTTCAAAACTTTTTCAGTGAATTGTGCCTAATTGCCATCAAATACCTTTCACCTCAATTGGGACAGAGCAGCAATCATTCTGAATTACAGTGTTTATTTTTTATGTAAATAATTTCTTGAGAGACACAAAGAGAGACAGAAAGAAAGAAAACAAGAAAAAATAAATAGATAGATAGATAGATAGATAGATAGATAGATAGATAGATAGATAGATAGATAAATAGAATAAACAGATAGGTCCTTGAGGATGCCTAGGGGGAATTACTTTTATTTTTTCACTGAATTACATTATTTATGTTTTAAACTCTTTTGCATTTTACCCCCATCCTTCAACAGTTTAAGGAATTGGAAGATTAATTAATGCTGATTGCTTATTTTCTTAATTTAAAAAGAGTGGATATGTTTAATTGGAATTGAGTGGATTACTTGCCTATTATATGATGCAGACACTGATTGTCATTGGCACAGAAGGTCAAATTGGTCAATAATATTGGGTTGAATAGAGAGCAATTAATGGTGATTGCCACAATTGCCTGACACTTAGAATTGAGCAGAGAGAGCGGGGAAAGGTAGCGGAAGAAGCTACGATGGAGGGGTAGCGGATGGTGTTGTATCTAGCTGATTCCTGTGTTATACTAGAATCTACCCGCTACCCGCTACCCGCTACGGCCCTGCCCGCTTTTTAGTAAATCCCCGATGTCGGCAAACTTCGGCATCTGACGAAAACACCCGAAGTATCAAATGCGGTTCTCATTTGCCAATTTTAAATATTTCTTCATTGAAACAGTAACTTTATTCACTACTAAAAGCCATTTACGCTCCTGTTTTAATATTTTGCAGTCATTTATCAAAAAAAAAATTAAAAAATTTATCAGCCAATCAGGTCACGGCATTTCTCTGGAATTCCAATATGGAGGACGAGAGGAACAACAATTTATGTGTGCTGACTAATTTCAGCTGCACTGATCATATACACATGTTACACATGACTGTTAGGTATTCAAACTGATCAAGTTAGACGTTATTGTCACTATACCTACTTTTGTCAAAGCAACTTTGGGTGTTCTCTGCCTTGATTTGTCCTTGTTCTGTATTATCGCTCAAGCAAAAGATAGCGGTCGCGGTAAAAACTGCATAAATTCTCTCAAAACTCAATCAATGCAGTTGAATGACCACAGTTATACAGCTACCAGGTGTGTATAAATGGCAGACCCCATTTTTGAAAGCTCAGATTAATATCTGTTTTCTGATGACCATTTAGTTGTTGTTGTCCCCCTCCTTGTGATAAACCAGAAATTACCAGTATTCTATATCTCCTGTAAAAGTCACTCTACTCATCATTTTGAGGTCTTTCACTTCTCAAGCCTATGTCAATATACTTAGCAGATTTGGTGACAGTGAATAAAATTGAAATTCCTGAGTATCCTGCCACAATGGATACCATTGGATAGTGATACTCCTATCATTTTATTCAACATATCAGATCATCATTTACATTTTAAGCAATGTTTATTTCTACAGCTGATGCTTTACATGCTTTGCATGGTATTTTTTTGTGGCCATAACCATGACATTGTTATAATGTCACACTGACACTGTCACATGATTTTTTTTTTGTCACATGAAACAGATTATCTAGCTACCGCCTTTATTCAGTTGGTGCATTTGCTTGATATCCCAGGTATTGTGGTATTAACTCAATTAATTTCATCAACAGTATACATATATATTGCATTCCATGTTAGTTGCATTTGCGTTAATTTAGATGTGAAAAGGTACAAATATACATTTTGGGTGTTTGTTATTTTATAACCATATATCACAGTGTCAAGCCTGATATTATAGTCTCACTTGTCATTGAGATATTCAAAGGTGGCACGCTAGCTTCAAGTAGCTTCATTTGGACAAAAAAGGGGTCACTTGTGGAATCAACCTATCAGAGAAGTTCTCACAAAGTTTGAATTTGTAAGAACTTCTCTGATTTGTTGAGTTCAAAGGTGACCTATTTTCTGTCCAGATGAAGTTTGAGCGTGGCCATTAAGAGAGGTGCTTATTGCAGCTGTATAGTGGAGAAGAAACAAAACAAAATTCCCTCATGGTTTATCATATTCTACAAACAGGAAGCTGTAGACTTACCCAGACCTACATTTAGATGACCTTTAAATATTCTGACCTGATTCTTTTGACCTTACCCAATTCTTTTGACCCAGTTCTTCAGCTTAACTGTTGGGCTTATCTCTTACGTCAATACTTATGACATTTAAAATCTGAAACAAACACCTAGTTGTCATGGAAACCAGGAATTCCTGCTATTCTGGTATTCCAGGTATATCAATGTATATCAGGATTGGTATTTTGGTATTTCTGGAGAAAAACACCTGAGGGAAATTGTAACTTGACTTCTATGATTATTTTGTATCAAATGACTGACAGGTGAATAGTGAAAAAATCTTAATATGATGATGATTGCACACGAATTTTGGGTGCTTCTTGGCAACTTTACATGATGTTCACAGGGTGGCCATTTTCTGGTTCACTTTGGGATATTGATGAGATTTTCCGTCCAATATAGGGCCTCCTAATGACCATAATGTCTGTTATTTTATCGCACTGAATTGCGGCGACGTTATTGCCCTCAAATATTGCTATAACAAATTTTCTATGAGTCGTGCTGCCCTAGTTCAAGTGTCAATTTCATAATATATTCTTTAGAGAATACATATTGCCATTTTAGCAGCCTGAATGATTTTCGTAATTTTATGAGGTATAGGTAAAGAAGTGGGTATAACTCTGAGTGATTGCCACCAGTTCTTAGGGTTGGGCAGGTTTGAAATAGATGACAGCTATATCAACTGAGTATAAAGCAAGAGCAACTGCTGGTAGATGTTATCTTGTGTAATATGCTGTTAGGTTCTTATGAAACCCCAGATGTTCTACTTTGTTATTACACAAGAACGAACAAAAAGACTGGCCTTATTGAAATGGTCTGTCCTACTATGTCTGTCCTTTATGCCATGATTGCTTGTAATTTCTTAGACATAAATCTATTAAATCACCCAACCTGTATATAACTAGAAGTGACTGGGAAATTTGGACGCAAACTAAGCTAAGCTTGGTACAACTCGGGCCAGCCATAGAGCAGCACCCAGGTGCCGCCCCCAGAAGGCTTTTCCCAAGGTTCCCATGCCATAGGCATTCTCCAGTTTTGGTGATAGCTGTGTGATGATGAGTGATGAGAAGACTGGAAGTCTGGCACATACAGTATTCAATATCCTTTAAGAGAAGTCCAGAGTCTTTCAGTTGGCCCAGGATAGAACTCTGAACGGAAGTTGCCTCCATTTAATGTCCCATGGGCTCAGACAAAATGGAGGTCCGAAAGTTGTATGTGGTACTCAAGAGCCAGTGGTTACAAACCAGTGCTTTTAACCGTTAGTCCGTATGGAAATCTCATTAATATTGCAAATCAAGATAATGGCATTCCTGTTTGCAGACTCCCAAAATATATATTGGCCTATTGGTGGGCTCAGACATAATGGAGTTCAAAAAGTTGTATGTGGTTCTCAAGAGCCAGTGTTTGCATAAACCTGTGCTTTTAAACATTAGTCCGTATGGAACTCGCGTTAATATTGCAAATTAAGATAATGGCATTTCTGTTTACGGACTCCCAAAAGATATATTGGCCAATTTGGACAACCGCTCTGTTGGTCTGTCTGTCAATATATGTCGGTCTGTCCGTCTATCTTTTCTACAGATTGCGGTGTAGTGCATTTATTACCGAAACTTGCAGAAAGTGTGAATGGAAAGTTCCAACAGCGATTCTGCGTATATTTTCTTTTCTTTCGACATATGCTCATAGGCAAAAAGAAGTGCTATAGTTATAGGATAACTGCATGTAAATATGCCTCAGAAGTATTAGGTTCTATCTGGCAAAAACTTATTGTTAAGTCTGCATTCTTAGTGTGAGGTATTAAGTTTGTATAAACACCTGTATACTGCAGTGTGCAGTGAGACAGGTAGTTGGTTATTTTTAGTGATATGTCTGGTATTATTTCCTGCAATTTTTACCCCCTCGGGGTACGGAGTACCCCTTGGGGGTTTTGCAATCGTGAACGAGATCTGTCACTTCACCATTCGGTTTGGCGTCTGTTTACCTTTCATCTCGCACAACTTTTTGTGCAACCAACATATTCCTCTCAAATTACACTAGTCCCTTTATTGTGGAGTTAACTCGGGAACGACATGCTTTCAGCCATGTGTGTATCTCTAATCCATGATAAACAGCGTATTTCGTTACGCATTTTCATTCGACACCACTCCCTCGAACGACATGTTTTGATCTGAAAAGTCAAGTGCCCGGATGTTCAGATTCGCGCCAAAAATATGCATAATTAATGAGGCCGAGCGCCGAAATACAAAGCAAGTTACATACCTCAAATATAGGACAGGCATTTACATCCATCTAACTGGTATGAAAACTGTTATTTATTGCTTTATTTACGAAAAAACACCTCCATGTCTTCCAGTGTTTCTGCAAAAACATGCTCTCGGAAGTTTTGAGTGCTGTCCCGCACCAAAGATTTTCGCTGCCTCTGATTGGTCCAAAACAAGAACAAGAATCCATGGATTCAAAACCGGCCTTTGGCGATTGTATATTCGGGATTGAAATCATGAAGAGGGTGATTTACATATTACTACATGGACTGTTTTTGCATTGAGCAGTGATTGCCAGACTGATAGTGTTTGCTGCAGGCCATAAAAACTTTGTGGGGAACCTCTTAGCAAATGCCTATACCATATTTCAGAACTATAAGTCATATTGGAAATTTTCTCATAATTTATGAGCAAATCCCCAAACCAAATAATAAAGTCGCCGTGGGCAATTCAAAATATGGTGACCATTTTGGCAGCCATCTTGGATTTTTCTAAAAAAATTTCTTAGGGGAACCCCTAAGTGAACCCCTATACCAAATTGCATAAATCTAAGTGTAATACTAAAGTCACAGTGGACAATTCAAAATATGGAGGCCATTTTGGCAGCCATCTTGGATTTTTCCAAACATTTCTGAGGGGGTCCCCTAAGTGAATCCGTATACCAAATTGCATAAATCTAAGTGAAATACTAAAGTCACAGTGGGCAATTCAAAATATGGTGGCCATTTTGGCAGCCATCTTGGATTTTTCCAAAAAAATTTGAGGGAGTCCACAAAGTGAATCCCTACACCAAATTTCATAAATCCAAATGAAATACTGGCAGCCTTTAAAACTCGCTCTGACCTTTCACAAGGCATGCGGGCCGGTAAAAACTGGTTTACAGGACCACCAGAATTTTTACAGGCCCGTTTATTTGTGGTGTCAAGCAGCTTTTTTCAACCATTTCTGCAGACTACGATTAAAACACCACTTTAGTTTACAATCTGTAAAACTGATATCCAAACAGAGTGGGCTGTTGCACTGTGAAAATGGCACTTCCTGAATCATCATATAGATGATTTGTCACAATAATTTTACTCTAAGATCAGTTACATGACAATTCAAATAGCCTTCTCTTCATCATGACTAATCAAACAGCCTCTATGTTTCCCATGGACGTTAAATTTGGGGAGATGACACTTCATCAGTTATTATGACTCACAGTCACAGAGTGCCAAAATCTGTGTTAAGCAAACACTCATTTTATGCATATCAAATTTACAGGCTGTAATGATAAAGTTTGTCAAAATATTATGTCAGAATGAGAAATGCACTGAGGAAGGCTCTGGTCTCTTGGTGGAGTTTAGTGGATGGGTGTTGATAGACATTGCTTGCAGGAATAATTTGGCAATGGTACATAACTTCATCATAGCACTGTACAGAAAGCTGGTGAAGATGTAGACAATGCCAAGTGTTATACAAACATAATGATCCACTGAGCAAACATGCCTCATCTAGGCATGAACAACTATTTTAAAACACAAGTACTGAAATGGTTTGACTCTCACAGTGCTTTGGAATTATAAGCAATCCTGACAGAGGGGCATCTTCTCCAATGAGGCTCACAGGCCCACTGCTGGCTGCAGCTGTTCATTGCACCTGTAACCATGGTAACCCCTTACAGCTACCTGAATCCCCCATTCATAATGGGCAGGTCCATATTTGACATTGGCCCCCATTGCTCACTGGATTGCAGCACTGTGTTCAGAGGGGCAAGGCAAGTGAAAAAGTGGACATGGACATGGACAGGACACATTTACACATGGACAAGTGGACAAGAGTCCCATTTCACCAAAAATCCGTTTAAGCCCTCCTCTAATAACCTGCCTTTGGCCGGTTAAAAACTGCCACTGCCTGGTGGCGTCCTCTCTCAACAATGCTGCTGACTTTAGGAGGACACTCATAAAGGGCATACCTTCTCTGGCCAGTTAATGACTCTTAAAGAATTTGTCAAAGCCAAAATGTGTCTCTCTGTGACAATCACATTTTTTGGACTAAGTGCACTTGCACCTGAGTTGCAGCCACTGAGAACAACTTGAAATTTAAGGTGGCTCGCTACTCATGGCCCAGCAATGGCGTCGTCACCATAGCAACAGCAGCCTGCAGAGCTCTGTGAGCTGCTTTTTTGGAATATCATAATTCCGTGCGACGGCCGCTTCATTGGCCATTTGCGCCACTTCTGTTAGGGTTAGAGACTTCTGGTTTAAAGCATTAGATGCGCTGTGAAGAGGACTACAAGCTGACAGAGTATCAGCTTTATAATCCAAATAGAATATTTTTACAGGCAATTTGTGGCAAGCAGGTCTAATTTCTCAAAAATGACTTTGAGACACAAATAAATTTTTATATCAAAATCCATCGCGGTAGGAAACCTTCTCTTATGCATTTTATTGTTCCTCATAATATTTGGAATTAAATGACAAAGAAATGAGAAATCCTATCTAGCCAATTTTTTTTAGCGCCATGGCTTATAAAAAAAGTTAAAATTGTCAAAATCAATATTTTTATTCCGAGCCCCTTGGAAAGCCATTTAAACTAAATATATCTCTTTGAAATTGTAATCAGCTTTTCCATGAAAGTATCTTCTTTAATTTCATGCTTCATTGCATAATATGGGATGCATGACCTCTGAATGGCAGGGCAAACTTCACAGTAAAAAAATTAAGAAAAAAATTGAGTTTTTCAGATGTGCATGGACTGACTTTCTTGTACATAACCTCAAATATCTCGAAAAAAAGGCTGGTTGCGACCACTTTTTGACATAGCGAGGTATCTCGCTCTGTCTTTCTAATCAGGTAAGAGAACATAAGGGAGTTGAGCCCAAAATGAAAAAACATGGATTCCGGCCAAATAACACTGTATCAACTGTGATTTTTCTAGCTGGAGAACTGGAAATTGCTTTTTAGACAATGCTTTTTCATATGGATAATTCTAAACTAGTAGAATTTCTGTATGAAGCTGAAACTTGGAAAAACTCTTGCAGACATCTCAAACTGGTTGCCTGCTGAAACAGATGCTCTTTTGTATTTTTGTTTTTCTCTCTCCAAAAAAAATGCAAGTAACTTTATTTCCATACTCTTATTATATACCACAAGGCAAAAAGTAGTTTTGGGTTGATACATGATTCTACATTTATTTTTTAAATTTTACATTGTCCTCCTCATACAGATGCTAAAAGTTTCTTGAACATTTTTGTGACAAAAACCCAGAACCCAATTACATTGTATCAATTGAAATTTCTTTGGGTTGGTGATATTTAGTTTTTTTCCAAAAAATTGCAAATAGATAACAATGCTTTTTCATATGGATAATTCTAAACTAATAGAATTTCTGTATGAAGCTGAAACTTGGAAAAACTCTTGCAGACATCTCAAACTTTCAATGTTTTGGTTGCCTGCTGAAACAGATGCTCTTTTGTATTTTTGTTTTTCTCTCTCCAACAAAAATGCAAATAAACTTATTTCCATATTCTTATTATATACCACAAGGCAAAAAGTAGTTTTGGGTTGATACATGATTCTACATTTATTTTTTACATTTTTACATTGTCCTCCTCAAACAGATGCTAAAAGTTTCTTGAACATTTTTGCGAAAAAACCCAGAACCCAATTACATTATATCAATTTCTTTTGGCCAGTGATTTTTTTTTTTTTTCCAAAAAATTGCATAAATCTATTTCCATCCTGACCTCTCGTCATCTCCTGCCAGAAAAAAGTAGTTTTAGGTTGGTACATTCTTCTATACCGTATTTCCTCGAATAGAAGCCTGGTCTCAAATAGAAGCCTGTCTCATTTAGAGGCCGGGTCAGAGGACCACGCTAAATTAATAAACGCCTGGCTCAATTACACGCCGGGTCAGCAACTGTATATACCCCTAATTGACTGCCTTGCATGCTGCCCAGGTGTTTCCACGCAAGCTTCGCTTGCGTGCGTAGCACTAACTACCCTTGCATACACTCTAAAAAAATTCAGACAAAATTGGTTTTTTAGATTCAAAATGGTTTTTTGAAAAACCAAATTTCAATGCAAAAAACCAATTTTGTCCCGACATTTTTTAGAGTGTACCCAGATATTAATTGACGACTATGTTGTTTAAAACAATAAGCGCCGGTCTCAAATAGACGCCGGTCTCGTATAAACGCCGGGGTAATTAGGCCCTATAAAACAATATACGCCCGGGCTTGTAATCGAGGAAATACGGTATATATTTTTTTAACATTTTTGTGACGAAGACCCACAACCCAATTACATTGTATCAATTGAAATTTCTTATGTCCAATTGGTGTAATTGGGGCTAAGCTGTTCTGTCGGACTCAAATCAATTGAAATGTCCATAAATAAATTTAATTTACTGTTAGTATAACTCAGATGATTGTAATCACAAAAAAAAAGTTAGTTCACAAAGTGCCTTTTGGAAAAGTAATTACACCTTATAAATTAAAAAAATAATTCTAAGCTATGTCATAGAGTCCATGGATTCTTGTTTTTACATATCCTTGCTATAAACTATATTTTGGATCATTCTAAACTATTTTTGAGAAATCCTATCTTAGAAAGTTCACGAGTATCGAGCCACCTTAATATGGCTGTAAATTGTGATTGTCTGGGGCATTCTTTGCACCCCAACAAAGTTGCAAATAAACAATGAAATCAATTTCAAGCAACTATTTATCACCTCCACTTTACCCTACCTAATGCATACGAAAAACCACACACAGTTTTCCTCTACACATGTACGTGTCACCGAGGGGGTTTACGTGCTTGCACGGTATTTTTAGTATGTTATAATTGTATGGATTGTATTATACATAGATGCATTTAAACAGAATGCCATTACAGCTGGTTTACTTTTAATATGGAAGAATAAGAGAATTTGTCTATGAAATGTGCGCTCAGTGATTCATGATGGCTGATGACTTGTCATGATCAAAGCAATAGAAGAGGTTGTTCGATGAAGTCATGGTCAACAGAATGTGTCGTAGAAGATTCAAGTGCAAGAATCAGATTAATAATCCTTTCATTTGTCAGCGCATGATAAGTCTACTAAAATTTAAGTGCCATTGAGATTAATGCTTTGAACATGACGAATCATCAGCATGGTCAGACACAAAGCGTAATTTTCCCGAAGCAATGGCCCGTTTCGTATAAATTTAGACTGGCTGTAAAATAGAAAATTTTGAAATTGTTATGTGAATTTGGTTATGGTTATTCATATTTTGATGCAAGTTTGAAGTGAATAAGCAAATGGGCAACATAAATTAATGTGGTTCGGAGAAAACTTTAGCATGGTATTTGCACTTGCTAATGATCTGTTATCAGTGTTGAGTAAAATGAGTGTTTCATTTTTTTGCATTTAATTAGTACTAAGTGCATGTGATATTTTTGATTTCACAAGTAAATCTCCCAAATGGGTAATTAATGGTGTAGCCGAATAGCGAATAGCACAGGTCGAAGAGTTTGCATATCTGTCTTCAGTCTTGCAATCTCGAGGACCCGGGTTCCAACCCCGCTCTACCGGCTGACTGTCCTTGTGGCTTTTAGCAACTGAAAATATAGATGTACTGATGTTTGGAAAGTGAAAATGGCCTGATATTATGAGGTTATACCATGGGTGGAGGCAGTATATCCCTGGTATAGTCACCCAAGATCCAGTATATCCCGAGACCCGAAGGGTCGAGGGATATACGGGGTCGAGGGTGACTATACCAGGGATATACTGCCGCAACCCATGGTATAACCTTTTTATCCCATGTCTTTTTTTTTTTTAAATACTTTTATTCTATATCAATGTAAAACAGTTTGAAGCACTCAATGTGAATGCAGTTGTGCTACAAAAAAAAAATCAATACTCTTAATTGGCAGCACTTAATTGCCTTAAATCACAACAATCAGCAAATATGCTGGTATCTACATGCTAATAAGCATGATATATAGGGGCACTGTTCTCTTTTGATTGGTCAGTTCCAGTATATCCCTGCTGATCTCATTATCTCTCAGTATATCCCTGCTGGCTAATTAGCCAAAGGAATTTGATTGGTTGAACTAAATATATCCCTGTTTCTTTCTCTTGTATTTCCCTCTCTCAATCTGTATTGACCAGGGAAAAGCTCAGTATGAGGGACAAAAGTTGGCTAGACATGGGATAAGGAATTATCTGGCAAGCACTTGTGCCAGATGCCAGATTGAAACTGGAATGTTTGTTTTCGTAATTCGTATTTTGATTCTGTGACTATGTATGGTTTGACTATCAGGGCATCTCAAATATTCAGCTAATGACCTAATGTTCTCAAAATAAAAGGCGCTAAGTTTGTGTGACAAATTTTTTTCCGAAAATGCTGCTTGAATCATTGAAGTTTGACGATTTTTATCCTTGGAATTCCCGGAGAAGTACTTGAATTTAGTTTTCCAATTTGACAGGGAACCCTGATGTACCAGATATCCTTGCATCCCAACTCACATTATATGAATTGCTTTTGCCCTTCAGCTGTACATTGCATCAGGGAAGAATTTTTTGTACTATGATAGAATACAGTATGTGTAGTGGTGGAAATAGGTTGCCTTGGCTTCAATCATTCTGATAGGTATTTGGCAACGTAAAACGTTCTATTTTTCTTCCTTTTATCTTTCTTCTCCCTTTTGACTGAGTTTTTGCTTTACACCTCTGTCTGTCTCTAAGATACCTGTATTTTTAGTGCACAGAAACTGTAAAGAAAATTAAAACTAAGAAAATCAAGAAGCAGGTAAAAGAAATAAGTATAAAAGTGTGGGTGTATGAGGAATTGTGGATTTGTGAAGTCTTTCTTATATAGGGAATTATACTTATTTTTTGCACTTTTGTCTCATTTTTCTGAGTGGCTATATTTTCTTTTTTGTCTTTAGTTTTTTCTCATTATGTGTTTTTTCCTTATTGTTTTTTGCCCTGTCTTATCTTATAGTCTGCATATTTGTCTCTTTCTTTTTTCTGTCGTTTTGTTTTGCTTTTGCTTTTCTTTCGTTATTAACTGAGATGTGTGCATGAGCCCTCCGTTTTAACGAATCAACTGAGACAACATTGAGTTGATTGGGATAGAGGAGCATTGTGATACAAGGACTGGCAAAGGAAAAGAGGCGGTGCTGGAAAACCGCTGGTAGTCTTAATCATGTTAATAGGACTCTTGTTAGTCTTATTAAGTAATACAGTCAAGTTCCAATTACACTCTATAGTCTATAATATCAAATAATGCATACTCCCCCATGCATCATACAGGTACCCCGTTTAACTTGTCTCTTAGGCTCAAATTCAACTTAAAACTGACACGATGCCATTGCCAAAAAAAAATAAAATGCAACAATGGCTTGAAAAAGTAGGGAATTCGGGCTCGTCATTACCTGGAAATGCTTAATCTCAACATTTGGAAATTTTTTAAGGAAGGTCGAAACTCTTTGCTTGGAAGTAGTCGCTCGGTTGACAACAATTTGTAGGAAATTTTGTCATTCTTCAAAAAAAATTACCCGGAAAATAAAAATTTTTCCACTCTTGGATATTGCATGGGATAACTGAGGGTTGTGTCGGCTAAAAGCAATTGTCTTATTCCGGATAAAGTTTTATCTTATCTTTCTACCTATCTTAAGTGCCTATCCATTGCAGTGATTGCTCCTCAAAAGCAGGAGTGGCAAAGCGCTTGTGAGTGGCTATATGAGCCCCATAGAAGAATGAATACATAAATATCCAGATCTGTATAAAAATAAAGATGAAAATTAAACGTGCAAAAAGAAATTTCATTACTTAAAAACAGAAAATTCACAACTGATGATTTTCTTTTCTTGTGAGTGTATTCTGAGGATTTCAGAAGTGCTCAGAGTTTAGTTGCTGATCTGAGTTTTGTCTAAACAATGTAATGTGTAGTCGTATTGAACTATCTAGCTATAGCAAAATTGCGATTGAATATTGCAAAAAAAAACAAACTGTATGGCCTTGATGTCCATCTTCATCATTGGAAGCACAGCCCAGGGAGCACAGCTTTTGACTGTTTTTCCCAAAGTCATTCTATTAATCCAGTGAATTTATGTTGTTTACAAGTTGTATTTGTATGTAAGATGTTTGTCAGTTTATTGCTGTTGTTTATCACACCTGTCTTTCCCTTGAAGAAACCCTAAAAAACAACCAAGAAGACCTTGGCGGGGAAAAACAAGGTCAAGGAATTGGGTCAGTCTGGCAGATATATAGAAAGTAGGTCAAAGGTCAAGGTTTGCTACTTCTGCACCTTGGGGAATTTTGGTTGATTTTACGCCTTGTGGTACCCCCTCCAGTTTATGAACTAGAAAGAAACAATTCAGTATATTTAGAGGCAAAACAATTTCCCTGTCAGTCTCCCAACCATCTATTCAATGCCATTTGTCAATCTATTTATTGCTCTGTTTTCCTGTTGCTTGATCATTCTATCACCTATCTTTCTTTACATGAAGTACTAGTACTATATCTGTCACCTATATCAGTCTCCTATCTTTCTCACATACTACATCCGTCGATGACGGAACGTCCAAAGGGCTTTTTATCCATCATTGTTAACCTATCCATTGATATCTAATTATTTTCTTTTTATTCATGCCTCTATTGAATAGTATTCAACTATTCATTAGTCAAAGGCTCTAAGCTATTAACCTTTGGTCATCTATCGGGGCATCTACATTGTACACTGATCCAAATCTTTCTTTCTATTTTCTGTCGATCTATCTATCTATCTATCTATCTATCTATCTATCTATCTATCTATCTATCTGTCTGGCTGTCTTTCACTCCATCTGTACATCTGCTAAATTCAACATTCCAAATTATCTCCTTTGTCTATCTTCACCCATTCTGTCTGTCCTTCTCTCTCTCTTTCCATTTGTCCGTCTGTCTTCCTCCATTGCACATGTTCTTGAGAGGTCCTCTAATCTGCTTTTTCAGCAGAAATCCAACCGGGGTAAAGCCACGAGGCGTTAAATCTAAACAGACGATGTACACCTGAGATGTGTCTTGGCAGTCGCTCAAAAGGCGGTGGTTGTGCTGTTGAACCTGGCTGTAAGACCATTCTTCAGGTCTTGTCCTGGTATAGGGGTGAAATTGGCCTATATATTGGTGGAAAAGACATCTCTTAGGAGCGAGATGACAGGAAATTTGCCAGAATTTGGATACACTTTTAAATTCCTTCCTGCAATTAGGATGTTCAATCCCTTTTTTTGGATGTTAAAAACTAAATATAAAGTTCCTTTGCAAACTATGCAACCACTCAGAGGAAGGTTGTATCTCAAGGACCCGTTATGCCCTGTACCTTTCGATCTCTTGTTCCTTTAACTACCATACAGTTTGAAAAGTTATAATAATGGAAAATGTATTCTGCTCAAACTGATACTTGGACTTAGTGCCTTTCCTTTGTACCATTCGATCCATCCTATTAAGCCTAGGCTAACTATTGCGTAAATAGCGCATGAAAGCCTGATGGCTTAACCTTGTGCTGTTAACTTAGAACTGCTTACCAGTGAAGTACTACTGTATCATGAAAAGAAAGTGGGTTGCTTTTTGCATCCATTGACTCTGCTTTCGAGTCTCTCACTATCTCAGCCAAGACTCTGGACTAAAAACTAAAACTCTCTCTCGGGAGGTAGAGAGATGCGACCCAAGGCTCGAGTCAAGGAGACGACCGCAAGACGTGCCAAGCCATCGGCTCATTGGTTGTCCCAAAGCGAGTAACGTATATACAACACTGTCGTATCTCATTTGGGGGGTGTAGCTATCCTCTGGGGTGTTGGCCTCCTTCTGGCCAATCACGAGAGAGGTCGTCGACACACTTGTATATTTATATATATATATGTTTATATAATGTGTGACTTGCAACTAAGTTGCAAGTATCTGTGTTGGTGGTACGCCTCGCAGGTAGCCATAACCATGAAGTATTAATGGAGCGTTAACCTATTTTTTAGCCAATCAGAATTAAATATTAATTTTGGTGTGCTGCAGGAATTTTTTAACTAGGATGTTCTTGCATGCGAACATTGAAGAATTATGAGTGAAAAAAATTTACTATTAATTGTGCAGCTCTATTGGAAATTCACACAGTTCTAGACCCCCCTCTGTCTAATGTAGCCCATTTGTTGTGGTTCCTGTGTTATCTAAAATGCGATGCCTGACATTATCCCCCATCAAGTGCATTATCAGCCAGAAAAGAGTGTGATCTGTGGTGTATGGTCTGCCTGCTCAGATCACACACCTTAGTTACCACAGCAACACAGCACAACACAGCACCTTGCTGCCTGCTGAGTAGCAAACGCTGTGCGAAGTTTTCAAATGACATGACTCTGATTAAATGATCATTATTCAGGCCATGATTATCTCAGCACCTTCAAACTTTCAGGAATCCTTTATCAGTATATATTGGGAATAATCCTAAAATGGCATGACTTTCTGGAAAACTGATAAAAAGTAACAGAGGTATTGGTAAGAAAAGTCGGGGAAAAGTAGTTAAAAGTAGGGGAAAAGTTGTGAAAATTGATCAGAAAATCTTTGTTTCTGTTGTGGTTAAAAATTAATTGCTTTGCACCAGTAAACCACAGAACCTTAAAATTTTGCCTTGGTGTTGCCAGGCAAATGTAAGACACTTTTGAAAAAGTACAGTACCATACACGGAATAGTATTTTTGAACCGATGATATGAAGAACAAATGGGAATGAACTTTTGAAGTTCAAAAAAGCAACTAAAAAGCCAAAAACATTGTTGAGGTTTTAATTTTTTTGTGCCAAAAGTATTTAGTCTATGAATACCAAACTTGGAGCCTCTAGGAAACTACCTTGGCAAACACATCTGAGAGTTTCATCTTTCTATCATTCACATATCTTGAATGACGCCGTTACAAAGTTGTGAATGTGAAAAATCAAGAAAAAGCGCAAAAATTACAATTCCTTGTATACTAAAAAAATTCTCTTTCTCTCACATATGAATGTAGCACCTCAATATTTTGCGTTCTGTAAGAAAAATATATTTTGCAAAATATGTGGAGGTATCAAATTCATAGAATAATTTTCTGATGTGCTACACCTCCATGAAGTCCAGAAAAGCAAATCCCATAAAAACAAACTTTGGCGTGGCAAATTGTCCCTAAATTCGGCCAATTCAGCTTAGATTATGTTAAAATCAACATTTTATCATACTATAATATATATAGATTGATTCCTATGCTTCTCTTTGCCTATATTGTTAAAGGTGTGGCTGGGGGATAAAAGGGAAACCCAACTCGTCAGTGATCTGTTTGGTCAGATCAGACTCGGAGGGCGCTATGCGCCCACCTCGTCTGATCTGACCAAACAGATCACTGACTCGTAGGGTTTCCCTATATTACCAGACTTAATTGACCCAATTCATTCAGGGAGATAACTTGGATTAGCAATCAGCAGATAAGAGAAGGTCTCAGCAAATCAAATCACTCCTTTTAAGTGTCTATGTCAACAACCAATCAGGAAGGAGCTTATTTAGCTGATTAGGGTCCATTAGCCAATCACATCACTTCTTTAGTGAGTGGTGACACTGCTGACAGTGCTGAGTCAATGTCAGCAGCCATCAGTGAGTGTCGCTGTTGTATCAGACCCTGGCTGATTTGGTAATTACATGGTAGTATCATATTTCTTCTGTCAAATATTTCCAATCTCACTAATACAAGTGATAGAAAGAAGTCTCTCACAGTCACAATTTGTTGGCTTTCTTGGTTTCGGTGTTACCTGCCCCGACTAGCTGAACTTTCAGTTTCCATGGCAACCACAGAATGACTTAGAAATGTCCAAATTGTCCGAAATTTTGGGAATCCATGCCAAAAATGCTGAATTTTACCCTGTGAAAAATTCATTGTTCTAAATTGAAAATAAGTGTCCATATAAAAAAAAGCCTCGAACTTTCTGAACGCCCCTCGTAGGTCAAAAGCACCTCTTTTTACAAAACTGGAAGACATCTCTGATATTTTAGTTGGTCTTCTGTCAAGTGACAGTTTTCTTGTATTTAAATGAAAGAAGCATTTCAAATGTGGCTGTGAAAATGACAAGAAAGGACAATTTGTTGATTATTTAACATTTTCAATTTTTTATGCAACATAGGATAATTTAAAAAACTGTATTTTAATGTGGCAAACATAAGTTAGGTAGTGATCAGCTGGTGATAGGTACTGCCTAAAAAAATGTTAGAAACATGGGGCTTCTACATCCCTTGTTTAAAGTTTTTTTGTTTTGTGGGCCAAATTCTGTCAACTTTCTCACCAATTCTCTGACCATTTTTCTGCTCAACTGAAACAGATTAACGCTGTCAATCACTTGCAATCAATGACAGAAGTTTGCAAAAGGTGGTGCCATCTGATGCCAAGACATTTTAACTAACCTTTTAAATCTGTAGTGTTTGTGTGGGAACTTTTGTGATGTTGATCGACTTCTTTTGCAACTTCTGTTGTGATTTCAGCAGTTTTATATCAAAGAATCAGACTGCAACAGAGACAAAATAAAACCATGTGCTGTTGTTTACTGACCCTGAAAAAAAAAATCTGGTTGGGTGAAAATACTTGATGTTATTTACCAGAATTATAATGCATTATGATTGTGTACATAAATATGAACTACCTCTTCGGTTACTCCCAAAAAATTCTGAAACTTAGTGGAATTTCATTTTATTCCATTGACTTAACTTAATTCCTCGATTTTAAGGTGTCCTTAGACTCAAGACTAAGAATCGAGATTTGTTAAATTTTTTCATCAACATATTTTACTCAGAAAACCTAAGATTTAATTTGTTGAATATTTTGCCATGAAATATATTTCTTTTTATGGGAATATGAATTTCCTGAAACTTGAAATCCTTTGGGAGTGCACGTGATCTGTGCATGTCAGGTTTACTTCATTCACAAAAAGTTCACACGATCTGTGGAATATTTCATGTAAATCCTCAAATACTATTTTTTGTTTACTTATGTTTTTTTATGTTTACAATGTCTGCTGTGTAAGAACTGTAAGATTGTATTTGCAGTTCACATATTTTTCCCCAGAATTTGTTAGACCTTTTGGGTGTTCGCAAATACTTGAAAATGTTTAAACATGTCAAACAATGTCAAATGCTTTTCAAAAAGCTTATTAATACTCCCAAAAAAAAGGTTGAATGTGTACAAAATGCAAATATCTCCCAGACTTGCATACTTACTCTGTCAGTTTTCGGTTTATCATTGTTTTCAAAATTATGCAACTAGGTACTCTCCATGCAGTTTTAAAAAGTTATGATTTTTTTCGACATTGGAAATTACTACTGAAAAGGTTTTACTGAACTGGAATAACTAAGGTAAATTATGGAGACCGCCAGGTCACTGCGCGAAGCGCAGTGACCAGAGGTCTTCAAATGGTAGGAGACAGAGCCATTCAGTCACACAGGGATATACTAAGGAAAATTTTTGCATGCGCCAAACATAAAAAAGTGTGGGCGTTTATGTGACGTCATTACTGATTGAGACACAATGAAGGTGACGTCACAACAAACCTTGCAAGAGATGACGTCACTATGCAAGCTATAAATAAACCAGCCCTGAGTCCTTTTAACATCAAAGATAACAAGCCCCTCATCTTATAATTATGCACTGTTGCATGGCTTGAAGAGAGAGGAGAGTTTTAAAATTGTTTAGAAAAAAGTCCAGAGATAGATAGACAGATACATAGATAGATAGATAGATAGATAGATAGATAGATAGATAAGTGGTAGGTGGATGGATAATTGAATGGTAAAAAGATAAATGGATAGAATATGACATAGGCAGATTGTATATGCACACCAGATGTATCAATTAATTTATGCTAAATGTTGCAGTTTTAGAAATGTTTCTATGAATTAAGCATTCTGTTCTGAATTTGGCTCCAACTAGCAGCACTTGCTAATAGCTATAGTCAACACATTTCGAGAGTTGATAATCTATAGGCCTATGCCTATTTCATTTTTTAGGACCGGTTTACCATGTCTGGTTAAACCTAGCAGTTACTATTAGTTTTTATAGTCAATTTTATTTCGAAAACTTAAAACTATTTCAGAATAGTTATTCATTCAATATTTAAAAACTGCTTTTAACGAACCTCTTAGGGGCCAACCGGATGATCTTTGGGGGGGGGGGGGGGTCTATGGACTTTTGGTGAAAAAACAGTTTGTCTCCCACTTGACACTGAAAAAAAAGTTTGTTCAGCACATGAAAAAAAAGAAGAAGTTTGTTTCCACCTGTAGCTACACTGAAAAAAAAGGATTGTCTGACAACAGACAATAATTGTCTAATATGTGTCCGATCAAGCCATTGTCTAATTCAGACAATTGAATTGTTCAAAATGTCAAAGAACTTGTTTGTTTCATTCAACAATCTTCTGGTCGGCCCCTTAACTGGTATCATCATGAAAATGACAAAATCACAGTTTCAGAAATGTTCAGGTGACAAAAAAATTGGATCTTCATCTTGCGGTCTCTCTATGCTTTGGCATCATCATATTATATATTGGATTAAAAATATTTATATTGAATATTAATTAACTGCGATTCCCAATTTTGTTGCATATATATATATTACAAGCCGTTAAAAGATGGTGAGAAACTCCAGAAATCTTTCAAAGACTTTTAGCCACTATGTCATTAGCTAAAATTTCCTATCATTTGTCAGGGTTGCCACTGGTCAGGGAAAAGTCAGGGAAATTCAAGGTCAGGGAAAAGTCAGGGAGCTTTGAAATTAGTCAGGGAAATTTGGGATTTTGCAGAAAGTCAGGGAAATCTCACCTTGGTCAGGGAAATTTTGCATAAAAACTTATTCACGACTCAAAAGCCGATGGTTTCGTGATAAGAACGATAGAGAAATGTATGACATTTGCCAGTCTGAAGTGACCTTAAAATCAAGAATCTGTAGTTTGAGGCGTCTTGATGAGCAACCTGGCATTATCCATTTTCTTTCTGTTTCAAATGGAAACCTAAATTCATGAAAGCCCGCGAATTGCGATCCAAATTTTGTGCGATTGCGTTTTTTGTGGTCAGGGAAAACTTGTTTTGAGACATTGAAAAGTCAGGGAATTTTGAAATGCGACTCAAGTGGCAATCCTCATTTGTCATGGCCCAGTGCCTCCCCCTAAATACTCCACTGATGATAAATGTTGACCTTTCTCTACTCATAATGTACAAGTCTGGGAATTAGCCAAAACTGATAAAAGATCCATAAGACATAATAGAAATTTGGCTTCTCCAATCTTCTTGAGGCACTTTTCTAGGGTCGGTCAGTAGGATGAAAAAGAAAAATTAATCTCAAAATAAAAATTGCGGGTTAGCTCAATTTGTTTTTGTCCTTAGGCAGAAAAGCTAGCTGTTGGGTCGGTCAATCAGACTGAGGGAAGCCATTATAAATAAAACATGTCTGATCTTAATCTTCTTTTCCAAATACAAAGAATTTGTTAAAGATCCATAAACAAGTGATTTTCCGATACCTGTATTTCGGTATATTAGGCCACACATAATTGATCTTTAGCTTCTCGGATCCTCTCAAGGCACTTTTTCTAGGGTTGGTCGGTAGGACAAAAAAAAAAGGTGAACAATTTTTTTTATAATGTCAAAAAATTTTTTTTTTTTTTCCATCGGCAGGAAATCTATTGTGTCGGCGGGTCCATGAAGCTAAGAATCAATTATGTGTGGCCTTGCCTCAAGAAGATTTATGGAGACCGTCAGGTCTCTGCGCGAAGCGCAGAGACCAGAGGTCTTCAAATGGTAGGAGACAGAGCCTCTGATCTCACACAGGGATATACTAAGGAAAACTTTTGCATGCGCCAAACAAAAAAAGTGTCGGCGTTTATGTGACGTCATCTATAATGGCCTGATAGTGCTGTCATGACAACAGTGTGGCAGGTGGCGTCATGAACAGACCAACAGACCAGCCTCATTTTGATAACGTCATGACAGCAGACCAGTACATGCTTTTTATAACCACGGGAATATAGGCCTACTTCCCTGTTTATAACACCAGGAGCACTTATAACTTCACAATCTATTTAAAACAGATTCAAGTGCTCACTGCTCGTGTACAACACAATCTGTGGATTTAAGTGCCTATGGCTGGGGCGTTGCATAATGTTTTACGTAATTACGTTTTCTTTGTTTTTTCTTCTGCCAAAAAAATCAGCTGATAAGAATTCCAATTGCATCAGTGTCAACAAAATCCTCAGAAACTGCATGCAATGACTTTGATATACATACAAAACTATTTATCTATTTATTTATGTATGTATGTATCTGTCTATCTATCTGTCTATCTTTCTATTTATCTGTACAATGGCTTGAATGCCACATCTAAAGCACCAAATAATATCTGAAACACCACAAAGAAATATTCAAAACTTTACAAATAAATATCTAAATGTCAAACGGTCTCGCTATGCTCTTTGGCATCATCATATTATGATTTGTGAAATGATAAATGTACTTTAAAGTCAATAAATGCACTAGAAAATTGGACAGAACCATGACCATCATGATCAATTGTGCTCAGCGTGATCAGAAGATTATCTGTCACTTTATAGATGTATAGACATAATCTGCTTGTCAATAAGAAGTTTGTTTACCAGAGGATTTCGATCGCATTCGAGCAATGATAAATTTACTTCTAATGCAACGGAAAGTTTTGTAAAAAAATATTGAATTTTGACTTTAAAATTTGTATGAGCATGATGTAGTCGCCCCCATTAGGCGCACATCTTCATCATACGGCGATCACCAACACTGGAGGGTGCTACAGCATGGGAACCTTGGGCAATGTTCCTGTATCCTCTGCCCATGGGCGCTGCTGTGTGGCTGCCCTGAGCTGTATTCAGTGGAAGGCTCACCACAAATTTCCCCACACCAGGGGACCAATAATATATACAATAATAATACACGTTGTGAGGGGGAGACAGAGCAAAGTCACTATTATATTAGATGCCTAATTACATGAACGCACATAGCTACATATAAGTTTGAAGTTTTTTAAGAAATATCCATTTAAATTATTTGAAAATGAACAGGTTGACTCATTGTTTTCAGGAGGTTACTGTAAAGTCGATCCTTCATATATTATCATTAAGTGTGCTATACTTACGACTCGTTTATAGTTCTCAGTAGATTTCTTATGCGTTGACAGCCTTATAGAAACACGCGTAATCCTTACTTAAGCTTTTTAATAAGCTTTCAAATTAAGTTAAAAAAATGAGCTTCGATTGTTGGTTTTAGCGGTATCACATAAGGCAAAATAAAACAAATAACATTTTTAGAAAAGATATATTTGTCTGAAATGATGTTAAGCCACATTCCGGTTGTTTTTTCTGTTAGTAAGTTGTCATTTTTGCGTTTCTGTTAGGCTTTTCCATGATTATGATGATTAATGGCAAGAGATCAGTGTAAACATTTAACAAAAATATTTTGTACTTAGCAGTTAAATTCACTTTATTGTTCTGGAAATATTTCTGAGTGCAAAGTATGTAAAGGTGAATTCTCCTTCTGGGAAAAAGGAAAGTTTGATGTATCTCTATAATAATACTAGCTGGTCACCCGTTACGGTTTTAACTTAAGAAAAAATTAATAAGTGTAGTAGTGTTGAAGTGAAGAATGTGATATGGTGGTGGTGTCTTGGTCTGGAGCCTTCCATTGATACAATTCTGAGTGATCTCTATGTAGCCATGTTGGTTAAACCGTATTTACGGAATGATTTATCTTGGAAGAGCACAACAACTGATGGATGTTGAATCATACATCACAGAGATATATTGGACTTGGAAAAGTTATAGGCCTATTGGAATATATTAACTTCTTTGTCCCGTATATCTCTATGATGGACTCCTCACCATACACCATTTGCATTATTTGCATGATATTTATAATAATCTAGTCAAATTTATATGGGATAATCTTTTACTGTGTAATACAGTAATAATACACCCCCACTGTTTAACTGAGCCCTGATTGGTTGAGGACAGGGTCACATGATCAGTTTTATACCCTCACTTATGAAGGCACATATTTTAGTTTAACTTTACAGTTGGCAGTTGCTATTTCTTGTTTATTCTACATGGGGTCACTGGACCTAAATTTGATGATATTTTCGGTAAGTAGCAAATGGAGTTATCGGACTTATTTGAGAAGTTTGGTTATTGTCATAAGGGCTTGTGGTCAGAGTAGCTACTGCCGAAACGGTTGACTTTTTGGCTAGCAACAGTGAATTTTCCTAGTTTCACGGAAACGACAATTCCAGTATTCCGACCACCCTCCTCGAATGCCAAGTAATTGGCAGCAGGGTGGGGAAAGTTGGCCACCTAATTTACCCCACTGAATGACAGACATGCCAACTTTCCTCACTGACACAGGTTTCCTCGAGAATTTGGCCACCTGTTAAAGGAAAGTTGGCATGTATGCATTTAACTTAAGTTTGGTAAATTAGGTGGCCAACTTTTCTACAGCGAGCCTACTTTGCCCAATTCTACAACGGTACTACCTCATAAAAGTTGTACTAAAGAATTATAACACCTGGAATTTGTCTTCATAGATACATAATTTTCTCATGCTGTTTAGGCAGTGCATCATCGTTTTGAATCAAATACAAGAGTTCAATGACTTTAAATCTCATCACTAGCTCACTAGACTTGTCAAAATACCATAATTATAATCTTCCCCTTCTGTTTATTTCAGGACGGCCCCCCTGACCAGGACAAACGTGACGATGCTTCGTTGGCGAGCAGCCGAGAGTCGGGAGATGAGAACCAGATCAGAGGAAACTGGGGCGGCAAACTGGACTTCGTTTTGTCCTGTTTGTCGTACGCTGTTGGCTTGGGAAATCTGTGGAGGTTCCCCTACTTATGCTACAGAAATGGCGGAGGTAAGGGGTTGATTTTTTTATCAATTTTCACATTTTTATTAGACTAAAACTCATTAGAAAATGCCTGAATGAGGTGAGAATTGTTATCTTCCCAATTGTTCAAGGCACAGAATTGAATTTTAATGTAGGAGGTTCGCCTAAGAAAAGGCGGGACATAATTCAGAAGAAGAAGAAGAAGTATAAGAAGATGTATGGGAAGTCAACAAAATTGATGAATCAATGATATTTTTTGCAGACTTGTTCTTTCAAGAAATACCTTGCCGTGCACATGATGTCGCAAATTACTTTCTTATTCCTGAGAATTTTCTTTGAAAACTATTAACACTTGTGACTTCAAATTTTTTTAAAAATTCAAGTTCATCTTTATTTTTGACACTTTATCAGTAACTTTGTCTTTACGAATTTCAACTTTATCTTTAATTTATTTTAATAACTTCATCTCTAATTTTATCAAATTTATATATAACTTTATCTTTGATTTTCACACATTTTCAATAACTCAACGTGCAAATTAAATGTACGCCTAAGTGTCACATTCCTGGAGCATATATATTCACCCGAATGCTTTTCCTTCAGGGGCCTTCTTGATCCCGTACGCCATCATGTTGATATTTGCTGGAATCCCGATGTTCTTCATGGAACTCAGCTTCGGCCAATATGCATCTGAGGGCGTTATCTCAATCTGGAAGGTGGCGCCACTCATGCAGGGTGAGATTTGAATTTTAATCCACACTGTTCAATTGTATTGCTTGGCGAGACATGAAAACGTTTTGGGACTTTGATAGATGTGGAGTTATACTTTTAATTGTTTCCTCAGAAGGCATCGTGTAGATTTTATTGAAGATTTTGATTATGATTTGTCTAAAACGATCTTGTGCGTGGGTCGGCCTACCCATATCTAAATATAAATATGAAAAATATTGATGATTCGTGACAACAAACAGTAAATTTGCTACTTTCCGTGACTGTTCGTAACCCGTGATGAAGTATACTTATATGAAGTATACTTATATAAAATGGGTTGCTGTCCAGATTTATTGCAGATATGATGCATGCAAGCCTTTTTTGCACCAAGCTTTATCACATTTTGCATTTCAATATCACAGAACTATAAATGCAGTAGAAGGAGCTGGCATGCATGCTTGCATAAAGCGTGCAAATTGTTGCTCTCTGCCAATCTAAAACGTAAAGCTTTTATCAGATTGATGATCTCGATAGTAATCATGATGACTTTGCAGCTGGAATGGGCTGAGAAATTCAATCTTTTAGGCCGTCAAATATTTAGCAGTGCATAAAATTTTTGTTGTATCATTCATTACATGATTATGTATGAATATCATTGAAATTTTCAGGCATAGGATGGGGCATGTTCATTGTGTCAAGCTTCATTGCTGTCTACTACAACATGATTATCGCGTGGACCTTGTTCTACCTGATCGCATCCTTCAACTCTGAGGTGCCCTGGAAGAACTGTGAAAATCACTGGAATGACCAAGGTAAGGATTTTGACACAGTGGTTGGATGGATGATTTGAGTTTATGTCCTGTATTTATGCACTTAGGAGGGAATTTAAAAAAAAAGGTGAAGAATGATTATAACTGCTGTCCGAAATTTTAAATGTTTGGCTAAGAGCTGGTATAGTACCCATGACTCAACGATTGGAAGCGAATAACGCTACTGCTGAGCTAACTCCCCTTCGCTTGCAAGAGGTCAGCACTGTCTATATCATAATGGATGCTATGGGGCGTAAAAAAAAAGAGCTAATGTTGGCCACTACTTGTACATGATGTCCTATGATGTCCTTACATAATTGTTACATCGCTGTAGGCATAAAATGTTAGTTCTATAGCTGGAGGCGATTCAGACATGAACTCGATGATTTGTGTTTTCTATAATAGACTCATAGTATGCAAAACAGTAATGGTCTATGTAGGGATTGGTGCATCATTTGTGTATTTTAATGATGCTTTCTCCATCGAAAATACAAATGGTTAGTGAAAAGAGCCCACTCATGGTGTTAGGGAAACAAGAGCTGGTCAGGTATCTCTGTTGAAACATACCAATACAGTCAGTATACAATTTACATGTATTGTGTCACACTGTGTACTATAGATGGGTAGGTGGAAAGTATTAGGTGGTTTGATAAGTAGACAGATCAATGAAAGCAAATGGTTTAATATACAATGCACAAAAACAGGTTGCTTTGAGATCAATTCTCTACGTCAGTTTAGAAATTTAGTCAAGGCTGTGTTTTTGAAAATAAATGATCAGGACAAAGAAAGAGTTCAGAGTTAGGTTTTATATCTTTTCTTTGGTTATTAACTATTCAGTGGTAAAAATTATTTTCTTTAGATTTTTGGAAGTGTTTCAAAAGTTTAATACCTGTGAAATTTCAGAAGGTCAAATATTGTCGCATACCCCATTCTGACCCACTTTCTAAACCTCAAAATTTTGCTTGTCATTTCTTAACATATTTTGACATTTTCTCATTTTATAACCTTACATTCTAGATTCCTTGTTTTTATTTTTTGTCGTAAGTTGATGGTTTCAAACTGACTATGCTTCAATGTGATATCTCCTACAACCACCATTGACATGAAAGTCACCTTCTAATCCAGACAAAGGTACAAGAATGCGTTCGAATGCTTCTTTCTAGTAATTAGATAGCATCCTCATCCAGTTCTTTATTTGTTTGTTAATTCATTTCGATGCTCGGAAAAAAGCTGAGGCTTATTTGGCCTCGGCATTTGTTGTCAAAAAGATGTATATAAAAAATGTTAAATGAAGCATGAAATATGAAAATATGAGACGAAAATAAGTGTTTGCGGCATTATGAATAAAGTGAGTTGTTTGATATGTATACCATTAATTGGTACAGATACAAACAAGTCATATGGCACCATCTCCCACATTTATCCGTCATTTATCAGTTCTTTAACATTTTCAAGACGGGGAAGAGCAATGTGCAATATAGAGCAATATTTATCTTCGAATTACTATGATGTAATAAATATTATGTATTTGTAATTTCTGTTGTCTATCCCTCTATTAACTACACATAATCTATTGAGCTCAATGGCCCTATGTACATGATGCATACAAGCCAAGCTCTCCCATCCTCAATCTCCTGCTAATGTCTCTTGCATATCCCACACTAAATATCTCATGTATATCCTACATTATCCAAGTAACATAGGGTGACCTGCTGTATTGTAGAAATCTACATTGTAGCAACATAGTAGCAATTCGGATGCTGAAACAAAAATACCAGATTTCTGGCAGGTTGCATATAACCAACAAACCTGGGTCATAGACCCGAAGGCCAGGCATAATTTACTTTAGCTTCTCCCATCGACCAACCCAACTGATTTTCCGACTAAAAAAAAACCCTTCCCATAATTTTGTTTGAATTGTACATTGACACAATATTTTAAAAAATATATAGATTTTTCTTTTGTTGTACTGACCGATCTCAGGAAAAGTGTCTCTAGAAGGTCAGAGAAGCTCAAAATCAATCATGTTTGACGTAACTTATAGACTAGTCGTAGCCTGCATTTTTTGTGAGACATAACATCGTTGCATAAGTCACTCTGTGTGCTATGTGGATGTTTTGTTTTTCTTTACCGACCTTTCTGATATTTCCCTGTTTTTGATAGTTGGCTATTTTCTTGCAGAAAAAGTTAAGAGATTGGATGCATGTGTATGTAAGCCATTTCTTTTAATGTGTTGGATAAATTGCAATTATCAATCTATATTATAGATGAAAGTTTTTCAAATGTCCCATGTATTGTAAATTTCAACGAAACAAAAAAAAAGTTAAAAAAATTTATTAAGTAATGTAGTAATTTTACTTTATTGAGAGATATTGTGCCTCTATAAATTTTGAGTTTGTTAGATTTTAGTATTAAATCATCAATTAATTCTAATTTATGAAAATTCCAATGACGATTTAGTTGTGAAGAAATTTTTCAGGGAGAAATAAGAAACACTTTGAATTTTGATCTTTTTGGGAAGTATATGAACAATAACAATAGCCCTATATATGTCATTGCTGAAATAAACTGCCAAGTTTTTAGATGGATAACTTGTAACAGATATTTCTGCGAAGTTGGAAATTGTTATTAGGCTAGTTGAGGGATAAATATTCCTGCAATGTATGAAGAGAAATCAAAACATTTTGATAAGAGATGGAGGAGCATTAATCTTGCAGAGTGCTTCTATAAATTAGCCCAGCGGATAAAGCATGATCCTGGGTCAAGGGCAACATGGCAAACAATAAAAGAAGAACTTATGTAGGCCACTGAGGCTATCTAGGCCATGGGATTACTATCAAGGTGATCTGATAAATAGTAGATAGATAGATAGATAGATAGATAGATAGATAGATAGATAGATAGATAGATAGATAGATAGATAGATAGATAGATTGATCTAGATAAATAGAATGGTAGATTGACAGATGGCAGGTAGATAGATGGTAGATAGATAGATACACAGGTAGATAGATAGATACACAGGTAGATAAAAGATGGATAGATAGATCGATATATATAAAAAGATGGATAGAAAGATAGATAGATAGATAGATAGATGGTCATGGATTTGTTGATTGAAAGAGAAAAATTGATTGATTTTGACAGGATGATTTCTTGATGGTTGACTTAATGACTCGTCAGCTGATTGGTAGCTCTTGATAGGTTGTAGATGGACACTGTCTATAAATGAATCTACCTATCTGTCTGTCTGTCTATTAGATTCATTAATTCATCCTTTCATTCCTTTAACAATGGTCTTCCAGTCAAATTGTAATTCTTGCTGCTTATTAGAAATGTTGCTGTGAAAAAGGGGGGATTTCAAAATATCTTGCTCTTCCTATTATGTCTTCATCAACGCAGAGTACAAAATTCAGTACATGTGAAATCTCTTGCCTTTAGTTGCCTGGCACAGAGTGTAAAACCAGTGTGCAAAAAGGAAGTTGTTATGTCACGAAGTGTGATGAATATTCCATGCTATTGTACTGCAGCCCAGAGGCAGGTTGTTATCACTGGCAGCTGATGTGTGCATAGATTGTGACATGAGAAATGCTAGGTTTAGTATGCACTGCATGCAGGAAGGACATTTTATATTAGCAATGATTTAGCTTTGATTAGGTATTGGTGTGTCACGACATCAGATGTCAATGTGGTGATAAGGATATCTAATTTGCTCGTATCAGTCATTTTGGTAATTACTGAGTTTATTACTAGTATTTACTACATTAATCAACACAGTTGTTATAATATAGATAGACTGAGAGTTGAGCATCAAGCAGATGAAATAGCACAATCCTGGCTGTTCAACTTTGGCTCTGATTAACTTCTAATTGAAAAATAAGTTTTTTAGTAATTCTTGCAATGGCAAAGTTAAGTTAATGCTTTTTCGAAATGTGTATAAAGTAACACCCAGTTTTGTGTAAATTAGGCCAATAGTTGTTTGATAAGCAGTTTTGATTATCGTTTGCCTCATTGCTGTGTCCTGTTCTAGCCCCAGTTAGCCTATAACATGGCAACATATAGTGCATCAATACAGGACGTAAAGCCCCAATCATCCACCTTCAATTGTTGCTGGGAATTTCTCGCGCCCCCAGACTGTAACTGAGGCAGTGTGGTGTTGTGTTTGCCTGCAACAACCCATGCTGTCTGGTATGCCAGCACCAGTTGAGTGATAGTGGTTGCCATGGAAACATGCTGCTTGGCAACCAGGAGGAAGTGTGCAACTGGTCAATAGTGTTGCTATGGAAACCGGTGTACACACATTGTGGTCTGAGAATTGACAAATTGTGTCATGATAACAAAATGCATGGTGTTATTAAGTGGGGAATTGGTTATTTATTTTAATTAAAAGGAGTATTTAGAGTTGTGGAAGTGTGCTATGATAAAAATTATTAATTAATGACATTATCTCGCTGAATTAGAGAAATTTATGCATCATACTAGTATGTGTAAAAAGAGCCCTTTAGCTAAAATTCTATGAATTTATTTCTTGTCTGTGATGTCCAAATTGTCATTGGGAATGCATTTTTGCTAATAGATAGATGAAAGATTTGTTAGATTTTAGGAGGGGGCGGAGAGCTACGTCCCCCATGCCCCCTCTAAATCCTCCACTGGTATTGTCCTGTAGCAAATTCTTCTACTCTGTAACAGTAGTAAAATACACGTGTCTATAGTGGTGTTGCATCAGATGACTTGGGCCTTGTCAGGACCTACAATTTATATGATGTGCTGACCACTGGTAAACATCCTGCATTCTTCGTTGACATCTGTTTCCATAACAACTATCTTATCCTGGAGAAACTAGGTCACAAATGGAATGTATTGTAATTTTGGGCAAAGAATTAGGTCAAAGTGGTTTCTTGTGTATTTGAATATCATTTTGTAGATTAGGTTCAATATTTCTTCTCTGATGGTTTAAATAGGGTACACTGCACGGTCAAGGAAAAATTGTACGTATGAAAAAAATCAGGGAAAAGCAAAAATTTGCAGATATTTGAAGTCCTGGAAATTTCAGTTGACCTAAATCTACACCAAATAAATCCATGCACTCCGGCTGTTTTCCAACTTTGAAAAAATTCTTATTTTAAGAAATGAAGGATTTTCGAGGTTAATTTTAGGTCCTCATAATATAACAATGTATTATAAAGTGTCGAAACTTCAAAGAATACTTACAAAAAAAATCTCAAAAATGCTATTAATAGATAAAAATAATTGTTTATGCCATGTAGCTATTTTTTATCAACCTTCAAAGTTGTTGTAGTTTTCTGTTGCTATATGTGTGTATCTCATAGCAGTAATTTACATGAGTAATAACTGTCAATTTCTCAATGAAAAGTGTGAAACAGTTGCCAATGTTGACCTCATATTGAGATAGGTAATAAAGCACACCAAAGTTAAAATTGAAGTGGTCTTATCTACATTGATTGAGCTGTTTATTTTCTAATTACTCCCAGGGAAACGACTAACAATAAAACTATTTTAGAGGTTAATCAGAATGGACATTTGAAGGATAAATTGGGCATCATTTATGAATACATTACTGTATTATTGGTTATTTTGCCTTTTTAAATAACTTAATAATTATATTGTCATATTTGTCCGTCAGTCTAAATATTGTATGGCCCTGGAATGGGGTCACCTGACCATTTGTTGGATGGCCGTTTCAATCAACCACTTGTTTCATTGCTTTTAGCCAACCAAGTGTATAAATTCAGGTCATAAAGCCCCAATCATCCCCCTATTGATTGATCTCCAAAACACTGCCTTTTGCCAAAGTGTAGTTAGGTACTGTGGTAATCAAATGGAAAATCTTGGTGTGGATCCAGAAAATGTTGGACGTGGGGGTTTACGGATGAAAATGTACTGAAAATATCGGGATTAGACCGTTTTTAATGGAGATGTGTATACATCTCCATTTATGCAGTCACAGTGACAGAATGGACAGTTTTGGCGGGAAATTTGAAATTTGAGCATTTTCAGAATGTCTTTTGGGCCCTGTCATGGGTATTTTGTTTGGGGATGTTTGGGTCAAGAGATGTGGATAACTTGACTATAGAGCATGCATCTGGCATAGCAATGAATACCACGCATGTTGTAATTATGAAGTGTTTTCCTTTTATATCTTGCTTGCATCCACTGGGGGCAGCTGCACGCATTGTGTTTTGGCCACTGTGCCTCAACCATTGCACTTGTATATATGATATTTGGCACATGAATGGGTCTTACAGCGTATATGTGCATATTGTCGTTCATATTTAAACAATTGGTAGAGTTTTTATAAAAATATTGAAAATTAAAAAAAAAAATTGTTTTCGTTTCCAAAGCAAAACTCTGAAACAGTTTTACCTATGGGCATGAAATTCTACCATTGTATGCATTAAATACCCTTAATGTTCCTTTTGGGGGTCTAAATTTGGTAAACTTCAACAAATATTAACTTAATCATATCAGGAAGTTTTTTTGTAGCCGTATTATATTTGTATATAGTTTAGTGTAAAATTTTGTGCTGGAACTCCCCATTTTGTCAGAGCCCATTTGATTTTGATGGTTGTCAGTAACTGTTGTATCCAGTATTTCGTATTGAGGTAACTGCCTTGGGTAGGCCTGCTGGAACAAAGCAGTCAGTTCTGGCTAATACTGAGACAACTAATTCTATTAGTGGATCAGACTATGCCTAAAATTCCCAGTCTTCTCATTTAATTTTCATATGATTATCACCGAAATGAATGTGCAGCTACTTCCACTAAAAGGATGTTGAGCTACCTGGCAGATCACTCCCGTTTCCATGCATCATTTTGAAGGTCTTTCGAAGTTCATTAATGAAAATGTATTCTTTTTTTCCATATCACCTATGCCACATTTTGCGGCTTGAAATGGATTATTTTTAAAATCCTGAAATTTAGCACACAATATAAACAACATCTGGTTCTGGCCACTCGGGGAAAGTCTTTTTCAGGGGATATGAAGTAAGGCACTACACCATCTCCATTTTGAACCCCTGGGTTCTTGTTTTTTTTGCATCAAAATCTACCCATGGCAGAGGGTTGAACTTTGAACCCCCGAAAACCCCCCACTGGATCTGCTACTGAAACCCTATGTTTGGGCGGCACACATGTAGATATGAATGGCAGTGAACCCCAGCCCAACCAATACTTGCCTTTTACACTCTCATAAATCCTTTGCTTTTCTGTTGCAGCTTGTGGCATCGTGGACCGACTTGAGATGAAAAACTGCACGGGCCACAACGGCACCTGGTTCAACCACACGTGCTACACAGTAGACTTACACGGGGAAGAGCAATTCAACAACATCAGCAAATTGACGGAAAACTTCACGATGAAGGACCACTCCAAGGGACGGGAATTCCCCTCCGATCAGTACTTCCAGTAAGTAGACAGATGGATAGATAGAAAGATAGAAAGATAGATACAATCGTCCGAGCTCAGTCTTTGGCCCTCGCAAGAGTTCAACATGTTACATATTCACCCTCTGAGGGATCTTTTACTTGCCCAGCACCGACTTTGGTTGAGTAGATGTGAAAAGCTTGCTTGATTCAGTATTTCCGTGTATATATGTATTATTAGAAATTCACTGAGTAGGCCTATGTACTATGTAAACCAAATTATAGGCCTAAGTTTAACAGAGAGTTGGTGAAATGCATGTTTGAACCAACAAAAGTTTATATTGCATTATAAATATCTCATAAATATACAATATCATTGCCGAGGATCAAGCCTGTATAAATAGCAAGTTTATTGAATTGTTTTATTCTTGCAGCAATTACGTACTGGAGATGTCCGCTGGCATCCACAACTTGGGAACAGTGAAATGGCAACTGGCCGGCTGCCTCGCTCTGGCCTGGGTGCTCGTCTGTATCTGCTTAATCCGAGGCATCAAGTCGCAAGGAAAGGTACGTCAAGGAAGTTTCTATGATTTCTGAGAAGAGATCACATGCTTTAAATGTTAGATGTGTCTATAAAACAAGCAGGTGTTAACTGTTTTGAGCATGGCATCAAGTGCCACAAAGCGCCTTTTACGATAAAAAATGTCTCGTACCCCAAATCGGCCTCAATCTGCTCCTCTAAAACGTAATTTAGGAAAAAGTTGAACCGATGATGTTGGATGTGGAGTGTATGACAGTTAACATTGATTCAGTGCATGTAAACTAAATATTTTCGAATGCACGTACAGAATACACAAGTAATAAAGTTTAAAATACCGGTAAAATGGAATGTAGACCAGAGAAATAATAAATTATAAAATCACAATAAACAGCACAAAATGTGTATCTTGAACTTCTATGTTAATGCTGAGTTCCTTAGCAGCTCCAAATTGAACATGAGTGGATATAATCGCCAAATTTATGAAATTAATGTCTATAATGCTGGTTTTGTGTGTTCCAGGTGGTCTACTTCACGGCTACATTCCCCTACCTTGTCCTGATGGTCCTGCTGGTCCGTGGATTGACTCTTCCGGGTTCCGTGGACGGCATCATCTGGTACCTCACCCCAGAATGGCACCGCCTCAAATACGCTAAGGTAGGCTGCAGGTGCTCCATCTATGGTTGATCGCCCCCTGGTGACGGCCCTTCACCCCACTCCCTTATATGGTCATTCTGCCAGTTGTTCAGTCATAAAAGCACAAAAACGAAAAAAATTATCCAATTTTTACGGATAAGTTAAAATGATACTCAATACCAAATGCAGGGGGTTTACTATAACGCTATTACTTTAGCTCTGGGTCAAGTTGATTGTATGATACACAGAAATGAAAATGGAGATTAGAGCTTTTGAAAATTATGTGTGCCTCAAAGTGAATTAGATTTTAGCATTAGGTGATGAAGATAGAAATATATGCAGAGTCATGTAAATATGTAGCAGAAGTTCATGTGTCAGTATGAATTTGGGGTCTTTGGACATTTTGAGATTGTGGTCTGTCCTGCTAACATGCTACTGTTCAATCGTTTATTGGTAATTGAAGGAAGTGCAACCTGAAATGCGACTGTCGTTCAACTTTTTGACATAGTCTCTTTTCGGATATTGTTGGGATTCTTGACATATTTTCCCAGTTTTGAATATGAAAATGTGTAATTCTGTGTACACAGTTAAGTTTTTGTAAATGAGTATGTGCACTGTAAAGTATATGTCTTGTAGTGACCTATGATCTTGTATGCATGTTATTTTGGACAGACCATAATTGTTGATGACAATATATATTATATGTAAATTGAGGTATAAAGTAAGTTGAGAATGGTTCGAGTGTCCAAGCTTTAAAACTTAAAAGTTAGTATTTCGTTTGTCAAAACTGTAGTGGTATAGTTTGTGAGTATGCTCGACATTACGTAAAGTGCGGATACATGTAATAAGAAGATTATAGTTGGTAATATACATATCGCAATGGCAAGAGTGGAATTCTCATTGAATTATCATCCATAGAGGTGTCCATTGTATAGCTCTTTAGTCTTAAAGTTTCTCATACCATAATTTGTGACACTTGTAATATATCACATGCATGATTACATATTATGTGTATGTCTAGTTCAGGACATTGGGTGAAAACTGAATTGTTCATATGGCTTGTGTCAATATCATTGACTCCCAACTCAATCAAATTTTGTAATTTGACTCTTGACTATGACTCCGGACTCCCACTCCTAAAACCCCGTTGTCAATTCAAAAATATACATTATCACACCATTGTTTTAGGATGTGTGGAGTCCCAATCTCATTTCCACACTATGCGCCACCTCTTTTGAAATTCAGTTCTGAAGCACAACTCCACCATCCAAAGTCATTCCGACTTCATGATGCTGACTCCTAACTCCAAAGTGTTGTTACAGTATTAAACTGCACATGTTGCCTGCATACAATTGTATTATAAAATAGCGTTTTTGTTGATGCACCAATATATATATAATCAGACACAGGCACTGCAACCTCTCACGAAGGGCTGAACTTCCTTTATGGTAAATTATGCCAACTATCTGCACATCTCCTATGAAAGAATGTCCATTTAGATACAATTTATAACGATGTGATTTTCTCTTTAGTCAGTAGGATCTCGACCCAGAGCCAAAGTAGCGAAAAACAGAAATATCCAGCAGATTTCAAAATTACTGTCTTTTCTATATTTTTAAAAGTCAAAATTGGTTAAAATATAAGCTTTTCTTAAACGAATGTTAGTATTCGAAATTATCAGATTTGGATTACTGCTGGTGTTTCCGATATGGCTTTTTGAAAATAGAAGATTTACAAACAACATACTTTAATCTACCCAGTCAGTAAGTTATTTTGTGACCACAAGTTATTGTCAAGAAAGTTTTATTCATTCAACTGAAAACAGTAATGAAGTTTCTCGTAAATTTGGTGAAATGCTTATCAACATGATCAGCAGAGCTGGATTTTTTCACTCAAATGGCAATGTGAAACACTTTAGTGGGAGGGTAGGAGTAAATTCAAATGTGAAGAAAACACAATTCTAAGAGTGAGACAGTCGTTGAAAAAGTGAATCTCACTGAGAGTTGACATGTCTGAAATATTCAAGCACAATGCCAAGTTAAACCATCAAAAGTGTTATTTTGATAACAAATTTTATTGTTAAAAGAAATATTGTTGACTATAATGGCGATGACTTGTGTGTATGCAGATCGATCAGAAGGAATTGATTTGATCAATGGAGTATTCTCATGTAATTTAACCACGCTCCCCCGTCCCTTGTCTTGTTGATTTACTAAATAAACTTTCTGATACCAATTCAATTTTCTGAATAAACTTCCTACAGTTTGTCACGTCAAGCATTAGAACAGAAATTTAGCATTGTTTGTACAGTCCATAAAAACCAACACAATGAGATTGGTGGTTCTGCTAATACCAACTTGACAAGAACTAAGTCTGGTGTGGCACTGCAGTGCACTTTTGTGACGTCACCACCCATTGTGTGTCAGATTGGAAGCATCACAAATGTCAACATTTTGCGAAATTGGACTGCCATTTTCATAAATTGGCAAATATCGTAACAAAATGGCACCAAAACATCATGAAAATGTGATATTCATATTACAAACGAGCTAAGCTATACATAGGTAGGTGTATTTCTCCTGTGGAGCTTGTGGTTGCTGAGATATCTGGCCAAACGTCTGTCCTCTGCTTGACGTGACAAACTATAATACCAATTCAATTGACCAGTTACATTCTGCATCACAGGGTGTGTGGCCTGAAAACAGATTCAAGTTAATTCTTGATCGGCTTGCTGACTGGGTAGACTCTCAAACATGCGCTAGAAATTGAACTACTAGTCTTTTTATTATAATATTTAGTAACTGTTGTCTGTATTTCGAAAGTTATTACGAGTCAGTTTTCTTTCATGGTTTCTTAAACATTTAAGGAGCTATGAATGAAGGTTTACAATCACATGTTAGATTATGACAACTTAGATATTATCCAGGGGGTTACAATAAAATGTATTATATTGTGTACATTGTATAGGAATTTTGCAGTGTCGGAATTTAACAATTTCATGCATGCTATGATGTTTTTGATACTTGTAAATATTTTTTAAATGACATGTAAGTTTTAAAACTATTAAGATTTTACAAGATATTAGTTGTTTCTTATTTAGTAAACTGCTCTTAGTGCAAAATGTAATTTCTATTTGAAAGAGCTCAACTTAGTGATAAATATAATAATTTTGACGTTTTATTCTCACATTGCAAAATACCTGAAATATTTATTCGTATTTTATCATACATGCACAATGTGCACCAAAGTTTGGTATTGAGTGTTATTCAAATTAATTGTGCTAAGCTTATTAGAAATACTCTGGCTTTTTAGGTAAGACAAACTCTGAAATTGTATTTTATTTGGTATTTCTTAAACCCAAAACATTCGATACAATAAAAGTTTAAAGGTGAAATTCTAAAGGATTGAAGACTAAGTCTTAGGTGACACTGGCAGAATACCTCTGAACCCTCCACTCTCACAATGCCCTTCCCATAATCCTCCTTGTTGTACGGTTGCCATAGCAACAGTTACTGGGAGTAGCAGTCAGAATGAGGCTTGCTTCCAGTCGTTGCTAGGAAGGTTGCTATGGCAACTACATCGACATCGGAGGTTGTCATGGCTACGAAAAAAGAAAAAAATCTGGGTGTCTCACAAGTACCCTTGCTTTCGCCCTTTTTGAAAAACCGAAAATACAAAAAGCACTCCACACCCACCCGAAATTCCCTGTAGCGCCAAAAAGAGATTTAATTGGTATTTTTTGTTTTCTGTTTCTCCATGTTTGTTGGACAACGCAGGTTTGGGGAGATGCCGCTGTGCAGATTTTCTTTTCATTGTCTCCTTGCTGGGGTGGCCTAATCACTCTGGCCTCCTACAACAAATTCAATAACAACTGTCTGAGGTGAGTTGACCGTAAAACGGTCAAAATGCTAACGGTCTGCTGCGGGGGTAAGCGCATAGCACCGCTTTCTACCATCATTATCACGATATCTACAAATAATTATTAACCGTCTTTGTTTTTTTCATGTTTTCATTGAAATCATCTCATGTCTTGAGACAGTTGTTGAACTTAATTTCAACAGTTGAACACAGTCTATGACTCATTGACGCTCACTTACGACTCATTGAGGCTCTCTTATGACTCGCTGATGCTCAAGACTCAGTATTGTGGCTATGGACTCTTTAAGGGCATTGGTTATATGCTGTCCGAAATGGGTCTGCATCTCTGTATAAACCATTGCAGCATTATATGCTGCGTTTGCTCTCTCAATTTAAGAAGGTGTTTGCATATTTATTTTTCTCAACTACACCTGCACATGGCAACACAGCAAAGAACTCTGCATTGGCATACGTTCCACCGAAAGAGTTGCCTCCTTGCAATCACTCTCTGCTACGAAAAGAGATAGCATCCGACTGCATATGAAATGTAAATGTTAACATAAACGTGATAAATTCATGCTATTTTTTTGTTTAGTTCTTTCCGAATCGAAACTTAATCAGTTTCGAAACGCAACCTCTACAAGAAAGAATCAATTCATGGCCATTCTTTTTTCACTGATGTCATTAAAATTCCAGATGCGCAGCTTCCTACTATGATCTGGGCTGAATATTGTCCTAGCACTTGTTGAACCTCTCATTTAGCACAGTTCTGCAAGGGGGTAACTGCAGTACCTCTTCTGCTAAATTGTTCTAAAATGTGAAGAATCAAAAGATTTGTATCAAAATTTTAGTGATCACAGTTATGTTTCAAGTTTTGTAACTTTGTAAGTAATTTTTTCACACTTCTGATCATTGCTCGAGCTTATAAATAAGAAACTGTCAAACAACATAAATTAAAATTTACTGAATTGTCATCAAAGTTTGAAATTGAAATGTGATCACCCTATGAAAACAAAATTGTTTTAATTGAAGCAAAATTGAGTCCCAGATTTTCCACGCTTGTGAAGTATTAAGATTCAAACTGAAAATATGTCTTCAAAATATTATAGATCTGATTGTTTCCATAAAGTACTTCATGAATGTTGTTTTTTGCAAAACTTGGATATGATCAGTGTCCTTGTATATATGAATAGCTTTCATTTTTTGGAAGGATATGTTTTACCTTGAGACTTTCGGCATGGTAATTTTGGACTCAAAAATATTAGCCCAGTTTTTTCTCTCAGTTCAGTTCATAGTGGGAAGCACACAACTAAACTTGGTATTTTGATATTTTGAGTTGCTTCACGTTTTGCCAAAATAAACTTTGAACGTGGCTGTCTGTTTCTGTGCCCCAAATAAAGTCTAAAAATATTTGACATCTTGCCTTTTGGTCCTTCTGTAAGGGAAAGAAAAATAAGTAGTGCTGGGATATAGAAATGAAGTCCATTTTGACCACATTTCTTTAACCCAGCAATAACTTGGGAACCAAGAAATAATATCTATTGAAGGCTCCACGAAAGTTTATTTTGGAACTCGTCCGGTTGGTTCAATTGGAAGTCTCTATTCTGTCATTTCACGTTTGGCTATTTGACTATTTTTTGGTGGTGACTTCTCCGAATTTCTTGAATTAAATGACGAATAGCTGATTTAGTGAAAAGGCTGGTGAAATTCAAAAAGATTGTGGTGAAAGTTGCTGATACTTGAACTAGTTTGCTGAGTTACGGTAAATAAAGCATTGGATTGGTTTTGGTATGAACTGAAAAATTTACTAAATTTTACAAGAAAATACTTTGGTTTCTGGTTATCCAAAATATAAAAACTTACATTTCTCTTCTTGTGAGATCTGAAAAATTGCAATAAAGTAAACCATTAACTGGAATATAATATCTAATATGAGATATACTCTTCATAATATTCTTAACTTGTTCAAGAAAGCTGTCACTACTATCTTAAGTGATAGGAAGTAACTCAAGGTATCCATTTATTGCCAAGTCTGAGAATGACGTCATCTCTTATAGGTCATGAAGATTTGAAGCATATCATTAATTGCATTATTTTTGTGTTCAAAATGATCCTCATAAAGACCTGGAATCTGTATTGTTCTTTCTGTGTGAATTGATCTTGAATGTTTTTTCTTTTCTGTCTTTTTTTAAATGGTTGATTTTCAATTTTATTTGCCATGCGTTTTCCGTAACTTAACTGTGCCACTTTGAGTGTCTAACTAAATTAAGTATTTAGCCCATGTGCATTACGTGAATTACTTTTATTTTCGATAACGATAATTTTGGAAAATTTCTTGTATGTATTATAATCCGAATAGACCAGTCCTACTATTGTGTTAGATATTGCCTAGGGCTGACCATTGTAAATAACTAAAAAGTAAGAGGACCAGTTAAGATTACCAGGGATTTAGTCAATCTACTATCTGATTAGCTATTTGTGAGTTTGATAAACTAACTCAATTTGATTTCATTCCTATCGCCTACTTGTTACCCATTGGTTCCAATCGTTTTGGTGCATAATATTTTCAAAATTTTTTAGAAAAATTTTAATATACAGTGCCGCCTGTAAATAAGTAAACGCATGAAATGGTGCCATTGCATCAATGTAAAACATCCTCCACCAAACTGCTTGTGGAAGCATGAATTCTCAGCCAATGCCAGGAAAACATATTAGACCACGGGCCAGAAAGTGAAACCCTCCCCCCCCGGAGAGAATTTTCGGGATCCCCCTAGTTTTCTTCCTGGATGTGTTAGGAGTTCATTTCAGGTTGTTTCCGCAATTTAAAAGCGTGGAAACTCCAGAAAAAATCACTTTTTCTGAATACCTCGTGACGAATTTCGATATTTTTAGCGTGACGCACTTTCCTTCACCAAATTGGCAATAACTCCCTCAATAATCATCTTTATGACACAACAAAGGTGTCATTGGAACCACAAATAAGCAGGCTACATGATACAATGTTGTTTTACTCAAAAATATGGACTGACATTTGTTAGGAAGCCATTTTCCTACCCCTACCCCTACATTTTATTTAATAAAATGATTTCCGCCCATATATAATCACCATTTGAGGCTAAATACTATGCAAAATAATCATAAATTCAGCCTGGGTGAATTTAATCAATCATTTTTAAAACAACTATCAACACTAGAAACACACAGTCACAAATAAATCCATAAAAATCTATTTACCTGAGCACCGCATCGGGAATTTAGTTGTTTTTAGCGTAACAGACTTTCTGTCACAAAATTAGCCATAACTCCCTCAATAATAATTTTTATCAAAGACTTTGACCCTACCTAACTCCAACTACAACAAAGAAAATTGGCTGCCATTAGTATCCCACATGCCTCACATATCGGCCTTTATGACCCAATATGTTTTCCTCTCGGACGAGAATTCATGCTTCCACGAGCAGTTTTGCTAAGGATGTTTAACATTGATGCAATGGCATCATTTCAGGTGTTTCACTTACTTACCGGCGGCATTGTAGTAATCACACAAGTAGTTCCTCAACATAGATTGTAGTTCTAGAATTATGTAACATTAAGTCGGATAAGAGGAAATTCTGATTAGAAAGACTCCGTACTTTTAATCGAAAGAACTATCAAGCATTTTACAGCGATTGCACTGATTTTAGATAAATTACCACTAATTTTCAAAATTGTCTGAAATTAACCAGCATGTGTTTTGGTGAATTAAGAATATGCATGTAAATTTATTTGTAGATATTTAGTTTGTTCAAAATTAAGTTTTAAAATCTAACAAAAATGGTTGTAATGTACGCTTTGTTGATATTACAAGTATTGCTAGTTTAGTTGAAAGTGAGGAAAAGGATTGCGCTAAAAAGTTAAGACCATGCAAAAAATGAACAGTAAATCTTTTGAAAAAAAGTTTTTGAGGAAATTGTATGAAAACATTTAAGTACAAAAATTTTGTAATTGAGAAGTCATGTAAGTTAAAATGCATGTACGAATTAGTGAATAAGACCGAAAAAATCTAGAATTCAAAATTAGTAAAAAAAAAAATTCTCATTGCTTGGTCATTGGCTTGAAGGGGCTTTTCTCGTTCACAGTTTTTCTGTCTGCTGTAGAAATCATTTGGATTACAGTGAAATGGTTCTGATAGATAATTCTAGAAAACTAGCAAAATGGGGTCTAAATACTGAACAAAACTAATATATATAATATTTATTTCAAACTCTTTTACATGTAAATATAAAAGGTTTAGACAAGGTGAATTACAGTGAAACAATATTGTGTATAAATTAAAAACTTAACAAATTATACAAAAGTTAAAAAGTATATATACTGGTATAAAGCTAAAAAGTACATACAAAATTAATAAAATCACAGATCTCATGTTGACTAAAACCAGGTATCATGACCAAACATCTAATGGAATGGAAGGTTCTTGAAAAAATTCCTAAAGATTTAAAAGTGAGGTCTTCTGATGGACGGACATCTGCTGAAAAAAAAGTTAAGAGATTGTTCCTGGACATGGGGAGGGTGGGCTACCAATTTCTGCATCCTTGGTTGGAGTCGCACTCTTACCGTTTCGACTGGACTTATGTTGGACAGCAGTTTCAGTCATCCTTTGCCTCAGTGCTGTGTCTTCCTGTCCTAATTAGCCTACCCAGTGCATAATTATAGGATGTAAAGCTCCAATCATCGATCAGTCCATCCTGGATCCCTTTAGGTATGGTGACCAATGTCCTATCCGGTGGAAGACTGGGTATTAGGTACGAGATAAAATTATGAATGCCTGAAGTTAGCAATGCTATATTCGTTTGGATTATTGACCACATAGACCTCTCAGATGAGTAACCGTGATTTGGGCATATCCTGTTACTTGATTTAGGCATATCCTGTTACGTGTAATCAGCACGTAAAGCCCAATCGCCAACTGTGGCACCCAGCCGTGGCTACCCACCCTAGTGGATGAATTTGATAAGTGAAAAAAAAAGAAGATTTGTCTCGGGGGTAAAATCATAGTGAACCCATTCCAAGACCAATATGCCCTTTGATTCATTCACTGTAAGACAAGAGATCTCTAGATTTATCACGGTCAAACAGAAAAACTGATATTGAGAAAAACCTGTGTAAGGTATTGTTCTGTGGCAGCTGTGATGTTGCACATATATGCCGTTCAGCTCCTGAAATGTATTCTCTTTGGCTTGAGAACATTCGTGGATAAAAGCTGTCATGCTCCGATTTCTGCGCTGGCCAGTTCTGCGTTCTTGTTTTGTTTGTATTTAATTAATTTCCTTTTTGTAACGCTTGTTTACGTATTTATGACTAATATGACCGTGGAAGTTTCTTGTAGGATATTTCTCACTTCTACGACTCGTTTTGAAAGAAAAAACGAAACTTCTGTTGAATCTATTGTCGCCAATAGACTCGCCGTTGAATTGCCTCTCTGAAAATGTCGTTATTAGAATGATAGATGTGCGGAAGTGGCAAATGTTTCAGAAGTTGCTATTTCTTTTTCTAGGGATTCCATCTTCGTGTCGATCGGTAACTGCCTGACCAGTTTCTTCGCTGGATTTGTGATTTTTGGCATCATTGGCTTCATGGCCCACGAGATGGGACTCAAGGTGGGAGAGGTAGCTGCCCAAGGTGCGTTGATTAAATGAGGGAAAGACACATCATCTGTAGAAGAGAGATTTTTTTTAAAAAGTTATGGAAAAATTGCCAAAAATATGAGCTAAAATTTAGTGCTTTTTGGCAGTCATGAGGGTGTGTAGGAGCCCCAATATTTTCCAAATTCCGATCCAGCTTGACCTAATTTTGGTATTGCAGTACATGTTTATATAGTAGTTCCCCCGTGGCCTAATGGTCAAGACTGCTTGTCCACTGGCTTTGAGGGCGTGGGTTCAAATCTCACCCCGGGAACTCACTTTAGTCCGAGCCCATGGGACATTAAATGGAGGTGGGTTGTATCCAGTATTCTATGCTGGGGCAACTGAAAGACCCTGGGCATCCCTGAATTAATAGGGTATGTGCCAGACTCACAGTCTTCTCATCTCATCATCATACGGCGATCACCTGCCTAAATATAGCCCACTAAGGTGCTGCAGAGGCGTAAAACACAAACATGTTTATATAGTAGAAGTCACCTGCGAATTTTCAGCTTATTCTATAAATATTTACCTCTACCTGAATGCACTTGAAGTTTCTAATGTTATTCCCCATTGACAAACTTGCAAATCCTCAAGATATTCCAAAAACCAATGAAGGAATCAATCTTTTTTTAGTCAAATGAGAGTTTCTAAGGAACTTTTGGGATTCAATTCTGGCTGATTAATTTTGGAAAACCCCACTTGCCAAGCTGCCATTCCAACTGTTATTTTACTCTCATCTATTTCTAATTCTCTCTTTTCATTACCATCTTATTTGACAGGTGCTGGACTGGCATTCATCGTGTACCCTGAGGTCGTGACCCGTCTTCCGATCTCCCCCCTCTGGGCGATCCTCTTCTTTGCCATGTTGGTCACCCTGGGTCTCGGCACACAGTTCTCGACAGTCACGACAGTCCACACGACCCTCCTGGACGTCTTCCCAAGAGTATTACGTTCCGGCAGACGGCCATCTTACTTGATGGTGCTCCTCTGTATCATTGGATTCATCTTCGGCCTCATCTGCTGTACTGAGGTTGGTGTGGGTTCCATGCATGTTAATTGTATATTCATAGTTCAAAATGTGAAGTTCTACAAAATTGGAGCTGATTTCTTTGTCTTAATTTAATACTAATCATGGAAATTCTAGAAATTTGAGCTATTGCGATGGAAAGTACACGAAAAATTGTCAATGGCAGGGGATACCTGTTTTCATGTTTGGTGCGGGAAAAACACTCCAGATACCCTCTATCATTGCTTTACCGTGATCGTCACTTCACCGTGATTATGCAATTTCCCACCTGATGGCACCAGCAGACTAGCACAGCTGCACACGGCCACCTGACGGAAATTCGGGGAACTAATTTGCTGTGAATTTTTTTTAATAACGTGGCCTCTCTATTCCTTGAAAATTTTATATGGGATGGTCTGTTATTATGCATCAGACAAATGAACACAATTGTGAAGCTTTGGACAAGTCAATGTTTTTTGAAAATTTTAATTTCAAGCAATATATTTAGCAATTAGCAGCCATGATAAAATTCAGCTGTGCTAAGTTAAGGTTCACTGAATATCTTCTAATTTTTGTAAAAAATTCGATGTATAATACGAATATTGGAGATAAGGGCATAATCATTTCTGGTTTATGCCATACGTTTGGTAGCCAACTATAATTGATAAGCTTAAGTGTAGCAACTTATTCAATTGATCTTTCTCACCATTCCAGGGTGGCATGTACATCGTTCAGCTGATAGACAATTACGCGGCCACCTACTCCCTCCTCATCATTGGCTTCTTTGAGTGCGTCTCCCTGTCGTACATCTACGGAGTGGACAACTTCTTGAAGGACATTGAGACCATGATCGGCTACAGACCCACCGTCTGGTGGAAGATCATGTGGAAATATGTCACTCCTGCTTTGCTATTGGTAATTGCTTTTCATTGAAAGAGTGTATTTTTCATGCAACTTGGAAAGAATATTCTACGCCTATCTTTTCATATTCTATCACTTCTATTTTCTCCATTAACTTTTTGCAGACATATAACAAGTATGAGCCTTTCTTTAATCGTATTATAGATTCTAAGTATCTCGGTTCAAGATGTTACATCATGTGACAAATTTGTCGTAAACTCGCAAGGATAAGATTCATACAAATCCGGGCACTTCTCATGTCTAATATTAACCAGCTTGTAATAATTAAATTTCTTGTTTATTTTTAGTTCATCATGATCTTCACGTGGATAGACTACACTCCCTCCAAGTACGCTGACTACCCCTACCCCGTTTGGGCCGATGCTCTTGGCTGGTTGATAACAATGACCAGCGTCATGGCGATCCCCATTGTCATGGTGATTAACATTATCACAAAGAGGCAGACTGGAGAATCTTTGATACAGGTAAGGTTTATACTCCTTTGAATGAAAGGTAGAGTAGAATATGAGGGTTGCGTATGAATGACATGGTGCCATTATTTAGTGCTGTCCAGGGGCGGATCCAGGAATTTTGAAAGTGGGAGGTCTAGCAAATTCTGCTGGGGATCTCAATGTCGGGATTGAATATCTTACCTTGAAAGGGTGTTGCGGACCCCCTGGACCTCCCCCCGTGGTTCCGCACCTGCTGTCAATAATCTTGTCATGTTCTCAAGCGTATCTTGTTTCTATTGGGAGATGTACTGCATATTCTCATTTTTCATAGCATAAGATTATTTATTAGAATTTCCAAGACACTTACACGAATGCTTTCTCTGCTTAGTTAAAAAATTTCTCATTTGATTTTCCTGCCTGGGCATCACGCTACTAGGTTTGTAATGATATCCGACCGAATCATTCTGAATGCCCCTAATTATTATATGATATTTTGTTCCGTAGGTTATCAAGCGCCTGGCTCAGCCAACGGAAGACTGGGGCCCAGCCGTCATAATACAAAAGAAGGCGTTGACCCACAATTTGGAAGCCCATATTCCATTAAATATGACCCCCCAAGTGTCCGTAAATCACCTCGCTCACACGTCCGTACAAAATCTCAACAGGCCCGAAGCCGCGGAAAACGGAGAAGCCACAAATATGTTGAGTCCGTACAGCGCTGCTTGAAGAGGTTACTCAGTGTGTTGACAGTATTACATTCAAACATGACAGTTACAGACTTGATAGGAGAATTTGTTAGGAGAATTCAGTGGGAGAATTTTAAAAAGAAGAATTTTGGAAAGGATCAGTGATGTCAGTGAATCTGGAAGAATTGAAAAAGAAAATTTAGAAGGAGAATTCAAAAGGATTTGCCTGAGGCATCTTCCAATTTGGAGATGATCAGTTTCATTCGGTGTTCTGTATGGATTTGGATTTTAATTTCCTCCTAAACGTTTTATAAACAGAATGTGAGTAGAGTTCTTTCTGTGAAGGATTGAAATGAAACCCTGCAACTTGGAAGTCGTAATTGAAGCGTAATGAAGACCAGAAGTACAAAGACGGTGAAGGTAACGAGGAGTTCCAGTAGAGCTCCCATGAGCTACGGAGTTCAGAAATGGAAGTGGTGCCGTTGGTGTAAGTGTAATTGGGATAAATAATTTCAAACATCAAGGGAATATCGGAGCATCATCTGGATAGAAGTGAAACATCAAAAACTGTATCGAAAATGTATAAGCAACATTTGCATCAAAAGTTTACAGGAACAAAACATCGGATTGTTCTTGGGAGGGATTAGCAGTTAAGATGTTTATACCTTGGCATTGCCGTATCAGTTTGCTATATTATTATACTTGCAAAAGCGCTGTATGTAAAAGTCATTTGTACTATTTTTGTTGTACTTGGATACTGAGATCTGTACTTGTACTTACGTGTATGTACCAAAGTATATGCTTATTCTGTACTTACTAGTATTATCAGTACTGGATTTGTACTTAGTAAAAGTACTTAAGTAAATAAGACCAGTTTGTGCCAGTGTACTGTAACTTTAGTGAAATAGTTTGTTGTACTAGTTTATACTGACTGATATATTCAAACTATGCTGAAGTAGAGCTTGTACTTGTACTTTTGTACTTTTGGTATTTGGTTTGTACTTTGATACCGAGATCTGTATTTTGGTACTGCATTTGTACTTAAACTAAAATTTACTTAATGTACTTAGTATTACTGAACTGTGCTTGGTGTTATTGAACTTTGCTAAGTATTACTGACCTGGATTTAGTATTGATGAGCTGTACTTGGTATTACCGTACTGTACTTGGTATTACTTAACTATTCTTTTTGTTACTGAACTGTACTTGGTATAACTGAACTGTAGCTGGTATTACTGAACTGTAACTTCTATTACTGAACTGTACTTAGTATTACCATTCTGTAACGTACTTAATGTTGCACCATACTTCGATCAATGTACTTTAATCTGTGCTTCAATATGGAACTGAAACGTCTTCGTATCTTTTCTAGTATTAGGGATTCAAAAGTTTGATGTCACTACAATTATAATTGACAACTGCAGATTTTGCATACTGTTTAAAGAGTTGTAACTTATGTGCGCAAATCAAAAACACCCCAGTTTAGTTAATCGGGTATTATTGAGGTTGCTATGGTGTTGCCACTAGTGTGTCAATTCGCTTAAATTGGGTTGTCACCTGGTGTTATGAAATAGTTTGAAACTGAAATTGGAATTTATCTTATTTAGATATTTTGAGAAGATATAAATGAATAATGAACATTTTGAAATTTCAAAAATGTAATGATTACAAAAGCAAATTACAAAAAGCTTTAAAGGCAAAAATTATGATAAGACAAATTGTATCTTAGCAAAATACAAGTAGGATATTTTGAAAATAGAGTAATATATATATGTCTTTTGATTTGTGGAAGTTCTAACTGATCTCTTACGACAAAATTGTTCATATGGTGTTGAATTTCACCGAGTGTTTTTAGAGCGTGTGCAATGTCTTGATGATGTTGTTTTAATATGTTAGGTTGTTGATATGTTGTTTGAAGTTTGCCAAGGACGTATAGTCGTATACATAATATTTAGTGAATGTTAACGGCATACAAGATGTAAAATGTTTGAAATATGTAAATATTTACTTAATGATCTTCCGGCTTGCTTGCGGGCTGTAAATGTGTCTAAATGTATTAAAAGACTGTATAGAAGGTTGTAAGATATTTTTACTGTGTATATTGTGAAAGTATTTAATTGTAAACGTAATTGACAATCGTTTTTGCATTTTAGTTATCTGTATTTCAGTATTTGTATGCGTCATTTTAGGTATTTTCGTTTTAGTTTATTGTATGTGTTTCATGTAACTACAATTTCTAGTGATACTATCATTCATATATATGTTAAATAGGCATTTGAAAATGTGTTAAGTATGTTTTATGATATCTTTTTTGCTAAGCAATTGACAGCACTTGTGCTATTTCAATGAGATCAGTCACACATCAATTTTAAAAGAAAATGCTGTATGTGAGCATTGTCAGGTTGCTTTTATTCCTAAGTTAAAATACCTGACTTGCTCCTAACTGATATTTGGAGAAAATGATTTTTGATGATTGAACATGAAAAGTTTTTTTCATTGGATTTATATTTTGCGTTGCAGAGAATTTTAAATGAATTGCAGCAACAAGAATTTCAAAACCTATTGGGAACCTATTTAAATTTTTCTAAATAATATTAAAAAAATTTCTCCGCTGTCGTCAATTAGAGCCGGCCATTGCGTTTTGCTATTTCTTACATTTAATATGCAATGTTTTTTAGCAAAATATATAAAACCATGTTTAGGTGTTGTAAAAATGGGAACTGTTGCTGCTGGTTCAGATGTCCGTATGTACATTAATATATATATACCTATGGTAGAATAGTTAAATGTAATACTTTATGCTGATATAGGCCTACTAAATATTATAGGATAACTATTCTTTGACTTCTTTTTCTCCATAGATTTTTTAAGAGATTTAGATTTAGACCAACAAAAATGTAGCATATCTGATATTGTCAGTTAAATAGTAGTCATGGTAATTGAAAGTTTAGAATTAGGCCTATCTACCACCAGTATTGCTGTGAAATATTAGTTTTTACAAAGCTCAAAAAGCACAAATTTGAAGGCCTTGATATTTTGTATAATTTTACAAACTATATTTCTGATGACACAACGCTGTGTAACAATTAACAACACAACCTGTGATGTTTTAACTAATTTAATTTGTAAATTGAATTTAATTATTTATTCTGTTGTCTTCCATTTTAATGGAGTGTCGGTGAAAACTTAGGAAGTGATTGCCATTAAATCAAAAGTTCTTGTTAGGTAATTAGGGCTCTCATGATTGTGTAGTATTTAAATTCATTATCCTTTAATATGAAATCAAATCGTGGTCGTTAAATTGAACCAACATATCCTCTATTTCTTGCTCTTGATGCTCAAATATTAAACACTTTCTGGGTCTTCAGGAAAATGCATCAATACAGGTGAATCGATTAGGCAAACTTAAATTAGTGGTTCAGTATTTGAAATTGAACGTTTGACTGTTAATAGATTAAATAATCATGTTAATCGATTGGTTGTGAGAGCCCTGTATAGGTAATTAATAAATTTAGCTCTTAATTGTTTTCAGAAGGATGGGAGGATTTTATGTGCGTTTGTAGTCTGTCTTTTTATTTTTTCTGCAATTCTTTTATTTACTTGAATGAGGTAGAATAAACTTGACATGTCGTTCAACTATAAAACTTCGTCCAGTCAGTGCTCAGTGTCTATACAACTCAAAATTTAAATTTTATACTGATAATATAGGCCTATATTTAAATATTGATATATAATTGATATATCTATTAGTATTATAAAGTAGGAAAGTGTAATAGGGATCTATAGACATTTGTTTATTAGCAGATTAGTTAGGAATTGTCCGTATAATATTTTTGAAAGAGAAATTTAATGTTTAACTGTTGTTTCAAGCATTGAAAATTTATCTGTTGAATTAAAATTAAAGTTAAATATAAAATATCTTTGCTTACTATAATATACAATTATTTGATGAAATATCGCTTCTATGGGTCATTGTAAATTCTATGTATGTTGTGTGTAACAGTGAATACATAAATTGAAAGAAGTGCAACTTAGTGCGTAATATAAAGTATTATTAATTATCACTAAGTTTAAGTATTAGAATGATGTAATTTACCTAAAAAAGTATTGTTTGTATATTCCCAGTAAAATATTTAGATATACATGTATAAGATCTCGATTCCTATTCAAACGCCGTTCAATGTCCTGAAGTAAATGTAAAACGTTATAAATTGGATCTTCATTTAGTGGCGAAACTTTTAAAAATGTAGACAATAGACTTTTTATTTCTGATTGGTTTTAAAAACCATGAAACTTCAGCCTTAGGCGAGCGTCACCGAAAGCCGTCTAATGTAGGCTTGTTTGGAAGTTTAATTTAAAGTATTTATAACATTTCGGCTCTTTCTATTTCACTGATGTTGTTCGGTGAATTTGCAAAGCTCAATCGTAAAGTTATTGACTTTTGTACTTGATCAACTGCTCAGTCTATAAATAGTATTTTTAAATAATATTTCTTGACTGGGACCAAGCTATATTTATGATTTTATAACAGCACCAATTTGTATTTTAGATGGCCTCTTGAGCCATTTCATATCAAAAGTCACTATTTTCTTAAATAAAAATAGTTATTGTTATTTAGTGCAAGGTCAAAGCCATTAGCTTGTGTTTTTTCCTTAAATGTACTACAAACCTTGATCCTTTTTACTTTAAAGTAACTGACAACTTTTTTATTTTTTTTTTCAAAAATCTGTCTGATACATTTTTAATAACACCCCAAAATTTAGTTTACTTTCTAGAAACTGCTTGGATTTTTGGTCTGTTTTAAATTGGTTTATTCTAACAATTTATATATATTAAGCTTCAATTTATTAGTTTCTAGATGTATTTAATATGTTTATTATAATAATAATGTTAGAAGCATTCATATTTAACTATGCCAAATAATATTATAATGTTAATGTTGCCAATTTGTTACAAATATGTTACTGAATGTTCTATGTATTTGTATTGTCGAAATGTAAGTTTTAAAAACTGTACTTTTACAAGGGTTTATTTTCACATGCTTCACGTTTGTAAGTTTTCTAAATATCAATTTGGCTTCACAAGAAAAATTTTAACTTCAGATTTTTTTGTTAAGGAAAATTAAAATCTGGCCTTTTAGATTTTTTTTGGTATTTTAATTATTCAAAAGTTGTTAAATTGTATTTTATTAATAAAACCTCTGCTCAGGTTAAGGTCACAACAAAAGATTGCACTGGTTATGAATATTTTCTTGTAGAAAAGTTTTGTAAAAATTGCCAAATGTTGAGTTGAAGTGTACAGAATGAATTTGTTCAAAATAAAATGTGTGAAAATATCAAAGATACGGTTGTTGCCCTGTGTGTTTCTGTAGGTTTTACAGTTGTCCACTGTAAATTAAGTTTATACATTGCTTTTCTCATTGGCCTAAACATTCTCCAGTCTGCCGGGGTCAGCTGGGCTGACAAATCCATGCATTTTGGAAATGGGCTTAAGAGAGGCTTGGTGAGTTAAAGGAATATCTTGATGGCCTATATTCATTTGTTGAAGGTCCATTCTATATCCTGTTCTGTGGCCAATATTGTACTGTCTTGATTCTGACTTGAAATGGGAGCCATAATTAAAAATGGTGGTCCCTTGCTTCAGTGGCTAAGCTGAGAGACTAATGTACATAGGCGTTTGGGGGGCAACAACATTTGTCCGAATTTCGCGATCCAAATTTTATACCATGTCCAATGAAATTTCTTGGAAACCCTGATTTTCAATAATATTTATTTGATCATCTGCCCAAATATTTGGCCACCTTGCCCGAATTTGGGCTTTTTTCCAAGGTATGGTGCTGTAGGCCTATCTTGTGCTTGTAATAATATATACAAATACAAAATACAATAATCTTGGAACACCGTTCTTTGGCCGCCATGAAGGGCACCAGATGGAAGGTTCAAATCATTTTGTGGGTAGTTGTATAACAGTGCATGGTGATGAGTATTGATACGATAGAAATGCATAGTAATTGTAAGAGGGTGGTGTGTGCCAGTTAACACCTGACCCAGTAAGTCCTCTGTGCTGTAAGCCTAGGCCTCAAAATGCTCACTTAAAGTTTCTTCAATCAGCCCCATCAACTGCAAGAGCTATCCGTCCCTCAAAGTTGGGACATTATTGAAAACTTGTTATACTTGGCCATATTCCCTTGGATTAATTGCTGTCTGCAAGGGCTAATCTAAATTTTGCAAGTTTGATGGCAGCACGGGTGATATCTTGTGTCACCATTATGGAACAATTAAGAAATAGATACATTGCACTCTTATGCCTGACCACTGGCAGTGCCACCAATTCATTCACAAAACTTGCCTTCATTTGAAATATTTCTCTAGAACTCATTCACAGGGTGTCTGTAGCTTTTTTGAAACAAAATTCCAGGCTTTTCCAGACCAATTTTCCCAAATTCCTGGCAATTTGTTGATGAACTGACCAACTAAAACATAACACACACTTTTTTCTGACACGTTTGTACTTTTGTCCGATTGTCGCTAAAAATTGGTGAACATTTAGCAGTGCCTATTTTTATTTCCATACAATCTAAATTCCAGACTTTTCCAGGCCTTTTCGCTCAAAATGCAGGAAATTGAGAAACCACATTCCAGGCTTTTCCAGGATTGGCAGACACCCTGATTCATATAATATCAGTCTCATGTGCAGGCAAGTTTTTACAAGTTCAGATGTTTGTGAAAATCTTAAAACGAAAATTGAAATTGAGGCTCTGCAATTCCATACAAACAAAACGCAAAACATTTAAGGAAAAAGTTGACATGGTTTATTCCAATTTACAGTGCATGATCATATTATACAATGAATTTAACATTACACATCCACACTGAAGGCAACTATACTGCTATACACATTTTAAATTGAGTTTATTCTTTACAAATTTATTTTAAGTGTTTTAAAAACACCTACCATATTTATTGAAAGAAGAAGAAATAGAGTTACCTGTAAAAACTAACATAAAGTGCATAATTTCCCAGATCAATAAGTGATAAATGATTATAGTTTATAGAGAACGGCACACACACATAATGATTTAAATCAAACCAATTTATGGTATATATTTACATATTTTACAAATATGTGATTGTATCAGTACTATAAAGTGTAATCAATGTTATACATATTTACAAGCTGCAAATATTTATGTAAAATTTGCAAATGAAATTAACGTACAAGCTAATCATATTTCACTATTTTCTCATGGACGGAAAAATGTGTACAACAAAACTGCATTAATTCTGTACAAAGCAGCAAACATGCTGTTAAATACTGAAGATATTTTTGGATTTATTGCTATCATTGGCAAGGGGAGATAGTATAAGTTTTTCAATTTATAAGCAAAACAGTCTTTCTGTTCATAGGGAGCAAATGTGTAAAATACATTTTTTGAACATTCACAGAACATCATATTTCAAAGCTGCACAATTTTTCAATGAAAGGTTTTTTTTTAGTCTTTCTCAAGCAAAGAGCTAATTTCAGATCTTCCTGTTTCCTATACTGTTGGCTAAACCGTATACGGCAGGTACAACAATATTACAATGTGTATCTGATCATAACAGAGTCAGAGAATGTATTGCTTTTTCCCCCATTAAGTGGCAGCAAAACACCTCAATACTTTGATCCCTGAACAGTAAAAATGTCAAACACCAAAAAAAAACTAAATTATACTGTACAATGGAAAGGACAAAATCATACTGAACTGACAGTACAACTTATTTTTGTCTACCTTTCTAATATTGCTCATCCCGCACAATTGTCCATTTTAGCACCATCAAATCATTCATAACAATAACATACATCGCAAGCATATACACTTCTCATACTCATGACATTTTTAAGAATTTACGAGTCCCAAGTACAAGTCCAAGTACAGTACTTGACCCCAACTGCACTCATATATATATACACAATTTCATACAACAAATTATTCAGACACATATAAAGCTGCTCTATAGCGACTAATGCTAATTTGCAACTCCATGGACGCTTGACTCTCTACATTTTTCAAAACAATTAACATCAGAACGATGATCAACAGTTAGATCCCCACAAACAAAACTTTTAAATATTTCTTCACAATTCAATTGTGACGAAATTTGTCAAATTAACACATACAATTATTATATATATATTTTTTTCAGCATCAGATCAATTGGAGCATAGGTATTCATTCTGCTGAGAATTTATCCAACATGCTCAAATATAGTATTACGTCAAAATGTTGCACAAATTTCTCAAGATTCATAATGTTTGTCTCGATTAAAGTTCCATCAATGACAAGGAAAAATGTAATATCGCAAACATATAAAACTCTTTTAAGTAATGTTTGAAAGGAAAGAAAAGGTTCCATTAACATCCCTTCATCATTATAAATTTTTTCAACTTCGGCATTCAAAGCCGATCTTGATCATTGTTTTTTCGAGACCAATTTTATTCCATTTAGATAAAACAAATTCTTCACCAATTGTCGAAACTTTAGAATCCATGTCCTCCCTTATTGGCGAAAAGAGACCACAATTGTTTATACGTAGATCAGAAAGGTTCTACAAGTCGGTTCTTGCGATTCACACAAGGTGTCCTCGCTGACTAGACTGGTCGTCCCCTGGTGGCGGAGGAGGGGGCGGTTTGCCGAGACCTGAAACGCGAAAATGAATTTGTGAAAATATTGCATAAGATATTCTCTACAATAAACATCACCATTATCCACAGCTAAGCAAGTATTTCTTTGTTGCCAAATGACACATTATATACCTCTTTCATAAGTAGCTTACATTTTTTGCCTGATTTATCATATTTTTTCAGATCGATCTAATTCAAATAAAATGTATCACCTAAAAGTAATCAGGAGTACCACAGAATATAACTTCTGACTGAGAGCAACTAACTTCAGTGCAGAAAATGAACAAAGTTCTTAGTGACAAAGTAAAGCAAAATTGAAGTTTGTCTATTTGGCTCTATGCTCACCATAACGAGAGGATCGTGGAGGGATGTCCTCCGGTGCGTAATTCCTGCTTGGCAGGGGAGGGTTGGATCCAGGAGGGGTGTCAATATTGGGGCGACTGTTGTTCCTTCCTGGTAGCGGTGGAGGGTCCTGCTTTGATCCTGGTAGTTGGAGTTGCGAGCCCTGCAAAAAAAATTGATATTTAGGTTTTATAAGACTTCAGATAAATGCATGCAACTCCACCTTTTCTTGGATTACCGATTAAATGTTTAAGTTAGTTAAACTTCTGGATATATACTATTCGATACTAGGTCTACCAATATTTCATCATTTCCAGTTTTAAATTAAAACACGTGTGAAATACAGAAACTTAGTCATATCTTTGCCTTGCAATTGCAGTTTACCATTGCAGGGACAGATCCAGCAGTTTTAGAAAGGCCGAGGGAGGTGGGGGGGGGGCAGCAATACCTTAAATTTTGGACTCTGCGGAGCTTTTGTGGACCTGAATGCTTTTGCAAATCACAATTTGAATTGATTTTTTTAGACAACTTCCCCATACCAGTGACAGCAGCAAGCTCACTGGAGATAACAATTGGGCCTAATGATTTTTGAGTCTTTTCTGCTTGACATACCCTAGGAGTCCCTGCTCCGTCACTTCTCCTCTTGTCGATATTTCCACCCGTAAACTGTCTCTGTTTTTTACGAAGTTGATCGGCATAAATCTCCTCATCCTCCTCCGGGCTTAAATGTGGTTGTGAAAGACCCAGTTTGTTTCTCACTGAAAACAAAAATGAACATTGTCAAATGACACAATTAAAGCGCTGTGAAAAAAATTTATGCATATGGTAGGCTAAATAGGACACAGCCATAAGGCAAAGAAAAGATGACTGAAACTGCTGTCCAATATAGGTCTTGTGATCACTGATCCGACAAGAGGTGGCTTTGAACCTGAGTCCCAGCAATTGGCGGCCTGGAGTGCTACCACCTGAGCTATGTGTAACGGTTACCCCCCTCTTTGCTACTGTGATGACTTTAAAGTGTAACATACCAGGCAATGGGCCGTATTTATCGTCCATATAAATTGGCTCCTTGCTCCCATAGGGAACAGGAAAACTCCGCTGCTGGTCGTAGGGAGGGGCGAGATCCGGGTGGGAGGGAGTGGCGTAAACGGAGGTGGGTCCATAAAAATCTATATTTGGATATCCAGGGGGTCCAGCATGGCCAGGGTGGAGGAAGCGCCGCATTTCATCTGGGTCCTGGAATAGAATAATGGAAATGACACTAAATCTTAATTTATTCTTTAAATTTATTTTCTTGTTAGAGGTGAATAAGCATTAATATAAACTGAGAGTAAATATCTTTAATAAACTCAAATCAATGCTGTTACTGTTAAACCCGAGATTGTAAACTCAACTGCCATGGCGTCGATAAAAAAATCTCTCAGTGGCTAGATTATATAAATTTTGAAACAGTTTTTAAAAATAAATTTAAATATTGTATTATCAAATATCGTACCCCGTAGACCCGCTGATCATCATAGAAGTCTCTGTCTTCGTAAGTCGTGTAGCTCTTTGTATCATCTGTCGGTCCATTGAACATTTCCACTGTATTAGCTTGGCTTACTGTTTCACTGGCATCTGTGGAAATAACAATAATTAATCTACAATTTCTACATAAATACTGACTTAGGCCTACTAAAAAGCGAAGTGTAATAATACATCTACATTTCTTCAATCTTTATCATTAAAAATAAATAATTTTTCTCAAATATACAAAATATCAATTTCTTCCAGACTGCTCACCCTTATCAAACTTGCGCCTATTTCTTCTCCGAATGAAGAATAGTATAAGTAGGACATTGAGCGCAAGCAGGACCATTCCGATGATGGACACCGTCAAAATGATTATTAGGGGGACTTCATCGGCCATTTCCACTGCTTCAGGGGGCAGGACAGCTGCAATCAAGAGAGGATAGTTTAAGAAATTATTGAATAAAAAAATATATAATATGATATTCACCTTTAGCTGTATCCAAAATCTTGTCAGTGTAAAATTTCATTCAATGACATAAATTCAGTTATACAATACGGACAATAAGACACTTTTCTATTGTCTCCTGTCTTTTGCAAACATTCCACTCAAAGACGACTTGTAACAAAGCAAGGGCCTCAGTTAGAAATCCTTGTCAAACAATAATTTAAGGAGTTACATCAGTAAACCAGCCGAATTAAAGTGTCATAGACATTAAAGTTGCCAAATTATATTACAGCTAGGACACAAAATATCATTTTTTAATGTGAAAAGGCTGCCTTATGAGAAAAATAAAGAACACAATGACTTAACAAAATAAAATAATAAGTAGAAAGATTGCTGGCCTGGTGTGCAGATTGATTGATGGCTAGATCGTCAGCCAGATAGATAGATGGGTAGATACTATCTATCTATCTATCTATCTATCTATAGATCTATAGATAGATAGATAGATAGATAGATAGATAGATAGATAGATAGATAGATAGATTGAACAATTGATAGATAGACAGACGAACCCTGGACCCACGGCAGTGATTAACAGCCCAGCATGCTACCACTGAGCAGAGCTAACCCTCCCCCTAAAAACAGACGGATAGACAGATGAAAATAGATAGACAGATTAAATAGATTAGATCAAGTCAATTACATAGATTAGATAGACTGATACTATGACAATGACAATGACAAAAAGTCATTCTATAGACAAGATAGATAGATGGATGACAAAACAGTAAAGGCAGTAAAGCAAAAATATTGATTAAGATAAAATTGAATAATACTCACAGACAAAAAAAATACATCGATCTATTTTGGCAATAAACACGCAAGTGAGTTAAATCTGTTGTGATAAAATGTATAATCCTATCAACAACTAAACTGAAGAAAACTAAAATTTGTTCTACATGCAACCTCTGGCTAACCCTCTCAATGTACAACCACCAAAATTGTTAGTTACGCCCTGAAAACTCAGTGTCTGACCCATGCTTAAAAGAAAATGGCTTGCACATTATGACATAAACAAACTGAAGCGAAGTATAAACTGTAATAGCCTCAGCACATCTCTCAGTGTTCCAAGATGTCAAAATAATTTAACCTCTATAGCTAGTTAGCAAATGAAACAATAACTTCACCATAAATTTCCAAGCTTACATTATTTTCACTCTGTAATATTACATGAACTTTGTATTAATAGTTATTAATAATTTACCAGAAGTAGTAACTCTTATCGGCCTCTCTTGGAATGGACCGTCCCCGAGACTGTTCCTTCCTCGGACCGTCATGATGTATTCCGTTCCGAGGCTCAGATCTGTAATGGAATAATGCAACACATAAAATCTTCCACCACTGCTGTACTTATACAGGAGAGTACATCGTTTAAATCCAACAGCATATAAGGTAAACTTCCAAGACTGAAATCAAGTAACTTGAGATGGACTTTAGTTTAAAGAATTGAAAATGTCAGTTTCTAAACTATATTAATCTGGCCCGGGACAAGTACAATTTAATTTTTTAGTTCAATAACCTGGTTGTACGAGCTAAGTGACAAATCTAACTAGCAATTAGTACTTACCAAATCGCAACCTAAAAATAAATGCATACATTTGCTTTCCTTCTCAAAACACTTACCAGGTACAGTGAAAACACTCGTCTGGGGCGGATGGACATTAATAAACTTCTGGACAACATCTCCGACCTTTTGGTATCTAATTTGGAATGTTTGTTCTGACCCTCCATCGAACCCTGGAGTCCACGAGATAGTGATGCTGTCGTGGGTAGCGTTTACCAGTTGCAGGTTGTACGGCATGTCTGGTTTTGCTGCGAAAATCATATTCAAGATCTAATTAGAACTTTCATTCATAGAATAATGTGTATGATTTAGATAATATTTAGCATACGAGCCAGATATTGTCTGCTCAAAACTAGAACTTAGTATACCTGCTTACAATAAAGCAAAACTTCATTCAGGCAATACTATATAAAGCAGTTTTCCCGCAATTCTCAGCTCTCATAATCAACAATTTTCATTGTACAACCATTAAATAAAGACACGTTTCAACGAAACAGGCCTATCACTACGTTCTTCCCCAAGAAGTGAGGATTTTCGGATGTGTACTCCCATGTGTATATTTGACTCTTATGTTCATTACCACTTGTTTACTCAGTGTGTTCCATATAAATATAAATTTAATGTTATCAATATTTATTCGATTTAAATATTTACAAAATTCATTCCTTGTCAATTATTAAATGAACATTTTAACTCCATCACTTGTCTTCGGAACATATTTCGACAAAGTATTATCTTATTTATCCCATCTTATCTGACTGATATTATCTTATCATCCAGATTAAGATTTCTCAACAAGCAATCCCTAAAACGTACTAGTGCCATCCAGATTAACTATGCGACTGTCCTCTCCTAAAATGTTCTTGGCAACGCATACATATTGTCCATAGTCATCTTGAGAAACGTTTGCTACGTGGAGGTTTGTCTCATACACCACCAGACTGGTTTTTCTCTCTTCTGTCGTGTACTTGGGAGTTGAAATGTCCAGCAGTTCACCACCCTACAAAGTAGAGAAGAATAAATTAAATATATAAAAGAATTCAAGAAAGATTTGTTGATTTTGAAAATATATTAGACATGTATAGAAGGAAGGAAGGATAATTTCAGCTTTAAAGCATGTCATCTATTTATGCACTTCAGTAGGCAATTAAGAGAAGAGAGGGACACAACAAAGGATGACTGAAACTGCTGTCCAATACAGGTTCAGCAAGAATGATCCAAGAATGACCTGTCGGGAATCAAACCTGTGATTCCACAATTGGGAGCCCAGATATGCAAGGTAACAGTACAAGTATTTGAATTGCATTCCATGAAAATTATGTAAAGACTGTTAAAAAACTAATTACGAAAACTGCTTGCTGACAGTTGACGGATACTGTAGAAGATTAAATCACACAAGATTGGTCTAATTGATAGGTTAATTTTGCTTTAGAAACGGATCAGACATGGAAGGTATAGTACGCCAGGCTGTATTTAGTTCACACACACCTGTGTGAAAAGTAAGAACAATTTTTCCAGTAGACCTAAATTAATCTGAACTTTATATTATCCTTACCTTGTACCATGCAAAAGATACAGCAGGAGCTCCGGCCGCCCTACACGTCAGAGTTCCCGTTTCAAACTTCTCTGACGCAGCCTTCCCCAAAGCAGGTGACTGGTCTATTTCGGGGGAAACTGGAAATTCAGAAAACAAGTATAATTTCTCCATGAAATTTACAAAGCAGGAGGGACAAAACATCATGAGCATTTAATGCATTTTTTTTATGGCCTCAGTAGAAAATTGTTACTGATTTGTTTAAGAAATGCCATAAAGACTACAAACTCTCATATTTTTCAACTATTCAACAAACACATTTCAGGAAAGTAAGATTGATTCATACGCAGAAATTTTCTTTTCGCTTGGATTCAAACACCCCATGCCACCTGAATTTTTGAGAGGAAGTCCAACATGACAATACTACACTACCCTATGAAATGTGTATGAAGAAAAACACTCATACAAAATTAACTTCAAAAGACTTACACTTGACAATGACATCAGCCTTGGCCATAGCAGGGTCCCCCACTCCGTTGTCAGCCACACAAGTGAATGTCCCTGTGTCGCCTTTTGTGACGTTGTTGATGATCAGTGTCGACTTGCCTGCTTGGTATTCTATCTTCGCTCTGAAATAATACAATAAATAAACACAATCAATTTTCTTAAATATGTGGTGTCAGGCCTATACAGCAGTGCATTTGGAAATCCCATTTGTATACTTTTATGAAATTAACTACAAATTAATTCAAGTGATCAGAATGCCTACAAACAACTTCAATCACACAGCAGGTCTCTCCTGTGACTGAGATGACCCTTCCGCATTGCAATTTTACAGTTTTCCTTGAAATAACTGGTTATTTTATTAGTGCACCAATTTGGTAGAAAGTCTTAAATATTTTTCAAATTTGAATTTAACTCACATCGGCGTATAGTTTAGTTTTCAAAATCTCGCAAGCTCATATAAATTTTATCTTCATCTTACTCAAGATTTTCAAATTATATCTTTATCTAAGATTTATCTCCCCACATTTTACATTTGCTATTCAGCATTCATATATATGTTTACCTTGCCATGTCATAATCCTTCCTCCTCCACTTGATTGTGTCTTCTTTGATGGGGTTCCCTTTCGCCATACAGTCCACTGTGATGGTGCTTTCTGCTTCTGCTATCGATTCCACCTTCTCTATCAGTACTTCTGCTGGGTCTGGAATATGGAACGGAATACTACAGATCAAGAATGACTCAATTTACTAATGCACTAATTGTCACTAAGAGTTAAACTTCAATAGCAAACATTGAAGTAACAACAAGTCATAATACCAGGGCAAATCATTTCCAAAAAAAAAGATTTTTTGGAGGTCACAGTCCTCAAAATTTTTAATCTATTTTCATCCTGACTTATGATGAATTTTTCACCAGTTGCCACTTCTTGTACACAATCAATAATCCTCTACTGACTCTTCATAGGAAAGACACTTTATAAAAAACTATGGTGTCATATTTGCGATTCTTTGTTAAAACCAAGTTTATGCACGAACCCGCCTTTAGCTTGTCCAAAAACAATTTAAACATTTCTATATTAATACCTAAAATTATAGAAAAATATTTAAAAGGCCTTAACAAGAATCTAATATTTCAATTATTGGACGGGCACAGCAACAGGTATAGCAACTCCATTGATGACGATGTCTAGATTTGACTTACTGATGTTTAAATAGCTCTTATAAAAAGTTAAGACAAGTTGCTTTTGTACGAGTCACAATTTTGCTGGGAGTAAATGCCCAAATTAGTTGAAATTCTGTTTAAATCCTACTTTTGATATGCCAATATTCCCTTCTCATTGGAATGACTGGACATTGTCCAGTTAAAAATTGCCAAACACTCACAATGCACATCCACTTCCAAATCCAATGAATTCTCCCCTTCACTGTTGACAGCCTTCACCGTGTATTTCCCTGAATCTGATCTCTTTGCGGCCGTGATGTTAATTGTTCCACCATCAACAATGAAATGTTCCAAACGGATGTCTCGTCGCTTCCTTTCCTTCTTTTCGGAACCTTCTTCCTTCTCCTCTTCACCAAATAGAATCAGCTCATCGTTCTTGTACCTGAAAATTGAAAAACAATTACTTTTACATTAAATTAATGCTTCATTCACAGAGGAGAGGCCAAGAGGGCTGTGAAAAATAAGAGGCTCCACCCTTATATGAGGAAATATGGTAGGCCTCATGTCATTGCCTAATATCTAACATCACATAGAAACTGATGATCGCTGCCGTTACAAAATAGTTGTTTCTGAGATTTTAAAAATCAAAATTCCTTACTTTGAAAAATCAATGATTCATTAAAATTTCAAACTACCGTATTTCCTCTAATAGAAGCCTGGTCTCAAATACAAGCCTGTCTCGTTTACAGGCCGGGGCAAAGACCCACGCTAAAGTAATAAATGCCGGTCTCAAATGCATGCCAGGTCGGCAACTGCACACTGGCCAAATTGACTGCCTTGCATGCTACCCAGGTGTTTCCATGCAAGGTTCACCTGCGTGCGTCGCAGTGTTTACCCTCGCATACCGAAATATTACTTGATTGGCATCTTGTTTAAAAAATAAACGCCGGTCTCAAATAGATGCCTGTCTCGTATAAACGCCGGGGTAATGATGCCCTTTAAAACCATAAACGCCTGGGCTTCTAAACGAGGAAATACGGTATTCAACTTACAAATGCCAGGGATTTTCTTGATGGGCATTAATTGCATATCACTCAAATCTCAGTTAGAAAACAAACAACTTGAGACGGCCTTAAAGAAATACTCACCATGTATAGTTAATGCCAGTAGCAGGATTTGCAATAGCAGAGATATCAATTAAAGTAGACTCTCCTTCTTTGACTTTAAATGTCTTTGGAGTGTCCTCTGGGAAATATGGAACGACTGCAGAAAGAAAAGAATAATTTTACAATTTATTTTAAAAACAACTTTGTGTACATGAAGCATAAAATCAGTGGGAATGTCGAAAAAGGTGTCAGAAAGTTTTCACAACATTGTGATATATATTTGCAATATTGTAGATAATGTCAAGGCCCACAAATGCCTTTATAAAGTTCATTTTCCAAGTTCATACTTCACTCACATCGGACATCTAAGGTGACAGCATCACTGACTGCTCTCTCCAGCAGTGGGTTGGTCGCCCTGCAAGCGTAGATCTTGCCATTATCCAGGGCTGTGGGGGTCATCGTCAATTTACTGACCGTCGACTTGCCGCCGAAGTCTGCCTCGTGGATTCCTCCTCCAATTCCCTGAAAAGTACAAGATTCAAAGATCAGTAATTAAGGCCAAACACAGACACAATATAATTATCTCGCTGAATGCAGATGAATGATTGGGACTTTGTGTCCTGTATTTATGCAATGCTAATTAGTAGAGAGGGCGGACACAGCAATGAGGCAATAGATGATTCAACTGCCTGCTGTCTAACATAGGTCCAGTTGACCCGACCAGACTTTTTTCAGTGCAATAATCGATTAAAATTTTTTTGATACATCAACATAGTCTATGCCTTTTCAAGAAGTCAAAGAAAGGGCAATAATATTCACAGCTTTCAAGTTACAGAATTTTTGGTTCAAGTGTAGTATCCAACATTCGGCGCCCTCCTTGGCCAGAGTACGCCACAAGATTGGTTTATTAACACTTGAGCCGATTTTGGAGTTTAAGACAAGTGTTCATCATAAACTTCCAATAATGGAAGACCCCCAAGAGGATTTCTTCCATTGTAATTTGTAGGTATATATTTGTCTTGGCTTGTATATTTACCTGCAGTTGTCTCCCATCACTCCACCAAGTCAACACAGACGCAGGGTTGCTGGTTCCACTCTTACATGTTATGGTCAGTGGTTGACCTGCTCTGGGCATCTCCGGGTCGGTTGTGATCTCAAGGTTTGCAGGGGGAACTAAATATAGAATTTTGTGTACATGATAACAATTTTAAAGTCAGAATGTGTAAGATATATGGATCAATGGATGATTGGAGCTTTACGTCCCATATTTATGCACTTTGTAGGCTAATTAGAATGAGGAGGACGCAGCAAGGAAGCGAAGGATGATTGAAACAGTCATCCAATATAGGACAAGGTGACCCGGCAAGAGCTGGATTCGAACCCTGGACCCAGGATTGGAATCCTAGCACACTACCACTAGACAAACGGTTGAAACCCTCCTCCCTATGTGTGGATCAAGGGTCACCAACTCTGTGTACATGTCTAATTTACTGGTTTTGTTTGTGAAACAGATACACCCTCATCAAAAAATAACAAAGCAATTTTCTCAGATGAGGGCTTTTTTTCATGGCAAATTCACTTTAAAAACAACCAAGAACAAATCTGTGTCACTATACAATCACAACATTTAACATTACGTGCAAAAATGTTTTGCCAATTTAATCCCATTTATCATCAATTCTACAATTTATATTGAGACTCCCAAAATTATCTGTCATTAAAAGATCATAAATCTATGTGTAGTTGTGCACATGTAACTAAAACATTCTCGCATGTGCAAAAATATCTCATGAACCAAAAGCAATTTACAGATAATCTCTTTGTTTTTCAATTTATAACTTACAGTTAACAGTGAGCCTCACAGTAGCTACAAGGGGTTCTTCAGTAGCGGGGTTAGTAGCACTGCATTGGTATTCCGCTTGATTGTCGTTTGGCTTCAGAATAAAAGAAACTTGGCTGGAAACGATCTTCCCCGTAACACGCACAGCTCCTTGCAACTCTTTGTCACCTGCAAATAAAATATTAATTACATTAATTAGATTTAGGAAAAAGTTTTATCTAGGCCTACATCTCCTTCAGTTCTTCTTCTAGTTAGATCCAATCTTTGATGCAGGCATACCTCCAGAGACAGTCGTTAACGCTTATATCAATACTCAATAGTTTCCTGCCATGTCTATTATAAAACACACTACCATTTCAGGGTACCCACTTAAATTTGGCGAGCAAATTCCCTGTATTTTCCCCATGTTTTCCCTGCTTTACCGAACATTTTCCCCGACCTTATTCGGCTTAGCGTCATGTTATCGCAGCAATATCGTCGCTAATTGGAAATCAAAAACAATGACTTTTACAGATTTTTGCTTAAAATAGAGGGCTTTTTTCACACAATATCACATGTAAAACCGAATTCCCTGTGTTTTCCCTGAATTTCAGGTCAAATTTAAAATTCCCTGAGTTTTCCCTGCAGGGAATTTTTTTTCACCATTTTCCCTGTTTTCCCTGTTTTCCCTGTCCGGTGGGGACCCTGCATTTGCTGGACTGAAAGTCTACAATTTTTTTCTGGATCGAGATACAGAAACATGACATGTATCAATTATTATAAATGTAACAGAGCAGAGCAAATACCTTGCAACACAATAAGTCTCATTGCCCTGCCATCGAAAAACAAATTAAGAATGTCAATTTCATCTACCATATATAAACATTTGCTATTTATCTAATAGGAAAGTTGGTAGATGATGATAGTGCAGCCCTCTGAGGCAAGTTCTTTGATCATACAGAAGCAAAACTAAAATCCAGTTTATACTGTCAATATTACAAGCACGTACCTTTAGTCCACTTGAGAGTAGCCAAAGGATTTCCGCCAACAGCAGTGCAGGTCAAACTCAAGATCTTCCCAGCAGTCACCTCTCGGCCTTCACTGTAGCCTGATATTGTAGGGGCCTCAGGTGGATCTGAAATAAAGAAGCAGATGTCATAGTGCTGTTCAATGCATTTTTGCGAAGGATACCTCAGACAAATATAGCGTTCATCAGAGCTTTGGAGCTGAAGGTCAATTTTTGGCGGCGTTGAAAGCCATTTTTTGAAAGGGGGTGGAGTCAGAAATCGAGGCAGAGTAGCTTTAGATTGACTCCAAAGCCCTGATGCTCAAACATTAATTATGTTCAATCCTAAGAATTTCTAAAATTTATTGCAAAAGTGCTCAAAAACGGAATAGTTTTTATTTTCTTCAGATGAAGAAACCTACCTTTACTCAAAAATGTTAAAATTTAATATTGATATCACATCCTTCATATAAATAGCTCGTAGGTTAATTACTTACACATGACTGTTAATGTAGCCGTATCCACCACCGTCTGCCCCATGGCGTCATTGGTCGCATGGCATTGGTAGACCACGTTGTTCTCTTGGTCCGTTAATTTCACTTTTATCTGCGATTTAGAGACATATCCTCCCTGGAAAAAAAAAGAATATAAAGGAATTGGCAATTTTACCCTTTTTTTCATTTATGATTTTAGTTTTGAACTTGTTGACTTTTTTGAAATTCACTTAGATTGATCAATTTTAAATGCTCATTTGAGTAATTTTTTTTTACATCATGTTTAAAACATGATTAAAATTCAACTTCACGCAAGACCTTATTACTACCAAATGTTCATTGATTGTAATATTATGTGCAACACTTGACTGAAAAATTATTTTTATTCAGGCAAATTTGGCGTAATTCAAACACAAACTGTAATTGTTTCAAGGAGCATCCAGAATAAAACAATACGGGATATACAATCAAGTACAATAATCATTATGTAATTCTATATTTCCCATAATTTGCAAATGATCTTACCTCGGGCGAAGGATCAGATACAAAGGAGGTGCCTGGGATCTGGCGTCCCCTAGAGAACCAAGTGATGGCAGCAGGGGGGTTGCTGATGGCCGACTCACAGGTCAGGGTGATGGACTCCCCCGCCTTCGCATCTTGGTGCCCTGTGATTTTGACGTCCTCTGGGGCAACTAAAATATATATAAGTTAGGGAACACAGCGTCAGTTTCCCATTTTTGTGTTCAGGAATTTTGTATCGAAACACAACAGAACTGTAACGCTACATGCATATTTTAAGTCTATTTCATAATGACACAATTTTAAAAAATTCTATAGATTGTGTGACTTTCTTGCTTCCAAAATATCAAATATTTCCATTCTTAGGCCACACATAATTGATCTTTAGCTTCTCGGATTCCTCTCAAGGCCCTTTTTCTATGGTCGGTCGGTAGGACAAAAAAAAAAAGGTGAAAAAAAAATTTTTTTTTTTTTTTCAATTTTTTTTTTCCATCGGCAGGAAATCTATTGTGTCGGCGGGTCCGCGAAGCTAAGAATCAATTATGTGTGGCCTTATGACAGCACAGGAGTTAACATAAATTTTGAAAGTTATGACAAATATGTCAAATGCAGCCAGTTAACCTGATTATGTTTTCAGCAGGTTAATTTATAAATGTTGTACAAATTGAGTCTGTCATTTAACAAATGTTTAATATGACCACTGTCAACTATCTCATTTAAAATGGTGATGATCTCAAAAATGACAACGAAAAACTAAACCATAAAACTCACACTGCACAGTCAACTTGAACTCGGCAAAGAGTGGGGAAGTGGTGACCCTGTTGGACGCCTCGCACCTGTAGACGGCTGAATTGTCATTGGGCTGCACTGTGAAGACAATCTCATTCTCCACTTTGTTTTCATCTATTGTGTAAGAGAAGTCAAGTTCCTTGCCGTTCTTGTACCAGTAAACCTGAAAAAACAAAAAGACAAATAGCTGATGACTATACGACGCAAAAATACTGGCGACTATTGACAGGAAAATGACAAGTTTAGTAAATTAGCATAGGTCTATCTATTCAATACACGGCAATTCCAAGTAACCCCTGTTTGGTTTAAATTGGCCTGCCTGTAGGTTTGTAACACCATTTTCTAAATTAGTTCGAAAGACCAAATTAGCAGGAAAGTCGCTAAGTGGGACGCAAATCTTCTGTAGCAATGCACGGATAATATTTTTTGTGGTATTTGTATTTGTATACATCTTCTCCGAGTCGGTCCCCTGGTGTGGGGAGATTTTTGGTGGGCCTTCCACTGACTACCACTCAGGGTAGCCACAGAGCAGCGCCCCTGGGCGGAAGATACAGGAACATTGCCCAAGGTAGGGTTAAAACGACTTGACAAATGCCACAAATTATATAAGATTATTTAGAATGGTATTTTCAGATTCTCTATTTTTAAATACAGCAACAACACACCTGTGCCAGTGGATTTCCTCCTTCCGAAGTGCAAACTAATTTCAGCGTATCTCCTGTTTTGACAACTTGTCCATTGACGTATCCTGATACCTTCGGCTGACCAGGCGGATCTGAAAAATTTGAGAGATTGATTAGTCATACGCTGAAAATACCATTGTATAGGCCAACACTCGGAGTCTCGGACACTCGACCAAAAACTCATAAAATCATCATAATATTATTCAGAATCCAGGTATACAAAAAGAGACAAATATATAGCCACCCCAAGTGTCTTTTAGTCAAATTTTAAGAGCGTCTTAAAATACCACACAAACATAACTGGCATTTCTTACAGATCTATAGCATAAATAATGGAATATATACAAGGCTCGCAGCTATGAGCTGCAGTGCCACTGGTAAGAGAAATTTTAGGCACTTTGAATGTGAAATTCATTCCTCAGATTACCAAATAAGCCAAGAGCCAGGTTTATAATATTTTCTTATTCTTGAAGACTTACGCATGACGGAGAGCATCACAGTGGTCTTCCGTGGAACGCTGGCTTGGTTGGAAGCAGAACATGTGAAGTAGGCCCCGTTGTCTTCATCTTTGGGTTCAATGGTCAGTCTGCTTTCTGCATCTTCTAGCTTACTATCATCTTGCGGAACAACCTGAGAAAAATAGAGATTAAATTTATATATATATATAGACCTACAAGTCATATACGTATGTCGGTTTATTAACAATTTTCATATCAAACAGATACATTTAAAGACGTCGTAGCAGCAATATATTGTGTGCCTTTAAATCAACAATTATTTGGTTTTATTAATTTACTGTGTAAAGTTTGAAGTTTGTAAGAGTCTCGAAAAACACCACACAAACTTTAGTGGCATTTCGTGCAGATCGACAGCACACAAAAATAACATTTTCAGTCTTTAAAATATTTGAAAATATACTGCATCCCACTTCATCAAACAATTGCCAATGTATCTACAAATTTTTGTTTAATCAGGGAATTGATATCACCATTAAATTTTGTATTACATTTTGTAGATTTTTAAGCGCCATGCCCCACTGGTTTTACGCCTATGATTATACCTGGTAATCAGCCTCCTCCTCCACCGGTTGTCCGTTCTTAGCCCAACTTAATTTTGCCGCAGGTTTTCCGTTGATCGAAGAGCAATTCAACGTAATGGACTCTGCTTTGAACGGGACTTCTATAATGCTGCCGTTTGGAAAGCCATTGATTGAGGGGGCCTCTGGGGGAACTGTGGGGCAAAAAGACACATTTGGTATAAATCATTACTTTTAATTTAAATGTTTCACAGAAAATGTAATGTGCAGTTATGCCACAATCTTATATATGTAATATGTTTATGATACATAATTATAATTTACATAAACATAATCTGTCAATGACTGTTATCTATGACTCTTCACTTTCGTTAAACTCGAAAGTATTCAGCATGATTGATTTTTAAAGTTAGTTACAAATGCCGCATCGAATAAATTATCTTGTACAAAAAATAGAAATCACGTCGGACTATTGGCGGAGTCATCTATCTATCTTGACAATTTTTTACAGAAATTCCACTGGCTTCATGTCAATTAAATTTTTTTAAGTCAGAAGTGAAGTATAATTTATTATCTTACCTAATACTGTGAGTTTGGCAGAAGCAACCAAGGCGGGATTTTGTCCATTATCACCAGAGGGCGACACCTGACAGCTGAACTCCGCGTCATCCTCCAACTGAACGTCCTCTATCTTGAGATCATATTCACCTAGAAAAAAATAATTAAAGTTTTGAATACATGCATAAGAAATTAGAGATGAGATGTTTGGAGTCATAAAACGGGTTCAACTTTGCTTCGGATTCCTCAAAGCCTCAGCTCTCTCAATCATTAACACCATATTTTTGAACAATGTTTTTTGAAAAGATTATTTCTTCAGACTGGTAATTTTATCAAATTTCATATGTTGAAAAATTTTATGAAGAACTTTCAAAATATGATTAATTATTGGTCAGAATGAACATATATTTTCAAAATATCTGATTCAAAATCAGATGCCATAAGTAAAAATCAAACCTTTTTGTTCAATCTAGAGCTAAAAGTCCAGTAAAACCATAGGAGAAAGCACCCCACCCTGTTTGATACCATTCTACCAGGATAATCCATAACAATAAATATCAAATGTAGCCAAACGCCAAGTGGCAGGTCCTGCATTAGATAATGTGAGTAAACACTGACACTTTGTTTGATAACACCCTGAGGTAGATAATGTGTTTTTGGTATACAGCAGATTTTCCTGTCTGCCTAAGGTAGTAGCAGTAGTAATAGTAATAGTACTAGCAGAACTGTAGAAGTAGGCCTAGTTGGTGGTAGTGCACTTGTTCATGGCTGGATAGATGATAGGGCTTAATTTCCAGTATTTATGCGCTATTTAGCTTTTTTCCTAGCCCTGGTCAGATGGGATCAGAAGGAGAAGTGAGCCGGAGGGAGGAAGAGAGAGTGTGAGGAGTTAAAGGGAGCAGGAGAGTCGGAAGTAGGAGAGAGTCAGAGAGGGAATAGGAAAGTTGGAGGGAATAGAAGATAGTTGAAGGGAGTAGGAGCATCAGAGGAAGTAGGAGTGAGTTGGGGGAAGTTGAAGGGAGTCCCAAGGGGGTAGAAGGGAGTTGGAGGGAGTCAGACAGAGCAGATGGGAGTTTGAGGGAATGGGAGGGAGTTGGACGAGAGAGTTGAAGTCGGATGCGGGAGTAGGAGAGACTTGGAGGGAGTAGGAGGTTGTCAGAGGGAGTAGAAGATAGTGTCAGAGAGAGCTGGAGGGAGTCGACAGGATCAGGAGGGAGTTGGAGGGTGTAGGAGAGATTTCGAGAGATTCGGGCGACGAAAAAGAAAAAGAGTTTTCCACTTTTGTAAACATTCTGGATTTTCTGCACTGTTTAAGCTTAAAGCGCAGATGGATTACACTTTTTCAAAATAAAAACCTAAAACCAGCAACTAATTTATCTTAAAGAGGGAGGACAAAATAATTTACAAGCCTTCGCAACAGACGAAAAGTAGCAATTTCTCGCCAATTAACTTATTTTTACGCATAAACATTTGACCAATTATCTTCGCATGACATCTATATTTATTGTTGCACATATTGTTATCATAATATCTCATAAATTTCACATTCTCCGCCTTACCTATCTGCTGGTTGCCAACTACTTCATAGGTGGGGTAGCCAGGGATACTTAAGTCGTCTCCTGTAAAGAAAGAGAACAATCAATTAGCAGAGTGTACATCAAAATGTCACAAATATGACGGATGAGTGCAATATTATACAATGTTATACAAGAGTAGAAATAGAACAGGCCCGTAGCCAGGATTTTTTATGGGGTGGTGTGTGAAAAGCAATGAAGGGGGGAACTGAGGCCCGTAGGGCCGAAAGTTTGCGGTGGGGGGTCTGGGGGCCGCTCAAGGCCCCCAGAAGCCAACGGATTTTAGACACTCTGAGACACATTCTGAGCATTCTAGAGAGTTAAATTTGATGGAAAAATTCCCAAAAAACTTCAATATGGTAACATCATTTAAAATGCCAAAGAACACAGTCTTTGTGAATTTTGACCTTTTCTTATAGCCTGGTCTATACTGATGATCTACTCATATTGCAGAGAAGTTTCATACAATAATATATTAAAAACCAAGTGTTTTGAGCAAATAATTTTTCAAATCACTGGGTTTTTAATATATATTGTAATGAAAATTCTCTGCGATTTGAGAAAATCATCCATTTTGACTCTTTAAAAAAAGTCAAATTATGATTTAACATCATGAACCACTTTTGGAGAATTTAATTTAGTATGTGCACTGAAAACACACAGACATACAGGGTTATTTGCAGGTAAATTGGAGAGGCATTGACTCATGCTATGCTGGGGGCAGTGAGGGTCCTGTAAGAGGGGGTCATTGGAGGAAAAACACAGGAGAGGAAGGAGACAGGAGATTCTACAGAGGGATGCTAAGCCATACTGAAGAGGCAGGGCAGGATGCATGCATCAGTTATAAGGCGAGAGGTAGAGAAGGAGAATGCAGAGAGGGTAGAGGAAGAGAGTTTAGAGGCAGGGATGGAGTAGGGCGAGACCTAGGGAGGAGGAAGAGATGAAGGAGACAAAACACAATTGGGGTGAGGGTAGAAAAGGAGTGTCACCAAGGGAGGTGCAAGAATGGCGGTGACAAGAGCTGGGGAAAAGGGAGTAGCTATTGCTAAGCGGATGAAGAAAGGGAGAGTATGAGTCAGACAGATAGAGGACTAAAGAGGGGGAGGATTGATACTTAAGAAGGCTAAAGCTATCAGGAGGCGGCAAGGCAGCCACAAGAGCTTGTATACAGAAGAAGTAGTCCAAACATTGCTTTTGACTCCAGAAATGTAGTAATGGACAACGCAGAGAGGTGCAAGTCCGAGAGATATAGATGACTAGGGAAGGAGGAAGATGAATAAACCGGAGAAGGTTTGAGCTAACAGGAGGAAGCAAAAACTAGGGAGGAGTTAGTCTTAGCATTGCTTCTGAATATAGAAATGCAGAAATGTAACTGAGGAGGTGGAAAGCAGAGAGATGCTGTAGGTAGAGCGTGAGGAAACATAAGCTAGGGAGAAACCAGTGAGGAAGCTATTATTACTAATTTATTAGGAGCCCCAAGAACTACGGAGTTGGCAGAAAGGCATACAGAGAGAACGGAGTAATAGATGGAGAAGGCATATATGTTATGTCAGGGTGAGGGCAGACAGGGAGGAGAGAAGAATTGTTGTGGAGGAGAGAAAAGCTGTTGAGGAAGAAGAAAGGACAAGGAGGAGACAGATGGGAAGACTAGATGTGGCTGCATTAGGAGGCGGCAGCGAGAGAGTAATTTGAGAGGCCCAAGAGATGGAGGAGGGGTGCAGAGACACAGGAAGCAAGAGCTAAGGAGGGGGAAAGAGCTTTTGGGGAGGAGACTAGAACTGGTTGGACACAGAAAGGGATAATGTAGGGAGGGGAGTGTCAGAGATAGCTAGAATGAGAGTAACTGGAGAGATTGGAGGATAACATGGAGGAGGGAATGGCTGGGGAAGAGATGCATGGAAAAGGAGAAACCCAGAGAGAGAGGAAGGAGCCATAAACGAGGGAGGAGGCAGCGAGGGATGTCTTGAGAGGAAAGTGACTGAAGAAGGAGGAGGCACACGGGGAGGAGAGAATCATTGTGCCCCCCCCCCCCAAAAATATTCCTATTTAAGGGCCTGATTTTAAATTACTTTCTTTTGTTTTTGGAGTTTCGTTTCCCCTTTTCCTCACTTTCCCTTTTTAGAAATTGCCGGAAGTTCTGGTATATATCGGGCAGTGCAAACACACCCTTCACACACCTTGGCCATAATATTATTTTGAAATTTCATAATTTAGAGTAGAGCCACATGGACCTTATGTTTAACAGCAATACAACTTTGCATGCTGGTACATGCTCTGTCCCTCAAGACCATTCAGGGTTTCTTTGTGAGGGGAGGCCTCATGATAGGATACACCCCCTGCTCCCTTCTCTTATTCCCGCAATATCAGTTATCCCCCATTTTGCCCCCCATTTTTCCCGCTCTTCCCCCTTCTACCCCCTCTTCCCCTCTTGCCCCCACTTCCCCCGACTTCCCCCCTCTTGCCCCCGCTTCCCCCTCTTGCCCCCGCTTCCCTCGATTTACCCCGCCCCCTCTTCCCCATTACCCACTCTTGCTCCCGTTTCCCCCACATAACCTCTGGCTCCTCATTCCCCCCAATTTCCCTGCCTTTCCCCCTCACTGCCTCTAATTAAGTTTTCTTATCTTAGCGTTATCCCATAGGCGGGGGGGGGGGGATAGTGTTTCTTCTCAACACCACTGCCTACTACAATTTTAGATGTAAAGTTTCTTCAGCCTCATTGCCCAGTGCCCATCCACACAAAAACGCCTCCCATATATGGATGAGTCACATTGTGTAATTCTTTTCTTGGAAAAAAATACAAGTAACCTCTTGAAATCGAAGAAGAATATTCTGATACCCCCTCTTTTAAAAATACTACAATCTAGGCCTATTTAAAGAAATTCTGATTTGTCCCTCAAATGGTTGCTGTGTTTCTTGAGCAATGCATACATTTATTTTTGTTTGGAAATAAATCCAATCAGAAAGCATATTGCAACTGCTTGAACCGACATTCGCGGATTCTCGCCAAAAACGCGTAAGATCATTGTGGATTCAAGGGGGAGGTTGGGCTGTGGGGGGGTGTGTACACACCCTACACACCCCCCCTGGCTACGGGCCTGTAGAAGATATACAGTCAGATGAAACACAGGTGCTTCAAGAGTAACTCAACCAGACAATAGCAATATATTTTCTTAGTTTCACATTATCGGCTGATCAGGGTGTCTGTGTCCATCCAATATCTCATAAAATATTAACGATAGGAATTTTTTGCGATAAAATACAAGAAAATACATGAGGATTTTATCTACCTTTATAGGACAATATTGCAATTATTTGCTGCGAAATAATCTGCAAAATGTCCAAATGACTTTCATGATACGCCTAGAACTACCTGCACGTTGAGAATGAAAATGTACCTTAAACTTCTCATCTGAGACAAAAATTGTGCCTAAAACTAAGAAGATTGCACACCCCGCTTTACTCTGAAGTGCTCAATTGTTCGGAGTCCGAGGACTATATAAAAATGTTCTTGGAACATCCTCAGTAATACTCAGTGATAAACCTACTCAAATAACACCATTCACATCAGCTGCATTTTATGATCATATTTCTATACTTGTATGATACAACTCTGCAGGGTTGAAATTGGCCAAATTTATTGGGAGTCAATAGCTCAAAATTCTGCTATTACAGAAATTTGTGTTTAAGTTGACAACTGGCTTTTTCTACAATGGGTTTTTAGTCAAATGTTTGTTAGCTTTTTTATTGAGAAGAAAATGCATCCTGTCACAATCTGCTGAAGCTGTCAGTGGGATAATATTATGGTTATTTTGATGCAATTGTGACTCTATATTTGACAGTGCAATCAGCTAAAATTGTGCAATTGTTCAAAAAACTGTTTATAATATGTGGCATCCTGTGCTCAGGTCACGAACGGTGCATAGTAATGAGGTAGAGAAGCTCAGTGTCAAATCAAATCAGAAAACAAACAATGGCATTTTGTCCAACAAAAAGGAAACTGTGAAAACAACTTTTTGTCCCATTCATCATCATCATGTACAACATGTACAATGTACATGTATAAACACGAATTTATAGACTACTGAATCAAATATCAGATACACTTGAGCTGAGTTGTCATTGAAATGTGGCACATTTCTTTATAATTCCCATCATGAAACCATCAACGTCCATGTCGCGTATTTGTTTTTTGGCAAAATTTCCCCGACGTGGTGACCTTGGTCAAATTTGAAATTTCCCTGACCAGTCAGGGAATAAACCTTCACATGAGGACTATTGCAATTCCAGTTGAGTCCTGGCCCTGACAGGATGATTGAGTGTGTGGGGTTGATCAGTTGGGTATCAGAAGAAAGTCTGATCTCTATGCAGCCATCCTCACCACACACCAGCATGACAGTAGCGGGACTTATTATGTCAACTTCCCAAATTCTACTTTTATAAATAATATAATCGAGGTATAGGCCTAAATTATAAACGCCATTAAAGGCACCAATCATGCAGATGCAAGGGCGGCAAACTAATTATCCAATAGGAATTAAGTACTTCGCTCTAGCCACCTGGTAATAATTTAGGGAAATTTTGAACAGTAAAATTGGTCTAACCACTCTAGATACACGCATAACAATATCAACAGTTAGTCAACTATCCTCAAAGAACAAAGACATATTTCCTCACCTAAACCAAAGCCATTCTTTGTCCACTGCAACTGGCCTTCCATGTTGTTGACGCGACATTTCAAAATGGCCGTCTGGCTGCTGATGACTTCTAAATCGGACGGTTCTTCTCTGAATGACTGTAGTCCATGACAAACTGTAAAAGAAAATGATAAAAATTTAGTAATTTTACATAAATCTACAGATTTTGGATGGGTTTTTAAAAATAGATAAACAAAATTAAAGAAAGCTTTCAAAATCCAAGAATAACTCCAACGTTATATGAATAATTAGACAACAAGTACGAATGACGATTGCATGTACAATGCATGGCTGATTGTTCCGTTGAACAATGATTACCTTAAACGTATCGAGAGGTATTCTGAATTAATATTTATTATTCTGAATTAAGGTGAGTCTTTCAGTTACTCCCTGAGTGACCAAGAGCAACTTGACGGTTGAAACTATGAATCTTCATTATGTCACATGGTTCAATACAAATAGTCTTGCAAAAAAAACACAACTCCATGTTTTTTTCATGTGATGTTGAGTGCAGACAGGCAAATGTCAAAGTGTTATTTGCTTTCATAACAACTGATGTACTTGTCACATGCAAAAATTGTGATGGGGGGGATTAACTCAGTTGGTAGCGCATTGGGTTGGCAATGGCTGGGTCCAGGGTTCGATTCCAATTGAGCCAGGTCACCCAGACTTATGTTGGACAGCAGTAGGCCCACCATTTCATAATTTAATTTGACAGATGGATGATTGAGGCTTTACCTCCTGTATTGATGCACACAAATTAGGCTAATTAGGACTGGAGTAAGATGATTGAAACTGCTGTCCAATCTAGGTCCAGGTTACCTGATCAGAGCTGGAATTCGAACCCAAAATATATCCAGCGGTTGAGAGTCTCGAAAGCTACCAACTTAGCGAACCCTGTTTCCCAAAATCTCAATAAGAACAAACATCTTATCATAGAGCTATAACAGTTAAGTTATAGATCCATGATATTATCAATTTATAATGTTGAATTTTTTTTATCAACAAGTCAATTTCAGACATAGCCTATACAGAGATCTATATATTCTCCATGTATACAAACCATCAATTCTCACTTAATGACTGCTTGACAATAAATCACCACTTGTTCTAAATCTTTTAACACTTGCATTAGGGAGCCATTCAGTCTAAAAATGAGAGCCAACTACTCTTTGTGTTTATGCTGCAGATTCAACACATTCTAACAGACTTGGCTAATGTTGATCTTTTCTTTCTCTATGAGTATCAATCTCTACTGAATCTCCATGTTTTATTATACCGTATTATGTCGATCAAAATAGGAATAGCGCATAGTTCAGGACTTCGAGTGGGCGAAATGTATCGATATAAATTCTAAGAACACGTAATGTAGCAAAAAATATTTAGATATAGGCCTATATTTCTATCAAGTTTACATTTTTCATCTTGGAGCTACTTACTACAAAGACCCACAAATTTTGGCGTATGCCATCTTACGCAAAATTTCATGAAAAGTGCAAGCCCGGTTCATTCCAAGATCGCAAGCGACATAATGGGAATTAAGTAATTTTTAGACATGTATAATGTATTTGTAAAAATTATTTTACCCATGCATGGATACGTATCATCTATACTCAGCATATTGCAGTCAACACACTGAGCACTGGCCAGTGAGTTCATGAATCAAAAGAAAGAATCAGTTCCATTCATGAAAGTGACAGTTTTTCTTTTTTTCTCATTTTGTGCTAAAAATATCAAGTGATTGGGCATGGGCTCCCTTGCAGTAGTAGTAGGTTATCCAACTTCTCCTGGAATATACAGTGTCTGACTGTCTGTGCCACTGACAACCACAATATCTAAGAATTACTAAGATCAACTGAGGCAAGTCAAACTGCCATAGCAAAGCCAAGCCAAGGAGCCAAGCTAGGGAGGGAACCCAAGGAGCCTTGCCTGCCCAACCAGTGGCGGATCCAGGGGGGGCTGGGCCCCACTGGACCTCTCGGATGGTAATAACAGTTTGAAAAAAAAAGGAGCAACGCGGTCCTGCAAATGCCAAAGTCATGCGGGCCCACGAATGCCGAGACGACGCCGGGACCTCCCTAGACTACCTTGTCTGGATACGCCACTGCCACATACCAATAGTCCAAGATACCAGTCCCCCATAGGCCCCATACCCCGTAGTACCCACTAGGCCCAACTTGAGCCTTTCAAAACACCCATTTTATCATGATCCCAGAGTTCTGCCCATTTTACCCTACCCCAAGGCTAGCCAGAGGGGCTGCCAGACTGACTGCTTGAAGGGCTTGGGGCTGAGTAAATTGTGTAAGATATGAAAGTACACTATCCAGACCTGTTGGATATCAAATCCATGCACCCAATCCTATAGACTCAGTGTGGATGTTATAGTCTTGCAAGAGGCTGCTCCAATACAACTTGAGTAGTTGAGTTGGCAACTCTTAGTAGGTTTTTTGGAGCATTCAGTGAATGATCCCACTCACTACTCCGCTCAGTCTACTCAAGGAAGTCAAAGCTTCCTCAGTTTACTCCAGTACAGGGTCGTTCAGTGGATGCATTATGCCTCGTTCTCACGATTGCGAACTAGCTCCATTTTGGTTTGGCGAGATGGCATCTGCCAGGGAAGACTGGAGTTTTGAGCAATATTGGAGCCTAAAATGGCTTCATGGCCAGATGAAAAGCTGCCTCATTGAGGGAATAGCTGACTACTGAAGAAAGAATCTGAGTCAGGGTGGCGAAGGAATCGAAAGTCGGAGTAGCTTCACTTGCTACCCGACTCCATACTCCTCACAACTACGACTTGTCAAGATGCCCGACTCCGAATCCCTGCGAAGTTCATGAAAATGGAACTTAGCGTTCTCCTCATGGACCCTGAATCTCCACCTCCTGGTTCACCAGCTCAAAGCTAAGACCACTTCCTGCCCAGCCTTGTGGCTACCCTCTATAACCCTCTAAATATCTTGCTTGGCCGGACAGGTGCACATCAAAAAGTACACCATACACACCCAGCTGACCCACCCCTCTTTCGCAATACCTGTGCCTATGCTGGGTGATCAAAAGACCCACACATGTAGTAAGCATGTACATGCATGTAAGATGACATAAAGTGCAGACAGCCACCTGTGATCCAGGGGAGCACCCAGTTAACATGGTTAATGGCTTCAGGGGGAATGTCCCATCAATCACTCTGAGTAGTGCTAAGTATATGTTTGAAGGGCAGGAATGAACTGATGATCCAAACATCTGAAGAAAATTTGTAAAATGAAGATGTGAAGACTTTGTATCACAACATTATCGGATAAGTCGATGAGTGCAGAGTTGTGCATGTGGAACAAGAGATATTTTCAAAGCAACGAACCTTCGTAAATCCGGCCAGTTAATCAGTAAATGTTGATATTGATATGAAATCGCTGATCGAATTTCAAATGTAACCTCAGCTCCTGTTTTATATTGTTTTGGAATGGGCATAACCATGAACTGATGAAGCTACAATGAATGCTTCAAGGTATTAATTGGTAAGTCACATGCGAAATACCAAAATCTTCGCAAGTTGGTAACTGAAGGTATCATAGGCGAAAGAGAAGACCGTTGCAATGCATGTGTGACCAGGGCACTCAGGGCAAGATATTGTCCAGGATTTGCCCTCATTTGCCCTAAAAATCTCATTTTCTCTGATGCCAGCGACATTCTACGAAATACGCTAATGAAATTTATTGTCAGTTTCGATATCTTAAAGTAAGATTTTTTTCTCATATCTTTTCTACCAATGAAATTATATAATTATCTGTAGTTTTCTTTACACTCCTAACTGACTTGATATTGAAATAACAATACCACCTCCTGGGCTAGTCAAAGCATCATTGCTACAATCTACTACCATTCTCAGTGTTCTGCCAGGTAGCTGCTGCACCTGCAGGTCCCCCAAAAGCTCCCAAAGTTATGTCAGGTGAATGTAACAAACACAAACAAGCTTGTTGAGTTGCAGTTGAGTTGCAGCTGAGCTGTCTTGAGTTGTTGTTAAGTTGGGTCAGGTGGGGGAGAGGTGAGAGGGTCAGACTTTTGCTAATCACCTCAGAGAGGATCGGGGGCTCCTTGGAGGATCAGGGGGCCCTCAACATGGCCCCAGGGGAAGATAGGACATGGCTAGGTACCGTATTTACCCATAAAAGAACACAAAGGATGGAAGGATGATGCCTATGATTGTACAAATGATGGATGGTGACATTGATTAGGTTCTACGTCCTGCATTTTGTTGGCTAATTAGGACAGGAGAGAACCATGAGCTCTTTACATAGTATCATCCTCCTTCTAACAAAAGTTTTTATACACTGTATATCATCTTTCCGGATGTGGAAACACACAATACAACATTCATCACCAAACAATTGAAAGCAGCGTATAAGTTTAAGAGAGAGGAAAATGTTGTGCGAATCAGTTTCAGAACACGCAAATACGTTTTGGAGAGGGGCCGGACTGAGCATTTGTGTCGCAGGCTGCGAGTCGGCAGATTTGTGAAACATAGTTTCAAAAGACTTGCAAGTTTCAATTTTCAATCTTTAGGTCTCTTTTCAAGAATGTATGGTAGACAGGAAAGACTAGGGGTGGTCTTTCCAGTGGTCTTTATACCAGAGAGTTGTCTTAACAGCTTTTCTATGATGGGTCACTAGCCCCAAGCTAAATGGTCGAAAGGGTGGACTGGGGGTTGGGTTTTAGGGTTGGAGCTGTTCGGGTTGAAGGGTCAAAGAATTGGGGCAGGAAGGATGCCCCCAGGTGAACACCTTGCCAAGGTGGAGTCTGGTCATTACCCACTTGTCAATACTATGGAAAATGGAAAACAAGTCATAATTTAGGCCTATATAACAATAATACATAATTTATTTTCATACTTGATCAATTTTTACATGTAATGTCCGTGGATCCAATAATAAGTGCGACTCTGCTGGTGTCCAAACAAATTGATGGACCGAACAAGCGAAAGCCCAAAATGATTGCGTGAATGAGATGTGGCAATTGACATTTTGGTTGGTCAGTTAAAACTGAAAACAAATTGATTGATATATTGACTGAAATATTGGTTGACTTGTTGAAATCATGATCATACAAATTGATGTGATACTGCAGCAGCACCAGCACAGACCACTGAGACCAGAGAATCTATCCAGCTTATCACCAGATTAGCTTGGAAGAGGAGAACCAATATTATGCCAAGGCTCCAGGTCAGTCTATAGGAGCTTCCAGGGACCCCTACCTAGGACCTACCTAAACTAGGGTTACCTGGGTACTTCCCTAAATTATCTTGCATACCAGGTACTGAATTCTTGGACCATGGGCATTGAACCCTGGGGGTAGATTAGCCCGAGAATTTACTAAGAACCTTTGGGCTGGCCAGTGGTCAAGGCTGACTGGGCCTGAATGGATTAACATGAGGATCACCATATGATTATGATAAATAGTCTCTGTACAATACACATGTGGCACTTGTACATACTGTAGGTATCATATTCTAACATATGCAGAAACAGATGAATTTCACTCTAGTATAGCTTACCAACTTCAGTAACTGCAAGGAAAAATATCATTCTTTCATGGACCTGAACCAATATAAATGTTGCTAGGATCAGTTTTCTTTGCCATGTTTTGCTCAATTGTCAATAAAATCAACATTACAAGTCTACATTAGCCAGCAAATAAACTAACCACACGACAAAGTAGCTTTCAGACACAATTTCATTAATTTTGACATTGAGTGTCATCATACATAATTTCAAGTATATGATCCAATTATATTTTTAACCTGTAAGAGATCAATCAAAATGTTCACATTTTTTCAATGGGGCGTAAAATACTAACTCACTCACTCACCGATTTTTTTTCAATTCTGGACAAAGTTATATATATAGAAAAAGTTAGCTAAGAAAGAAAGCTACCTATACTATACAATGATAATTTAGAAAAATTACCCCACATTAGGCTATAGAAGAAAACATAACCTCCACAGAGTTCATACGCAATCCATCTTATTTATCAGAGAAGTCCAGATTACCCAAAAACTCCATCAATTTTCAGGACACAACTCACACAAGTCACACAGAACAAGAGAAAATATGAAATATTATGAGCATAAGGCAAATGTCAGAGGATGTGTTTTGGAATTAGGAAATACCTGGCTCTGCTTGCTGTCAGCAACTTGTCATTATTCGGTACATAAGCATCTTTCACCGTGGAAACACCCTACCAACAACCCCCGTCCCCCTTCCTATGTTTCATTGAATCATTGAAACGAAGCCCAAACCCTCCTGAATTTGAGTAGGTTGCATTTTACTCCCAACAAATAATTCATGCTTAATAAGTAGATTTATTCCTAAAATGTTTATAAATTAATAAATGGTGATGGAAGATGGATGGATTATGATTGTGAATTTAGACACTGTATTTTTGTACATGATAGGGCACATAAGGACTGGAAGAGGGCACACCAATGAGGCAAAGGATGATTGAAACTGCTGTCCAACATAGGTCCAGGCATTATCTACCAGAGAAAATAGTATGTCCATGGCAGAGATTTGAAAATGGAGTCGGAGTCGTGGAGTCGGAGGTTTTTGGGTTGAGTCAGAGTCGGAGTCGAACTTTGATTTTCAGGTGGAGTCGGAGTCATAGTTGAAAATTTAATTGGTGACTCCTGACTCCTGAAAATAATCATCATCATCATCATACTATTAATTCACGGACCCCTTACGCTACTCCAACAAAACTACTGATTGCCCAGTTATGAAAATTTGCAAGCTGCTTTTTTATACTCTCTACAATGTCCTTAGCTTGGTTTGGTGTTCAAATTACTGTCACAGAAGCTGACGTGATGTTTTCTCACACACATGTCTTCACGGGTGCTATGCTAGTTAATGTAATTTACAAAAACACAGTAACAAAAATTAGAAATGAATCCCAAATTTTACATTAAAGTTCCTCAACAAGTATTCATGTACAAAATCCTATGAAAACTTTGTAGAATTACTTTTTCTCCCCTGTTAGCTATCTAATATTTGTGTGCAATAACGCCGATAAGCGGAGTCGGGAGTCGGAGTCGCAATTCAGGAGACCCAAGGAGTCGGAGTCACTTTTCAGAAAGCCAAAGGAGTCGAGAGTCGGAGTCGGTTCACTTATTACCCGACTCCAAAGCCCTAGTCCATGGTCCAGGTGACCCAGCGATTGGAAGCAACAGTAGCTCTGCCACCAACTGAGCTGGAACCCTCTTCCATCCATTTAAATGGTGAAGCCTCAGCTCAATAGTTTGCATTCTACCCCAAAAAATAAATCATGCATAATGAGTAGATAATTGTGCATTCATGTATATAATTTTCCAAAGGTCTTGTAGTAACAAGAATGGGGCGAAAAATGGAGACATCCACAATTTTTTTAACAGCCAAATTGTCATAAATGTTGCACAGTAGGTATGCAAACCACCATGAGGTATTTTAATGAGCATAATGAGTGTAATCTGAATGGCTGTTTATATTATATGTTGCAAAATTAGTGGTAATTACCAGTTTTCTAGCACATTTGAGTAAGCCTACATTCCTAATGGGCACATCTACGATGCGTCAATGTTGTGACAATGTTGCAATGTTTTTGAAAATGATGTAGAATTGTATGGTAGAAATGAAGTTGTCACAACGTTGTGAAGCAACGTCAAAGATATCACGTCAGCATGCGACATCGTGGCAACGTTTCACAATGTTGTGAAAAAACCTCAACATCGTGTTCACGTTGTGGCAACATAATTTCTACCATACATTTCTATGTCACCAGCAGACGAGCCATCCACTAATTAGCAACGGTGTGTTTACGTTGTGTGCCCCTTTGCTTGCCAATCTGAAATTTCCATTCTGGAATTCTGACATAGTTAATCAGTTTTTGTATTTTGTTCACTATTTACTGAGTTTCAGAGAAAATATTGCATGCCAAAAGGATTTCTCTCTATTTTTAATCATTGATAACCATCCAAATTCATTGTTGAAAAAGGTCAAATACCTAAAATAAGTAGCAGGCCTATTCCTATTTTGACAGCATCTATTCTGAATTTACCAACTTTGTCATTATTATTAAGTTGGTAGGCCTATATTTCAACTTTGGCCACTTGGACAGGAATTAGAAACCACTTTATTCACTAATATTCAGGTAAGCACAAGCTTTTGGTTGGACTGTGTTGACTTTGGCAAAGCTTTAGAAAAATCCACTTTAAAATGTTTGGAGTGTCAGGGAGGGCTGAAGGTTCATGGCTAGTTCAATGGCTGCTTACTTTGTCCAACTTTCAAGTTCTTAAAGTCACAAAAAGGATTATAAACAGAACACACAAAGGACGTGCATATTCAGGGAAGAGCAAGACACTTACTAATGCCACTTGCAGCTGGGGTCAGACAGAAGATAGACAGAGTGGGATAGACAGACAGACACTGTTAAAGATTCACACAGACACTGGGAGAGGGGGCTCTTTTTCAGGTCAAAATTCCCAGAGTTGGGTTTGAAAAACTATATCATTCTTCCCAGAATTCAAATGGTCCAGATTTTTTAACGAGGAACTTTAAATATCCAATCGCAATATAAATTTTTTGTTAAAGTATCGTTGTGAGACCAAGCAAGATTTTCAAACAGTCCTTTATCAAAGATCTAAAACCGATATTTCAACTCTTTCCAAATATTCAACATGCATTCAATGAAAATTTTGTGGACAGAACTGCCAGACTGGTTGTTAAACAACACCAACACAGTCATAATAAACATTGGGGAAAATTTATTTACTAACTACATAAAACAATGCGCGCGCTAAATAGTACATAGCACAAAATCAGACAAAATGCACAGGCGCAATAGAATCTAAATGAAACATGAAACCGATTGTGACACAAAATGTCAACAGCGCATACCCATTAATTTTAAAATATTATGAACATATTATTAGAGTCAGTGACCGGAATAAAGTCCTCCAAACACATTGAATGAAAGACCACCAGGAGGCAGGAGGGGAAGGTGGGTGGAAAAGATTGCTGCTGCCAGAGTGGCCCCTTGTCGAATGCTTGGTCCTGGTCACTGGCCACAGGCCAGAGAGGGGTGGACAGAGCCCCCTACCTGCAGGCAGCCCCCTGGTGCCTTTAAAACCAATTAACCCTCTGTGTGTTAATAGTGTTTAAACAACACCAACACAGTCATAATAAACATTGGGGAAAATTTATTTACTAACTACATAAAACAATGCGCGCGCTAAATAGTACATAGCACAAAATCAGACAAAATGCACAGGCGCAATAGAATCTAAATGAAACATGAAACCGATTGTGACACAAAATGTCAACAGCGCATACCCATTAATTTTAAAATATTATGAACATATTATTAGAGTCAGTGACCGGAATAAAGTCCTCCAAACTCCAGACGTAGAGAGTAGGATTATGAAGAGAACTGCCTGGGTAATGCATCTGCCATTCGTCTTGTGGCCGAGGCAATCAGATGACAATTAGGTAGGGTGTACAGTGTGTATGCATTGGACTGCCAGTCCCCTAGCTGCCTGATCAAGTCAACAGGCACCCCCGCTTGATAAGCAAAACTAGCACCCCCTCTCCGGAAGGAATGCCCTGCAATCTGGCTGGTACTGTACTTGGGGTGCAGCTTAGCTTTGAAGTCTCCTATGAAATGAGTGGATGTTAAAGTTTGGTAAGATCCATGCTGTTTAAAGGTGAAGGCTGGGCCCTCCACAGGGGCTCCTTTGGACTTCTCCAGGGCCAGGTAGACGGCTTGACAGGGGCACAACAAGTGCCCGGGGATCCGAGGGAGGGATATAACCAGCACCCTGGATTTAAACTGGTTTGTCTTTGACCATCTGACAGTGATTTTGACACCCCCAGGGAAGAAAGAAATATCCTGTCGCCGCAAATGCCTGGAGGGATCAAAAACTTTGTCCGAGTTTGGCAAAACATTGCTCTTGCGTAACAGGCTAAAAAACATGACCAGGGCAGCTGCCCATAGTGAGGCATCCCGAGATTTACTTAGATCCAGGCGATGTAAATAATATAATAACATATCCGGGGTGACTGGGGCCTTCCTTGAAACCTGATCCCCCAATTGGCGCCGAATCCCGCGCAAAGTGGAGGCCACGAAAAAGTTATCTTGGAGGGGATTGGGTAGGCCCCATTCCAAGTGCAGTAACCGCACAATATTTAAGTATTGTCTCACGGAAGAATGAGCTTTGTTGCGAGCTAAATAGGCAGCAAAGCAGCAAATAGTATCTGTGGATGCAGGTACTGGTGTTAAGTTTAAACTATTGCAAAACTTCAGATAAGAGCGTCTGTGAGTCCTGTAAGCAGCTTTAGTGGCAGGGGCCCAACATTGGGCCCTAAACTGCCTCACTTCTTTCCTTAAGTCTAATAATGATGGAGCCATAAATCCAATTGCGATGCGTGCAACAAAGGGAAAATGTAGTTCAATGTAATCCAACTGTAAAGCTTGCTAGAAAAGTAATGTGTGTCCTAATGCAGTAGACAATGAGTGCAGGGCTGCAGGGTGCGGCAGGCGACTGCATGCATCAGCCAAAGTGTTGTGGGACCCAGGGTAGTAACGGGCCTGTAATTTGATATTATGAACCGCTGATAACCAGAACACCCTTCTGAGCGAGTCCATGACGAAGGGGTCACGACATGTCCCCTTGTTGATGATAGCCACAGCTGCTTGATTATCCGAGTAAATGTCCACCACGTGGTTGGCCCAGTAGGGGGCCCAGTAAGACATGGCTGGCTCCAGGGCCAACACTTCCTTCATGTTGATGTGTTTATCAACAGTTCCAGGCCAATCAGTCCAGTCTAAATGATAAAGTAATCCATGGGAAAATCCACCAGCTCCTGTAGAGCATGCATCAATGGAAAGAGACACGTGAGATCTGAGATCCAACATGGTCACAGAGCCATTAAAAACTTCTGCAAATTCGAGCCACCATTGAAGGTCCAATCTCAGTGATTTATTGATGCGGGTGCGGTGTCCAGGAGACTTTAATACATTGACTCTATCAATGAGCCGACGCAGAAACCCACGGGCACCCCAAATGACTTGACAAGCCGACTGTAACCGTCCAATTAAAGATTGTAAATCGCGCTTGGAAGCTGAGGGGGCTGTATACATCTTCCTCACTTCAGTCAAAAGGGCAGCCAGCTTCTTTTCAGGTAATCGCAACACCATACAGGTGGTATCAATTTCAATGCCCAGGAATGTCAAGACCTGGCATGGGCCCTGAACTTTGTTGTAATTTATAGCAAATCCAAGATAACGAAGCGTTCTCATTAACAGCATTAGTGTCTCCTGACACTCCTGGTAGGTGTCACATACCACGAGAAAATCGTCGAGATAACAGACGACTCCATGATAACCCCAGGAGGACATGATGCGCCTCACTGCCTGTGACAGTTGGTGGAAAATATAAGGGCTACGTCTGGCGCCAAACATCAGCCTCTTGTCAATGAGGAACGTCTGTGAAGTGTCCCCTGAGAAAGTCCAAGACAGGCCCGACACATTCCAATCATCGGGGTGTAGTTTAACTGACCTGTAAGCTGAAGATAAATCCACCTTTGCTAAATAACTTCCTTGATTGACGAGACAAACTGCGTCTGCTAAACTTTGATAACTAAATTTGTCCTTGTCAGCAAGCTCATTAAGAGAATATCCTGGAGGTCTGGAGCAGTCATGTATGAGGCGCACCTGTTGTCCATCATTCTTTGGGATGGCCCCTAAGGCTGACACAATCTGGGGCTGATAATCCACAATCTCATAACGACCATTTTGAATCTCAGTTAAAATTTGTTGCTCCACCAAGTGATGATGGGCCACACCAGTGGCTGAAGTATAATTATGTTCCAAAATAGGGGGTCCTGTATAAGTCTCAGTAGTGACACGAAAACCATGCTTAATCCCATCCAGAATGAATGACCTGTAAGGGTCAGAAGGAGGCAAAAGCTCCTGCCAAGCCTCCAAGCGCAGAGATCCTCCAGCTGAAGGATCTAGGCTGAATCGTTTTTTGGGGCTGTCCCAGGAAGGGAGTCTGCTTGGTCTAGCTTCCTGTGGACATAACGACACCCTGCTCCAAAAGGGCAGTTCTTGCCTCCTGATGCCAGCCATTTCTTACAATCCTCAACTTTGTTGGCTGATGCTGGTCCCTTGGAGTAAGACTTCTGGATCCTGTTACTTTGATTATGCCCATGTCTCTTGGGGACCAGCAATGTGGAGTGGGCAGCCATCCTCAGGTCTCCCCATTCAAATTGGTGTTGGGCTTGCAGCTCTCTGTATCTGGTGTCAAATGCCATGACACTATGCCATTCGTAGACGTCTGCCAGCTCATGTATCTGGACAGTATAGGACAGGTATAGATCGACATCCTGCCTACTGAGGTCCCCCTCTTCCAGGAGGTGGTTGATAATCTGCTGGACATGTCCTTCAGACTGGTTTTCTTCACAAAGATCGTCTTCAATTTAACATCTCATTCGAACGACATCCAGCTGGGATTTTGCTCATGATTGGCCAATGAAAATTTCGGGTTCCCCAACCGGGAGTCAAACCCATGCAGGCCAAGACCTTCAACGGACTAGGCGGGCATCTCAACCACTCAGCCACCCAGCTGCCTTACCAAACCCTTTTGCAACCCTCTTACAATCAATCAATTAATTAATCAATTAATCAATCAATTAATCTATATATATAATTAAATCCTATATGATCTACAGTGCCGCCTGTAAGTAAATGAAACGCATGAAATTGTGCCATTGCATCAATGCTAAACATCCTCAGCAAAACCGCTTGTGGAAGCATTAATTCTCATCCGATGAGAGGAAAACATATTGGGTCATAAAGGCCGATATGTGAGGCATGTGGGAAAACAATGGCAGCCAATTTTCTCTGGTGTAGTTGGAGTTAGGTATGGGTCAAAGTCTTTGATAAGTAAGTGAAACACAGGTCCAATGTTATTTAATAGGGAAAGGTGGTTCACTTACTTATCAAAGACTTTGACCCATACCTAACTCCGACTACAGCAATGAAAATTGGCTGCCATTGTTATCCCACATGCCTCACATATCGGCCTTTATAACCTAACATGTTTTCCTCTCATCGGATGAGAATTCATGCCTCCAAAAGCAGTTTGGTTGAGGATGTTTAGCATTGATGTAATGGCACAATATCACACGTTTCACTTACTTACAGGCGGCACTGTATAGCTGTTTCTATCTGCAAACCTACCAACCTCCCTGTCACAGCAACCTCCACTTCCTCACAATGCAACCAGTGGGTAAGCAGTACAGCAAATAAGTGGTAAACCAACAAGATCAAGGGTTCAAAACTGTTCAAGTTTGCTCATACAAACATAGGAGGGTGCTACTGCCAGCTCAGTATATTTGGCCAAGGAATTATATTGGCATTATATTGGTTCAGCAACTATATTGGCTCACCATTTTATTGGTTCAGCATTACACTTAGAGCTGTCAATTTGCTATTTATTTGTCACTGGATCTCTGACAATATAGTACATAAGGTGTTCAATGCAAAAATTCAGTACCAAGGTATTTCAATTTACAAATAATTTAATTCAGTTTACAAATTAGACCAGTATGCATTTGGGCTAATAAAATAGTATTCTACTTCAGTACTATGAAATGCCTTCTATCTATCTATCTATCTATCTATCCATCTATCCATCGGAAAATTTGTATAGATCTATCTCTATATTAGAGGTGCCGTGGCGTAGCAGATAAGGTGCTCGTCTGATAACTGAGATGTTGCAATTTCGACTCCAGACCATGGCACGGAGGATTGAGCAGATCCTCCATAACTCTTTGCTTCACTTCTCCCAGGTGCAAATGGGTACTCGGCTATTGGCAGTGATGGCGATTGTAGAGTGACTTAGCATTGTGGCACTGGAAATGGCTGCCTGGCTGTATACTCGTTGAGGAGTTGAGAAAGGCTCACGCTTGAACAGGCCTGCTAAGGAGCTGATTGTATTGTAAAGCCTTTTGAGATGGATTTGAACTTCATCTGCGTAACGGACTACAAAAAAATCTACATTTGCATTTACATTTACATATCTATATCTGTCTATTCATTCCATTCATATTTATAAATCAACCACTCAATAGCTTCCAAGTACCAACAGTCAGCTGTGTGTGTCCTCCAAATAATGACATAGTATTTACACAGCATTTTACTCTAGATGCATAAATACATTGTGATCAAGCTTAGCATCCCAAGATGACTTCATCTTCTTAAATTGTTCTCAAGTGTGCTTCTGGACACAATTTTAGACTCAAATTCACTTCAAGGACAAATCATGGGACTTAGTTTAGGAATTCTGGGCTGAGTTGGCTGTGCCTACATGTGTGCCTGTAAATGAGATTATTTTACATGCTTCTAAGTGGTTTATTAAGTGGTTTATGGAGTCATAATCACTTTCAACATCTTTGTTTTTACTTTTCTTTTGTTTGAGATTTAAATGTGTGAGCTAAGAAGTACTAAGATTTAACTTAGTATTTGCACTTCACTTAGCTAAAATGAAGGTCACCTGTTTGGTACTAGCCTAAAAGTTTCACTCAGTCCCCAACATGAATTGAACTTGTATTTTTCATCATTGCAAATATCACTGATTTTGCCAAGCAAGTGGCATTAAAAATGAATAATTTTATAATGAAATCATTTACTGTTATCTTCCTTAGGCTCTAGTTTTATGTGAGGCACTAGGATGATGTATATTGATTAATAATAATTTCTTAGAATTTATCAAGCAACTTATTAAGATAAGGAAACAAATTCCACAGGTTTGGCCACAAAGTGAAGCACCCTTTGCAAAGTTAACAGTATGTCAAAATGTAACAATCATATCATCTTAGTGGGTACTAAAATAAGATAATCAACATTTCTGTGTCAACATTGTTTCAGGCAAGCTCAGGTGAGGCACATAACAACTGCCCTCAATAATTAGAACCAAGTCTTTTTTAGGACCCATTACGTCTCAAGAAAAAATGTGAAAAATTGAACCAAATAACTTAGACAACATTTTCATCCATCATCAAATGTACAGTTTTACATTAATACTCATAGAAAGCACTGTAGGGTACATACACTGAGGAGGGGAGGGTATATATCATCTCATTCATAACAAATAAATGTATTTAATGTGCAAAATCAACATTTTCAGTGCCAGCTTATTATAAATATCTCATTTATTACCACAGACATAAATAAGGATGGGTGGGGTGAAGCGCACTTTGGCACCCTCGCCGGAAGTAGAATTATTTATAGGTTACGTAACGAGATAAGGGGGTGAAACAGCAATACTTCGCGTACCAGAAAACCTAAGATGCATGCAAAAGTATATAGCACCAACAGGTGAGGCTGGGTACAAATAGTTACAAATAGTAGTCATGAATGTATAACAAATATCAAGGAATCTGCAGGAATCGGAGGAGATCCTGTTCGAAGAAGTGGGTGCTGAGTTGCGGGCAGTGGTATCTTTGTATTGGAATATGACAGTGATAACATTGATGTAAAGAAAAAATTCCATCATTTCTTCATTTTAAAAAAATCTATTAACTAGAAAAACTAAAATAGCGCCACAATTTTTCCTTCCTAGTGTGTAAAATTTTGGGTTCGAGGTTCGACTCCAGCTCGAACCTCGGTAACTTGAACCGAAGTTGGATAGAGCAGTTGCAATCATCCTTTGCTCTCCTGTCCTAATTAGCCTACTAAGCATATAAATAAAGGAAGTAAAACCCCAACCATCCATCTATCCTATCACCTATGAGTTGGGCCAGGACAGATTTGAGGTAAACGATTCCATACATTGACCCTTCCCAACAAGCACATCACATTAAAAAAACATTGAATCAACATTATAAAAGCGTTTAGAAAAATGAAAACTAACGTTTTCAAATGGTTGTTTTAATGTTTAGTCTTGCTGGGTTTAAACCTAATGCCCTTCATAAACTTTTCCTCAATATCACCTTCACTTTCGGAGATCATTAAACAGGAAATTTACCATCTTTCGGAATCTTTCAAATTTTTATTTATTTTTAGTAGAAATGACAGCTTTCATCATTATACACCTTACCCCATGAGTGGATCATTATCACATGAGATACTGCATAATGACTCCCAATCCTTTGAGAAATATGTTGATATCCATAGTTTTAGTACTTTTGGATAAGTCTTGGCACATCTTGGTACAGCACTCCTTTCGATCTCTTTGATAATCAGCTGGGGGTGTCTGTTGGGGTATATTTCACTAAGGTGTGGTCTTTTAACCCTCAGTCTCTATTTAACCTTGTGTATTTCTTCTTTATACCCTCGGCAAAAGTCTTGCCCAAGGGTATTGCAATCATGCACCTTCAATAAATGTTGGTTGGGGTGGTGGCACGCCGGAGCACACGTTTGGTCAGGTATTGATATTATAAATATTTGTCTTTTTTTGAGAGCGAAACAAGCCTTTTGCGCATAGCGCGACTCTGCCTGTTGAACTGGTGATTGTAGGTTGCATTAAAAACATACACAACAGTTGCCCTTGCTTAATGAAATTTAAAGGATCAAGCATGCATGATCCAGTGCTACGTGACGAGAATTAAACTAAGAACGTGCTCCAGCGGACATTTTGGTTAAGGATTTGCTGCTGCGCGTCTTATGTTTTATTTTTTTGTCTTTTCTGCAGTCTTTATTGTTATTTTATCTATCTTCTCACCTGTGTCAGTCTGTCCTAGGGGGTGGAACTATATCACTTCACAGAAAACCGCCCTCTCAAAAATATTTTGTACAAAAAGTGAGAGTACGTATGACATACAAGTCATAACTGTAAATATTCGCCAGAAAAATAGACAGGAAGTCAGTAACATGATTCATCATGGCAACACTGCTTGTTTTACTCTACTTTCATCTTGCCAAAACTAATAATTTACAATCCAAAAAGCATAGACAATGAATAACTATAAATAACAGAAGTAATTGCAAAAATTCTTGAATGCCTTTTTTCACATTTTGTCAAAACAAACCCCAATATAAAAGCATGAAACTATATCAAGTTTGCAAAAACTTTCAGAGGGTAATGGCATATCATATTATGTCATAAAATTTATATTTATATAATAAAGATGTTGTATATTCATTTGGGATCTTTTTTAGTCACCAATGTAAAATGGTTTTGGGGCCAAAACACTCCCGAAAACCAGTAAAATCGAAACTCAATACTATCAACCGCCACGATACAAACATGTATGCAATGTCGACTGAAGGCACTTGAATGATTAGACACTAGTGGTGCAATCTCATGTTCAGTCCCTTGGACATCCAGGCTTATCTGAATATAATTATAAATTTATTGAAAATATACATACAACATATCAAAATTGTGCAAAATCACAATCATCGAGGTGGAAGTTCCTGAGTTTGAAACTCTTTAACGCAAAAGGTTCCTGATGGTATATACAAAGAACCCACAGCTGAAAAAATGTTCTAAATTTTGTTAAGATTTCAACTGAATTGAAAAGGTTCAATACTGGTTGAAAGGCCCTATGATTGAACCGTGTGATCGCAACTTGAGAGAAAGGGACCCGTTCCATTGTGGGAGTTCAGTGCAGTGTTGTTTTTGTTTGCTGTTGGAACCTTTTTAAAAGTTTAATAACAAACCATTTAGGGTTCCTTATTTATGTATACCAGCTTATATAACTCTTAAAGGTTCCATATAAAACCTTTGTGTTAAGAGTGTACAATGTAACCTTCAGAATAACCTCAAAATTGCTCAATGAAATAAGGCTAGCAATTTTGTAAATCATAATTTCACCAACTAATTATTAATTATAGATACATAATACACTTTATTGAGTTCGGATATGAGCAGCGGCATAAAACATATACAATGCCCAATGTATGAGTTCAGTTTATGCACCAATAGCACTATATTTACGTTAATATATCTCCCTGCCATCTTCATGATCTGCATCATCTTACTCCAGCATTTCTTCACAACCTGCAACAGGCCATGTTTATGTAAGCAATTTCTCCAGTTACTTTTGCTCACTTTATGTTAGTCTGGGAGATGAGGTAACTTATCCATTTCTCTCTTTCTTTGAAATATATATCTGTGCTGACAAAACGTTTGCATTGGCAAATGCCTTTTTGTTCCTTTTTTAAGGGGTAGTCTCCCCTATACTACACTCCAAGTCAAAAGTATTAAGCACTTTCGCATTGTACAACATTTCGCATTAGGCACAACTTTTCGCATTGTACAAACTGTAAGGTAGGACACCGTCTTGTGTCATCATTTGCCTTCAGCGAGCAATCACCATGTAAGCGATTGTAATCGACACTGTTTTAGATCTTCATGTCTCATAGTGTTGGGCGGTTCTGATCTATTTGATTCGGTCCAGTTTTCGGTTATTTTTGTCCAGAAAACTGCAGTTTCAGTCCTGGTTTCGGTTCTTGGCGAATCAGCAAAGAAACCTTTGATGCACAATGTGAACAACACAATTTTGCAGTCCACGGTTCAGTTCCTAGTCCGCAACCAATTTTTGGGCCCAGAATTTCAAAGGAAGGTAATGTTGTAAGATGAAGCGTGCTTGGGAAGACAGAATAGGTCACAATTTTGCTAATAATTTTGTTGTTTTCTGAATCAAATGGGAGAAAACATGACAACCCAAAGAGTCAGTTGTTAGATTGAACTTCGGTGCGATTTTGGTTGCAGTGGTACAATCTCGTTTTCCGTTTCGGGAACCGGCACAACACTAATGTCTCATAGGATTACGCATTGAGCCAAGGCGTCCTCATGAGAACTAGTCATTTTCCAGTGTGATAAGCCAAGTTCTATACAATACTTTGTGCTTGTAGTGTAAAATGTGTATATCATACCCTTTCCCACTTTCTCTTCACTTCTTCAGCTCTTCTTTCTGTTTTCTTTTTGTCTATCTATTTTTTCTCCCCATTGCCCAACTACCCAAATGTTTACCCCAACCAGGACAGAGGCTGGCGAGAGCCTGGCATGCCCTGACAGACTAACAAACATAGGAGCTATTTGATAGACTGGGTATTGTTAACACTCCGACAGGTGTTTCACAAAACTCTCACTTGCTCAAGACTGTTGGGTCTATCAGGTGAAGAAAGGTGCAATTGCCCCCCATGGTTGGGTTAAGCTACTCAACAGGAACTCAATGTTATTTGTGGCTCCGCCTCACAGGGTGTCTGGCTATCTGGATGGTTGGTTGGTTGATTCGATGGTTGGTTGATTGGTCGGTTGGTTGGTTGGTTGATTGGTCGGTTGGTTGGTTGGTTGGCGCAGTTCTAAGTTGCTAGATTGGTCGGCAGGTTTTAGGTGGTAGGTTGAATGGTTGGTTGGTGTTCTGGTTGGTAGGCTTGTTGATTAGTAGTAGGTTTGTTCTAAATTTGATTGGTTGAAAGGTTTGTTAGTTGGTTGAAAGTGGGTAAATATGTTGGTTGACAGGCTGGTTTGTATGTACCGTAATATGGGGTGAATTGGGACAGAATTGGCGGTTTTTCTGTCATAGCAAGGTCAAAAGTCGATCTAAAAATCAAAATTTGGTGTCAAATTGTGTCTGAGTACAAGGTTTAAGTACTCCTAGGAGCTTGATATGATATCTTAAAATCTCAATGCTCAAGGCCCAGAAAACCACTGTCCCAATTCACCCCTTACTTTGGGGTGAATCGGGACAGTCCATTATCTCCACAATCAATACTCTCTACCTTCTTTGAGTGACTGCTAGTTGTAAATAAATATTAGAAAACATATCCTGCAAGCCAAAACAAATTTTTTAGGAAAATTTGAAATTAATTTTATTGATTATATGCATATTTTAAAAATACAATAAATGACAGAAAACTAATTAAAAAATCGGTTTTATAAAAAAAATTCTAGTAATTGGTAATTCTGGACTAAATCCACAGTAAATGATGCCAAGTTCAATAATATTACTTAAAAAGCCACGCTATTACATTCAAATGAAAATTAGTTGGGTTTTATTTGGGTAAATCTTGAAACTTTTCATTGACCTGGATCTGAACCCAGGACTAAACCTACGTCATCCCACATCCAGTCTGTAATTATGGTCCCCCACAACCATTTTAAACTGATTTTAAAGTTTACTGCGAGTTTGATTGCTGTAGTATTTGTAATTAATATCGTACAGGCAAAGTTTTGACCATTTTGTAAAAATGTCATTTCGGCGGGGCCGAGTTTTAGGTGCTGTAGCTCCTCAGTGCCTGCACTTAGAAATACAAAATTCCATCACTATATGTGCTGGTATCTTTACTATACATGTGCCAAAAATCAAATTCCTGAGGCAATTACAAGTAGCTTTTTTTAAAGTAAATACAACGTTTTCCTGTTCTGTCCCGATTCACCCCAGTGTCCCGATTCACCCCATATTACGGTAGATGTTTTGGTCGGTTGACATACATATTGCTAGGTTATTTGTTTGGTTGGTTAGTTAGTGTGATGGTTGGTTAGTTGGTTGGTTGATGTGTTGGATGGTAGAATATATTATAGGAAATAGGTTGGTTGCTTGGTCGGTTGCCAGGTATGTGAAAAGGTTGGTTGGTTGGTAGATAAGTAGATTGGTTGGTAGGTTTGTTGGTTGGTTGTTTGGCAGGTAAGTAGAAAAGGAAAGTAGGTTGGTTGGGAGGCTGGTTGGCAGGCTGGTTCGAAGTTTGGTTGATTGGTAGGCAGGTTTTTTGGTTGTCTAGTGTTGAGGCTGTTTGGTTGGTCAGTTGGTGTGATTGTCAGTTGGTACGTACGTTGATTGGCAGGTTTGTTTGTTGGTTGGTGCACTGGTTAGTGTGTTGATGTTTTAGCTGGTTTGCTGGTTGGTTGGTGTGTTGGTTGGTATCCTGATTTTTTGGTTAGCATGTTTGCTTGGTGGCTTGTTGCCATATTGTTGGTTGGTTGTTTGGTTGGTTGCTTGACTGACTGCCTCACAGACAGACTGAGTGACTGATTGACTAAAATGTGTTGGCTCAACGACAGACTGGATGATTGATTGATTGATTACTTCATTCATTGATCTCATATTATAATTGGTGCCGAAGCAGCTGAACACAACATATTATCTTTTCTCTTTATTCAAATTGTGAAAGTCAAAGTTTACGTATAACTAGTACACGGAGGTTTGTTTTAAAACCATGTTAACGGTTCGCACAAATTCAATGAAGAATTTCAAACTCCTGCATTGCTCATTTTAAATATCATATACCAAATGTCACTTGAGACTATAACCTCCTAAATGACACTCAAACTTTGGATAGGAAGTGCCAGAACACAAATTTCCAGACAGTTTTGACAGATAGCCAGTAAGCCACTTGATTATAGCCAAGACCCGCACACATCAATCTAAAGTAGCTGAAAAATGTCATTTTCAACCAATTGGCAACACAAATCATTTGCTTTAAGTATAGATCTATTGTTCACCTGTCAAACATTTCAGTACCTACTAGAAGAGCAACTCATGTGTGACCATAGTTCACAAATCTATCACTAGGTGTCCCTCTGCCCCCACAATGCAATGCAAATTCTCCCACAATGCATTGGAATTATATAGAATCTTCCCACAATGCATTGTACTGTCTTCACCCTTCAACCATGTTTTGTGTGGACCATGGTATTTATGATAATTGGCTAAATGCAGCCCCAAATTATCAATTAGTATCATACACCTTGAATGAAGAACAATTTAATGGGTGTCATTCAAAATATCCTTTTCTATACAAAATATACAAAAAGAGAATATAAATTTTCTTTTCATAAATATTTATTTCATCAAAGTGTCAATCAAATGGGCCATTGAGGAATCTCACACTTATGTCATTTTCTGGACTACAGCAGTTTTATCATTTATGACGAAACTGCATTAGTTTCAATTGAACTTATCTTTTAATTTAAAGAGACAAAGATTGCTTGTTGGTGACTGTTGTAGACAAAATGCAAGGATGATGCGTCTGATTCTTATGCACTAAAATCAGTAATAACTGTTAATGTCATGATACATCCATCACTTCAGAATCAAACAGCCTGAAAATAACGTTCCCTTGCCAAAAAGCAGAACAATGATATGGCATTGGCAAAGGTGCAACTTTCAAGTGAACCATTCTTTTTTCCAGCTTTCCCTGAATACAATGAAACTGCTGTAAATAGTCTATACTTTTCTCTTGATATTTAGCCCCCTTTTTTAACAATTCAATTATCTCTTTAATAATCTGACTTTTTGTCATATTAGGAGATTATTTGGCTATCAGTTTCTCCTGACTTATAAACAAATCGGTGTCCATTTCAAAAACAGTGTCAAATCAGGCCTCGAATTACAATGGGATTAGGGTAAAATTTCAGCTTAGTGTAAATTTACTTTTTGGCTATGGTGTGCTGAGTATGGCATTTGCCAGGGTAGTGTAAAATTACACTGTAAATTTGCTTGACTGTACGACATTCTGATGCATCTGATGATATGATGGGAAGGCATTGTAAAAAAATATTTACCCAATCCAATAATTTTCTGCTTATATACTGATCAATCAAATTTGCAAACTGAATAACTGCAAAATGTCAGGCAAATTATCTAATAATATGAGCCTACAAGGAAACAACATTTAATAGTATAACTTCACCGAAACATATTATAATATGGGTGACAGTATTTGGAGTGAGTAAAACATCCAATTCCTGGAATTTTGCTTCCAATTAAATTTTAATTCCTTGAATAAATCTCATTCAAGTCACATAACATAATGATCGACTTTTCTTTCCTATTAGAACTTAAATTAAATGTCTAATGACTTACAAAAACACCAATCAGTACACATAAACACCCTCTTTCTGTCTCTGTGATCAAATTTTGATCACATTCCAATGGTTGAATAAAGCTTCTTGCAATATTTTCCTATTGTTATGCAACAATGAAAATATTTTCACAGTAATGTGATCAAACCTATTATTGGATTCAATAGAGTTCAACGTTCAAAAGCAACTGCCAACTTAGTTAAAGACTTTTCCAAAGGGGTGTTATAGTTATGTAACTTACTGCTATAGGGTAAAAGTTCTCATAGAAAGTGTCAAATGCTTTAGATAAACTGCACACCTTTTCAAAAGAGGTAATTTCAACTAATTTACTCACTGCACAGCAGCTGTAAAGGTGTTTTTCCTGGGGGTAAAAACCCAAATTAGAGGGCTAGGGTTAAATGGTCATGATCCAGAGCAGTTACAAAAATATGTTGAGGGGAAAGGCCCCACTTCAAGAATTAATTCTTTAGTTTGGAAGCTTGCATTGACTTTGTTTCTTTGGTAAACTTGGCATATAGATTGATTGGTTGATAGACAGAGATAGATAGATAGATAGATAGACAGAGATAGATAGATAGATAGATAGATAGATAGATAGATAGATAGATAGATATATAGGTTGACTGATTGACTGCTTGAATGACTGATTGATTGATGGATTGACTGCTTCACAGACCGATTGATTTCTTGACTGATTGAAATTTGACTGACTGGTTCATTGGTTGACTGACTGATTGATTGATCAATTGACAGCTTGACATGACTGACTGACTGACCGAATTCGTTCTATCTATGGACCAGCTTGTCTTGACTCTTGGGTGTCAGCATAAAGCAAAATACAATCTGGGTAAATACCAAATACAATACAAACAGTTTCCATGGCAACCAGATAGTAATTGTAAACATGTGTTAGGGGACCAGGGGGTAAAGTCATTAGTGATAGCATGGAATGTTTTTAGTCTGGCATCATGATTGAGGCTGATCAGTTACCATGGAAACCATTATCAAGTCAATGTCTGAAATGGGGTTACAATGATCCTAGACTATAGAATTGTGGAGCTTTGTGGGTAAAAATAGTGCAGAAATACAATAGACAGACACACTGACAAGTAAGGAGAATTTCAAGACTATTGTTCAGAGATTATTACTTTTAGATGTATTTAACCATCCTTTCCTTATCTACCCTACTTACTATAATATGGGCCTATGGGCTTCCTCTGTTGTCTAATGTAATTTAAGTCCAGACAAGGTGGTATTTCTCTTCCTATTGTTTCCTTTTTATTTCATTTGTCATACATTTCATAATCATCCCTGAATTCATTTATTGACTTTTTGAGAAACTCTTTCTGTTAACAGAATATATCCAAAAAGAAAACGGAAAGTAATTGGTACTAATTGCTATGGTACAAAGATCAGGAAGCAAAGGGAAACAACACACTTTCTCCATGGTCACAACTAATGTATCCTTCAAATCCCAAGGAATAACAAGCCATCGACCAACTTGACAAACAAGTTTAGAAGTTATCAACAAACCACCACATGTTGGAGGCAAACTCTGACAACTAGGTCAACTTTTGACCTTGACCTAGTTGCAAAGGTTAAACCCTGAAATCCACATAAAGTGGCATACTTGGTAAAACAAAACTCCACATTTCATTCTGTAAATGCCTCCTGTTAAAAATATCCACCAGTATAGGCCTATAATACATCACATATGAAATACTAAGATTCTAAGAACTATACTGAACTACAAAGAGGCTAATACTGCTGTAAACCATTCCTGCATAACACAATAGCAATAGATAAAGTTACCAACTGACACATTCCACCTTGATGAAATTGTCAGACACTTTCTATCTCTGCAGTGGCGGATTCAAAACAAGGCAGTGGTGGGGGGGGGGGGTGTAAGGAGGTTGTTGTTGAAAGATAATCCTGCAACTTCAAGAAGATTTTTTTTAAAGAAATGGTGTGCACAGTAAATTGCTGACATGAAATTATGAGAAATTAATTTCACTAATTCTACCTTTATACTAGAGGTGCTATGAACTCCTCTCTTTACACTACTGAACTTAGACTAATAGCCCTCTTCCAGGAATTTGTTTTCACTTCTAAAGAGGAATGACCATACCAAAACCTTCTATAAGAAGACAAGCAGGAGTGAAATAACCAATGCTTCGGAGCCGGGTGCATGGTAAGTTAACCGACTCCTGACTCCTTTGGCTTTCTGAAACCTCCAACTCCTAAACTCCCGACTCTAACTGTACCTGAAAATCAATGTTCGACTCTGACTCCACCCAAAAAGCCCTAACTCCACGACTCCGACTCCAAAGCCCTGGAAGTAACTCATGTATGCAGGGTTCCCACAAAATTTTGTGACGGGAATTCCATGACTTTTCCATGACTTTCCATGACCAAATTTCGGATTTTCCATGACCAATGTTTTACTCATTGAGGTCAAGATTCACCCCAAAACAAATTCACGTGATGACCATCGTTCACCATCCAGCCATCCGATCAAACATCTGACCACCATAAGCTCCCAAATGTATTTAAATTTTAGCGCAAATCATAGTCAAAATGGGAATTTTCCATGAATTTTCAAAATATTTTGAATCTCCATGACTTTTCCATGACTTTCCATGACCACCATTTTTTCCATGACTTTCCCTGACTTTCCATGACTGTGGGAACCCTGTGTATGATTTGAAGGGCTGCATGTGAGAATGTGTCAAGCTCAGGAAGTAGTCTGATTAGGCCTATATATTTATCATAAAACATATGCTCATATACATCCTGGATGGAAACCCTAGCTCCGCCACTGCCCCACTCACCCCTATGTCAAAATGTGAGGGTACCCAAGGAGCATTTCACTACAGCATTTCAATGGAGAATTCCACCCTGGCCATTTATTTCACCCTGGCCATTTCACCCTTCTTACCCTGCCTCTGCCCTGTCTTATTTCTTGTCATGTAACCCCAAGTAATCGTGACAGCCCCTTGTAATCGCTGACAAATTACTCCAATCTAAAAATCCAGGGTCAGGACTGCAAGAACTTTTCACCTCCCAAACTTGTGAACTATGTTTAGTTGGTTACTATGTGGGTAACAACACTGTGTGGTATACTGTATACTAAGAATCAGATAGATATTAGGCCTAGAGTAGCAAGAATTTGAGAAATATTGCATTGTTGCCTCCCTTCTGTCTTGAAAATTATCGTTAAAGTGAAATCAGTGATATTGTATACCATGTATACCCCTATCATGTTATTATTTTACAGTTGATTATTTTCTGTTTGAGAATAGAGAATGAAGATTCAATAATTTTAAAATTTGACTGACTGACTGACTATATAGTATAACTGACCGACTGACTGTCTAACTAAAATACAGCCAAGAAATCTGATCCAAAAACTCTTACAGACAAACACACAAACATTGAGTTCAACAACAAAGAAGCAAGCAGTACAAGTCAGAAGACTTTCTCATCCACATCATCCACAGATGGGAGATGCATCAACAACTCAAGAAACTTCACCAACTTCAAGTTGAGAAATAAATTGTCTTAGTTCATGAAGATAGCAATTAAAGACAGGAGGTTGCACTAAGAATGTAGAGGAGACCCTGAAGTGTGTGGATCTGCTTGATCCAGGATTTTTCAAGGGGGTAATTCGTCTGGAGAAGTGTTTTGATAGACTTTTTTTGACTCTGGATAAAAAGATTTAGGACTCTATTGAAATCCTGAAGAGGCTTGAAGAGATGGGTTTCACATCAAGACTGCACCAAGAAACAAAATACATTGTAATTGAAATGAAGTTGAAATTGAACACTACAAAGACAATCAGGGAAATAAATTCTCAGAGAGTACCAAGAAAGCCAGTAATTGAAAAGAAAGTCCTCTCCATTATGAGAGATTAAATAAATACTGTAATGTATTATTTCAATCAAGTTGAATTAACAATATCAATTTTGTGGTGTGTAATCTGGACCCCGTCCAACTCCATATATGGACATGAATTCACTTTATTTAGAATTTAGAGTTTGATATAAAGTATTTATAAACTATATATCTCTAAAATTTATATATCTATAGATAATAAATCTATAGTTTAATATATAGCGCTTATGTGCTACAGAGATGCCAATATTGTTGCTGAAAATTCAATTTAATTACACTTTGGGAAATCTATTTCGATATATCAATGTTAATCATATGTCAAACACCTGTTGTTAGAATCGTGTTGTTGGACAACAATATGAAGCAAGGTTGTTGCACTCGAGTGGTTGTCCACTTGGCAACCCATGGAAGGGTAGGGCACGCTCAATTACCCCCCAATGACACCCTTATTTGGCTGGGCACAGGGGGGGGGGGTGGAGGTGCTCAGCCCTAGAAAGGTGTAAAACGATGGGAATAGATGCCGGAGTTTGAGCTGCTTGGTGGCTTTTGGAGCTTTGGTCCAGTGTGTTAGGAAATGTTAATAATCACAAAATAATGAATTTGGTAGTTTTATGTTTGTCATTCTGCTATTTTTATATTTATCTATCTGAATAGAGACCTATCAATATACGTGACTTTTTACATTTGGGTGACTTGAAGTATAAAATTGTAAAGGTTCATTGTATGTGGATAATCTCGTTTGAGTAAAATTATCATATTTAAAAATGTCCACCCCCCCTCCAAAATTGGGTGCCACCATCCTGGTCAAAGGGGTGCGAAATTTTAGGGAATTTTGCGAAAATTTAACCACCTGTGCCCACCCAACCATGACTGCATGATATGCCTTTTGGTGGTCAATCCATAATGGCATTTTTGGAGCAAAAAATTGCTTTCTCAAATGGGAGCTGCAACTTTGAAGTGAGCAGTCACCAGAAATAATATGAGGAAGATTACACCTAGACATGATATGCTCAGAATTCCACAGTGAGATCTGAAGTAAATTCAGGTGAGGTGAATTGTTACACCCAGTGTACATGCAAACTATTGTAAACTACATGTTCACATATCCCATAGTAAAATATCATATTGGCTATGGGTGCAACTATTTCCACTGTCATATTATTGTACTGATAGCATGAGATAGTACCTGCAAGTGACCTGTGCAATAGCATCAGAATAGTATCATACTATGACATGCAAGGACATTGATATTTCAAGTACTTTATACATGGATCAAAGAAAGATGATTAAAGACCCACTGTCCGCAAATTTTACTAAAATATGGTTTACACTTTCTCTAACTTATTTAAATAAAAAATCTAACTTCATTGCCATGAAAAATGCAATCTTACTATCAACGAGTTTTAAACTAGGAATTCCTGGAAGATCCCTGCATGCAACAAACACTAACTGTAAACAAATATTCAGCCAAAAAGTTGTCTCATTTTACAATAATTCGATCTAAACTTTATCAACAACCTGTGAAAATCAAGAACCAATTAATAAGGCCCAATCTTCAAACCACATAAGAGATTTATCGAAATGCCATTGATTTAAATATAAAATCCACATTGTCAACATAGTGAACATACTGTACAACACAGGCGTTCTGTTATCTGATGAGATGGAAATATCTAAATATTTCAGTTCAGGGGTGTTCGGAATCTTCTTCATTGTTATCTATATTTATTTGTTTATTACTACTTACTGAAGAATCATCATGGCTATTGCACCCTGGATTTTCTAGGATCAGACTCAGAAGCAATGTTCAGACGACCCTTTCAGACTTTTCAGTGACTCATCATTGCAATCCAAAATAACTTTATCAATACCCAATTTATCCATTCATCACAACATCAAAAGGTCCATACAGTGCCACCCTACACATATATCACTTCATGTCAATAAATACCACAAAAATATATCTATAGATATCAAGACATATCAAAAACCACCTACCACATCAGTAATATGCTTATCATTATCATATCATCATTATCAATGTCATATCATCATTATCAATGTCATATCATCATTATCTTTGCCACATCATCATTTATCACACACATGAAACCTGTCTTGAGATTATCTGCAGACACACGCAGGGTGGATCCTGGACTTATTCCTGGTATAAAATTCAGGAAATACCTGGCAATTGATAGTCCAGCATATGATGGATAGATCTTCAGTCAAGAGTCACTGGGATACAATGATGTAATTTACACAACATGGCATGAACAGGCACATTATTTACTACTTACAAATAAGAACAATATAGACAGCATCCAGCAACTAATTGTAAACAAAGCTTCCAATGATAAAACATAGTAACACAAGTCCTACAGCAGGCAAAGTCAAATTTTCTTCATAACTTTGAAAAGTAAACGCCACAAATTATCTATAAATCTTTCTGAAAGTAATGACAAGTTTCTTTTGTCTTCCACGTTTAGAAAATGTAATATCTTGTAATTTTGAACAGATGAAATTCACCAAATTATACTAAAATCAGCTGACCAGTACACCTGAATATGGGAAATTTGTTTTTGGTAAGTATACTGCTTCGCTAAAAAATCAATGGATAATCTGGCATCTGAATCAGACTCAACTGATGGGATTTCTAAGTCCTGGTTGAGAAGTAATCGCCAGAATCCTCAGTATTTTCATTACACCAATTCCACGTGATTTTACAACAACACATTTACAGTGTAACCTCTCAAACACTTGATGGCAGCTTCCTGGAGCATCATTCCTTGGCTACTGGGGCAAAAAAAGTTTTAAGGCCCCACCCAAAACCAGGCATCCCACTATCCATAGAGATCCGGGAGGCTGACCACAGAGTTATGGGGAAATATTTCAGTGTTAGGGTTTGGTTGCTACATGGCATTATGGAAATAGACAAACTGGAGATGGGATCTGCACTGTCTGACCACGGAGTTATCATGGACTGCCAATGTCTGCAGATGATTTGTATCTCACCTCATGCCCTGTTGGACATTGTTGCAGGATACTGCTTCAGAGAGATGTTGGCTTTGGTTGGGATTTTTGTGGGGTTTATAATAATTTTGACAATTTCTTTGTTGAGGATATATTATGATTCATTCTCAACTGATTTAATTTGGAAGGAATGAAGGAAAGAAAGAGAGAAGAAGAGAGAAGAAAGGAAGGAAGGAAACGAGGAAGGAAGAAAGGACGAAAGGAAGAAAGTAGGAAGGAAGAAATGACTATAGTATAGATAGATAGATAGATAGATAGATAGATAGATAGATAGATAGATAGATAGATAGATAGATAGATAGATAGATAGATAGATTGGTTGATTGATTGACTGCTTGAATGACTGATTGTTTGATAGAATAGACTGAAAGACTGATAGATTGATTGATTGATTGATTGATTGATTGATTGATTGATTGATTGATTGATGGATTGATGGATTGACAATTCCAATATATCACTAATTATCCAATCAAAAAGATTTTAATTTTCTATAACTGTCTCACTGGCCTCATTCCTCAATGGTCAAGGCCAACCATGAAGCCACGAGATTGCTTGCATGTTTCATCAGGAGACAAGTGGAGTTCTTAAATTGACCATGGTAGTTCCAGTGATTGGAATATGCCCACTTGTGACATATCATTCCTGAGATCTGAATTATGATAGATAACCTGTGTACTTCAAAGAGGGGTGAAGGCAGAAATGCTTCAGAATAGCTGCTGGCCAAATGCATTCTCTGATTTGAACTGATTATCCCCTTGTTCACTGGATCAGAACGACCTCAAGCGGACAGGCAAGGAATTAATAAGGTCAAGAACTCAAGAATTGATTCAAGATGTTGTTAAACACTGCCTGTGTTGGATTATACCAGTACCAGTATTTCAGGATCGGATGCTTGTAATACATGTATGTATGGCATTTGCGCATTCTGCCGAACGTGGTTTGGATGTAAACAACGTGGATTTTAGTGTATTTTACAATATATCCCAACAAATGTGCCAAATACCTGGTTCTTAGTGATTTCTTACCATAATCTTTGATCAAGCATTTATGGTAATTCTATTGGTCTCCAGTGGCACTTTCCACATGCAACATGTTTGGCATACATGTGTGTGAACTCTGAACTGCTGAAAGTCTTTGACCTGGAAGAAAATATCCACATCACTCTTGGCCTCTCTCTCTCCCAGGAGATGCCAAGCCACCCTTCTATGCAGGAAGAACATCTCAAGAAATACCAACAGGTCACAGTTTGTGAGGGGATTCACTGAGAGGCTGGGGGAGCAGAGAGTGTAGGCGGATCCAGGGGGGGGGGGGGGCTTCATCAGATTAATCTTTCATATATTATTATATAAATGGGAAAAACCAGTTCTACTCCAATGTTATAAATATCCCCTCCCCTCCTTTAGCAAAAAAACTTGGGATAGATCTGCCCCTGGAAAGCGCTAGGGACTTGCAGGGAGGAGCAAAGGAGGGAGCCTGACCTAGATCTGAACTCCATGACCCCCTGATTGACCCCTGAATTGACCCTGGGGCAACTGGAGTCTGCAGTACCAAAGGCAGTACTCAGCATGTCATGATGGGGCCTGTGATGGGAGGGTGTTGATAGCAACATGCTGTATGGCCCACAATGAGGCAGCTCCAGGAGAGGAGGGCTACAACCTGCCTACAACTGGATGGAGGATAAGATGGTACAAGTTAAATCCACAAAATCTGGTAGCATGCAGAGTTTGGTACCCCAGGCATCTGCTGGCATCTACAGTGCTTGATCTCAAGTGGTCCATATCCACATAAAAGTCAAGCACTGAACCAGGCTGACAAGAATAAAGTGCAGGAATATTAATTTTGGTTTGGGAGAAAGGCACCACAACATGGACACCACTGCAACATGGGAGACATGAGTTTGGCAAAGGATGATTGAATAAACTAATAAAACATATAATTATATCGATAATAAATTTGGACCAAATGCTATTGGCCTACACATTTGACTAGCAGCTTCAACTTCCTATAACACTATTATATTTGAATTTTGATTACATTGTGTGTCACAAAATAAAAATCTAATAATTCTGAAAGATCTCCAATTACTAAAATAATGTTAGGCCTACTCACTGTGTGGATGGATGTCACTGTGCAAGAGGGTGATGGATATAGGATATGTTTGGATTTGGGTATTACATCCTGCATTTATCATGGACTGTGGGAGGACACAGCAGTAAGGACATACTTTCAGAAGACTCTTTATGACATTTTAACTTCATACCATACATCAAGCTTCATAATACGTACACAGCAAGAGAAATAATTGCAGGGTAAACTAGAAGACACACTAAATGTACAACATAAATTATGCTGGCGACTTTGATAGTTTGACACTACATCATTCCAAGAAAATATGACATTCTATCAACTCCATGACATGGTAATTAGGAGTTAGAAATATTCTGAAAATGTATAGGGGGTCTAAGGGGGGGGGTGCACCTACATACCCCCTACCCCCTCATAAGTGAAGGTAGTGGTTACAGGTACCCCCATCCAGCCCATATATTTCAACATGTCAACACATACTGCAGAATGCCATCTGCTAAACTTCTCACTCTAATAAATTGTGACCATTTTGCTTGATCTACCTACCAGCCTTTTCTACAGCAAGTTTCCACCAGACTTTCTAGCCATAAATAGAGTGTCTTTCAGCATTTAATGAGTTTTGCTGAAAGTAGAGCCCGGAACCGCCGTGAAATTTAGCCGTAGCCAGCCACAAAACCATTTAGTCAAAGTTAGCTGCATCTTGTCAACTTAGCCGCCGAAAAACCAGGCAGTCGCCGCCGCCGAAATACCATGATAATTGTCAATCAAAGCTGTGCAGTTCCTATGCATTCAACAGAGGTGTAGAGGGCTTGATTGGTGTTAGTACTTCCTAATAGAATCAGTTTCTGATTGGCATTGAACAGAAGGTGTCTGATTGCCATTGAAGTGTCAATGTCTGATGAATTGGCATTGAAGTGTCAACTGGTCCAGATCGAATTGCAATTAGGTCTTCAATACAAAGACAATCAGTCCAATTGACAGAAGGTCACCAATTCAACCAAGATGTCCCTATTGTAATGCAACATTCTAGCCATGGCTTCAAACAGCCTTACAATCACACAGAAATTAAAAGTTTTACAAATCATCAGTAGCTATCAGTTACAGTAAAATAATGAGAAGTATTTACATTCAGCTGTTTGTGTACATCAATGAAATGACAGCAGGCCCTACCTATCCATTACATTGAAATGAATTGTCTTTTTGTAATTGGGTAACTTGTTGCCTATGAGTGATTCATTCAGTGACTTCTCAACATACTGGTGCCAGTTCCAACCATGAGCTACAATTATCCTCACCAAGACAACATTTCATTATTTCATTATTTATTTCATTATTTGATTGATACATTTTAGTCGAAAATGATCAGCTAAGTCACATAAGTTAGTCGAAAATGGTCAGCTAAGTTGAAGTCACAAAACTTGGCTAAGTTGAATAAGTTAGTCAGGTTTGGTTCAAGTTAGTCACCAAGACATGACTGACTTGGCTCCGGGCTCTAGCTGAAAGGCACTAAACTTCAATTACTTAGTTCTGAAATTGCATGTTAATTCACTTTAAACTTTAAAAGCTACATTTCTCGTCAGGAAATTAAGCAGTAATGACCAATTTGTCAGATAGGAATGTAGGAGACTTATTTTTCTGGCTATGATCTCTTTTTGCACAAATAATAACTAATTCATTTATATACCAAATTGAAGTTTTTTCACTAAATCTTCTCTGAAAAATATGTATAATCAAAGGCAGATTACCAAAAGTCTGCCTTGGGTATAATATTGTAGGCTATATACAGGATGCAAACAGACAAACTGAAATGGTTTCTAAATTTTCTCAAACATAGCATTTTATCAATCATCCATAAGATCATTATTGAACAGTTTAACAAGTAGGTACAGTGGTACACCATGGACCATTAAACCCTACAATCGTCATACCACAATTATATGACAAACAGTATGTCATTAGGGACCACTTTCACAAACACTCCAAACATTTCACTGCAATGCAACAACTCCATCTTCGGACAATTAAGTCTTTTGGAATTCATCGAATTGTTAATAATGTGGAAAATATTGACAGTTGGCTCCTAACAATTTAGTATAATGATTATTTGGCCAAAAGGCCTGAAATACTCCAAATTGAGCATTTAACAGATGACTACCCACCACATGGCTAGCCCATCAGCAGCAGCCAAAATGTTTTTACCCTCGGCAATGTATACATTGCCGACGGGTATTGTAGTTACTTTGGGAAAATTTGTCCGTCCGGCGGGCGGGCGGGCGGGCGGGCGGGCGGGCGGGCGGACGGGCGGGCGGGCGTCCGGATAACGGGCGTCCCACTTGTGTATTGGGAGTAATGCCAAAACTATGGAATGTATACTTTTTATTTTTGGGACATTATTATATCTTTTATCCTAGTTGTACCTATTAGAGGTTTAATCCACATGAGATTAAAACTTTTCTCACAATTATTGAAAAATGTGAAAAAATATTTTTTTGTGTATTGGGTGTCAAGCCAAAACTATGGCATGCATATTCATCATTTTTGGGTAAATATTGTATCTTTTATCCCAGTTGAGCCTTTCATAGGTCTAATCCCCATGACATTAATACTTTTCTCACAATCATTGAAAAATGTGAAAAATTGTTTATTTTTTGTTTCTGTGACAGAGCTAAAAAACTGCAGTACTTTTGACACTGAAATTGGCATATTGTATGTATTAAATACCCAAGATGTGTTTTTTGTGGGTCTAAATGCTCTGAGAAAGTTGAACGGACGACAATTTACCAAAAATATGAAAAAATACTATTATTTTAAACTTGTATAATTCAGTCAATTTTGAAGTTAAATCTATGAAATTTTCCACTTAGGTGTCTAACTTATGCCTCTTTAAACATCTCTAATCAGTTGGAATGTTGGTCCTATGAATTTTTATAAAAACCCAAAAATTCGAAAAAATGCCAATTTTCCAATATTTCTGCATGAAAAGCCAAATGGTAATGGGTAAGTTAGTTAACTTTAGGTCTTATTGTAGTTAGACACACTATTGACTAATATTCACAGCCATTGCATGAGTTGTTGCAATTTTTTCCATTGAAATGTATGATTGAAAAAAGGCAAAAAATCATTAAAATGTCTATTTACTCTCCATTTCCTTCTGATGTCATACCAGTCGTTGACATTTTTTTTGTCAAAATAAACCTGACATGTTTCACATCATCATCATGCTGATTTTGAACAATATGAAAACTTTTATTGGCAGCATAGGTCAATATTAACAAAATTAGATAAATATTAAGGATTTTCAGATAATCATATAGTAAATATTGGCCCTGGTCAATCAAATTTGCCACAATTATGTCTAAATTTGACTTTTTCTACCTCTCCTCATGAAATATTATATGACACTAAATCTTTTTAAAACTGCCAATTATTATAACTTTATGGTTAATATCTAAACTCAGTGATGTAAATTTTTAGAAGATGAATAAATGTCAGCCCCTTTTATTTAGTTGTTTGCATGAAAATTAAATGTGATTGAATCAGACAGATTGGCTTTTGTTGAATGGAGCACTGGAGAAGTCTTGATTATGTAATGTTATGTCACAGGGTAATTGTCTTCCCTGCTAATCCTTTGACAAGAAATCTTAAACTCTCAATTGTAAAGTTCTTAATGGTTTAAATCTAACATCAGTTATGTACATTTTAACATATAAAGTACTGTCAGCTTACTTTTATCTTGGTCTTTAATGAAAAACATATAAGACAGACTGGCAATAAGACCACTATGTATATATAGAGGGTTATCAAAGAAAATTACTTGGCATGCAAATCCAATTTCTGCAAATTTCAGTGTGTAATTTTACATTTCAAGACATTATTGGATAAATCTGTCTTTTAATTCATTTTAAAACTCACTCCAATTGTATTTTTAGCATTTTAAAGAAATATTGTTTAGGGGGTAAAAGTGTCATCATTGGAAGGGGTCCAGTTTTTTTGTGAATGGGCCTGGAGACAGTATGTCTGTGCTTCATTGTACCCCTCCCCTCCAGCCATTCATGTTATGTAACATTGTGTCACTAATCCTGTCCAGTGACCAAAGCTGGGAACAAAGGAGCACAAAAGCAGTGCACAGCACCCTCAACTTTTTAACAAATTTTCTTTTTTCTTAGAAATATGTCCAAACTGCATTGACACCAACTTAGTAGTCTTATATTGAACAAATAAAGAAATTTCCAATTTTAATAAAATATTTAGGCCAACTAGAAGCTGAGATATGACTTTTTGTAGCCCATACAGGCTGTACACAGAGTTGGGACATCTTTCTCTTGTTTTGTTTTTCTTTACAGCTATTGTTATTCTCCAAAGTTTGACCAGCATTTAACCTTTGTATTAACTAGCAACTTGCTTAGTCTTAAAAGATATATATATACTGGCATAAACCTTGTTTTAGTGTTACTATTTACAATGGTTTTGGTTGGAGACATCTTATCTATAATTTATGTTTTTAGACCCATATTCCATATTTGTAATTTATGATAAGAATAGCTAAGACTAGATAGACTAGATAGATAGATAGATAGATAGATAGATAGATAGATAGATAGATAGATAGATAGATAGATGGATAGATAGATAGATAGATAGATAGATAGATAGATAGATAGATAGGTAGGTAGATTGATAGATAGATAGATAGATAGATAGAAAGATAGAAAGATAGAAAGATAGAAGGATAGAGATAGATAGATAGATAGATAGATAGATAGATAGATAGATAGATAGATAGATAGATAGATAGATAGATAGATAGATAGATAGATAGATAGGTAGATAGATAGATAGATAGACACATGTAGATAGATAGATATATATATAGATAGATAGATAGATGCATACATAGATGGATAGATTATTAGAGTAATTTTAATCCTGTACAATTTCTAAAGCTTTACAATGATTCAAGATTCCTATACATGGATATATCACAAAATCCAATCATCAACTGGAATTATTCTATTTTCTCAATTTAATCTCTTTTTACAAAAAGCACAAAATCAGCCATAGGCCTACTTGCCTGAATCACATGATCCAGATTTCATTTTGACTAGAAGATATATCATTTCAAGTTTAATCTCTTGGTAACCATTGACTTTCAGTGATGTTTCATTGGACCCCCCCCCCCCCCTCATCACAGTGGCACACTTCTGAGGTGTGTGAAGTATGCCACCCTCCATTCTTTTGTCAGGTTACATAATGGCATTGCATAAGGTGATTAAAAGATTGGGGTACAGCAGACAATAGCCAATTGATATGGGTGTTTAGCAGCTGAGGAGGGGGACTAAGGAAGCCCCTTTAACCCCTTTAAGGGGAATGTCTGCAAGGATAATGTAATTTAACTGAAATTGTTACAACATCCAACAATTTACATGGCTACATTCTAAAATGGATCCAGGATCAAGATGATGTAGAACTGAAGTCAATGACACTGTTTGATTAGATATAAGATTTACAGACAGAAATTTATTGAACTGATAGATATCTAATTTTTGTTCAAACAATAGCTACCCTTATTGCAATTCAGTTTTATGCAGTTTAAATGAAATAGTAATTTTATCTTTTCTGCAGGAATTATGACACATCTTAATAGAAAAACTGATAGTTGGATTGATCAAACTACCAAAAATCTATCTATCTATCTATCTATCTATCTATCTATCTATCTATCTATCTATCTATCTATCTATCTATCTATCTATCTATCTATCTATCTATCTATCTATCTATCCATCCATCCATCCATCTATCTATCTATCTATCTAAACAGTCCCCTACATGTCCTGATCGTTTTCTGACTGTCTTTATCTCAGTTGTTGTCCATTTCTAGGTGTCTTTTTAATGGTCATTACCTGTCTATTGTGCACTGCATTGCTTTATTTTCCTGTCTGTCACCACTGTATATTACATTCAGACAAAAATAAGTTTGATAAAAAACCAACTTTCTAAAATGGTAGTGGAAGAGGGGACGAATTACTGTGGGTAATCCATGCCGGATAATATTGTTCTTAATATTGTCTCCGAAACCAGTCATCTTCTTGACTTCATTTTTTTAAAATTTTATTTCTCAAATTGCTCGTTCACAAAAAGGCACAGATTTTGCCACAGGCCACCAATAGGCATAGTGGAATACTTGCCTGAATTTCATTATCCAGATTATACCAAATTATACCACTTCAACAGTACAATGTAACGTCTTGCTAATTGCTAACCATTGATTTTCAGTTCATTTGATCTTGTGCCACACTTTTTGACTCCTTGCCCAAATTTTAACTGTTTCCCCTCTTTTTCTGGGGGGGACCCATCCTGCAAGCTGATTGCATGTGGATTTTGAATTCCCGCCAATACAAAATGGCAGACAGGAAACATTTATATTATTTTGCTCACAGCTCTTGGCCATTCAATGAAAGTTTTTCAACGGGAATTTCATGTTCATGAGGATATTAGAGTACCCAGTGGGGTCCTGCCTCAATGTATCCCACTGTCTGGAGAATAGCCGCTGAGTAGCCGAGGGTATGCTGCCGCGCAGCCTATGTTTATGATTTCCATCAGTTTATTGATATTAGGAAGAACACAGAAAGGCATCAACCCATTTGACCCATTTCAGTGACCCAATTTGACCCCCTAATCAGGTCAGAGTTTCACCAACTCAGCATCTTTCATTTTGGTATTTACTGATTTGGTACTGAGTGAAAGGTACCACCCATTATAGCATTTCTGAAGTACTGGCACTACATGCTCCTAGATCTGAGATTCAAGATACCAGGAACTAAATATCCAGGATATTCGTATATCTTGCAACTTGCAAACTCAACAAAGCTTTATTGTGTCTAACAAATACTGCCTTCCTCCCTCCCTTTCTTCCTTCCTTCTCTTCTTCCTCCCTTCCTCCCTCCTTCCTCCCTCCTTACTCCCTCCTTCCTCCCTCCTTACTCCCTCCTTCCTCCCTTCTCTTCTGCTTCTTTTTCTCCCCTTTTCCTCTTTTTCTCCCCTTTTCCTCTTTTTCTCCCCTTTTCCTTTCTTTCTCCCTTCTTTCCCCTCCCTCCTTCCTCCCTCCCTCCCTCGATCCCTCCCTTCTTTTCTCCCTTCTTTCCCCCTCTTCCCCCCTCCCTCCCTCTATCTTTCTTCATTCCTTCATTCTTCCCTTCTCCATCAATCCTTTCTCTCTTGCTTTCCTCTCCTTTTTCATGCCCCTCTTTCCTCCCTTATTTTCTTCCTCCTTCTGCCTCCTCCATTCTCCTCTCTCTCTTCCAATAATAATTTCATTATTTGCATTTTTTTCAGCATAACCTTGTAAGAAACTAAAGAAAGCAAATTAATGCCAAATGGTTAGTGAACCAAGACTGCTTCTTAAACAAAGAGTAAACACCCCCTGAAACATGCTGGAATCATTCTGAAAACACCCAGAAAACATTCACAATTTCACCAACCACTCTCCTCTAATGTTTATTGGAAGCAGACGCAGATGTAACCTGAATACAGCATTGTCACATGTGCAACAAGTACCAAGGGTATTTTGGAGGAAAAAATCCTTTGTTTTTTTGTCAATGTTTTCTTAGTTTTTTCTTCCTATTTAGTCTATTTTTCCCTCTTTTGACATTTTCAGCTGTTCGTTTACTCTTTATTCCTTGAGGGAGGTGTCTTTAAAGGAATCAGAGCCTTCATTTTTGTTTCTCTGTGCATTTCTGTCAATTTCTGACTTGTTAAATCAAGTTAGACCTTTAAAAGGATGTAGTTTCATCAACTGTAGCAACATTTCTCAGTGTCCAATTACTGTCTTGTACTGTGACAAAGGTTTCAGGCATGTTTGCTTAAAAAAAGTTCAAAGTGTGTAAACTTCGAAAAATATCAGATAACTAGAATCTGTGTTGCTACATCCTTCATCTATCTATCTATCTATCTATCTATCTATCTATCTATCTATCTATCTATCTATCTATCTATCTTTTCATCTATCTATCCATCTATCTACCCATCTATCTACCCATCCATCTATCCATCTATCCATCTGTCCATCTATCCATCTATCTATAGATCAAATGTTGTTTTTTTTGGGGGGGGGGTCATTATCATTGACCGCTCCTTGAACATGCAACAAGGTTTTAATTTGCATTGTTTAAATTTCAGTATTACTTTTTTTTATTCTGGCATATACAAAACTTACCCAACAAAAGTTATTAACATACCCAGTAACAGTCTGTGTCATCTCTGCAATTGCTGAAAACGCCAATTTGATTTTTTCAAAAAGAAATTATTTTGCACTTATAAAAAGTATTTTCTATTTCATATTAATTATGGGTTAAACACATGCGAAACAGTCAAACAATCGAGTTGTATGGTAGATTAAATCTAAATATTCAATTTGTCTCATACCAGCTGATATTCATGTATTAAATTGCTTCACCATTTCATGTGTTTAGCTTAAAGTGCTCATACAAGGACCAATATGTACCCCATAGTCCCATACATGTCTATAATATAGAGTAGGTCGGGGCATGCAGCCCCCCTCAACTTCGAGATGCGATTTGACCTACTTTTTATGGTCAATTCTTTGAATGCTTATGCTGTTAGGAAGGGATCACTTGACTGTATTTATAACTAGCGAAACAAATGTCTACCAATTTTAATAAAGGAGTTACGGCCATTTTTTGTAAAAAAATTTAAATGGCCTTCTTACCCCACCCATCAGGCAAGAAGCCACCGATTATAATCCTATGGCGATTTTTTTGGCGAGTGCATTCAGCTTGAAAGTTATTTCTTGGGGTTCTTCTATCATTTTTCAGGCATTCTTTTCACTTTTTCTGAATTTCACAATTTTTCTGTTCATACATTAATTTTTAAATATTTGTTGCCCTGTTTCAATTTAGGCCATTTGTTTTCTATTTCAATTAGCTATTCTATCAAGATTTAAGGTAAAGTACACATTATTAAATGGTTCCTGAAGCAGCTTCGAGGCCCCAGTGAAGGGGGCCTCATGGGTCATGCCATGTGGGGCATCTGGCCCCAAACCCACATATTTTAATTTGACCTCTATATTTCAAACTAAAATGCAAAAAAGATGATCAAAATCATATTTATGTGATGGTCTTAAAGTAAAGCAATGCAGATATCCATTATACTTTTAAAAATTTCCAAGGTTATTTCTGACAACCACTTTCAAAGAATTAGTCAAAGCTACAAAAACAATGCACATTTTTTGTTTTTTAAATTTCTACTATGGTTTGGTGCTGTTCGCCTTGAAAATTTGTGACGTCACCTAAAAAGCCTCTAGCTTCAAGCCTAGCAATAAGAAAACGCACCAAAAATGTAAGTTTAGATATAAACCTGGGGGGGCCTCTCACCTACCCCGGGCTTCTTGCCCCGACCTACTCTATACCAGGGCCTCGGAGTTGGATAGCCAGTGAACCGACTCCAACTCCTTTGCCATCCCGAAGAAACGACTCTGACCCTGATTCCTTGGGTTTCCCGAATTTCAACTCCCGACTCCTGACTCCCCTTTTCAGCATGATTTGCACACTATAGATGCATGTGGTTAGCAAATAAAAAAATATATTCCACAATGTTTTCATTGTTAATGTTCAGTAGTTTAAGAAGTTTTGCATGGTCGGGCTTTAAAAATTTGATACAGTTCACATTGTTTTAGTTTTTGTCAATTATCTAAATAATTTTTATACTAATAGTAATCACGATTCAACGAATTAATTTTTGACTCCGACTCGACCTGAAAACCAGAGTTTGACTCGGCTCCACGTGAAAATCAAAGTTTGACTCCGACTCTACCCAAAAACCTCCAACTCCGCGACTTCTGACTCCGATGCCCAAACCCTAGTATATGGTGTAGGCCTATATCCACTACAATAACATAATGCTATATCTCATATCAGCTATCTTAGGAATACGTTCCCATCTCAGCTTATATCATACCATGTTGTGTACATTTCAGTAAAAGCACACTTTCTTAGTGCCAAGATGTGCCATATCATTGGTCAAAAAGAAACACGTGGTTCCAGGCACCCCACTACCCACAATGCAGTGCCAAAGGGGTGTTACATGTTACCCCTTTTAGCCAATAAACACTGAGTCCATCAAAAACAAGAAGGGGAGGGTTTCTTCAAATACCTTAGGTACTCTAAGCTAACTCAACCCCAAGACAGGAGTCACAGGACAGAGGCAGACAGCTAGACAGACAGACAACACATGGAGTTAGATAGAAAGGAGTCAGAGGGCAAGATCGATAGACAAGATACAACCAAGATGGCTAGTTCCCACACAAATTTGAAAACTAAATTCAAGGATTTCCTGGACTTTGATAAAAATATCAAATTTCAAGGAGTTTCAGCCACATAAAAAAAATTCTCAAACAAACTTTCCAGGACCACTTGGAATTCTCAGGATTTTCAAGGACTGTTGGACCCTGCAGATAGACACAATTCTGAAATCTGAATGATATAGGAATTTTTTAGCAGGGAAGATAACTGGATACTTTGTGAATAGGGGAAGGGCAGGCCAGTGAATCTGGCAGTGATTGTAGGTGCAAATCTCTTCACGTCAGGAAAAAAGTTTGCAGCTTTTTATCTCTAAAGGGTGGAGTTAAAAGATCTTCACACAGATCAGTGGCTCTCAGTGCAAAGTTAGTGGCCAATGAATCAGTGTGGTCCTAGAAAAAGAAAGTAGTCCATCTAAATTTATTTGACCAATTGACAATCACTTTCCATCTTATTTCAGTGTCTCTTTTTTATCTATCTTTCTAAGTTTCTATCTGTCTGTACATCTAGCTGTCTATCTATCTGTCTTAAATGGATGTTTCGATACCGATACCAGTATCTGCATCGTTGATATCGGCACCAAAATGTTGTATCGGTATCACATCGCAGGCACTGCTCCATATATATATAACCAATGGCAACAGTATCAGATTGGTATCGAATATCGGTGTTGTTGCAAAAAATCAGTATTGGTGTCGAATCGGAAGTTAAAAAGTGTTATAGATCTGCGAATCTTTACTATCTATCTATCTATCCATCTATCCCGGTGTATTACTATCTGAGTGTCTGGCCGACTGTCAATCACATATAATTCAATAAACCGACTGGTCTGCACACTTTACATGCATGGCCATTGATGACTTCGAATCCTTTATTAAAACCACTGCATTAGCATTGGCGAATGGGTGTTTAATATCTTGATCAAATATTTATAGATGTACTTGAGGCCTGGGCCTATGTGAAGAATCGTTGAAATACTGTTAAAACCCCTCAAATATGCATATCAGCACATCAAATCAAATGCACATTCAATTAACAATCGATTCACACTCATTTTCAACAAATTTATGTCCAATTTCAATTGATTTGCATTTTGCATTCAGTTTGGATCCCACTGATTTTGAGTTTTCATGCTGAAATATCTTTGTACATATTTAACATGTATTTTATGAAGGAATCTTTCCAATACAAACGTGCCACAACTGGAGATTTACTTATTAATAATCTAGACCCTCCCAAACATACACACATCTGGGCTGTATTTTGTTTGGGTGCCCTCGCTTTGGGTTTTAGGAGGGGTCAAAGGTTAAAACCAGCACTCTTTGGGGCAAGGAGGGCCCTGGGATAAGCTGTGGTACCAGGTCAATACATATCATGTCCAAAAGGGTAAATATGAATGGCATTTGATGGCATATATGATATAGGGAGCTAAACATGTGTACATGATTCATGTTAGTCTGCAAGTATATTTGATTACAGCAAATTAATTTCACCCTTGATTGGTTATTGAGTCTCATTACAATCAAATTGAATCAATAGATTGATTTTGTTTATGATTTTGGCTGAATTTAAAAAAATTTAAGTAATTGCATCTTAGAAATGCGCCGATACCACTTTTTCCTTCCAATCCAAAAATGATGTTTGTAAGTTGTATTCAGTTGCCGATATGACCGATATAGATACCAAATGTTCTGATGCCGAAATCATTGGTTATATAGAGCAGCGCCTCCAATCCGATACCGATAGGCCCACTACTTTCTGGTACTGGATCAGCAATGACATTGATACTGAGTATTGGATCGGTACTTTCCTATTTGTAATCATTGTAAAATGGCTTAAAATTAAACATTTTATAAATATTAATTAATGGGGTCTCTGAAACACAGTGGATTTTAAACATTCCAGCAGTCCTTCTTAATTGTTGTCCTTTTTTAGCCATATGTATTATATACATGTATAGTAAGCCTACAGTTTACAATTTACATGCACCTTTTGGGCTTAAGATGCATGAAATTCGATGTAATATTCTCTAACCCTCAAACTTGGCAACTAGCACTTGTTGAATTTCACAGCCTTGACATAATAAGGAAATTGTAAATTCCCAAGTTAATCACATCTCCAGATGACTAAATCGTGTAAGAATTATGTGGACTGAAGATTAAAATTTCGTTGTAGGGTCAATTTTAAGCCATATTAATTTGGCAAGAAACTAGTTAAGTTGTAATTAGTCATGAAGCATCTAGCCTTTTACTAAAATTACTTATTACAACAAGACATCAGAAATGATTTTATATTAATTAGTAGGGCCAGGGCTAGAAAAACTGAATTTCCAGGCAGTTTCCCAAGAAAGGTTGCGAAATAAACAACTTCTTATTTAGAGATTTCAGGCCATGACATGCCCAAGGGCCCAAACTCCTTACTTTTTCCAGCCATGAGTAGCGGACACACAAAAAATGTGAATTTCCAGCCAATTTAATTTTAAAAATACGACAAAATTTCCCACAAATGGTCGCGAATGAAGTGACTTCTTCAAAGTCAAAAATGTGGACCTTTCTTCAAAAATTTCCAATGAGATTTTATTTCTCAGATTTTCAAATGAGATTTTATTTTTCAGATTTTATGTAAAGATTTCCAGGCAATGACTTGCCCAAATTCCTTACTTTTTCCAAACCTGTAAAGTATGATTTCTCTATGAAAAGACTCACATGCCATTCTTCCAGGTCAAGTCATAGCAGTATAGCAGCCATAATGCAATTAGCAGTGCAATATAATTCATCAAGATAGGGCCATACCATGTAGACTTGTTTATGCCTATAATGCATTAGCTTATCTAGGGGTTGGTTGGTAGATTATACTAATGGAAAATAGAGTATCCTTGCCACAGCCCTGGGGAATTAATTAATAGGGAATGTGAACTAGCACTGTTAGATAATGAAACAGTAATTAACTCAAATGAACCGTATCAATTGAATGATTAACATATGATTACTGATATAGATTGATATAAATTAAGAAGTGCACATATAGCATTGGGCATTATTGTTAAATTTATAAATGGAAGTATTTGTACGTTGGTCTGGGTCATGCACAAGAAGTGATTTATCTAATCATATATTTTGGAGTTCTTTGTTTAAAAATATTATTTAAAGCCTTCGGGCCAAGGTCTAAGAAAAACGTCATTGGGGCCTATTTATAAGATAAAGTTTTCTTACTTGATCATGTAAAATTGCAACTACAGACAAGAACTACATCTGATTCAGAGAGTGGAAAAATCATATTTCAATTTTCAATGGATTATTTCAATTTTCCAAAACAAGTTTACATCCAAAACAAGTATCACACCTTCTCAATATCATAGCCCATTCAATGGATACTTGCCGTGTTCTTTTTTTAAACAACCAATTTTCTGAAGTTTATGCCTTTCCAGATACCAAACAGCTGGTCTCCATACAAACTGACGTAAAGTTACACAATGAAATATACAGTAAAACCCCTTTGAAGCATTCAATAAGTCAAATTTTTAATAATTACTTTTTTACACTGATTCTCTTTGAACTCAATAGTCATGTTATCATAGTCCACTTTAAAGTTTCACCCAACCATCGTCAAGTATACAAAAATGTAGGCTACTGAGTAGCCTAAAGACTTCTTTGTGCTCTCACAGTTCTCCAAATAAAGATTGGCCTGTATATTGTCACCCCAACTGTTACTGAGACTGAGAAATATGTGTGGAATTGGGTCAAGTTTAAAGTCTTAAACTTGAGATGCCCCACATTTTCAAATCGTCTGGTTTCGACGTAAAGTTCAATTTCAATCACAGATTCTGTAGGTATTCTTTCATTGCTGTTAATTAAAGAAATGCTGAAACTTTGATATCTTACCTTGAAATGTCGCCACAGCAAGGAAAAGCCTAATCCAAAAGAGAAGATGAGAAGTTTTGAGGATCGTTCCAGTTCCATTTTGGAATTTTACAGTTCGTTCCATGATTGTCTGGCTATTCAATCGAAGCTGGAGTCACAATCTAACCCTGCCAAGAACAAGCCCAGCTTGTCACGATACACAGTCTTGTTTCATTTGGTAATCCTGGCATATGTTCTTCAAATGTAAGCACAACTTTTGCCTACCTGATGCTCCTGATCCGCACCGCGTGAAATCTAAATTTCGTCTGCTGCGTGCTGCAAACGAAACTCCGCCTCCAACTTTACCCCGCTCCTTGTGCGCCTGGGCAGAACAGAATTACCATATTCAACAGGTGAGGGTAGTGAATATTTGCATAGCAGCTGACCCAGAGAGTGAAAGTGAAAGGAAAGCCACGTGGACGTGTATAAATATGTGATTTGAGTACAGGTTGGACGTTTTCAGAGCTTTTTAACCATGGTGCTATCATTGTGACCAATCATAACAAAGCAAATATTTGCTCAATCTTCACCAAAATTGTCGGGAATTATGTATGACACAGGCCTCCCTCCCGAGCAGCAACGTAAATCAAACCTTTGGCTACGTAATTATGTTGGTTAGAATCAAACGCTGGGCCAAACAACGTATGACAAAGGTAGGGCAAAGGTAATTTCCAAACGTTGCACTCAGATGGAAAACCAAACGTAGGTCGCAACCTTAGTAAGAGGTTGGCAGATAGTTTGTTTTATAGTTTGGCCTAACGTTCGAGTCACACTTAAGTCATACCTTTGGTTGAGAGGTTGGAAGAACGTTTGGTTGTAACGTTCGGCTAAACGTGTCAGTCATACGTAAGCCATACCTTTGGTTGAGAGGTTTGAAGAACGTTTGACTATTACGTATGACCATACCTTTGATTTATAGGTTTGTCGAACATTCATTTGAGAGGTTTTTAAAACCTTAGACTATTACGTAAGTCATACCTTTGGTTGAGAGGTTTGAAGAATGTTTGACTATTACGTATGACCGTACCTTTGATTCATAGGTTTGTCCAACATTCATTTGAGTGGTTTTTACAACCTTAGACTATTACGTATGACCATACCTTTGATTCATAGGTTTATCAAAGGTATGGTCGCACATTTGGCAATACGTAAGTTCCAAGGTTTCTCCAACGTGTTTTTGATATGTATGGTCAACGTTTGAAAGTAATGTTCAGGCCAAACGTCTGATCATACGTATCTGCCTAAGGTTTGTTGAAGGCCTGTAAAAAGTTGTAGAATCTGGGATCCTGAGTCTATAAGTGAGACTTGTAGCACCATCTATTCCAAACCTGTTCCAATCTATCTGGTAACTTTGAAATTATAAAAACTCCAACAGGATGCTTGCTGGTGATAATTGGATGAAGTCATAAAGAAATAGTAGCTGATCCAGTAAAAAAATTACCAAATAAATATCTCTTAAAATATGAAAGATTAGATAGGCCAAAAAAAAATTCTGAAGTATTACTCAACCACAAACGAGCAAGAGAGAATCAGATAAGACCAGAGTTGAACTGAGCCTACTTGCACCTCAATGCCACCTATCCAGTAGGCCAATTTGGATTGGGATTTTTCCAACTCTTCAGAGTTGCAGCATTAATCCCTTACAAGGTAAGTGAATATTCTTGTTTATTTTAGTCCTTAAATGGACTGTAGACTGCTTGGTAAAACAAGGAAGAAAAGTCTACTAATTTTGGAGCCACCTTCAGTGCTTGCTGCTTGGCTCTGCTCTCTCCATCTCTCTATGTTTTTCTCTTCTCTTCACTGTTTAATTTATGTTTTCTCTTTGCAGATCTCCAACAATCAAGACCAACCACCCATCCAAAGACCTAAAAAAAAAAAAAATTCTTGAAAAATTTTACCCCCCCCCCCAAAAAAAAAAATTCCTGCATGTAAAATCATTATATGATAGCATTCTTCATAATGAGGGCCAGTACTCAACGGCTTTATTTAATTTTATTTAATTTTGTTTTTTGGAGGGGGGCAGGGCAGGCCGGGTGGCTGGGTCCGCCTGAAGCAATGCGGCAGTCCCCCGGGGGATCCGCCCCTGGCCAGCGCCTAATCCACGTTCAATATCGCCGATTGACAGGCTGATTGTGAAGCATTTACAACCGCCACATACCGTATGATGGTGTCAGTATATCAAGAATACTCTTGCTATCCTTCGGCAGTCGATATATCGTATACTACGGTGGAATTGAATGCTCTTAGAGCGAAATACTACCCAACACAAACCCAGGTCCGCCATTGCCAGCCTCCCTCCTCGATCTAATGTATTCATTGCGCATGCGCAAGAACCAGCGCGCTGGGCTGGCCTGCTACGCCTGACGCCCCAGAGGCGTATAACGACCGTTCCTTCAACGTGGGGGGTACGTTAATATCAGAGGTTGGAGAAATACGCAATATTTACGATATATACGTACGTAATAATCTCGTAACCATTTGTCAGCAAAATACGTAGTTTTAGAACGTTTGGTCCGATGTGGACGGGAGGTTTAATGCTACCTTAGACCAACGTTCCTCAAAGGAAATTGTCCACAAGGGCTGGATTATCCATTAGACTGAGTAGGCTATAGCCTAGGAGCTCCTAGGGCCTCACACCTCAGGGGGGCCTCACATTTGGTGAAAAAAAATTAAAATAAAATTTGCCTAAATTTCGAATTTCGGAATTTGAAGTCAAAAATAAATTGAGAAAAATCAAGAGGACAGGGTGTGGTCAAATGCATATTAAGGGACACGCAAATTTATAATCACAAATGGTGAGGCCTTGAAATCCTGTTTATATAATATATCAGACGAAGCTCCCCTGGACTAAATCGTACAATTACACTAGCAAAATTTTTGCAATTATCATGTGAAAATTAGTGTGATTATTGCTGAAATTTTTACACGGTTTTGAGTGCAGTTTTTCATTGCAAAGACACTATGACAATATTAGGACCCCAGGGACCTATTATCATCAGGTGCGGTGTCCTAATTTTGTGATACTTCAAAATGACACTGTAAATTAACAGTATGTACAACATACATTTTATATTTCTAAAAGCAATCTTGATCACTTAATTTGTCCGTTATTTCTGAGACTTGTGTAGTTTTCACTTTTTTACTTAGTGCAACAGAGGCATAAAAATGGGTCTAAAAATCAGAGGAAGCTAGGCCTGCTTACGGCAATATTGTCTCGAAATTACCACTCCAAGTTCAAGAAGCTATCGTAGAGTTGTTAATATGGCCATTAAAGCTGTAAATATTGGCGCAACAATTGGTGAAAATACATGTATCTTCGAATAAATGGAAATATGCTCACTTTTTTCTTCTATATTAGCACATTTTTGGGCTTCTTTTGAACATTTTTCACAATTTTCGCAGATATTTTCATGATTATTGGAAATATTTTCATGTTTACTGCAAATACTTTCCTAATTTAAAAAAATAGCATGCAATGCATGCGCCGTGTCCTCGAGCAATTTAATGACCCTTATAACTCAATGGGATATGATCATTACATTAACACATCTCTATAAATTGTTAAAAGTTGCATTCTATCTATAGATCTATCAATCTACCTATCAATCTATCTATCTGTCTATCTATGTGTCTGTCTGTCTATCTGTCTATCTTAAGTAATTGGTTGAAGTATAAATCTGAGGTTGTGGTGCACCCCACTTTGTCTCAGGGTGGAAGGGCCAAAGGGAAGAAGAAGAAGATGCTTCTCAGAAGTCGTCTGCTGAGCAAGGAGGAATTTGGGGGATTAAAGTTAACTATTTAGAGCAGTGAGACATAAGATTAAAGCCAGGGCATCTAGTGCAACAGTGTAAACACTGGGCATCATAATGGCATCATAACTTTAGGTTTTTCTTGCATCTGTGAAATGCTTTTCGATCCACACCAACTTTGATATGAAAATCCCATTGATGACGACAAAGGGCCCGAGGCCCTGCTCTCTGACACAAAAAGTACAATAATTGTGCAGTTGATAATAGAGGAGCTGTGTGTTCTCATGAAATTGGACCAGGAAAATGAATATCAAATCAAGTAGAACTGGGACAAATGCAGTAGAGACAGGGATTTAATTTCTTTCAGCTTCGTTACTAGCGCATGTAATTACGGTTAAACGATCCATTTAACGGCATTTATGACTAATTAAAAATACAATTTTAAGCCCACAAACCGAAAGTGGGAATCACAGGGAAAATTCTGAGATTGGCGGTCTCAGGTCAGGTCCAGCAAGGGGCCTCACACAGAGGTTCAGCCTTGGGCCTCATACTACCTTAATCCGGCCCTGGTATGACACGAACATAGATCTATCAAAGTCAACGGAGCAACAGAGCAAATGCCCTTTTTTGGGAAGTGTCGGAACTCCACAGGTGGGCTCAGTCCTGTTCTATTTATTGCAGGGACGGACGCAGGGGGGGGTCTGGGGGGATGCATCCCCCCCATCAGACCAAAATTTATATATTTTTACATGTTAATTGTATCCGCGCGCAGTCGCGTTATGTCGCGAATTATGCGTTCTGCGATGCGATAGCCCGATAGACCCCCCCACCGGAATTTTCTGGATCCTCCCCTGATTTATTGTATACCTTAAAGCAACTTTGAAAGAAATTAGAAACATTGGAAACAAAGAGGACAATTTACCATCAGAAGTAGCATATATGCAGATGATGTAGACTTTGTAAGATTAGTTTAGTTAGTTAGAAATAAATAAAGACATCACAGAAATTAGTAGAATCTTGAAAAAAATCAACCTCCTCGTAAATAATGACAAAACAGAGTATACTACAATAAACAGAAAGAAAAACAAAAGAGAAGAAGAATGGAGAAATGCAAAAAAAGTTGGATCCCTGCTAGGAGACGAAGAGGACATCAACAGAACAACTGGCTACAGTCGCAATGAACAGATTACAACCGATATGGTCCAGGATTCAAGTAAAACAGAAGACGAAATTAAAATTGTATAGAGCTTTAGTAAAATCAGTTTGGCTCTATAATTGTAGCACATGGGGAGTTTCGTTAAACATTGAACAAAGGCCAGAAGGCAATGAAGAAGAGTGTTAGGCATTATTCACATTAAATTCCCTATCAAAATAGCAAACAAAAACTTATATGAAAAAACAGAAGAAATACCCTTAAAAATTACAATGAGAAAAGCAAGATGGGAACTATTTGGACACATACTTAAAAAGAAGAGACCAAGAATTACCAGCTTATAAAGCAATGGAACTGTACTTCACACCAAGAAAAGAAAACTGATTTAGAGGAAAACCCAAGAACTGATTTACCACAAGTGTTGAAAAATGACTTAAACAAATATTACCACAGCAGTTTCATTTCAAGAGATCATAACTATAGCCGTCAACTTAAATTTAGCAAGATCTAGAAGAATTAAGAAGAGTAGCACAAAATCGAGAAGAATGGTGCCATCTAACGAAAGGAATTTGGAGGGCTGGAGAAGCAGCGACATCTGATGATTAGAAGCGGAACTCCCAAAATGCAATGCAAAATTTCCGCCATGTATGCTTTATGGAGGGTCTAAGCAAAGGGGTTTTTGAACTTATGATTGTTGTATAAATATTAATATAGTCATATAACAAAAACGCGTTGGTGCAAAAACCCCTGTGGGTCTAAGGACCCAAATCCATAGAGAAAAAATCTTTATCCGTCGGTGCAGGGTTAAGGTCAAAAATCAAGTTTGGCTGCCTGACTAATTATTTATGGTGCAAATTTCATCAAAATGATGTCATTGACAGTGGCAGATATATATTTAAATTCCATGGCCATTATGTAGCGAGTATACACTCTTTAACGCAAGAGGTTCTTGCTGGTATATACACTCATGATCAAAATACTGGATTAATTTGTATTTTCAAAGAGTCCGAACTTCTAAGTTCTAAAATTGGTGATTAAATGTGAGGAACTGCAAAGATTTTTTTCACAGACATTAGATATATGTATAAATGTTCTCTAGACTGACGCACCATTTCCCCTTCTGAAAAGCGTACACTCTCGACGAAAATGCCGGAATACTTTAAGAATTTTTCAAGTAAATGCAATATCAATCAATATATCCTGCTACACGTTTCACAGCGCTGAAGGGGAGATTTTTTTTTTATGGGAGGGTGGCCAGATACTGTCTGAATACTGCCTTATGGCCACAAGGACTCAGGGTGCGATTCAGTGCCAGTTTGGGTGTCATCTATTATGACGGAAATTTGCTTCTGGTTGTCCAGAATGGAAACATCCAGGCAGTCTCCTATTTCAGTTTTTAGGAAGAAGAAATGGTACCTCAGTGTAGATAACACTCCAGTTGAAACAATTTATTCATTTTTGGCAATACGCAAGCTTGTAGGGCACCACAAATCCTTCAAAACCTGGAAAATTGAGAAAATTGGGAATTTGCCGTTATTGGCAATTTCACCAGATCCGAACCAAAATAACACTATAGGCAAATCTTGGACCATATTGCACGCAAGATGGATGTTCAACCAACTGATCTGAACCTGGTTCAAGTGACTTTCACTGAAGAATGGCCATATAGCTCAAAAAGAAGCAAAAAACAAGTTGACAGAATCCATGTCAAGTCAAGTGAAGGTGGAGGTCAATGCATGTGGAATTCAACATGATACTGTGATGTTTTTTGGTTGTACACATCAAGATTACGTTGGCATTTTTTGCATATGTTCCAATTTTGTGTCTATGTTGTTGAGGCATGATGCAATTTTTGATGATTTTTCACTAAAAATTATCACTTTTTCTGGGTCGCCCAAAGAAAATTTCAAATAATTCTCAGCCACTAAAAATGGTTTATAATATCATTTATACATAAATCTAATGTTTGAGGAAAAAATCTTTGCAATTCCTCACATTCAATCACCAATTTTAGAACTTTGAAGTTCGGACACCTTGAAAATCCTAATTATTCCAGCATTTTGATCAAGAGTGTATATAAAGAAAAAAAAAATGAATGCAATTAATATCTTAAGCGTCACTCTACTTCTGTTATTCATATATCTACTTAGGACTACTGCATTTGGAACAAAAATTCGTTTATTCGACCTTTTTTGATGCATTATGTCCAGCAACCCATGCCAAATCAATGGTTTTTCTCATCACTGGACCTGACACAGTTGCGGATCCAGACCGGGTCATCTGGGGGGGGGGCCCGGGCATGTTTCGGTATTCGCGGGCCCGTGTCACCGCGTATTTTCTTGAAAATACCATTATTAATCTCAGTGGTCTAGGGGGGATCCGCCACTGTGACATGACAAAATCAAGTGTTAATTTTTCTCCTAGTATACCATTATTTTCAAAGTTTCTTCGTACGATTCATGAGAATATAGACTTGAATTAATATATTATATATAGTCATATTTAACTTCTTTCTATCATTTTATTGAATTAATTGACGTAAAAACGTGTCACTAGTTTATGTCTATTTTTTCGTCCACTCCGTTCCTTGCCATAGCTCGGCTCCCAATTAGGCCATGCAGTTAAAAAGGGAATTGACCCTGGACCTCTTTATAACAGCACAAATTTGGTACCGAATGAACCTTGAAATCTCTAGTTTCACCAAAAAAAATTCCCCAGAATTACCAGGTTGAGGATTTTTTTCATTCAAGTTTCCATAGTTAGGTATGGGTCAAATTCATTGTAAGTAAGTGAAACACAGGCCCAATGTTAAACATAGGGATTAGGGAAGGTTGGTTCACTCACTTATCCAAGACTTTGACACATACATAACTCCGACTACAGCAAAGAAAATTGGCTGTCATTGTTATCACATACCTCCAGTGGTCGAAATAGGCCCTGTTATTTAAGGGAGTCTCTCAGTTGCAAGGCCCAAATGGTTGAAGCCCTTTTAGCCAGGCCAAACCGCGAACAGCCAGACGCGCCCTGAAGCCGAAGAGTTTTCGAGGCTCTAAAGAGGAATTCTGGGCATTTGAAGTGTGTTTCGCTCAAAAAATTGTTCTAAAACAATCTTGCTGATGTAAATCACTAGAGGTTGCTGATTAGACTTTACTAGCTGCCTCATACTTTATAATGCCTCCATATGCATTCTGTATTTGAGGGGGTTTTTTGAGGACCCCCTCTGGGTCCTTCTGAAAAATGTATTTGAAGGGGTCACAGGAGCAATACTCTGTACTGCATTTGATTTATGTACATTTCCCTGGTCCAAAATTGCAGAAAAAATGGGAAATTTTACATTTATTCCAAGAAAATAGCACATTTTCATCCAATTTTTGCACCAATGTTTCTCAGACAGTCATAGAGATTTCAGCAATAGTCGTGGAAATGTTTACAGTAATTGAAGTATTTTTTAAAAATAATTTTGATTTCTCATTATGACATAAATTTCAGCAATAATCGTACTAAATTGCACATGATAATTGCAGAAATTTCTTAGGTTTTGCAAAAAAATTCTAAGACTATTGCATAAATATCAATGATTATTTCAGAAATTTCTTCTGTTAGGTTATTTCCATATTTCTGTGATAATGATAATAAAACTTGATTAGCCTAGCTCTGCTGTTAAACATAATCTGTATGAGAAATATTGTACATAGTTTTATGCTTCAAATTTTATAGATTTTTCCAATAAGGCAGTAGTTGATACACTTAGTAAACAATGGAGGAAGGCAATGCGCAGAATTCTCTGTGTGCCTCCGAGAACACATTCAAGGTATTTGCCGTATTGTTAGTACTGTACCAGTTAATGTTGCACTTATGCAGCGTTTTGTCAAGTTCTTTTATTCTGGTGCCAACAGCAAAAATAGTATTGTTAATTTTATATTTGAAATGTCGGTATCTTCACAATCTAGGCTTGGTACTAATTTTAGATTATGTTGTGAGGAAGATATATATTCGAATTGCAGAGCTCTTAGAGCAAAGGGACAATTTGGTTGTTTATAATTTTACACAAAGTGAGCTGAAAGATAATATGTAATCTGCCAAGCCAGGAGAGAGCGGCAAGCAGGTCTAGATTTACAAGGCCAACGCTGTTGTATTAGGCCTACCATGTGTGACTTGTCAATCAGATCAGAAATGAAGTTTTCTTTTTAATTTGCGTCATTTTTCCGATTTCGTGAACGGCCGCAAGGGGCGCCTCTGTTTCGGCGCGCCCTCTGTCGTTTTTTGCGGCGTCATGAACGGAGTCATGCTATTTACGCAACTGCGCATGCGTAGTAGAATAATGGCGGCGACCATGTAAATCACGTGGTCAAAACAAAGATGGCGAATGACACGCTGAGATTGAAGTGACAGTATTGCATGATTTTTCAGTACGTACATGACTAGTGTGGGAAGGATCGCTAAGCGATCGCAATTTGCGCCTTCGGCGCAAATTGCTCTCGCTTACCGCTCTATTATAGAGTTCCTACGAATTTCTTAACCACTTTTTTTTTTTATTGTTAAACTTTTATTTTTACTTCTGTTTTTATCTGTTAAATGTTTTTATTTTTGATGTAAAATGCTTTTTTATACGAAATAAATATTATAATAATCTGATGGATTCAACATTCCTAGTGCAGATACAGTGTTTCATTTATAAGTAGACCTCCAAAAAAGACCATTTTTCTCAATATTTAGCATTTTTCAGCAACCAACATTTAAGTCTAGAAATAAATAAAAGTAATAAATTACCAAATTTATCAAGATTAAAAGCAATTTCATTTCATGTAAATATATTGAAAATTGTGTTTGCTAGATCACCTTCTGTAAAGAAATGTGATATTCCTCAAATTTTCCACTTTCACATGGAATTTATGAAATAGAGGTATTTTTTCTCAGGTAGCAGATGAAATTTTTTTTTTGTTGACTAGATTTTTCAATGAAATCATCAAAAAGTCACTTAGACCAGCCAAAATCGAAATGAGCTTTCAATGAGCCACAAGTAAGGATACTACAAAAATTCAGGTTCATACAATGCATAGTTTTAACAGGAGCTGATGCGCAGAGTCACAATAATAGAATCTGGCTCGTCACATAAGGCCTGCTGGCATGCAGTCCTAATAAGAGAATAGTTTTTGATAGCTATGAGGAAATGTATTAAATAATTTCTTCATTTAGACGTTTTTTAAATTATTAAATTATTATCATAGGCGTACGGGACAGGCGGTTCGCGGGGGGGCTGTCACTATTTTGCCCTGAAATTTTAGCATGGCGCGGATGTGACCAGGGCAGTGGATCTGCCCTGATTGGTCAGCATTTGCCCTGGTATAAGCCATTTGCCCTGATGCCCCCTGCGAAATACGCCTATGATTATTATTGTATAATTATAGGCCATAGACCCTATGTATGTTTTATTAAACGATCTATATATATAGGCCTATACCTCTCCTAACAGGCCTACAGCACTTCGATTAACCAGCCCACAGCTGGGTCGCAGCTGGGCCGTCAGGACCAATGATACTAATTATAGTTCATAAGTGACGTCATCACGACTGACGTCACAATTGACTGCACGTGTCGTCACCATTATGACGTCATTACGTTGCTGAGGACATGAAGGAGCTAAACATGCTAAGCAGTCATCTTTACCATGAATATTTCACCAGTTCAAGTTCTCTTGTTTGAGATTATGTCAAAGGACTTCGGAGGTAACTATGACATCTGTAAATTTGTCGTTGCTGGCCATCATTTGGATAACGCTGACAAGCTCAAGCCATTTTGGATTGGCTATCCAAAACACCTACGGCGACTGCCCCAGAGCGAAGAGACATGATGAGAAGAGCACCGTTGTTGGTGGTCGCAATGCACTGCCCCACGAATTTCCATGGCTGTTGTTAATTTTTATCAAAATCGGAAAGGGCCATTTTACATGCGGAGGCAGCATTATGGACGCCCACTATGTCCTTTCGGCTGCTCGCTGTTTTTACAATGAAGGGACAAAGAAAGCATTTGAAGCAAAGGATATTTTTGTGGTAGCGGGCTTAAATAATGCAAATTTAGACCTTGAAGAGAATATGCGGCAAACAAGACAAGTGGCGGAAGTGATAATGCCCCGCAAGTATATTCGTCTGCAGGCGGACAATGACATTGCCCTGTTGAAAACGGTCAAACCGTTTACCTTCAATAGCTATGTTTACCCTATTTGTTTGACCGCAACGACAGTGAAGGCACATACCCGCTGCCAAGTCGCAGGCTGGAGTAAAACTCTGCAGGTAGAAAAAAACGCAGCAAGAATGCTACAGACCATCACTGTCCCAATCTTAGAGGAATCTGAATGCGGCCGCAGTGACGACCACAACTACCAACTGGAGCCGTATGAAGTGTGTGCAGGGTACCCAGAAAGAGGCAAGAAGGACACCCACCCGGGGGACTCGGGAGGGCCTCTCATGTGCAAAATTGACGGGTACTGGATTCAAGTGGGTATCGTCAGTTACGGGGTCGGCCGTGCTAGGGGAAATAAACCATCGGTCTTCACAGATGTTGCCCACACCAGTAGCAACGAGTTTGTGTTGAATTATGTCGATCTCGCTATGAAACCCCTTCATGTCGACTATGATACGTCCCATGGAAAAAATGCTAAGGCTTTGACTGTGAATAAAATACGTACCTATGGCCGCTGTCCAAAGGCGAAGATGGATGGCCAGAGAATGGTTGGTGACCACAATCCACAGCCCCACGAATTCCCCTGGCAGTTGTTTATTTATATCAGAATTGGAACGAGCTCCTTTATATGCGGGGGCAGTATTTTGAATGCTCAATATGTCCTTTCAGCTGCTAGCTGTTTTTACGATAAAAAGAAGAAGAAACGCTTAGATGTCGAAGATATTTTTGTGATCGCGGGAGTGCATGATTTTCGGGTCAAAGAGAAGTCGCGGCAATACAAGCAGGTGGCAGTGTTGATAATGCCCAGTAGGTATGTGGGTCTGCAGACTGACAATGACATTGCCCTGCTGAAATTGGTCACACCATTTACTTTCAATAACTACGTTTACCCGATTTGTTTGAGCGAGTCTAGACTGAAGGCAGATACTCCCTGCCAAGTTACGGGCTGGGGTTCCAAGATGGAAGGGGGAATCCCAGTGAAAGTACAACAGACCATCACTGTTCCACTCATAGCTGACTCCGTCTGCGGCCGCACTGATGTCATTGGCTACAACCTGAAGCCGTATGAAATGTGCGCGGGGCACCTAGAAGGAGGCAGGGAAGTCTGCCAAGGAGCCTCCGGAGGGCCTCTCATGTGCAAAATTGACCAGCACTGGATCCAAGTTGGTATCGCCAGTTATGGGATGGGCTGCGGTAGGAAAAATAAACCAGCCGTTTACACAGATGTTTCCCAGAGCAGGAGCATGGAGTTTGTTTTGAATTATGTCGAGCTCGAAAAACCCCCGAAAGAGTAGCTGCTACTGTTACATGGATAAGACCATTGCATGTTTAAAAAGTGAGGGTTTAGATAATGCGCCAGATTTCGATTAGTCTGGTTGAGCAGCAGCGTCTTGCCTTCTTAGTCGTAAGATTATCATGTTAACCCAAACTCTGTTCTTGCATTTCAATTTCTATATACGGTAAAAATTTGTAACAAGTTTGTTTGTTTTGTGAAGTAACAATATTAATTAAGTAAAAACAGGAACTTTTATTTAAATTTCAATGTAAATTTATAAGGCCTTGTAAAAGGTGTGGCTTGTAGGGATTGATGACATTAGGCCTAAATGTAAATCGTGAAGGGAGAATGTTTTCACGTTTGATGTTTGCTTTAAATTATAGAAGTATTCTCTCGAAGGTCCATTGTAATAAATGCTCATGCACAGTTGTATCAAACATGACTTTGAGACATTTTTATGGTATCCTGGTGTTTTTTTAAACCAACTTATTGTAATATCATTTTGCAGTACAGGTGGTAATAGGCCTAATTGTTGTTTAAATTTATTTAAAATCCAATTTTTTTGCTCTTAAAAAAGCACTTATTGACAGCTCAGCTGGGAGTCATATCATCACCTTTATTATACACATAATAAGACCAAATTGGTATGGTGGTATTTTGAGATGTACTCCACGAGTTGAAGATATCCTGAGTCCTCTGTACAGATTAGATGGACACCAGCTAACGTTCATTTTGTCTGTTTCACACAAACCTTTTTTTCAGTGCACAATGTTGTGATGTCACCATGGCCATGATGTCACAATGGTAAACAATGCAATGACATCATCAACAATGATCAAACCATGGAGTATTGTATACAAAAAACCATTGAGTATACAACGCAATACAACATGGGATATATCCACTGCTTTTTCATGTGGTATTGTAAACAAGATGGGGTACGCTATAACATTGGCCTACGACCCCTACGTCTTATAGCTTGGAAAGTTGCGGCGGCGGTAGGCCAATAAGGGGCCGACCAGATGATCTTTGGGGGGGGGCTATGGATATTTGGTGAAAAAAAAAAGATTTTTTCCCACTTGACACTGAAAAAAAAAGTTTGCTCAGCACATGGAAATTAAAAAAAAAGTTTGTTTTCACCTGTAGCTAGGGTACCGTAATGTTAAAATTCCGATAAAAAAGTTTGTCGCGCGTTCGCAAGCAAAAAAAATTGTTCTTCGACCCGCCGCGAACGAAAAAAAAAGTTCGTCCCGGGGTTAAAATCCATAGCCCCCCCCAACTATCGTCTGGTCGGCCCCTAAATAAAATGTCAGAAGGCAATTTATTTTTTGAGCGGAGGTGATAGACTTAGAGCGGCGGTTTCGCGTAACAAGAGATTAAAAAACCATGGCCTTATTACTGAACAAAACTTTCTGATGACATTTACCAACATTGAAATATGATAGGTTGATGATAGTGGAAGTGATCCTCTTAGTGTTCTGGCTGGAATAATGATGGAACTACAGACAGCCATGTGCTTGCAAGATGGAATCCTTTATTTTCGTAATCAACGCTAGAGGTCGCCAGCAGTACAATACATAAACAGGCAGAGGGCAGCACGAGCCAGTGCTGTTTATCACATCTTCATTACATCTCCCTTTTTAACAAGTTCTGACTACGAATACAAAACTTCATCAAAACAGCAACTGTTATAAACTACAACTGCTAAGTTAACTCACATCAGACAAAACCTTCACCAAATTACAGTTAACTTTATATACCAACTTATAACTAAATATCATCTCTAGACATTACAGAACCATGTATATTAACTTTTATCAAGATGGCATTAAACTTTAAAGTCCGAGCATATTTGAAATTACTATTCTTTAGACCGATATTTATGAATAGCATATCATTAGATTACACAATATCAATTCTGACATTTAAGAATAGCATGAGTCAATATCAATTCTAACTTTTCAGAATAGCATGACATTAGATTACAGAATATCAATTCTGACAATTAAGAATAGCATGAGATCCGATAATACATGTTGTAACCATCCGAGACAATAGAAATTCACAACGGGAATTCAAATACACAAATGAATATTCAGAAATACACAACTTGTATTTAGAACACTTAATGAGGCCTTAAAAGTCTTTGCCTGCTTGACATTTCTTTACTTTAACACATAATCCCTGTATCTTGCAGGAACAGACTTTGCTCTTCGCATTCTGCCAGCTGGTTGTTGTACTGGATTATTGTTCACTTGACGTTGAACATTTCTGTTCACATTCCTGTTCACTTGGTTATTGGTTACGGGCACAAATTTAACCAATCTTGACTGTTTACGATTGCTTTCAGGACTGAGTCTTTCAGAGTCTTTTCTCTCCTTTCTTTCAGAGTCTTTTCTCTCTTTTCTTTCTGTAGTTAGATCGAGCTTAAGATGTTGTCGGGCTCGTCTGAGTCTTTTACCATTTTCAGTTTCAATGACATACGAGCGAGGCGCAAAACACTGAACAATAATTGCTCGCAGCCATTTTCCAGATAATCCTTCAGTTTTGTACCACACTTTGTTGCCAACTTGTAGAGGCTTCATAACATGAGCACTCCGATCGTAATATTCCTTTTGATGGGAACGGGCTTTGTCGACTTGGACTTGAGCCTTAATGACTTTAGGCACCAGCAACGCTTCTTTCATCGGCAATGGGGTACGAAGTCTACGGCTATAAAGTCTTTGGGCCGGAGACGCAATTTCACTTGACCTGGGGGTATTGCGATAAGCCAATAGAGCCAAATATGGATCCCGGTCGTCTTTGACCGCTTTCTCAATCAACTGTTTTACAGTCCCAACTGCTCTTTCAGCTAGGCCATTAGCATGTTGGTTGTATGGACTTGACGTTTTGTGTGTGAACTTGTAGGTCCTAGCGAACTGTCCAAATGTCTCTGAGCTGAATTGAGGTCCATTGTCTGAATGAACTATTTCAGGTATGCCATGGCGCGCAAATTGAGACTTGCATCTCAGAATCACTTGTTGGGCTGACAGGTTTGTCAACAAATCAATTTCTACGAATCCAGAATAATGATCAACTAAGAGCAAATAATGCTTTCCACTGATTTCGAATAAATCCGCAGCAACATGAGACCAAGGTTTGGATGGACACGGAGTACTAACAAGTGGTTCCTTGGCATTGTTGTTGCTCGTAGATTGACACACAGCACAAGTTTTCACAAGGTTCTCAATGTCTCGGCTGAGACCTGGCCAGAAAATAGATTCTCGGGCACGAGATTGAGTGAGGGTAACTCCAAGGTGAGGGTAATGCAACTCATCTAAACACTGTTGCTTCAGCGACTTCGGAACAACGATTCTGTCACCTTTGAAGATAATTCCATTGAGAACGGTAAGTTCATCACGAATGTGGAAGTACGCTCGTCCATCTTCCGAAACTTCTTTGGCACTCGAAGGCCATCCATACTTGATGAAACTTGTGACTTCAGACAGGACTACATCTTCGGCAGTTTTCGAGGCTATTTCCTGCAAATCACCTTGGGAATGTGACAATGCAAGAAACACTTTAAACTCATCCGTCAAAAGTTCTTTCTGTGGAGAACGACTTAGGTGATCAGGTATCACCAATTCTTTCCCTGGTTTCCATTTGACTGAGAGGTCGTACTTGCCTAATTTCATCATCATAATTTGCAATCTTGCAGGAATTTGATTCAGCTGCTTCTTGAATATTGCTTCAAGTGGTTTGTGGTCTGATTCAACGATAACTGATTTTCCATATATGTATTGATGGAACCGTTCGCACCCAAAACAGATTGCCAACATTTCTTTCTCGATTTGGGGGTAGTTTTTCTGTGATTTCGTGAGTGATTTTGACGCATAGGCAATTGGTTTGCCATCTTGTAGGAGTACAGCGCCTACTCCGTAGGAGCTACTATCTACTGACACAACACACTGTTTCTGGACATCGTAGTAAGCTAGCACAGGAGAATCACAAATCAATTTTTTCAAGCGTTTGAAACTGTCTTGCTGAGGCTTACCCCAGTCAAAGTCTACGTCTTTCTCCAACAACTGACGCATTGGTGCTGTTTCCTGTGACATATTTGGAATGAACTTGGCGAGGTAAGTAGCAACACCAAGAACTCTCTGTAATTCTTCCTTGTTCGTAGGATCCGACATTTCACCAACGGCTTTCACTTTGTTCGGGTCAGCTTTCAAACCGTCACTAGACAACACATGTCCAACATACGAAAGGTCAGTGAGACCAAATGCAAATTTCTTGACACTTAACTTGAGGTTCACTTCACGGCATCTCTCCAAGAATTTCCGAGATAGCATTTCAAGCTCTTCTAGAGAACTTGCCGCTTGGATTACGTCATCAACTATGACGAAAGTTTTTTCTAATCCGCAGATAACTTGATCCATCACCCGTTGGAAAATCTCTGGGGCTGATTTTATGCCATAAGGCATACGTGTGAATCGGTACCTTCCAAACGGAGTGGCAAAAGTACAAAGCAGACTGCTCTCTTCAGTGAGCGGTATTTGGTAGAATCCTTGAGAAGCATCATATTTCGCAAAATACTTGGCACCAGGAATCTGTCGAACTACCTCCTCGATAGTGTGCATCGGATGTTGTTCTCTCCTTATCGCCCTGTTCAAATGTGTGGGGTCGATACAGAGACGAACCTTCTGTGGCGAAATGACAGCCACCAAGTTTGACACCCACGGAGTGAATTCATCAACCTTCTTTATCACTCCGTCCATTTCCAGTTTATTCAGTTCTGTGTGAACGCGATCTTTGATAGCAATCGGGATACTTCGTGCGGGACATACTTTCGGAGGCACATTTGGGTCGGTTTCGATCGCATATTCATAAGGCAATTTCCCTAAACCATGAAACACATCCTTGAACTCGTTTTGCAGCTTGACTGCAGCAGGTGTTTCCGAAATTGCATTCACGGAATTTACTTCCGGTTTGTTGAACGAGATTAAGTTCATTTTTCACACAGTCACTTCGTCCCAACAAGGTAGGGCTTTCTCCTTTGACGACCTTGAACAATACATTGTACACAGTTCCCTGATAATGTATCAGGATGACCTGTTCACCAACAGGCTTCAGCTTTGTGTTGGGGTAGCCAACCAACACCGATTTACTTGGCTGGAGCGGTGTGTCCATGACCTCTTGATACTGCGCTAAGGACATGACGCTACAATCTGCACCTGTGTCTAATTTTAACATCAAGGGCTTGTCGTGAACTGTGACGCCAACAGTCCAAGCACTGTTTTTACTTGACACATTTCCAACAAACAAATTGTCTTCATAACTTTCATCATAACTGTCATCAAAACTATCATCAAATTGTTCAACGGCATGCACAGATTTCTTCTTGAAGTTTCGTGGGGCGTTGCGATTGAACTTGAACTGCTTGTTGCTTGATTTCGACTGTGACTGCGACTTACTGTTGTTCGTAAATTGCAATTTTCGACAAACTGACTTGAAATGTCCGGGACTCTTGCAATAGTTACAAATTTGCCCTCTCGCGGGGCAGCGACCTTGATCGTGTGACGTTCCACAATTTTCACAAGAATCTTCAGGTGGGGGGGTCATACGAGTGAGACTTCTGGAAATTCGGTTGTCTCGGCTTTGACCATTGCGACGACGACTTGTTCGGATTACGTGACTTCGAATATTGGTAATTCCTCGAGGGATTTTTCAGAGCTGCGATGTTTTGGGTGTTCTCAGATGATGAGCTGGAAGCGCCGTACTGTTTAGCTTGGTCTTTGGAAATTTCAGTAGCTCTACAGATTTTCACAGCAGATTCCAAAGTTAATTTCTTTGGCCCATCACAATCTTCATTCAACAATCTGAGCCTGAGCTTTTGGTCTTTGATACCACGAATCAACTGAGTCAAAATTAGTCCATCTGTTAAATCTCCAAAGTCACATGATGAAGCTAAGTTCCTGAGCTCTGATACGTAACTGTCTATAGAATTGGAACTGTCTTGAAGTTGCTCAAAAAACACATGTCTCTCAAACACCACATTTGCTTTTGGATCACAATACTCCTCAAATTTTTTTAACAATACATTGTAACTTGCTTTGTCTTCCCCAGCAGCATACACAAATCCTTCCACAGTCTTCTAGTCCGACACACGACATAAACAAACTTGTCTTGATAGAGTCTGATTTTGTGTCATATTCACATGCAATCATGAAATGGTGCATGGCAGTCTTGCTCCAGTTCTTGCTCAAATTTCCGGATTTCGACAGGGGTCCTGGCTGTTGTAATTGCAGAGCCATGATCTCGAATATTCTGCAAACGTTTTGCACTGTAGTCCACCTCAAAATTCGTTTTGGTTCATTATAAATCCCTGTCTGACATCATGGAATAATGATGGAACTACAGACAGCCATGTGCTTGCAAGATGGAATCCTTTATTTTCGTAATCAACGCTAGAGGTCGCCAGCAGTACAATACATAAACAGACAGAGGGCAGCACGAGCCAGTGCAGTTTATCACACTGGCCACATTCGCAGCTTGATAATTTTTATTTTGCATGCTATTGCTGAATCAACTTGGAGATGGTGGGTAAAATCACCAAAATATTGTGGTGTCCATGCTGGTCTCACCAAATAACAATGGTCATATATAAAAATGACATGTTGTTGTTCAGCAATGAATTACACCATAATGTATTCTTCAGATGTTTCAAAATATGTTTATATACTTTGCTTCTTGGGCTGAAAGACAAATACATTAAATATGGGTAAAAGTTGCCCACCCACTTTGGTGTCCACAATTGTTACATCTGACAACAGTAAAGTGCTAAGGTGAATTTATTAGCCATCACTAAAATAAGAATCAATTGTTGAAATTTATTGGCCCCTTTTTGACCAAGATGATCTCAGGCTGTTTCTGAGTGAGATTTGTCAAGAACTTGTGGCCTTTAATTTCCCGATGTCAGTATGTTACGTCTTGGACACTAGTGCTCAATGAATAAATGTCCTGTTATTTTATCCACAGTGATTCAATAGCTGCATTGTATGTATCCATGGCACATTTAAATATTTTGACACCATTTCAACCAATCATGCATGGTTTCACTTTCATTGAAATCTTGGGGGAGGGGTTGTATTCATGCAAAGTCTGTATTTTTATGATGTTACGTCTTGGCAATAATTGCTAAGACATGGATCTGTGTCTCTCATTGGATGCCAATCTCCAAATTATATGCAGGACTTGTTAAACTATGTTTTAAGAATAATTTGCACTTTTTAATGCTGCATTATTCACAAAGAAAATGTCCAAAAGGAGAAGATTAGGAAAATATGTCACATGGAAATAATTGTGTCCATGTTACGCCTTAGTCCATTGGTGTCCCTTGGCACTGTGGAATTGACACAATTCTCAAACTAGAAGTATTTTAGTTTAGACAAGTCTCATTCAGATCGTGAACTGCATTTGCACTGCAAATTTCAAACAAACAAAACATCCATTGTCATATTGTTGGTGTCTCTGTTACGTCCTGGATAGCCAGAACTGACTGCTTTGGCCCAAGGCAGGCCAGTTTCTTGGAGCTACGTTCTGGACATCTTCCAAAATGGCTGCAGTGTCCACTGTTACATCTTTTACTGATTCGTCAAAAAATGATAGTTCCTGGCATAGATTCTCTTCAAATTATCATAAAATGCTTACAATACCATTATTGAATAAATGGCAGTAATTGTTTCATAGATAATAAGTATTGTTTCTTCATAATTGTCTAAAAACAAGTCTTGGTCTAAGATGTAACTTGGGACACCAAATAGCTCCAAATGTAATCATTTTGTGCTAAGAGTCTAAGACATAACAAAAAATCATGACTGGCTCATACTCAATGGTTTGATCATTGTCAATGATGTCATTGCATTGTTTACCATTGTGACGTAATGTCCATGGTGACGTAAAAACTTCCCCAGCCGAGAGCTCACAGGCTTTGCATTGTATTTTTTCTAATGTGTCCATGTGACGTCTCAATATGAGGATTCCCATGGAGCCCAATGGTGGCGTCACATCTTGGGTACATAATCTTTGATGTGTCCTAACTATGATACTATAACAAAACAACCCAAGTCAGGGTCACTGAGTAACAATATCACGAGCTGTTGTGTGAATTAATATCACTCGAGCCCGCAGGGCGAGAGTGATATTAATTCACACAACAGCGAGTGATATTGTACGAAGTGCCCTGACGTGTGGTTGTTTTGTTTTTATCACCTGGTTTTACCTCAAATTTTCAATTATAAAGAGGGACTATTTTCTGCCATTACAAAAATGTGACGTCACCATGGAGCAACAATGGAGGTGACGTCACAATCCTATTGTTTTTGCCATTGCTTGGTTTGTGACGTTGAAGGGTGGTATTTTTTACAATATCATAGGCCCTGATATTTTGACTGTAAACAGTGATATTCACAGCCAACCAGGTGATAAAACCTTTCATTGGTGGTTCCAGTACGTATACAGTTTGATTCATTTTTAAGAGTTCAGTTTATTTCCAGAAAAGGGAAAAGAAACGTGTTGCCATCAACAAGGGGGGGGGGATACAATTATCTCGGTTTATTGGGCGAGATAACCCCAAATCAGAATGTTATCTCTTCTGTTTGAGAATAGGTAATTACTGCAAGTTTATTTTGACGGGCAGAAACAGCTAAGTCTTAGGCTCCTAGCACCTCCAGAGACCTTGCCATGTTCTTCAAATGTCATAATTTTCGAATGGTACGATTCATGACCCCTGTCTCGAGGGTCACGGGCTACTTTCTGCCAAGCTCTTTCCTCCTCTTCTTCAGCATTTTCCTCCCGCATCTTGGTCTGCTCAGGACTTCGTCCTCTGCATTGACTTTTTCTGCTCTTACTTCCTCCCAAGAGCCTCATGTAATTCCCAATTGGCGAACATGCAAATTCTCTAGATATTTCAAAAACCAATGAAGAAATCAATATTTTTTTCTCAATCCAGAGTTCCTGGGTAAGTTTTGGGAGGGAAATTCAAATCCGGTGTTATTTTTTGTGTAACCCCATTTGCCAAGCTGCCAGAAGCTTTTAAATTTGTGAAAATCTGCATAAAATGGCAAAATTTTTAGGAAATTCAACACTTCCTAGCTCACTAGGAAGACCTGCGGTAAAATAGCTGACGCCAGATTTGAATTGCCCTCCCAAAACTTACTCGGAAACTATGGATTGAGGAAGAAATATTTATTCCTTCATTGATTTTTGCAATATCGTCAGGATTTGCAAGTTCGCCAATGGGGAATTACATTATAAACTTCAAGTGAATTCTGGTAAAGGTAGGTATTTATAGAATGGGCCAATATTTTACATGTGACTTCTACTATACAAACTGCAATACCAGACCAGGGTCAAGCAGGATCGGAAAATATTGGGGGCACCTGAAACACCCTATTGCTCAGTTTTGTGAAATAAATTCTTTTTGGACAGTCTTGAAATCAATAATTTCTGGTGAGGATGTTTCTTAACAAGGTGTTGCTTACTTTCCGAATGAATATTCGGGGACTTTGCGTGTTTGAAATAAATAATCACTGGCGCGAAATAGATAATTTGCCTCTGAGGAAGCCTCCAGGCCCAATAAAACAATGCAATACACTGTCAATATGCTATACTTGAGACTTTCAAGTTTATGTGACTGACTTCTTGGTGTACCCAGAAATATTCATGAAGCTTGAAAGCACCACTTTTTTTATAGGCTATATATCTTCTTATATTATATTTTTGTTGTTTGCTCAGATTTCCTTTTTTTATGCACATCGCCAATTCTTGATGGATCTTGACGTACTATACATCAATCTTCAAGTTTTTAAAAGCTCCAGAGATTTTTTATCTTTACAGAACTTTCTCTTACCTCTTACACTTTATCCCCTATTCCACACATGCTATTCACACCTCTACCTCAGTGCTCATAGTAGTAGTAATGCACAGGCAGGAACAGGGTACACCGTTTATGCTTTGACTTGCCCGGCCAGATCAGTCCACTCATTATCTTATAACAAGGTATGACAGCTCCAGTATTTTAGCAGACAGAGTTGGACGAAGTCAGCAGTATAATACCTTTAAATTGACACTTATAAGAAAGTACATACCCAGGTGTTGATTGAAATACCTTCTTTGGGACATTTTCTAGATTTCAAACACGTCTGGTAGTGTTGTCAGTTATTTTAAACAACAAAATTTAGCAAAATATTAATCTGAAATTCGAGTTCCACATTGAACTGGACGGAAGTTTAATTGCTGTGACTGCCACACCAACAATAATAAAAATGTATCAAATTAACTGCTACATCTTAAACACTTATTTTAGCACAAAATATGCAGAACAAAAAGTACATTGTGGTGCACAATTTTGAACCCGAAATAATGAGTTTAGAAATGTATAGAAGTGATATAAAAATCGAAGTGAGGGCATTCGTGCATATCAACACAAATACCAAAAATACAGACATTAGTAGGGATTTTTCCCGAAGGGAGTAAAAATTTAGGGAGGATGCCTTAAAAGTGCCTTAAGAGGTACTAAGCTTAGGGAAGGTCCTAAATGGTGCCTAAAGGTTCCCTAGACCCATTAGGCAGTCCCTAGACGGGATTATCTGTATAATGTTATCTCTCAAATGAGATTAAAACAAATAACATGAGCTTAATAGACTGATGTTTCGTGGTGTTTTAAAAGCAAATGTCAAGGATGGTCAGTCAGCAGTTCACAGCTATGTATTCTGCAGCATAAAATTTTTATTTAAAAAAGTAAATGATGATCTCACTCGTTTGAGTAAATGGTTTGACTGCAACTCTCTAACAATTAATGTTGAAAAATCAAAATATATTTTGTTTAGGCAAAAGCAAAAGCCATTAGGTCAGTGTGGATCTTTGAAAATGAGCGGAATGGAAATAAGTCGAGTAAATAGTATAAAATTCCTAGGTGTAACGATTGATGAACATTTAGAATGGACCCTGCATGCGAAAAACGTGTTGACAAAGATGATAGCAGGAAATTACAGCCTCAAAATGGTGAAAAATATGCTACCAACGAGATCAAAACTCATGATCTATCATGCCAATGTGCAAAGCCACATAAATTATGCCTTGAGTGTCTGGGGGCCAATGGTCAGAGCGAATGACATGAAAAAACTGGTAGTTCAACAAAACAACTCGATACGCATTATCTTTAATGTGGGAAGACGATTAAACTTAAGTAAAATTTATCAAAAGTCACGGATTATTAAACTGAAGGATCAAGTTAAGCTATCATTACTGAAAATTTCCTTTAGATATTCCCAAGACAAACTACCTATACGCATTACCAATTTATTTAACCTGAGTAACCATAACTACTTCACTAGAAATAGAAATAGTCTGAGAACACCACAGCATACCACTTTCCAATACAACCGAAGTTTCCTGGGACAGGCACCTGGTTATTGGATAACTTTGCCTGAAGGGTTAAAAAATAAAACTAGAGTTGGTACTTTTGCAAAAGGGGTTATAAAAACTACATTGAGTAACTACTAACATGATTAATATTTGACATCTGGCAGTGTATAATGTTTGTATGTGCAACTATATTATAATGTGTCTTTATATAATAGGCCGATTTATGTAATATATATTTATAAACTTATGTTAATATAACATCAGACTATCAGCATGGAAATTAACAGAATTATGAATAATTATTATGTTATGTTTATTATGTTATTTAGTAACAAATGTGTGTGCATGCCAGGCTACACCTGTTACAGTTTTTCTTAACTTGCGTGCATTCACCTCAAACACAGTCTTTACTTTTTACTTATTTTCGTTGTATACATGTATTTACGATGTGTTTGGGAAAAAATAAATAATCTAAAATAATCTAAATCTAATGCAAAATTTAACACTGGCCATGCAATTGATATCAAATAAGAGATAGATAGATAGATAGATAGATAGATAGATAGATAGATAGATGGATAGATAGATAGATAGATAGATAGATAGATAGATAGATAGATAGATAGATAGATAGATAGATAGATAGATAGATGGATGGATAGATGGATGGATGGATGGATGGATGGATGGATGGATGGATAGATAAACAGATAGATAGATAGAAATACCAGCCAGCGATAGACAGATAGACAGATAGATGTGTAAAACAAAGCCTCCAATAAACAAAGAGATCCTCAACAGTCTAACAATTCCCATTAATGATAGGCAGCAGTGCGGACCTGAAAGGCAGTCTGATCTATCTATCTATCTATCTATCTTACTTTCCTTCTTTCTTTCTTTCTTTTTCCTTCTTTCTTTCTTTCTTTTTCCTTCTTTCTTTCTTCCTTTTTTTTCTTTCTTTCTGTCTTTCCATCTATGTGCAATGCTGCCTGCATGTCTACATGTACCTGTGTGCTTGTACAATTTATAATCGATTGTTTCATGTGTTTACACAATTTAAATTCTTGTTATAATGTTTTTGCTTATTTCAGATAGATCATAACTGTTGTAATTTGAATGTTTGCTGTTACAACTGCTAATCCGCCTCAGGCCACGCATAGGGACTCTTTAAGGCCTTCCCTTAACTTTAGTACCTCTTAAGGCACTTTTAAGGCATCCTCCCTAAATTTTTAGTCCCTTCAGGAATAATCCCTAGTAAAATTCAGTTCTGACGGACAAAATATTAATTCTGTAAAATAACTGTGATAACCTCTACTGAGTTAACCTCAGCCAAGCTGTGAACTGACAACAGTGGGATGAAGTATAGCTGTTAGTAGTCTGTTATACTTTGTATGTTGCTCATATAATTAATTATTTCTGTGTTTGAATTGTTTTCTTATTAACAGCTTTTGCTTGCCACCTTTAGTTGTCAATCATAATCAGTCATGCATTTGATGCATGATATGATTGGTTGGCTCTCAAGACAGTTTGATGAGCAGTGATAGACTTGGACCACAATTTACAAGTTCAGATCGCATAAATGGTAGGATAATATTGGCTGACCTGTTATTTTGTGCTGAGAAAAAAAAGAAGAGAGCACATACATGTATATGTATGTATATAAAGTTGATTTGTTAACCAGGACACTATCCTCTGTATAAATCCACTGATAAATGTTAATAATTTTCCAAAGTATTCAGTTAACATCGGACATCTACACATCGGAGAAGATACAAGCCTCACCAGCCAATAGGATACGTGTCACAAATCATCACCTGAGACAATCGATGGGACAACAAGCGCGAGGTTTCTTCCCCAACCATCTACTACATCCCTGTAATAGAGTGACGTTATTTTAACCTTTCAATGATCACCTCGTGATGTCATATGTATGACGTAGTGTTGTGACGTCACCACGATTGTGCGTCGCATTAATAAATGCATTCGAACGTAAGATACGAGTCTGTCCACTGTGTTATATTGGCGACGAGGATGGTGCTGCAAACATTGCCTAGTTTCTAACAAATGGACATGATTAACTGGCTAACAACAGCCACACTTTTAATCACAATGGCAACAGCGCTACAGGTGCCCCCAATTTCGTTTTTAAGCATCAGCTACAACAGTAGCTGATCGCTTATTACAATCGTCCGTTTCCATGCCGGCAGGCAGTTTTTACCTATCGCCGATGATTTCTCTGTCAATCTACCAAGTAAACCTACCAAACACTTCCCGAGTCTTTATTAGCACCTAACCACAAGACAGGGTTATATTTCAGACATACAGAATGCCTATTTCTTCTGATTGAAGCCATTTTATTTCACTCCCAATCGCGCACGACCTTCTTCGTCCGCCATTTTTTTTCAACTGGATTCGGCCAACTTCGGCGTCTGACGAAAACACCCGAAGTTTCAAATGCTATTTCTTGCGATTCTAATTTGCCGATTTTAAATATTTCCTTCTTTACACAGTAACTTAATACACTATCAAAACCATATACACCCGTTTTAATAATTGGCAGCGATTTATTAAAAAAATAATAATAATCTGATCGGCCAATCAGATCACGGCATCTCTGGGATTCCAATATGGCGGACGTGAGGCACAACAAATTATGTTTGCTGTCAAATTTTAGCTGCACTGACCACATATGGCCTTACACATGACTGACAGGTATTCAAACTTAACAAGTGAGGCATTTTCCCGTAACTGCAAAATCCGTTTTACGAGCCCTATTTTCGCGCTACTTTTCATGCACAACTTGTTAAACTGCAAAGTGTCCTAATGTCGCCCACGCAATAGATCGTCAATTGTTTTTCAAAGCAGCTGAGGAAGACAGCAATTAGCTGTGCTTTTGATGTCAGGGTGACCAAGATGGCAATCAAACCATGTTGATTGCAATTCAATCTGTTCTGGCTTTTTTGACACCTCAGCAGGTCATTTCACCCCTTTAGTCAAGTGCTATTGACATTGTATTGTCACCTGACTTAGATGAAATGTCACAGCTCAGCTGACAGTTGAAGTGCAATTGACAATAAGCCTCATTGCTTCAACTGAGTGTTATATAACTTGTAATTTAACAAATGATCAAAGATAATAAATAGGTCTTCTATAATTATACAGACTTGGCCTATTTTACAGACTTGGTATATATTTTTGGAAATCCATTTTCTTTGGTTTCAAAGCTCATAAATTATTTGAAAACCCTAGCAATTGAATTGAATTAGACCATAACTTATACAACTATTAGGTGTGCAGTAATGGCAGATCCCATTCTGAAAGCTCAGGTGAATATCAATTTTTTTGATGACCATTTAGTTGTTGTTTTCCTTCTTCTTCTTCTTGACCACAGACACCATGTGATAAACAGAAATTACAAATATTCCATATCTCCTCTGAAGTCACTCAACTCATCATTTTGAGGGCTTTCACTTCTCCAGCCTGGGTTAATAGAAATTATGCTTAGCATATTTGGTGACATTGCATAAAATTGAAGTTCCTGAGTATCCTACCACAATGGATAGTGATACTCCTATCATTTTATTTAACATATCAGATCATTGTTTATTTCTACAGCTGATGCTTTACATGCTTCGCATGGTATTTTTTGATGATGTTGTTGGTGAGGACAAGACACAGACAGGACCAAAATGGGACAAATGGATTGTTCGTCTGGAAAATTACATGGCTGCAACAAAAATTACAGAAGCTGCTCAAAAACGATCAGTATTGTTGCACTACATTGGTGACAAGTCTTTTGAAGATTTTCAGCTACTGCCTGAGACAGGAGATGACTATGAAACTGCAAAAACGAAACTGACAGAATTCTACAAGCCACAGGAATTTGTTGAATATTCCAAAGCAGTTTTTCGGAGCATGAGACAGAAATCAGGTGAATCAATTGACTGTTACTTTATGAGATTGAAACAACAAGCTTCCATGTGTTCATTTGGAAATGAGGCAGCAGTAAAAAAAGAACTCAAATCACACATTGTGCAGACTTGCAATGATTCAAAAGTCAGAAACAAATATTTGAAGCCTACAAATGCTAACAAAACTTTGAATGATGTGCTAACAGATGCCAGAAACAATGAACTTTGCTCTTTGCAAAATGATGAAATTGAAAAATTATTGAACTTAAATTTGAACTCAGACGCATCACCAAGCCCTGTTGTGAATAGCGTCAATCAACGTCAACAAGGACGTCAAGGTGGACGTCAAGGTCAAGATCGTCAAAATTTTCAAGCAGTGAATCACAGCCGTAGTACCAAGTGTCGGAATTGTGCAGGTACTTACCCCCATCCAGGAGGTTATTCAGCTTGCCCGGCGTTTCGCTCAAATTGTACATCATGTGGCAGAGTCGGACACTACACGTCACTGTGTCGAACAACAAGACAGTCTGGAAACAGTCGTGGAAATTTCAGTCGTGGAAATTTCAACCAGTCCGAGAGTCGCGGAAACTGGTCAGGAAGTCGTGGAAACTCGCAATCGCATCGTTCCAAGGGTTATCGTGGAAAACCAAATCGTGGACAAAATCGACAGAATCGCTCAAGTGGACCAAAGAAACAAGTCGTACACAACGTCGATACCACATTCTCAGAGAATGAATGCTACGATTTTGACAATTTTGATAATTTTGAAGACAATTATCTGTTTAACATTTTCCATGAAACTGACTCTGGCGATCAATTGCCCAATTACCATGATGTTCACACTCACAAAACAGACAATCGCGATCAATTGCCCAATTATGATGTTCACAATTTCACAACTGACAATGGCGATCAATTGCCCATTTCTCATGTTCACAATTTCACAACTGACTCTAGCGATCAATTGCTCATGTATGATGTTCAAATTCAAAATCCCAAAATTGACAGTGACAATTGCTTGTCCAGTGATGATGTTGATGATTCCTTGTTCAATGTCAATGATTGTTTGTTCAATATTGTCAACAAAAATGTCAAGTCAGGATTGCCAAAATTCAGTTTGAATGTTGAAGGTGTCAATATTGTTATGATCGCAGACACTGCAGCGTCATGCAGTATTATTGATGAACGTACGTACAATAACAAATTGAAGGGTACTACAATTGATGTTTCAAACCAAACCACTACATTGATTCCTTATGGTAGTGAGAGCATTAAGACTCTAGGTCAATTTCACGCAACTATTGAGTACAACGGTGTCTCAATCAGAGAAAGAGTGTTTATTGTATCAGGTCAAAGTGGATGTCTCTTGAGTTGTAAAGCGTCTCAATTGTTAAAGCTTGTAACTATAGCTGAACCGAATGTTGTGAATTCAATTTCAAACGCGATTGAGAAAGATTTTCCAAGTTTGTTTGAGGGAGTAGGCTTGATGAAAAACTACAGTGTAAAATTGCACATTGATGAAACTGTAAAGCCAGTAGCTCAACCTCACAGGAGGATTCCTTTTCATCTGAGAGCTAAAGTAGAACAAAAGCTAGACAACTTGTTAGCTAATGATATTATTGAGAAGGTAGAAGGCCCTACGCCTTGGGTTTCTCCAATTGTGGTAGTTCCCAAGAAGAACACTGATGAGATTAGAATATGTACTGACATGCGCCAAGCTAATAGAGCGATCAAACGAGAACGCCATCTTGCGCCAACTATCAAAGAAATACAGGCCAAGTTAAATGGTGCAGTGATGTTCAGTAGAATTGATTTAAGGTCAGGCTACAATCAGTTGCTTCTAGAAAGAGAGTCCAGGTACATCACCACATTTTCAACTCATGTTGGTCTCTTTCGTGCCAAACGCCTCTCTTTTGGCATTTCTAGTGCTAGCGAGGTATTTCAGGAAGCCGTAGCTCATGTCTTATCAGGTCTCACAAATGCGATTAACATATCTGATGACATAATCGTGTTCGGGTCAACCAAAGAAGAGCATGATAGAGCCCTTAGACAGACATGTAACCGTCTTCTAACTCATGGCCTTACTGCCAATGGTGACAAATGCAAATTTGGTCTCACAGAGATTAACTTCTTCGGTATGGTTTTCAGTGCGGCAGGTATGAGCCCTGACCCAGTTAAAGTTAGAGATTTGCAGAAATTGCAATCGCCTGCAGACATTGCAGAAGTTAGAAGTCTACTTGGCATGGTAAACTACAGTTCCAGGTTCATCCCAAACTATGCAACCAAAATTGAACCAATTGTCAAATTGACTAGAAAATCTCAACCCTTTGAATGGGGAGATGAACAAGAGATAGCATTTCGCAGTATTGTCAAAGAACTCAGCTGCAAACCTGTTCTTGCGTATTATGATGTCAACAAATCCACTCAAATTGTGGTAGATGCATCCCCAGTGGGATTAGCTGCTTTGCTTACTCAAACTGATTCAAAAGGTATTTCGCAAGTTGTAGCTTATACGAGTAGATCACTTACCCAAACTGAAAGAAAGTATTGCCAGCTAGAGCGCGAGGCATTAGCAGTTGTTTGGGGCTGCGAATATTTTCATTTGCATATCTATGGTAAATTAGGGATCCAAGTTTTCCCAGACCACAAACCTTTGTTAGGTCTCTTTGGCAATCCCAATGCCAAATTGTCTGCTAGACTAGAAAGATGGGCACTTCGATTACAACCCTATCAGCCCATGATTAAGTTCAGAAGAGGTTCTGACAATCCGGCAGATTATCTGTCACGTCACCCAAACTCCGTACCTATGATAAGCAATCAACAAAGTGCAGTTGAAGAATACGTAAACATGATTGCAAATCATTCAGTGCCTAAGTCAATGACTTTAGATGAAATTGTTGTAGCAACCGGAAAAGATGCTACTCTTACTCTTGTAAAACATTGTCTTCTAACTAACAGTTGGCACAAGTTAGACAAGTTAGACTTAGCTGAAAGTTCAGAAGTTGATTTTCAGGTACTACATTCTTACAGAAGAATAGCCGCTGAATTATGTGTTAGCGAGAAAGGTCTAATTCTGAGAGGTTCACGTGTAGTGATACCCAAAAGCCTGCAAAATCAGGTAGTTGATCTTGCACATGAAGGTCATCAAGGTACAAACAAGACAAAATCATTACTTAGAGAAAAAGTTTTGTTTGTTGGAATAGATCAGTTAGTCCAACGCAAGGTTTCTTCTTGCATTACGTGTTGTGCAAACCATGACACTAAGCCTAGAGAACCACTAAAAATGAGTCCATTGCCAGACAGACCATGGCAAAACGTTAGCATTGATTTCTATGGCCCTTTGCCCTCAGGTCATTACATCTTTGTTATTTTGGATGATTATAGTCGGTTTCCAGAAGCTAGAATCTTGACTTCAACGTCAGCCAATCAAGCAATTAATGCTTTAGAAGAAATTTTCGCTTCGCGAGGTGTTCCAGAAATTGTCAAAAGCGACAATGGCCCTCCATTTCAGAGTGCAGAATTCCGAGATTTTGCTCGAGAATTAGGTTTTGTTCATCGCAAGGTAACTCCATATTGGCCAGAGGCTAATGGAAGTGTTGAAAGTTTCATGAAAGGTTTAGGAAAGGTTACTAGAGGTGCACAATTAACAAAAAAAAGGTGGAGAAGTGAAATGTATCGGTTTTTAAGTAATTATAGTGCCACTCCACATAGTACCACTGGTCAACCACCTGCCACAGTGTTAAATGGTTATCCTTTACGTACAAAGTTACCAGAACATGTAAGCAGGAAAGATCCAGCTAAAATCCATTCTGCAGATCAGAAGGCTAAGGCCAAAATGAAATTTTATGCAGAAAAGCGTAGAAACATCATTGAGTCAAATGTAAATGTTGGTGACAAAGTTTTGTTAAAACAAATGGTTGGTCGAGGCAAACTTGTCTCAAAATTTGATGCAAATCCTTATCAAGTTGTAGAAAGAAAAGGGTCAATGATTATTGCCCAAAGAGGTTCAGAAAGAAAGGCTCGTAACTTGATGCATTGTAAGCGTTTAATGACAAATCAACAACCATTGTTACATGTAGATCCTCATGTAGATTTCGATGAGATTGATGTCACTGACAATAGGTCAGTTCCTCCGGCAAATGTAAGTGTCGAGAATTCCCATCAGGAACAACCACAGGTGTCAAGTCCGGAACAGCCAGTTGTTCAGGAACGTCCTAAACGTTCAAGGCAAATGCCTAAACGGTTCAATGATTACAAAGTGAATTTTCCTAAGAAGTAATTTTCTATTATAACTTTTAATTGTTAAGAAGTTCAGGTGAAGTTGTTAAAATCACCCATTTGATGTTCAAAACTGTATACTCACATATATACTTCATGTAAAGTTGTTTAATTACTTTTCATAAATATCAGCTATTTGTTTAAGCTGAAATGAATTTAATTTCATTTACTATAACTGTAATTATAAAGAATAATAACAACTAGTAACATTATTAATTATGACAAATGTAATTTAGTATAAATGACAAAACGCATTATTGTAAAATAATGTTTATTTCAGTTTAAAGACTTTCAAAGACATTTTATAAATAATTACAAAGACATTTTGTAATAACTGAAATTTAGTATAATTATTGTATTATAACCATACAGTTATATTTTGATGTTATACTGTTAACAGTTATTTCTTTTAAAGAAAGGGAGAGATGTAATAGAGTGACGTTATTTTAACCTTTCAATGATCACCTCGTGATGTCATATGTATGACGTAGTGTTGTGACGTCACCACGATTGTGCGTCGCATTAATAAATGCATTCGAACGTAAGATACGAGTCTGTCCACTGTGTTATAATCCCAACCATCTACATCTACATACCTTTTAAGGTGACTCAACCGTGGTACACTGCACATACTTCTGAGCAGCCTGGTTGCCTAGCAACATAGCGTCACAACTGCTGCAGGCCCCGAGAAAGTTGTGACGTTACCATTTTCTGCTCTATTTTTTTTAACAGCATGGCAGCCAGTAATTTGCTATTTAAATGAGATATAATGCAGATAGAAGCATAATTATTTCTTTATTGAATGCAGTTACACCTATTCTATGCTAATTCAAAGTTTCAGCTTCTCGTCTTTATCAAAAGAATTTTCTCAACTAATTTCAGTCAACTGTGTCTAAAATTGTCTTTATTTCTATAAATTGACATTGGCATAGTCATGGTACTGCAGTTAAAAAATGACTAGGTGAAATTTTTTTATTTTTGGACATTTGTTTGACAATAACCTGTTTATGATATATGCAAATTTTAAAAAAAATCTGTATGATCGTTTTCCTAAAATTTGATTACTGCCAAAATTGATGCATGCAAAATCTGCAATTAATTAGTGTGTTTGTGCCCTTTGAGCTCTTACAGAAAAAAGTATTTTAACCTTTTTCTTCAAATTTGTGGCAAATGTATTGGTTTACATCCATGGGAAGACATTTCTGAATTTTTGTGTGACAAATGCATGTAATGCTTTATTCTGCGGTACATAACCAAAAACTCAATTTACAACTTTTAAGCAGTCATCAGGCCAAATATGCTGTTACCATGGCAACCAAACGAGTCGGTGAAATTTTTTTATTTTTCATTTTTGGAATGTATGGGTCCCATAGACTACCTGTGCAAAATTTTAGAAAAATCTGTATGATCAAACTACCACGCTTGAGTCACCTTAACTTTCACATGCTTCACGCATTTCAAACCACACAAAAAATGTTTGATATAATAAAAGATATTCTTAGGGACCGTTCAGAATTTATGACTGGGGGGGGGGGTGGGAGTTTTGCCCGAGGGGGTACTAACTTTTCACACGTGTTTCAAGGGGGGGGGTATTAATTTTTGACAACGCTTCCAAGGGGGGGGTAAGAAATTTTAACAAAGAAAATTTATTATAAAACCCGCATTAAACTAACTTTATCCGCGCTTTTTTATGCGCAATGGCGCAAATCTCTACGTGTGACCATGTACAACAGTAAATATGTGTGTATTTGTTTATATGTCCAGAGGGGGGGTACTAAAAATATGCATGAAACCTTGGGGGTGGGGTACTGAAAATCCGCATTGATCTCAAGGGGGGGGTATCAATTTTTGACGGGAAGTTCTGGCAAAACTCCCACCCCCCCCAGTCATAAATTCTGAACGGTCCCTTAGATAATAGATAGTCTACAGATAGATAGTCCACTATAAGTGGATAGGTAGATAGATAGATATAGATAGATAGATAGATAGATAGATAGATAGATAGATAGATAGCCCGTCAGAATTAAAATTCTAATAAAATATAGTTATTATTTTCTGTTTATATTCTGTTTTGATTGTTTGTTATTATCATTTATTACAAGTCACCTTCATTACATTGTTGTTAGTTCACACCGAGGCCTTTGAAGACTTCTTATGCAACAGTATATCACAGTCATGTTAGGTAGCCACAACAGCAGTGGTGGTCAGTTTTGTCTCTCAAAATGCGCATTGAATTGGAGAGGAGAGGGGGGGGGGGGTGGAGACCCAACAACCTGGTCTGCAGTCCCGATTTTTTAATCAGATTTTACAGTTACCTCTGTCGTCTGCTGCAGTGACCAGTTCTGTCTGGAAAGTTGGACCATTGCCAAGCAAGCTGTCATACCTTTTCTAATAGTAATATGCATCGGTGAGGTGGCAGTGGAATGGAACACACCACACATGACAGATTGTCTGTGCCTGTGAGTAATGGTAGTGCTTTTCCCTTGGCTCCGAAAGGGCAGGGATGGCCAAAATATCTACTTATGATTGTATTGATTTAATAAATATGCCAGTAATTTACTCACACATTACCTAAGCATAATCGCTCGGGCAGCCTGGGTTGCCTCAATTGGTAAACCATTGCACTGCAAATCACTGTGTCCGCAGTTCTATTCTATCACTTAAACCAAATACAAATCTTCAACAGTCACTCCTTCTGTTCTTATTTGCCTTCAACTCCATAAATAGACCATTTCAAGCCCGGCTGCCCGCCCATTCATACCTGTCATAATGGGGATTTCTAGTAATATATATTTATATAAATGATTTGAAAATTTTGCCCCCCCCCTGGAAAATTTCCTAGCTACGTCACTGGGCCCGCCTTCCCCCTATCAGCATTGTGGCAACTTGTCCTTGTGACAACTAGCACCGGTCTCACCTATGCTCCTTGGGACATCACCTCATCATTGAAAATGACATAGGACAAATATTGAAAGCTTAATAGCAGAGGAATTCATATTGACATTTGAAGTTATCAATATCTGTGACGGTGGAAATGTCTATCACCAAATGACCAACGATTAATTATTGACATTTGACCCAGAATATCCCTGTCCAGGCCAATTTAAGTGTGTAATTGTCAATACAATGAAGGGTTTTTTCAGATCAATGATTTGCCTTGAATATTTTCTTACACCTCTGAGACATTTTGGACACATCTTGGAAAATTTTCAAACGTAGCACCAGTGCTGGAGTCAAGGCCAGGACATCCGGGACCGAGACCGAGGCATGTGCATCCAAGGATGGTGGGGAAATGTCTGCTCTTGTCTACAAATTCTTTCGTGATACCAGATTATGCCTATAATTAGTTTGTTGTCATCTTCTGGCATCAATTTCCAGATATTTATGTGAGAACCATTGATCTGCGCATTAAATATTAATCATGGATTGATTTATGAAAATTAATAATGTTAACTTGATATCTGCGGAAGTGTAATTCCTTCTATACCAATTATATTGTACTTGAAATTGTCATATTCCTTAGAGTCAGTGTTGCTTACTAAAAGGTTATAAGCACTTTGCAGATAGGCCTATGCCTATGAATATCCACATTCAAAGCCTTTTATCGTGCTGGATGGCTTTATTTATTTTAATGTTTCTTTCCTCTCAAAAAAGTGAATAATTGATATCCTCATTTATATTGATAGCTTTCCAGTTAACAATTCTTTTACGACTATTTTATATGTCAATACAATTGTTAAGCATGACTCTGACAATGTCAGCTTATACCTGGGATCACCTGTAGCTGAAACTGATATCATGGAGATGGAATTTTTCTGTAAACTTATTGTGACTCTTCGATTAATCTGTCAAGGTATGTAACATGTTTCCTTTCCTCATTATGATATATGTTGTGTAATTTAACAACAGTTAGGCCTACATGAAGGCGTCCCTGATTGTACCTTCCTCAGTCAGTTCCACCATAGTCCATAGCCTTCCACTATCATTTTGAATTTCCAAAAAAGGTTTTTTCAGCCTACCCTACTGACACTGTGTACCTATTGCTTAATGCGAAGCGACCAATTAATCATAAAATCTTAAATTTTGGACAAGAAGCAAATTCAAAAACCGTATAACACATCCAGTGTGCTGTAGGGGAGAGTGGGGCACAGTGAGACACTTTTTTTAATTTTCAAGTCTTCCAAAATGTTGGCAGTAATGAGCCAAATGAGATCAGGTCCATATTATAGATAATGATGTTGGATATATTGTCAAGTAGTTTCTGGTTCCTACCTTTTACAGGTTTGGAGTTATGTCCGTGCTCGTTAAGTGTCTCACTGTGCCCCGTGAAAAGTGAAATTTTGTCTCAGTGCATACATTTTTTATCAGCATAAAACAAAGGCGGACTGGCCTATGACCAGGGCCTATGAACTATTTGGTAAAGTATGTGGCAGCTGCCACGGGCCCAACTATACTCAGAGAGGCCCATATTAGGGTGGGCGAAATGTCATCTTGTCGGACGTACTCAGTACTACTCAAGTGCTGTACGTTCGACACGATAACATTTTGCCTTGTAGCTCAGCTCCTATTGCACTTGGATCTTTGGTTGATGGCTTGTCTGATACCCATATTAACTGGCCTGATCTCTATTTAACAATGAAATAACAGACGTATAATTATGGTTGAGCAACACAAGCTGCTAAAGTGTCAAATCTGTAAATCTGACTTCAAGGAATTGTCCCTATACCCGAAACTGAAACCTCAAATTGATGCAGGTAATATAAGCTCGAAGTGTTTCTAATGGCATTGGGGAGGACTCGGGTAATTACAATTCACTAGGAATCATTTTTTGTTGGGTCAATTCCGATATTTTTCTTTTTTTTCGGGGAATTTTTAGCAAAAAAAGCCAAATTCTGATTCCCAACATTTACCCAGAAATGGCCACATCTTAAATATAAGCCACCTGTTTATGGTGTTTCATATCCAAAATGGCCTTCAAAGAAGATTTGAGTATGCCATTGAGCCTTCTGAAACCAAGGAAGCTGACTCAGGCCAAAAAATGGTCTAAAACAAGCATGCGAAATAACCGAAAATATGCATTTTCACAAAAGCCGGAGTGGCCCGGCACAAGTCGCATGCAACAAAATTTTTTTTGCACCAATTTTAATTTTTTTGCCGTAACCAACTTTCTATACCACTGGCATATTGAAATTCCAAAAAAAGTTTTTTTTCAGCCCACCCTAACCCATATATGTTGCCAAAAAAAAAAAATCAAGAAAAGAGCAAAAGTATTCATCTTTCTGGCCAAGTTTGTGACTATGTGATAGCCTACAACAACAAACATTTAGGTTATGGGCCTAATAGGACCTGTTAGTGGAACTCTCCTTTTTCCAGCTCTCTGGCATCGCCGAACACAAAAAACTTTTTTCCGGAAACATCGACCTGTACATTGTCAATGGGACCGGGTTTTCCGAGGTCCATAACATTGTTTAAGGTGACTCAAGCATGGTGGTTTGATTATACAGATTTTTCTAAAAAATTGCACAGGTACTCTGTGGGACCCATACATTTCAAAAATGAAAAACAAAAAATATCAACAACTCGTTTGGTTGCCATGGTAACGGCATGTTTTGCCTGATGACTGCTTAAAAGTCATAAATTGACTTTTTGGTTCTGTACCACAGAATAAAGCATTACATGCATTTGTCACAAAAAAACGTCAGAAATGTCTTCCCAAGGATTTACACCAAAACATTTGCCATAAATTAGAAGACTAAGGTTAAAAAAAAATTTTCTGTAAGAGCTCAAAGGGCAGCAATGCACTAATTAATTGCAGATTTTGCATGCTTCAATTTTGGAAGTAATAAAATTTTAGGAAAACGATCATACAGATTTTTTTTAGAATTTACATATATCATAAACAAGTTTGACAATAACTTGTTTATGATATATGCAAATTCTAAAAAAAATCTGTATGATCAAAATAAAAAAATTTCACAGAGTCATTTTTTTTATACTACAGTACCGTGACTGTGCCAATGTCAATTTAAATAAATAAAGACAATTTTTGACACAGTGGACTGAAATTAACTCAGAAATTTTTTTGGATAAATCTGAGAAGCTGAAACTTTGAATTAGCATAGAATATATGTTACTGCTTTCAATACAATAATAATTATGCTTCTAGCTGCATTAGATCTCATTTAAATAGCAAATTACTGGCTGCCATGCTGTTAAAAAAAAGAGAACAGAAAATGGTAATGTCACAACTGTTTCAGTGCCTGCAGCAGTGGTGACGCTATGTTGTCAAGTTCAATCCATGGATCCCGCTAGCTTTACGATACAAGCCTGTGGAATTAGAAGTGTTCTGGAGCCTGGAATGCCAGCCCCATCGACTCAGAAATGGTACAAAATGGCGGTTGTTTCCGGAAATAGTTTTTTTTTTACGCCAGCTATGTGAGATGGCCCTTTATAGGAGAGGGCCCTTCCACCTTGGCGTAGGTGGAGTAATGCCAAAAATTGGAATGTGAGGGCCCATCGACTTATTTTGTCTGGGGGCCCTAAATGTCCATCGCTGAGTATTTATAAACAAGATATAGTACGCTAATAACTGGACACCAATGAAAGCACCCGGTGAAGGGGATACTCAACATTTTTTCTGGTGCACATCACATGTATACTTTAGCACAGGAAGTTTGGCAACAAAACCTGGTGCTAGCAGTTGGTCTGGGAGAAAAAAAACCCTGACTCTAGGTATTGTTTTCGTTGAGAAAGTTATTTGCCAATATTTTCTCAGTTAAGATGTCACGATTAGACAATTTTCATCATCAAAATTTGGGGGCCAACTTTTTAGCAGATAGGACTATCTATATCTAATTCCAGGATTTTTCGGCGGCGTAGGCCTAAGTGCAGGAATAGTGATGTCAGAGGTTGTCTAGTTGTTGTCAGGAACGGACAAAGTGACAATTTATGGAAAATTGACCTAGAGAACATTCAACAGTTTTGAATGCACAACATATCTGCAACTTCTGTATATAATCCAAGTTCATAAAGCTATAGTTAGGCCCAATAGGTCACCATGTGACGAGACTTAGCGAGAGTGCCATTAAATTCTCGTAAACTTAGGAATCAATGTCACCGAGACAATTAATGCAATGTCCCATACGCAATCATGGACTGCAGGCCTAGTATATTTCTATGCTTTATACCTATGTTGGTACCTGTCAAGTTGAGCAGAATACCCTATATGCCTAGTACCAAAAGAATTACAATTTACGCAGTTCATACCAAGAGAATAACAATTTACGCAGTTCAATACACTGGTCATAAAACTGTCATTTGTGCATTAGTCAATTTAGTCTATTTCAAGAAGCAGCTTGTCATTACTGTAACAAAATCATGTTGATTCAAGGCGCCGAGAATACTTCCTGAATCACTCTCAGCTGCCCCACGTGACTTTTCAACCATGCGTTCTTGAATAACCTGTAAATTACTTTCATTTGATGTTTTTATCACATAGCCCTATTCCAGTTGCACCAAGTAAATCAAAATTGATCTGTACCTGAGACTTCACAAGGTGAATGCCTATGTTCAGAATGTTTGACCTGGAAGTGTCCGAGAAAAGTGTCCGAGAAAAGGTGCTAGATAGCAGCCGAAGTGACTCTTGGTTTCGTAAACAGTGTGTGTATCATTAGAATAGCTACCTTAATTATTGCACGATGTTTTTAAAATATTCAGTCTCTAACAAATGTAACCTTTGTAAGAACCTCTCTGATTGGTTGGTTTCAATAGTGACCTATTTTCTGTCCAGATGAAGTTAGTAGGCTCATGCTACATTTTATTTGCACCTTTGAATATACTAGTGACAGGACCACTTTAGTGGCATGGGCCTGTGATCTGCAGTAGCTCCTCATCATTGATCATATTCCGCACTGTGACTGTCACAGTGACTGACTGTATGATGCATTCTTGCAGGATTAATCATATCATGCAGAGCCATACACAATTTATTCATCAAGCTTGCAAAATTTAGCAACTTCATCCAAGTCTGAGTTGTCACAAAATTAACTTTGCAAAGCAAATTGAAAAAGAGTTATCCATTGATTCAAAGTTCTAAGTAGTTTTTATCATTAATCTAGACTCATTTTCATACTTTTTAATAGATTTTCTTTGCCCCACCACTTTTTGGCCAAGCATGGATGTTATTTGGGGAACATTTTTGAGCATTGCCCAGGACGAGGTATATATTTTTCACTATTTCACATGTACACGAATTAGTAAACCTGCAAAAACGAACATATACACGAATTTAGCATTCGTGTAAGTGTGAAATATTGCAATTCACAAATTTGTGAAGGTGCAATTACGAACATTGCAACCTTAAACTTGGCTAAAACTATCTCTAAACCTAATTTTAACACTAAACCCTAATGATATAGCACTTCCACGAATGTTAGTGTTAGCATATACACGAATGAATAATAAAGCACATTCACATGTGTGAGTTATTACATGTACACGAGCACCTATGCTCGTTTTTTCATGTCCACGAATTCCTACATGCTCGTTTTTACACCTCCACGAATTCGTGAACATGCCAAATAATGAAAAATATGTACATGCCACCCTTGAAGGTTTTGGCCCAATTTTCCTAACCACTTTAAAATGAAACTGACACCTCTGATATCTGAAATTCGATAACCTCAGGGCTCCTCATTCCTCTTTAAATTGTTTCATACCCTCCTTAATGACACACCTCAGATATTGTTGAAGTTATGAAAGCGTGGTTTATAATCTTCGAGGAGAATTACTGTACTCTGATACATTATTATTGAAAGCAGGTTTCGTAAACAAGGTGAAAAATATCACCAACTAACAATATGCGCTCTGATTGGCCTCTTTTTGGGAGCCATTTGCAGACAGGATATAGATCAACTGTAATTTCGAAAGTTCTGCTAAGCCAGAGTATAGAGTATAGTGCCAGATCTAAATGTGATACAATTTATTATATAAGAAGATGAATATTTGATTCAATTGTGAAACATGCCAATTGATTAGTATATATAAAAAGAACAGATAAGAGTGCTTTTCCATTGATTTGACTTCCTTCGACGTTAATATGGGCTCAAACTCAAAGAGATTGCAACCTATGTAAAGCCGTATCGATTCAGTCTGAAGCCCATGCCGAGATACAAATAAAGTTGTGTTTTAATTGAAAGTTAATAATAAGGAGGGCGGGAAAATGTCTGCTCGTGTCTACAAATTCGTCCCCCCACCGTGAAACATTTCTGTTTTAATTACTGAACAAGTTATCAGGCGAGAATATTTTTTAGGATATGTCGGAACTATTGATCTGCGCATTCTTCAACTTAAATATTAATCATGGATTGATTTATGAAATGTCAATAGCTGCGGAAGTGTTATGATCTTCTATACCAATTACGCTGCACTTGATTTTGTCATATTCCTTAGAGTCAGTGTTGCTTACTAAAAGGTAATAAGCACTTTGCAGGCCTATGCCTATGAATATCCACATTCAAAGCATTTTATTGTTCTGGATGGCTTTATTTCTTTTATGTTTCTTTGCTTTCAAACACGTGAATAATTGATATCCTCATTTATATTGATAGCTTTCCAGTTAACAATTCTTTTACGACTATTTTATATGTCAATACAATTGTTAAGCATGACTCTGAGAATGTCAGTTTATGCCGGGACCACTTGTAGGTGACACTGATGCCATGGAAATGGAATTTTTCTGTATAGTAATTGTTATTCTTCGATTAGTCTGTCAAGGTATGTAACATGTTTCCTTTACACATTGTGATATGTTGTGTAATTTAACAACAATTAATGACATGAAAGCATCGCAGATTGCACCTTTATCAGTCTGTACCACCATAGTCCATAGGCCTACCAGTCATTTTGAATTTACATACTTAGAAGCTTAGATGTTTTCGATACTTCCGAAGAAAGCTTGAAAAGGCTCGCCACACCATTATTCCCCCACCATTATTCCCCCACCACCATTTTTGACGAAGTCCAGATTTCAACAAATTTCAGAACTTGTGGGCTCATACTGATGTTAATCTAAGACGGTACAAACCTAGTAACACTGAGGAGCTTTGGAAGGCAATGAAACAGAATGGGAAAATATGCACATTTTGTGGTGCACAAAGTTGTCAAGAAGTGCAGCAAAAAAACAGTTCTGCTCAAAAAGTCAAGCGGAAAAGCAATTTAACACTAAGACAAATCTTCTGTTGATTAACTGACAGGAAATGAAGCTTTTTTAAGTGTATATCCTGTAAAAATCAAGGCCTAACAAAATGAAGTCGAATTCTAGGGTGGTGTTTTTTTTTTGCCCAGGAGTGTATAAACATGAGAAGAATCTTCAACGCCCAAGATAAAAATGAATTTTATGCCTCAATTATATAGTAAACTACCATATGAATTCTATTCTCAAGCCGAATGGCATATCTTGCCATGTTAACGATTTCCATTTCGATTTTTTCTGCAAATGTATATTGCCTATTTGCACCTGGATGTTCACCGGGAATTGAATTCTCTCCGCAGCTGGTTTCTGGTGGTAAAATACAAAGATTTCTTAAATGGGGCTTTGTCGCAAGTGTAACGCTATGGAAAATATTGATCATATTTTCTTGGTTTTCTTGTAAAGAGTAAAGCAAATCATTCTAGTATGACTTGTAGTGATAATCAACACAATATTTCAGTAGTTCAAGTATGTTTCAATGTTTAATTATCAAAATTTAGCTCTTTGTAAAGATTTCCTCAAAATATGGGGCCAATTTGTTAAAAAAGGCAATAACCAATACAAATTTCACTTTAATTTTTCTATTACTTTTATTCTTCATCCAGTTATTATTGATAATGAATATCAAAACGATTTTGGGTCAAAACCATAATATTTTTTTTACTTTCGTGTCACACCATTACCCAAAATTTGCTGTTTGTCCGAAAAAATAGGCTAAAAAATGCACTTCTATCATCATTTGCTCTGTTCTTATTCACTACAGTGGCACTTATTTGATACCAATTCAAAACCCACATATAGACTCATAACACATGACAGCTGAAATCATTTTAGAGGAAAATATGTACATCTAGGGAGAAAATATTTACATTAATTTTTTAAAATATTGCAGCAAAATTTCGAAAAATACAGTTTTCCTCATAGAATATTTGGTGAATTTGGGTGAAAACTGCCATGGAGACTTAAGAGTATATCACTCTTGTCATCCAACAAAGAAATTAGATTTACTTTGCAGATAAATTACCATTTAGTCTACTTTTCCTTTACTGTCATGGAAATAAAAAATATTAGAATTAGTAATATTCAGCTTTTATCAGTTATTTCCACAAAGCACAGCAAAATGGTAAATAGGGGGAACCGGGCACATTGGGACGATTTTAACGTCTACTAATTTTGCTCAATGCTGAAAGCACTGAAGAACTCAGAAGTTTGCATGAATATCACAATATACTATCGAGCTTAAATGCAAGGCATAATAGACTAGACTGCACCTACCATTTTAATAGCCTAGACTGCACCACTGCACCTACCCTTTTGCAGCCAGAGAGTCGTAAAAATGACTGTCCCAATGTGCCCCAGCGTGGCACAGCTGGGGCACATTGGGACATCAATTAAAAAATAATTTTAACACTCCATGTGCAATAGATATCACATATAAGTAGTGCGTAAGACAATATACAGTGCTTTAACACCTTGTAGTGCCAATAGTTCATAACTTTAAACAGTTTTAAACATTCAACATAAACTGTCCTGGGTGCGGACATCTATGTAAGTAACACACAGTGCTTTGCGACAAATTTGTTCACAGAGCATGGTAATCCACTATACCTCTATTCACTGTGGCCTGAATACCTGTTGTGGGCTAACCCAGGTCATTCAGTTGCCTTGGACCCTTAAATTCTGCCATATTAAGTGCGTCCCAATGTGCCCCGTTCCCCCTACAATTTCTAGAACTTAGATATGTTTGTTGCAATATTATGTGGCCATCTGATAAACATATACCTTTTTTAATTGATTTGTAAGCTATTTGTGATAGATTTGTGTTGATTTTTTGATTGATTTATTATTGATTTGTGATGATTTATGATTAATTTGTGAATTATTTATGAGTGATTCGTGATCGTTTGTTGATTTTTGATTGATTTATGATTGATTGTGATTGACTTGTAAGTGATTTGTGTTGACTTATTATTGATTTATGACTGATTTGTTGCGATTCATGATTGATTAATGGTTGATTGGTGATTAATTGCGATAGATGTGTAGTTGATTTGTAATTGAATTGTGATGATTAATGATTGATTTACGATTGATTTGTGATTGATCTGTGATTGATTTCAGGCTTGGCATCCATCCCGATGACATGTACCAATGACAGTTTACTATTAAATTCGAGGTGGACATTCTACTCCTACACACTCGCGAATTGCCAAAATGCATGCGAAAGGAATGAACTGTGCATGGGAATTGCTTGGCAAAATACGAACACTTGTTATCAGGGACAATACAATGCCCACTGGACCAATGCCACTGCTTCTCCTGTTGGCTGCATCTTTGGTTCGTATGAAACTTCTTTTGATAGGCACATGGATCTTGTTTTCTTACATCTCTAAACTGAAAACAAAAAAATCGACTAATTGAGTTAGTCAAACCCCAAAAATTAGCCCAGTGACTAATTTAGATAGTTAAGTTTCGGAGTAAGTGAGACATTTCACAAATTCAATCATTTTTATTATGTAGTCTGATAAAACAAAACAAATTAATTTAGTGTTTTTTTTTATCTAGTTGGTTATTTGACGGAGTTAAACATTTCATTTATCTAATTATGTGTCATTTAACTTATTAATTAGTCTTGTTGACCAATTTAGTTAGCTGTTGACTAAATTTTGGTGGCACTTTGTTCCAATGTCACCAATAGAACTTCTTATTCTTATTCTTACAAAGGAGCCACATTTTATTTTTTTAATATAATCAATCATTTTGAAGAATTAAGTTTTAATGGATTTTTCAATGGCACTAAGAAGCCACATTCTATTTGAATTAATAGATTTACTGTTCTCCTTTATTAGTCCCCCTAAAAATCTGCCTTAGTTAATGGGCGTTTCTGGTACACTGATATTTTATTTCTTTATTTAAACTCGCGTTACAGGGAAAGATAATTTATGTACATTAAATTTATGTTATATATTAAGACAGAGACTATGGTTGCATGTGTAGTGGAGACCGGGGTAGGTTGTGCCACAGGGTTAGTTGTGCTTCCACTGCTCATGTATATATTTTTCATTATTTGGCATGTTCACGAATTCATGGGGATGTAAAAACGAGCATGTACGAATTCGTGGACATGAAAAAACGAGCATAGGTGCTCGTGTACAATAACTAACATTTGAATGTGTTTTATTATTAATTCGTGTATCTGCTAACCCTAACATTTGTGGAAGTGCTATATCATTAGGGTTTAGTGTTAAAATTAGGTTAAGAGTTGGTTAGAGCCAAGTTTGAGGTTGCAATGTTCGTAATTTTATTACAAATTCGTGAATTGCAATATTTCACACTTAGTGTTAAAATTAGGTTAAGAGTTGGTTTAAGCCAAGTTTGAGGTTGCAATGTTCGTAATTCCATTACAAATTCGTGAATTGCAATATTTCACACTTGCACGAATGCTAAATGCGTGTATATGTTCGTTTTTGCAGGTTTACTATTTCATGTACATGTCAAATAGTGAAAAATATATATACCTCCACTGCTGGGGTGAAATGAAGAAATGGGTGAAGAAGACAATGCCACCTATGTATAACAGTATATATGTCAGCATGATCACTATGCACCAAGAATAAAACTGCCAAATATAAGGCTGTGAAAATCTGCACTCATATAGTGCTGTCTGTAAGTTAGTGAAATGGGTGATATTTTTCCTTTGTCGCAATGCTAAACATCCTCCAGTCCTCCACCTAAGGCAGATTTCACGAAAGAGCTGCAAAATGACTTACCACAACTTGTCCACAAGTTACATTAGCACAATACTGATAAGGCCAGACATAATCGATTCGTAGATTCTCAGACTTTCTCAGGGTGCTTCTTCTGAGGATAGCTGGCAGGACTAAAAAAAGCTGAAATCTAAATCTTTTATTGTGTCAATCCATTAAATAAAATCAGGGGTAAACAATATTTTCCGTTGGATTGGTTGGTCAGAGTAGCGAAAAATATGGGCTTGTGCTAATGTTACAATGATGAATGATGGAGGACGGAATTTTTTATGCTGATCCTACTGCAATATAAATTAAGTCACCAGCAGGGTACCACCCTGGCCTGCTCTTGGGAGACCTGGCTTTCAGTTCAGAAAAAATTTGAGATCTGATCATGTGTTTTTTAACATAATTTTTATGTACGCATTTGCTAAATGTAACACTATGAAATGGACGGATGCAAAATTGCAGCTACATTAGCAATAAAGAAACAGGTACCACACCCAGTTGTTAATGGTTTTGGTGATGTATATAGGCAAATAAGACATGTTTTTCAATAAAATATCATAATTTCATGTTTGAATTTGGCATAAGTAGCGAGAACACAGAAAAATTTCCATGTAAAAGTTGCTAATGTAACCTCAGTGTACTGAGACGGAATCGAGTTACATTAGCAGTCTTTTTTTATTTTTCATTTTTTCAAGCTTTATAATGGCTAAGACAATTAAAAATGGTTCCAAAATAATTTTCAAGATGTTTTTTATCAATCACATACCATTACATTTTCCTGAATTGGTTTAAGCAGATTCCACAGAGTGCCAAAGTAAGCTTGTCTGATCACTAGTAAGTTTGGTCGTCCAAAATTGTCCTCATGAGGCATAAAAAATATATTTTTAAGAGGAAAAAGCTACATATTTAAGGAATATTTTATTGATATTTATTCAATACCTCCCAGATGTACTTAGTAATAGGTTTACTTGCTTCAGGAAGCAACAGAGAGGTAACAAAAGGGTTGGAAAGTTTAAGGGCACCTTTTAAGAGCACTTTTCGTGCAATCTGCCCTAACTGCTTGTAGAAGCAAGAATTCTCATCCGATAACAGGAAAACTTTTTGTCATAAAGACCAACATTTTAGCTATGTGGGGTAAAAAAGGCTACCAATTTCCTTTGCTGTAGTCGGAGTTAGGTATTGGTCAAAATCTTTGATAAGTAAGTGAACCCCATCTCCCATTGAAATAATATTCAACTTGTGTTTCACTTACTTATACCTTTCTCCATGTATGGCAAAGACAATTGGCTGCCATTGCTATCCCACATGATTTACATATAATATTGGCCTTTGTGAGTCAATTGTGACCCAATACCTTGTCCTGTAATCGGATGAGAATTCTTGCTTCTACAAGCAGTTTGGTGGAGGATGTTTGCAATTTGTTTGGCATTGTGGCAATGGCAAAGTATCACCCTTTTCACTATCTTACAGGCGACACTGTAAATTGTTGTTGAAAACGTGAAGTACCGTGGACTGACATTCTTGCTTCTTGGTCATAAGATGATGTCCCTCTGGTAGGATACAGATAGGAGGTATATACAATTGTGTTGTTAGATTCTTAATGCATTGTTGCTTTATTTTTGACAAACATTTTCTCTATAAAATCAATTTGGGGTAAGTTGTGTTGTTTTGATCGGGGTGAGTAACTGTTGTGACAATGGTATGATAAAACAGGATTTTATTTTGGTTCATCCATTTTGGTCTGAATTTTACGCAAAGCCAAAAATATTGTGAAATAACTAACACTGAGAAGCACATAGGTTAAAAGTGCTATACAACCCTCTAAAATATAAATGATTTTATTTTATGAAGCATTTTAATATTTTACACAAAAAGGATCATAAATGTTTGATAAGCTTCATACCATGTTACATATCAGCCATATTACAAACACATAATGCAAATGATCTATCTGAAGAAACAGGTGAAATGCAAGCTTTTTTAGGAATAGGCTAAGGGGAACAACTTGCCCCATCATGCAGCACAACTTTTTTGGAAAATCACCCTGGAGCAAAAATTGCTCAACTTACCCCGATCTCCCCTTTCACATGTAACATAACATGATGTAACAGTAAAATCACAGATCAGCAGTAAATTCACAGACAACACTGTAAAATCATAGGTAGAGCGTAAAACATTTTTAAAAAATTGAAAAAACGTAATTATGATTCCGCCCCTGTGAATAATAAGGGGCTGACCAGATGATCTTTTTGGAGGGGGGGAGAAAGGACTTTTGGTGAAAAAAAAGTTTGTTTCTCACTTCTCACTTGACACTGAAAAAAAAAGTTTGTTCAGCACATGCAAAAAAAAAGCTGGGGTACCGTAATGTTAAAATGTGCGAAAATAATTTAGTTGCCATCCTCATGCAAAAAAAATTATTCGTTGACGCGGGGGTAAAATCCATGGCTCTCCCCCCCAAACTACCGTCTGGTCGGGCCCTAAATGCCATGCACACTTTCAGAGATTCCTTGTGTGCACCTTCCTGCGAGTTCTACCTCTCGAGTGAAATCGGTCTTCGGTAAAATTCCTTTTTCTGGTGGAGTGGTTCATTTTGAATGCGCTGCGAACACTCCGGTCTACCTCACTGGTGGTTCAAATAGCATTTGCAACCGCTATGGAGAATGGAACAATTATCCTATGGTTTGTACTGGTGAGACACAATTTCTCATATAAAAGACCAATATTTTCATAAACTAACTATTCACTCGGGGCATACAGAGTAAACCCAATGTCAGTAATTGGTGGATCGATTGTCTGAAATGTATGGCAGAAATTATGTTGCCACAACATGAACATGAGGTTTAGGTTTTTTCCCGTCATGAAACGTTGCCACAATGTTGTATGCTAACGTCGTATCTTTGATGTCAGTTCACAACATAGATCTAATGACAACGTCATTTCTACCGTACAATTCTATGTAATTCACAAAAATTGCGACGTTGTCACAGCGTTGATACAACGTAGATGTACTCATTGGGGTTAAATTGAAAAATTAATTCTTATCCAAACCTTAATGCACAGGCAAAAGCCACTGGAGTGCTGTCTCTGGTTGTCACTACTTGTAGAGTGTATTCAAAGGAAAGTAGGTCACCTTTGAACTCAGCCAATCAGAGAAGTTCTTACAAAGGTCACATTTGTAAGAGCTTTTCTGATTGGCTGAGTAGATCTACTAGTGACAGGTAAGACTAAATTCTATTACATTTTGTCTCATCTCACATGCGAACTAACATTTGGGTCTGATTCCACAGCCTCCAGAAGTCCTACAGCAGAAATACACATGTATACATTCTAAAAAATTTTGGATCAAAACTGGTTTTTAAAAATCCAAAATGGTTTTTTGAAAAATCCATATTGGTTTTTGCTTGGAACTTTGGTTTTTCAAAAAACCATTTTCCATTTAAAAAAACAGTTTTGTCTCGAAATCTTTTAGAGTGTACCTGCGTGTTAGGGTGTCCCAAAATAGTATAGAACACATTTAGAGGTTAGCCCCAATGAATTTCAGACTTCCACTTTTTTTGGGACACCCTACAGTGCGTGTAGATTAGCCCTTTTGTAGTCTGAATATCACATTTTCACAATGTTTCGGGGTCATTTTTCGCTGATTTTCGAATATTTTCATCCACAGTAGCCCGATGTTACTTGTTTACATTCATGATGCAACCAGATAAGGAGGCACAATTGACGTGAGTGACGTCACAATCAAGCACTGCAGCATCACTCCCAAATTAGGCCAGGTGACATGGTGCGGCATTGATGCTAGAGCTACTCTTCCAAGCCCATGCATTGCTTTTATACATGCCGTTACATTTGGGCCATATATTGGTTCACATGCTACAGGGTGTCTACGGAAAAAAGGGACTGTAAAAAAATTAGGTTTGTTTAAAGTTTATTTTGTGCCAAGCATCATTATTCAACAGAACATGATTTGTATATGAACAGTATTATCAAAACAGGCAAATTACCCATTATTCGCACCCCTTGCTGTGGTAACTTTCTGCAGGTGAGACCGAAATGATGCTCTCCACCAACATTCAATATTTTGCCCCATGCAGACATAACACCCGCCGCATCAATTTCACTCCGAGACCATCCATTCCTCCCACTCGCAACCAGTTGGGCCAAACTGTACCGCGATCGCAGCATCAGCAGCTTCGATGTTTTAACTGTGGTGAGCGATCCCACACAGTAAACAGCTGCCGCCATCAGCGTCGACTGCAATGCTATAACTGCCATGGTACTGGACACAAGAAGAAGTTCTGTCCCGTCTCCAGCCATGGTGGTTCGCATTAGGTCACTGGCCATGAACGAGTGGCCGGACTACGAACTGTGTCTAATGTGACAAATATGATGAACAATGTTTTTATTTTGTCAAATGTATATTATGAAATTGACAATGTTTTTACTGTAGCTGATTGTTCTTACCCTGATGAGTGCTCTGAAAAATGTGATTTAATTATACCTGAGTGGTTATATGCATGTGATAATGAAAATGGTACACTTGATCATAATATTTTGCAAAATTATAGATCTGAAAATATTGATGTAAATTCAACTGTCTCTCAAAACAATGTTATCTGTGGTCAAAACATTTGTGAAATTTCTATGATTCCCAGAACTATTGAAAGTGAAAGTAATGACTGCCAAAACTGTGATTGTGTAGAAAATCCTTATGAGGACCTGTCAAAATTCTCCAAAAACAATTTTAAGAATATGATGTTCTCACACTTGAATATAAATAGCCTACCGAGAAAATTTACGGAGATACATGAAATTCTAACTAATGGTTTAACTCATATGCTCTTCCTGTCTGAAACAAAACTAGATGACTCCTATCCAAGTGCTCAGTTTCACGTCGATCAATTTATTATGCATAGACTGGATAGAAATGCTAATGGAGGTGGAATGATATGCTACGTTAAAGAAACTATTCCACATAAAAGTCGCTCTGATATCGCAATAAATTCTAATGGAATAGAAACGGTAGTAATCCAAGTTAAATCAACAAGCAAGAATATGTTTTTTGTCCACATTTACAAACCGCCCAACATAAACGTAAATTATCTGACAAATGCTTTAGAAACCATGTTAAGTAAATGTTTAGCTGAAAGTGACAGCGTCTATGTCATTGGTGATCTAAATGTCAATTTTCTAAACCTGCCAAATCAGATGTCCCAACTATGTGACACATTCGACCTCAAACAGTTGATAAAAGATCCCACATGTTTTAAAAGTGTAGAAAATCCAACTCTATTAGATGTCATCCTAACAAATAACCCAAAATCAATAAAGAAAACCATAAACGTATCCCTAGGAATTAGTGATTTCCATAATTACATAAGTGCATCAACAAGATTAACGTGTCCATCTAATGAACCAAAGTTAGTAAATTACAGATCTTTCAAGAATTTTAGTGAAGAGTCATACCTAAATGATCTGAAGTTAGCACCTTTCCATGTTTCTGAAATTTTTGACGAGGTTGATGACCAATTGTGGTTTCATAATACTCTACTTCTAAATGTAGTTGACAAAAATGCACCTAGAAAACAAAAGGTTGTTAAATACAGACCACTTCCATACATGAATGACAACTTAAGAAAATCCATAAATCTTAAAGCAGCTTTCAGAAGGAAATTCCACAAAACAAAAAGCAGAGAAAACTTTGATAAATTCAAAAAACAAAGAAACCTGGTCAATAAACTAAAAAGAGCCTCACTCAAACAATATTTTGATAAAAAATGTAATTCAAGTTCCAACAAGGGGAAACATTTCTGGGAAATTGTAAAGCCTTTTATGACCAACAAAGTTAAACAAAATAATCAAAATATTACTTTATATGAAAATAATACTTTAATTAGCAAACCGTCAGATGTGAGTAATACTTTCAATGACTTTTTCATAAATGTAGCACAAGATCTTAGTGAATCCAATGAAGTTAAACAAATGTCAGTTGATCAGGTCATTGACCATTACAAAGATCATCCAAGTGTCAAACTAATCCGTGACTATGCAAATTATGATAATGAGTTTGATTTTAAACCTGTAAACCAATCAACAACTCTAAACAAACTTAAGCTTCTACAAACTAATAAAGCTACCGGTTTTGATCACATCTCGCCAAAATTTCTACGCGTAGGTTCAAATCGCCTTAGTATATCTCTGACACCAATAATCAATAACTGCATCACAAATAGTTTATTTCCTCATTGTAACAAAAAAGCTGAAGTTACCCCCTTATATAAAAAGTCAGATCAATTGTCTAAAGAAAACTATAGACCACTAAGTGTTCTAACATCATCTTCCAAATTATTTGAAGGAATAATGTGCGACCAACTTCTTGAATTTATGTCAACATCTCTCTCATCTGATCTTTCTGCATATCGAAAGCTATACAGCTGCAACAATGTACTTGTCAAATGCATAGAAAACTGGCGAAAAGCTCTTGATGATAATTGCGATGTAGGATGTGTACTGATTGATCTTTCAAAGGCTTTTGATAGCCTTCCTCATGGTCTACTAATTGCCAAATTAAATGCCTATGGAGTTTCATTAGAAGCTTGTTCCTTTGTCATGAATTACTTAAAAGACAGAAAACAAGCTGTCAAATTAGGTAATACACGGAGTGATTGGTTGGATCTAAAAACTGGTGTCCCCCAAGGCTCTATGATGGGCCCTCTCCTATTTAACATATTTATAAATGATTTCTTGATCGAACAAAAGACATTATGTGAAGTATATAATTATGCAGATGACAATACGCTTTCCTTTTCTCATAGTGACCTAACAGTTGTCAAAGAAAAACTTGAAATAGCCTCTGCGAGGGCAATCAAATGGTTTAAAGTAAATTTCATGAAAGCAAACCCAAACAAATTTCAGGCAATCTGTATTAGCAGGAATAATTCTGACATTGAACTTGAAGTACAAGGCATTAATATTAAATCGGAGAATACTGTAAAATTGCTGGGCATTCATATTGACAGTAAACTGAATTTTAACTATCAAGTGTCACTTGTCTGCAAAAAGGCAGCGCGACAGATCAATGCTCTTCAAAGAATATGTAAACAAATAGACTATGAAGGCAGACTAAGAATCTACGAAGCATTTGTCGCCTCAAACTTTATATACTGTTCAGTTGCATACAACAATTTCTCGCCTGGCCAAGATAGAAAGTTTGAAAAGTTAAATGAAAGAGCTTTAAGATTGGTTTGTAATGACTATGAAAGTACGTACAATGACGTACTACTAAAAACGGGGAAAAAGATGTTGCATGTTAACCGTAAAAATAACTTAGCGGAACTTGTTTTCAAAATCATGAATAACCTTGCACCACCTATAAATAGTTCACTCTTTGATAAACAAGTATCTCCGTATAACATGAGAGATAGCAACAAATTAGTTTTACCTCCGTTCAACACAATTCAATATGGAAAAAAATAAATTCGGTATCAAGGTCCCTCATTATGGAATATTCTACCCTCTCACATCAAATGTTCTCCAGATGTATCTTCTTTCAAGTTTGCATTGAAAAATCAAAATATTCTAGATACATGTGAGTGTGGAACATGTATTATATGTCTTAGAAACTCTTTGTAAGTGCTGTTCTCTTAACTGTTAAAGTTTACTTTCATAAATATAAACATGTATGCTCATGAACTTACCCAATAGACTGAAATGGCTTCATTTTTGTATATAGCATCATCTTCATTTGTATATATTTAACTTCATATTATTCATCTTGTTCTGTTATTTTAAACTTGTCGGTAAAAAGCTGCATAGCTTGTGTTATTTGTTTTATTGTTTCATCACCGACGTTAAATAAAATTTTACTTTACTTTACTTTACTTTTACTTTATTTTGATGGAGGCCTTTAACTTAACTGCGAGGTTTGGGATAACTTGCTGGATTCTGCCTTTAAAGTTGCCCATACTCGGTAATTCACTGGGTCCAGCTCAGGAGACAAGGGGTGGCACTCTACCGTGCTCAGCAGGTTTGTTCTGAGGCACTCCTGAGTCTTCTATGCAGTATGAACAAGTACTCCACCTTGTTGGAAGATGATTTTGCCAACAAAAGAGTTTCTTGTCTGATGCCATGGCATCACAAATTCTTTCAGAATGTTATTATAAACATTTGCATTGATTCTGGCGCTCTGATCATTGGCAAATTGAGACATTTTTATGATTTTCTTGTTATCAGATGACCCGATGTTGAAGACCAAGTGTTAGGTCCTGAATTTGAATTATCACAAATGTTTCATTTCTTCTCTTACAAGCACATAAATGGTGAAAAATTTCCATTCAACAATGAGGAAAACAAGACGACCATGGTCAGCTTGGAGCAACAAAAGCATTTTCGTATATAATGCTTCCATTTTGCCTTTAGTAGTGATCTAATTCACAAATAAACATATTTACAATAGATCTAATATGGCTGACTATCAAATCCACTCTTATGTCAGACTTATAATCAAATTCTGAACTTATATGAGTGCAAAAAAGAAGACAAGTGACTGTCCTCTTTTTCTGTTGACACCGTGCAGTTGGGAAAAATTTCGTCTCTGGCCTTTGCCCTATATTTTTTGAAATAGACTGTGGTGGTTTTGTTGGATTAATGCAATGTCTTATTTAATTTTCTCTAGATAAATTCCCATGGAGACCGTGCAGATCATTTCGGCCAGCCACTATTTCTGTTTATCATACTTATACTGCATCATCTTTGGACGCTTGCAAGGCACGTTGTCAAGTACTGAGTTACTGTTACGCAATTGACTTTAATGGGACTTCATGTGGTATTGTAAACAAATTTACTGGTGAAACAGACACAGTAGCAATCGCTTCCACTTATTGCGATGTAGGTGAGTATTTCATCGATTGATTGATATTATTTAGGTCAATTATTACAATAATAAATATCATTTTAAACATGTAAAGTAGCTAATAAATATTAGATCAAGGTTGGCAGTTGGCACATAAGAGTAATGAGGGGTGTTCAGGAAGTGCTGACCAATTTTTGTAGCAGACCTTTCTCTTTGACGAACTTGAATGAAATTTTCACCTAGTACAAAATTCAGGTGTATAGCCATTGATTCTGTGGCCAATGTTTAACTTACTTTTCTGTTGACATGGAAACGACACCTTCGGGTAGGTAGCAGCAAAATTTTTTATACGAAACTCAACAATTTAGTAGTGTAAATCGCCATAAAATTTATTGCATATACACAATTAATTGTGAACATAGACGTTCATCAACAGCTTCACAAAGTACTCTCTGTGGCATGAAACACATTTTTGAATCCTTTCATTCCACTTGGTGAAGCAATTTTCAAAGTCCAAACTAAGAATAGCCCTGGAAATGGCATGTCACATGTCCTGATTTGTAGCATATCTTTCACCTCTCAGCTGATTTAATATATATTAGGGAATAAACAAAGAGCTCATGGTGAAAAATCACCATCAAGGCATCTTGAGATGCTGTCCTGATGAGATTCTGGGTTTGTGTACCATTTTATCCCGTGAGAACACACAATCTGATTGAACCTATCTGATCGCGTGTCGGGTCCATGTCAAATGCTCATCCAAAATCTCTGTTTACAATGCAAAACACAGGTGTAAATGGCTAAACAATGGAATGGCACAACATTGTGACACCATAAAGCTACAATCACAATTGCCAGTAGGCCCTGCACAGGTCTGCAGTCCTTTTCAACATAATTTGACCCTAGATTTCGGGGGAAACACAATGCCAAGTTCACTAAAAAAATTAGCCGCGCTGGCAATCTAGTTCCGGTCTGTATATCAACTGACAAGCAGGGAGTACTACTTTCTGGACGCTGATTGGTCGAGAAAACAATCGAAATGACGTCACTGATTGTGAAAAGTTTTGTGACGTAACTCACTACGTGCCTAAGGTCATAAATGACCGTGGATCCCAGATTGGCGCTGGGTTCCCCATCTTGCCGTTTCCATGGTAACAAACTTAAATACAGTGGGGTGCGAAAGTTTGGGCACCCTTTGAGAGGGGTCACACTTCAAATTTCAGACAAACCATTTGCACAATCTTTCCAACATAAATTTTGTGAGTGAAGGATAACCATGCACTCAAATTTAGCCGCAAAGGACAATGGAAATATAAAAATATAAAGAAATAGGGGTCTTTTTGTCTGATTTTACATGTGCAAAAGTTTGGGCACCCCTTCCGATTCAGATTTTGAATTTTCTATAAGTCTACATTAAACAACATAAAAGCTCTAAAATGCATTGGATAAGAATGTCAGCATCCCAGGACTTCGTTTTGTGTGAATTTTTTATTTTAATCCTCAATGGTAGGACTCCAAACTTGGCAGATTTGAGGTACCCGAGGTACGTCAGCTTATTTAATAAAATTTCTATTATTTTGAGTCCAGGAGCTGAAAAAAGTTGATTTATCATGCTAATTATTCATCATATAAACATGACAAATTATTCTTTCTTGAAATTTTGGAGCAGCTCAGACCTATATCCAACTAAAATATCTAAAATGCCACAAAAGTTAAACTCTCTGGGCATCTATGTCAGAGTACCTTGGCTTTTCTTGTTAAAATATTTGCGAAACCTGCTGTTTTTGAGTTGTGTTGTGTAGAAATGACAATTTCGGAATTAATACAGCTGGTATCCATAATTTTTGGCCTGCCTATTCTTGCCCTTGGGGAGTCAAACTTGTATATCTCATTTTGGTGTATCGGAGCGACTTCATTCCAACACATTTTATTACTCCCTTGTCTCAAACACCACAATGACTGATCCATAATGCTTCCAAATAGCTAGATGGGTCCTTTGGCATGACTCAGACAATCAGATTAAGCTATGTAATTATGATGCCTAGTATAGCTGGTTTTTTCACATCTGCATGCTGACGGTGGAATGATGGACCTGTGGACCACATTCAGTGTCATACCTGTGGGGGTCTCTGAGGGTGATATATAAGATATGATTGTTACAAAATTGCTAAATTGACTAAATAGAAACAAAATTAAACCCAAATTGAAATTGTTTCAGTTAAAATGGTCCCAGGCTGGCAACACAAAGTTGAACTGCACATTAATATTTTTATTTTTTCAGGATATATAGGCCTACCTAGATAAATTATAGAAATCTTAAATATTTTTGGTTATTTTAGATAAAGTGTTAATTTTAGGTAAAGGAGAGGCTGACCAGGCCTCCTGGCACAGGAATTTTCAAAACTTTCTGTATAACTGGGCATGTGCAATTGATGCCAATGGTACCACAAAGATGCAACGGTTGGGGTCCTTTGCTGGGGCGAACAATAAAAACTGCACAAGAAACTAAGTCCTGGAAAGCTTACATTATTGTCCAATGTGTTCTAGAGCATTTGTATTGCTTTAATGTAGAATTATAGAAAAATCAAGATCAGAATCTGTAGGGGTGCCCAAACTTTTGCACATGTAAAATCTGACAAAAATACCCATGTTTTTTTTACATTTGTATATTTCTATTGTTCTTTCTGGTTTAAATCGAGTACATGGATATCCTTCACTCACACAAATCACGTTGGAAAGATTCTGCTAATGGCTTGTCTGAAATTTGAAAAAAATGTGAACCCACTCCAAGGGTGCCCAAACTTTCGCACCCCACTGTATATTGTGTCCCAAAGGTGCTTGGCCAATTTTTTCTTGGATACCTCTAAATGTATTCCTGAAAATTTGAAGACTCCAGCATAAAATATAAGTATATCTCAAAAAAATTGGTCCAAACTTTCTGAACACCCCTCGTACAGGGACTAATTTCCAGCGTGAACCATTTGGAAAATACAGGAATTAGACAAGGTGCCGGTGCAAACATTCTTCAGCAGCATAGGCCTGCCAGGCATGACGGTATCTGGTAACTGTCATGTACCACTGTCTACAAGTGGACTACTCTTGCATTGCCACTTCTTTTTCCAGCCTTGGCAGATCAGATCATATGCTGTCTTGTGTTGCCACCTCGTGATTAGTGTGCTATTCCGCGAGCTCTTGCGAGCGTCCACATCATTTCAATCAGAGGAACACACACAATTTTGTCTGGAAGACACTGGGACTGTTTCTGAGTGTGCTGATGGCTTGTCTACTTCCTTAAAGAATGTGATTGCCGAGTCTGGATACATAAATGTTGAATAGAAATTTTGTGAATGTGCAATGAAATTGGAACTATTTCTTGGGACAGCAATGCTGTAGCATACAAAATCAACTTTTGTGCCAGGTGGCAGCAGCATGCAGTTCTCATTTTCACCAGACTGCATGTACCAGGTAACTGTAAGAACTGAAATCCCTATTTTACTCTTTACTGGTGGCATGGTCTGATGATATGCAAGCTGTTTTTTTTTTCTTTCTATGTTTCAGCACTTTGTTAAGCTCCCTTGAGAGTATATTCTTTGTTGAGTGAAATAATTAAAAATTATACCTTACTTATTTGCAGCTGGATACTGTCCTGACCCTGGCAGTGGCACGGGAAGCATTAGAAAGAACCACGACCCTTTCTACCGACCTGGGATGAGCGTCGTATATCATTGTGAGCCGGGAAAAATTGCCATAGAAGGAACAAACTGGATCCAGTGCACGAGGGATGGCACGTGGAGTGGCAAGCCTATGTCTTGTATCGGTAATTTACCATTACGAAAATACTTCATCACTTCAGCTTTTGCACTCTTCAGGTTACAGTTAGTCTCACAACATGCGAACTGATGTTGGCCTGATTGCTCAGCATCTATTGTGTAGGTCACACAGTAGAACTGTCAACAAACTTGTGTAAATGGACTGCTGTCGTCAAATATGTATTGCCGAAAATCAGGCAAAAATGGCACCAAAACATCATGAAAATAAAACTTATATATAAATTAAAAAATAGCAGATCTACCTGTGAACATGTGTTTTTCTGCTGTGCAACTTTTAGTTGATGAGCAATCAGGGCAAATATCAGTTCTTATGTGGTACGTGACAAATTGTAAGTACTAAATGGAGTTCAGGGGTCCAGGGCTAAGTTCAACCTAGACCCAGGAGTCAGTTGAACATCAAATCATTAATTCAACTGATTAATTCAACTAGTTGGCAGAATTCAACTCCCAACTAGTTGAATAAATTACAACTGACTCATAAAGGCCTAATCAGACTTTCAAAAATTATTTTAAAAAACGGACGAAAGGCAAGATTCTCGAACAATTTAATTTCATTTTCATAATTGCAATTATCTGAAAATTATATAGTTCTCAAAAAATCATATATAAGGCAAAAGATCAAACTCTTATTCAACTTTTGAAATGATTTAAAGTGGTTTTCATCCTTGGATATGAGCCAGAATTTACTGTCATGATTTTTTGTTACGTCTTAGCACAAAATGGTTCCATTTGGTGTCCCAAGTTACATCTTAGACCATGACTTGTTTTTAGACAATTATGAAGAAACAATACTTATTATCTATGAAACAATTACTGCCATTTATTCAATAATGGTAATCTAAGCATTTCATGATGATTTAATGAGAATCTATGCCAGAAACTATCATTTTTTGACAAATCAGTAAAAGATGTAACATTGGACACTACAGCCATTTTGGAAGATGTCCAGGATGTAACAGAGACACCAACAACATGACAATGGATGTTTTGTTTGTTTGAAATTTGCAGTGCAAATGCAGTTCACGATCTGAATGAGACTTGTCTAAACTAAAATACTTCTAGTTTGAGAATTGTGTCAATTCTACAATGCCAAGTTTACATCTATTAAGCCTGCCAAACCTTTTTTGTAGAAGACGTAACATAGGACACCAATGGACTAAGACGTAACATGGACACAATTGTTTCCATGTTACATCTTTTCCGAATATTCTCCTTTTGGACATTTTCCTTGTGAATAATGCAGCACTAAAAAGTGCAAATTATTCTTAAAACAGAGTTTAACAAGTCCTGCATATAATTTGGAGATTGGCATCCAATGGGAGACACAGATCCATGTCTTAGCAATTATTGCCAAGACGTAACATCATAAAAATACAGACTTTGCATGAATACAACCCCTCCCCCAAGATTTCAATGAAAGTGAAACCATGCATGATTGGTTGAAATGGTGCCAAAATATGTAAATGTGGCATGGAAACATACATTTATGCTAATGAATCACTGTGGATAAATTAACAAGACATATATTCGTTGAGCATTAGTGTCCAAGACGTAACATATTGACATTGGGAAATTAAAGGCCACATGTTCTTGACAAATCTCACTCAGAAACTGCCTGAAATCATCTTGGTTAAAAAGGGGCCAATAAATTTCAACAATTGATTCTTATTTCAGTGATGGCTAATAAATTCACCTTTGTACTTTAATGTTGTCAAATGTAACAATTGTGGACACCAAAGTGGGTGGGCAACTTTTATCCATATTTGATGTTATTTGTCTTTCATCCCAAGAAGCAAAGTGTATAAACATATTTTGAAACATCTGAAGAATACATTATGGTGTGATTCATTCCTGAACAACAACATGTCAGTTTTACATGAGCATTGTTATTTGGATGGACACCACAAAATTTTGGTGATTTTAGCCACCATCTCCAAGTTGATTCAGCAGTAGCATGTAAAATAAAAATTCTCATGCTGCGAATGTGGCCAGAACACTAAGAGGACCACTTACACTATCAACGTATCATATTTAAATTTTGGTAGATGTCATCAGAAAGTTTTGTTCAGTAATAAGGTGGCTATTCTAAGACGTAACAAAAAAAGTCATGACAGTAAATTCTGGCTCATATATGCTTTCTCAGTCACGATTTAGTTGAAAAATTCCAAATGACTTTGGCAAAACACACCAGCCACTATAGTTGATCCAAATGTGAATGACTAGTTGAAAATGAAATTCTATTGACTTTCAACTTATTCGACTGACTCCAGGGTCTAGTTTAACCTTTAATGCACTAATCAGTCCCAAAAGAGACAAAATTTATTGTAATGACTCTTTTGTTACGTCTTAGCCAAATATCATTTCGAATGATGTCCAGTGTTACATCTTAGACCATGACATGTTTTAAACAATTTTGAAGGAATTATACACTTTATCTGCGAAACAATTACACTGTACTGTATTCAAGATGGGTTCTCACAGAATTTAGGATAATTTGTTTAGAGTTTATGACAGAAATCATCAATTTGCAAAAATTCATGAAAAGATGTAACATTGGACACCACAGCCATTTTAGAAGATATCCAGGACGTAACAGGGACACCAAGGATATGATGATGGATAGCTTCATTGTCTAAAATGTGAACTGCACAAGTCACTTACAATTTGAATGAAACTTTTTCCAAAAACTAAAATACTTCTACTTGACAATTATGGCTATTCCCCAATGCCAAGTTCACATGAATGTTGCAAAACCGTCAGTTGTAGAAGATGTAACATGGGACACCAACAGGCTAAGACGTAACATGGACACAATTGTGTCCATGTTACATCTTTTCCAAATATCTTCACGTTGATATTTTGCTAGCAAATTCTACAGCCTTGAACATTGCAAATTATTCTAATAAAAGTGATATAACAAGTCAAAGTTGTAATGTATTATCTAGCAATAAACCGAGACACAATTCCAAGTCATTGCAGCTATTGGCCAAGACGTAACATTGCAAAAAAGGTGGTCTTTGAAACAGAACTCTCCTCCCTCACCGCAGCACTGAAAGTAAAACCATCTGTGACTGGTTGAAATTATACAAAAAAATATGTAATTTATGTCAACAAATGCATTTATGCTAATGATTCGCCATGGCTCCTTGATTCAAGGCTTGAATGAGAGTGGCCAAGATGTAACATTTTGAAATTTTGAAATTTGAAGATTCCAGGACCAAGATGCTTGAGAAGTCATACTCAGTAACTAAACAACATGGACTCATTTGGCAGTCAAAAGGGAATGGAAAGTGCAACTGGCAGTGGCGGCTCCAGGATTTTTTTGTAGGGGGCTGAGGGGGGCTTCTCCATTATTTGGTGGGGCTTCCAGAAACAAAGCAAAACCTGTTTTCGATGCGGACTTTTAAGCCGGCGTATTTCAACAGAATCAGTACCGCTACCCCCCCCCCCCACCCTCCTAAAAAGTCCTTTTATGAAAGTTGGACAGTTTATCATAGTTATAGCAGCACACACCTCCTGGGTGTAATTTTTGTGGAAAATGGGGGGGGGGGGGACAAGCGGAATTGGCTGTCAGATCCACAATTGAACATTGTCAGTAAGCAGCCAAAGCATGTAGAAAGGTGAGGGACATGTCTATTAGAACTGCTCTTTACCTAATTTAACCCAAGGGCCATTGGCAAAACATATTTAATTTTCAGACAAAAAAGTGGGGGACATTTCATATTATGTCCCCTGGGGTCAAAAATGTGGGGGGGGGGTATGTCCCCCCGTCCCCCATTAAATTATCCCAGCACATGGAGCCAAAAAACAATTTATTGAAAATCATGAGCTTCTCATTGATAAGAATTTACATGGAATTTCTGTAAATTCTCTGATGAAAACAAATTTCAAAGCCATTTCAGATTTGGAAATAGATTTCCCTACATTTGAAGACAATCACGAAGTAATTGCCTGATATTTTTATAAGCCTAATATGACCCCAGTGACTGGTTTATGAGATGGCAGAGGTTTTAAGTCATTCATTTGCTCATGGATTTCACCATTTATTTTCATGTGGTTATTCTTCACAATTTAGCAGGACCATGCTAAAACTTCGCATGAAGAACTGCAGTGTTTGGTTTGCTCATTATTTACGGAATATTATAATTTATCCTTTTGTGTACCAATTTGCTGCAAAAAGAGTAATAACCTTATATATATATCCTTATATATATCCATGATGAGACATATCATATTTGGCTCTCTTTCTGCTGGTTGAAATTACAATTAGTTTGCTTGTTCTTTCATAACCAATGGATTACACAGTTTAATGTGAAAAAAAAAATTACCTTCTGACAAGTGGGGTTCACGCATGCCAAGTCTCAGGGTACTAACTAGTTTACAGACAGCAATGAATACTTTTTTTAAGGCTCAAGACTGACAACCAGCTAAAGAGAATTTGTGATTTCTCTGCCTTTTTATTTCTTTTGGGCAATTAGTTGTCGGTAGGGATCAGTACTTGAAAGTAGTTCTGGGACCTATACCAGAGGTCAGGTGCTAAGAGTGTAGTTCAAGAACTATGATCTGGCTCAACCTTGCAACTAGATGCCATGTTGGCATGAATTTACCTTTTACGAAGGCAGTGATGGCTCCAGTTTTGAGCAGATACTCCAAATAGTTTATTTTAAGATTTAAACTGTATCACACAGGGTGGGGGGCCTCCTGGACCACTGATATCACATAAGAGTGGCATTTTGATGAAAATATTATCCCATCTCTTAGCACATTTTCTCCCCGATACTGTGTTTTTCCAGCAGGGAAAAAGTCAGTATAGGGGAGAAGAAGCAGTATAGGTCACCTGACCCTGTATTAGGGTGCATCATCTGCCCCTATATCTTCAAAACATCATGCACTTTTGCATGATTGTTCCCTTGTATCATAAAAGAAGCCCTGCAAAATTTGTGGAAAAAAATTCTAATGCCAAAGGGTGGCACAATAGCCTTGAAATTTCAGTATTAGGTCATATTTTAGCGATTCGCGGTTATAAATAATATTGTCAATTTTAGATGAAATGATTTTTGAATGGCACAGTTAGATTCCTTATAAAGAGAGCTTTAATTTGAATACCAACATCAATGGTTTCCATTCAGTAGAAGTCAAAATTGAGTGCAGATATTTTCTTTTTTATTCGGTAAAATGTGATAAATCAAAAAAAGGATGTTAATATGACTTTGGGAAGTCAAAGAAGTCTACAAAGTGGAAATATGGTCTACTACATCATCTGATAAAACCTTGATTGCATTATGATGTAGTCAGAATAAAAAAAAGATGCAGAACGGTGTCTTAAAGAACTGTTGCATTTCTCATATTTACATGTAATTTATGAAAATTTTAACCTTTGAATTTGATGAATAACTATCTAGAAAAAAATTTCAATTTCCTAATTTCTTCAGAAAAGTGTTCCTTACGTTTTATTCCAACGATTATGTCAAAGTTAGGCAGAAATTGAGCTCTTAAGTTGATTTTTCCAAACATTTTGTCATAATTGTCAGAAACTTTCGGCTTTCCAAAATACTTAGGCATGAGAAATTTTCGGAAATATAGCTTTCTACCATTCAAATTAAAGGCAATTTTCTTCTGAGAATAATGGTATATGAATTGGAATCATACAGCAAACCATAAGCTAGATATTTCTAACCGCGACTTTTCAAAGCATCATTTTTTGACAATTTTGGACTGAACTTTGACACAAAAGTGCCACCCTAAAGCCACATCCTATCTTATTGAAATTTTGCAGAATGTGTTTCTATGGGCATAGGTACAATATGGCAAAAGTGCAAATGAATATTTCAATATTTCATTTTTAGGGGGCAGACGATGCACCCTACCCTGTATACGACGTTTTTTCCCTGTAATTACAGGGAATATACTGAAAACAACGAATCAGAGAGCAGTATTCAGACACACCCACAGAATAGTCCAGTCAAAATAGAGTTTAACCTAGACATAATTGCAACACGAGCAATTTCAATTGTATATATACCAGAAAATCCTGCAGATTATGAAAATAATACTCATTTTTGTGTGGCGGTGGTGGAAAATCTTCAAAAATGCGTTTCCATGGCAACAAGTCTATATCAAAATAAATCGATGAATTTGAGCTAAAAAGCTGCCTAGCATTGACAGATATTATGATATTTGCAATCTGATGGTACAGTTTGATTAGGTATAAGATCAGTTATCAAAAATTGTAATCATTTTGAACCCGCAATTTCCTTGGTTGCCATGGTAACATAGTTGCATAACAAAATCAGGATTTTTTTTATACTGTGATGAATGAAGTTTTGCTTTATTCAGCTGTTATTAACATTGTGGAAATGGTAATTTGACTGTTAAATATGCTATACTCTGGGCTTTTCAAAAAGATCATGTATGGGTCTGAGACTTCATTACTTTTCAGGAAAATGTTGCCTTAGTAACACAAGTCTTAGATTTTTCAAAATACCCTTGAAGATTGTTATTCCTTCTGTTGAATTGTAAGATAAAGGCTATCAGTAATTTCTTTCAGAATAACTTAAAATCTATAATCTAGATTATAGATACACCCTTAATTTTAATTTTAACAGTTTGGTTGCCATGGAAACATGTAAAAAGCACAAATATTATATATTTTTTAAATATACAAGATTTTTCAACATTTTTCAATAACATTTCCCTAGATAATGAAGTAGCAAGTTCGTTAACATGTTGAACAATGTGAGAATATCATTTTGTATGGTAACCAAGACCAAAATATTGTTTTTCTGCTTAGCAACCACACAAAAATAAGACTTTTCTGTTTGTAGGTCGTGTCTGAAGAACAAAGACGAGCTACAACTCATATATTAGGTTAAAAATTGATGTCTTTCAGCCTAAATGCATGTAAGAGAACAAAAATCTAACTTTTAAAATGAATTGGAATAATAATATTCTCAAATATGGAGCTTCTACAAGAAATCTGCCTTTCAAAAGCGCTATTTGGAGGTTTATTAGTATTTTTTAATGTTTGTCTCCCATTTCAGTAGAAATATTGAGGACGTGAGTCAGTTTGGATTTTGTAGCTTTTAAAATGTGCATGTGGTGTGGTAACCAAGGCATAAATATTGTTTTTTTGCTTAGCAACCAGACAAAAAGGTTAGTAAAGACGGTTTAAACTGTTGTCCAATTAGTGGATCTTATTGCATGAAATGACACAGAGTGTACATTTCGGGATAAAAGCGTGAAATTTGGCAGAGGGGTAAATAAAACCTAGAGCAATACGTTTTTTTATGTAACAGTTTGGCACACACTAGCTTCCATCCGCCATCTTGGATTACAAAATGGCCACCATTCTGAACCTCTTTTCATCAATATCTCAGTAACAAAGGGACGTAGAATGTTCATTATAGTGGCTATAGCCTTGTAATTAAATAAGAAATACATTTTGGCCATTTTGGAAATGCTAAGTTGGTGGCCATATTGGATTTCAAGATGGCTGCCTCTGAAAAACTGTTTATTGCCATATCTCAGAAACTACTTCAGTTAGGGAGTCTGTTTCTGTGGCTATACCCCTATTTTTGGGTCAATAAATTAAATTAACTGACTATTATGTGATTGAATTGCAGCCATATTTAATTTTTAAATATGGCTGCCATTTACATTTAATTATTTGCCATATTTCAAAATATAAAATAGCTATAAACTGGATTTCAGTGACTCTCCTTCACATTTAGGTCAACGTATTTGATTCAAGAAAAATTTTCTTATGCAGGGTGGTAGCCAAATTGATTTTCAAGATGGCCACCATATTTCTTTGATTTCTTTTAGCGTCTTTAAAGCTAAAATGGCTACGATTTCATGACTGTACTCTCTATTTTGGATAAATGGATATAATAAGTCATTCATTTATGTGATGGGATATGAGTTGAGAGGGGGTAGGTGGTGCTATAGACACAGATAGATTATGGTAACTTCAGCCCTTTAAGTCCAGTTCTGAGTGCACAAGAGGGTTATCATGAAGTCTATTTGTCTGTTTTTATAAAAAAATTGAAAATATATATAGTGCAGATGAATTTACCTTCAGAAGATCTAGTAGATTTTTAGCCAGAATTTTCGGCGACGTCTCGTCGTCTTCATCAGTGGCGTTGTTGTGGGGCTGAGGTGTCACATGACAACGCCACTGATGAAGACGACGAGACGTCGCCGAAAATTCTGGCTAAAAATCTACTAGATCTTCTGAAGGTAAATTCATCTGCTATATGGATCCGAAGATCGAGAATCTACACTCTAGATATATATAGTGATTATTTCATTGACTAGATAGATAGATAGATAGATAGACTTTATTTTCCGAGGGTAAAAACCTATTAAGTGTGTACACTTATCTTACATAGGGCCCTCCTGTTAGTAAACTACAAGTTGTTAAAACTACTGTAAATGTATAAGGAAATAAAATTTATGTATGGAAAGAAAAAATTAAATTGTTAAAATACATGACAATATTGATAAACAAAAACAATAAAATGACAATAAACACATGTAAAATAGATATAAAAAACAGGAGGGCTGACTAGGAGTTGTTTACATGCAAATTAAAATAGTCTTTAATGTAAGCACATTTAAAAGCATTTAAACTGTCTTTGTTTCGTATTTCTGGCTTTAAATTGTTCCATAGCTGTGCACTACTGTATGCGAAACTCTTCATGAAAATGTCTTTGTGTCTGCCCCCAGTTAGGTATAAGTCATTTCTGTCACTGCTTCTAGTTTTCACATGACTAAACACACATTTTCAGGCTGCGGGATGTGGAAGAAATAACACAACTGCACTTTTTTTTCAGGATAGAGTAGTGTTACATTTTAACATTAATTATTAAAACTAAATTATTTCATTTCAGTTTCAAACCCTTGTCAAATAACCATGAGATATATAACACATCTAATTTGATTGAAACAAAAAAGCTGGTAGCCACCAAATTGCACAATGAAGCTACAGTTGTTCCAAGGGTATATTTCGTCAATTACCTGCCTATTATTGGCTTTCCATTGAATCCCGCTTTATTTCAAGAATATGACAAATTAATAATCTAGCCTTAGTTAAGAAAGACACTTCAAATTTTGCCTTTTATATCACAGCAAGTAGAAATAATCGAATAGCTTGAGATATAGCTCAACTTTTGAGTAGGTGGAGATATAGCTCAACTTTCGAATAACTGGAGATATAGCTCAACTTTCTGCCACTTCTGCATGTGCACAAGTTGTTGAGAGAAGTTGGAGTGATGAGGCTGACATATCTACCAGTCTGTCAGGTGTCTCAATACTTGACAATTTAGATTAGGGGAAACAAGGTCAGAGTCATTTGAAAATAGCTTAATCTTTCATAATTCTTGCCTTGGAAATAACTTAATCTTTCAAACTTCTTGCCTTTAGAGGTTTCTGAATAAAGTTAAATTATACTTGAAACTGGAAAAGCTCTCTGGGAGAGCTTTGGTTTGAATAAGGCTATCCCTTATTTTTTGCTATCCCCCAACATTTTTATGAGAATCTGCAATGAACATTTGAACTGGAGACATCATCTAGAGTCAACAAAACAATCAATCCATCTTTGCATCTTCACAAATGACCATTGACCATAGAAGGCTTCAAAGGCAAGACCGGTTGTAAAACTTCAACTGTATACACCAGGATTCTGCCAATTGTGCATCATGGTACTTTTTGTATAAACATCCATCATTCCCCCAAAGGCACATACAGCAAGCGAAATAGCCTTGGTCAGGTATCTGAACGTAGTTTGTGGAACACACCTTGTGGATTCATTTGGAAAAGTGTAACTATGTGTGTGACTATGTGTTTGTCACAAACGAAAGAGCAGAACTTGCATGTGCATCGGGCTGCTTTGAGGCTTAGTATTGACATGGAAATTGAAGGTTCCAGAAGTTGGGCTATGTCTTAAGACATTCTATTCCTTCTGCTTGCCTTGGTTAGATGTAAAAACCAACATTTAAATGAGCCTCTCTTGAAAGAAACACGACTATTTATTTGCAATATTCTCGAAAAAACAAATTTATGGCCAAGATCTACAGATCACTTCCTACAGATCTACAGATCATCTAACTCCTCATCAACTCCAAATCAAATAATAAATGTGTCAAAATATTGAAAAATCCAGAATGGCCACCATTGCATCACAAATAAGAGTTAGTTAATCTGAATTGTTGACCCCAAACACAGGGTATAGCCGCAGAAACAGACTCCCTAACTAAAGTAATTTACGAGATATGGCAATAAACAGTTTTTCAGAGGCAGCCATCTTGAAAATCAATATGGCCGCCATCTTAGCACTTCTAAAATATCCAATTTGTATTTCTGATTTATTTACAAGGCTATAGCCACTGAAATGAACATTCTACCTGCCTTAGTTACTGAGATATTGATGAAAAGAGGTTCAGAATGGTGGCCATTTTGAAATCCAAGATGGCGGATGGAAGCAAGGGTGTGCCAAACTGTTTACATAAAAAAACATATTCCTCTAGGTCTTATTTACCCCTCTGCCAAATTTCACACTTTTATCCCGAAATGTACACTCTGTGTCATTTCATGCACTAAGATCCACTAATTGGACAACAGTTTAAACCGTCTTTACTAAACTTTTTGTCTGGTTGCTAAGCAAAAAAACAATATTTATGCCTTGGTTACTACACCACATACACATTTTAAAAGCTACAAAATGTGAACTTACTTACAGCCTCAATATTTGTACTGAAATGGGGAGACAAACTGTAAGAAAATACTAATAATCTTCAAAATAGCGCTTTTGAAAGGCAGATTTCTGGTAGAAGCTCCATATTTGAGAGTATTATTAATCCAATGTATTTCAAAAGTTAGTTTTATGTTCTCTTACATGCATTTAGGCTGAAAGACATCAATTTTTAACCTAATATATGAGTTGTAGCTCGTCTTTGTTCTTCAGACACGACCTACAAGCAGAAAAGTCTTATTATTGTCTGGTTGCTAAGCATAAAAACAATATTTCGGTCTTGGTTACCATACGAAATGATATTCTCAATTGTTCAACATGTTAAACAACTTGCTACTATATTATCGAAGGAAATGTCATTGAAAAAAGTTGAAAAATCTTGTATATTTAAAAAAATATATAATATTTGTTCTTTTTACATATTTCCATGGCAACCAAACTGTTAAAATTAAAATTAAGGGTGTATCTATAATCTAGATTATAGATTTTAAGTTATTCTGAAAGAAATTACTGCTAGCCTTTATCTTACAATTAAACAGAAGGAATAACAATCTTCAAGGATGTTTTGAAAAATCTAAGACTTGTGTTACTAAGGCAACATTTTCCTGAAAAGTAATGAAGTCTCAGACCCATACATGATCTTTTTGAAAAGCCCAGAGTATAGCATGTTTAACAGTCACATTATCATTTCTGCAATGTTAATAACAGCTGAATAAAGCAAAACTTCATTCATCACAGTAGAAAAAAAATCCTGATTTTGTTATGCAACTATGTTACCATGGCAACCAAGGAAATTGCGGGTTCAAAATGATTACAATTTTTGATAACTGATCTTATACCTAATCAAGCTGTACCATCAGATTGCAAATATCATAATATCTGTCAATGCTAGGCAGCTTTTTAGCTCAAATTCATCGATTTATTTTGATATAGACTTGTTGCCATGGAAACGCATTTTTGAAGATTTTCCACCACCGCCACACAAAAATGAGTATTATTTTCATAATCTGCAGGATTTTCTGGTATGTATACCATTGAAACTGCTCGTGTTGCAATTATGTCTAGGTTTAGAGCATTTTTGGCCTAGAATGACTGGACTAGAAAGTCTGTATAGCGTCACATTCTCTGCTGCTGCTTTATGATCTTTAGTTGTAATTTTCAGAGTACAAAAAACGACCACTCTTTTGCAATTTGTCACTGATCTATTAGGGCTAGAGAGAAACGGTTTGAAGCATTAGATCCAGAAGAAAATAATACATCAGATTAAGGCAGTTTTACTTTATCTTTGGTAAAGAAAATTTTCCAAAGCGATTTTCGGAAAATTCACTAAGTCTTTCCAAAATGACTTAGTTGAACAAATACTGATTTATAAAAATTTCTGTCGTGATGAGGACCCCTTTTTATTTTGTTATATTGTTTTAGACAGTATTTTGCAACACATGACAAAGTAATAATGTTAAATTCAATTTATTGGTATAGTTTCAGTTAAGTTGTTAATTGATTTCAGAAACGTTTTTCTGCATTCCACTGCCGTTTTATTTAATTACTCTGGATCTAATCAACCCAGGTATACAAAAGTTAGCATATACTGTTATACATATAGTGCAGATTTCAAATCCAAAATTTGAAGACGATATCTCAAAAACTCTGGTCACAAAAAAATTATAACTGGAACAAGAATTTTCAGTTCTAGAGTGAAATCACATATTTGAGTCAATATATTTTCAAGGTCCATGGCCGTTTTATTCTATATCTCAGGATATAATAACAACAGATCTATTATTTTCACCAGACCTTTTTGTCATATTTCAAAGGTTACTGATTTAAAATTTCACATTGATATGTTGAAAACCCTTGCCATGAAAAAATTCTTACTGAAACAGGAATTTTTAGTTCAAGCGTTACATTACAGATTTTGTGTCAACGGGTTTTTAAGTTTCATGGCCGTTTAATTCTAAATATGCCAGCTCTACCATATCTACCAGTCACGTCCGTCATATTGTTAAGGTTATTGATCCAAACTATCAATGTGATATCTTAAAAACTCTTGCCATAATAAAAATATTACTGAAGGAAGAATTATCAGTGCAAGAGAGGATTACAAGAAACAGTAAATAATGAACTTATTTATAAGAAAAAGTTTTAAATCATTTTGAAAATGTGCCTAGACATGGGATAAAAAGGTCATACCACGGGTAAAATTAGGATCTGATTCACAAAGGCAGCTCCAAGGGTAGCCCTAGCTAGCTTGGCAATAAAACCTCACTTCTCTGATCTTTTCGAGGCACTTCTTCAAGGGGTAGGTCGGCAGGACGAAAAATAAATTGGCGAAATCTCAGTTTTTTGTGTTATCTACAAAACTGTTCTTGTGTTGCAGCTGCGTGTCCCTGTCCGAAGATCTACTTCCCTGTGTGTGCAGCAAATAGGAAGACCTACAGCAATGCCTGCATGGCTGAATGCTGGTGAGTACCAAGAAAAATAGTTGAAGCACTCAGTCAATTTTGTAACTATAGAAATTACCATTTATGATATTCCACCAATAAAATCTGTACAAATATGACATAAAAACCTGTATAAAACAGAGGATGAGTTTACGCCATAGGCATAATATTGGCAATGGATGATATTAAGTTTACACTGCAATCTAAATATTGGCAATGGATGATGAACTACATCTGCATCACAGTCATATAATGTAAGCATTGAATGATGATACATTTACATCATACATCATACCGGTAGTCTTGATTTAGACAATGGATAATGGTAAGTTTACATCACAGTCAAAATATTGGCAATGGATGATGGTAAGCTTACATCACTATCTTAATGTTGGAAATGGATGATGGTAAGTTTACATCACTATCTTAATGTTGGAAATGGATGATGGTAAGTTCACATCACTATCCTACTGTTGGTAATGGATGATGGTAAGTTTACATCACTATCTTAATGTTGGAAATGGATGATGGTAAGTTCACATCACTATCTTAATGTTGGCAATGGATTATGGTAAGTTTACATCACTATCCTAATGTTGGCAATGGATGATAGTAAGTTTACATCACTATCCTAATGTTGGCAGTGGATGATGGTAATTTTACATCACTATCTTAATATTGGCAATGGATGATGGTAAGCTTACATCACTATCTTAATGTTGGAAATGGATGATGGTAAGTTTACATCACTATCTTAATGTTGGAAATGGATGATGGTAAGTTCACATCACTATCATAATGTTGGCAATGGATGATGGTAAGTTTACATCACAGTCAAAATATTGGCAATGGATGATGGTAAGTTTACATCACTATCTTAATGTTGGCAGTGGATGATGGTAAGCTTACATAACTCTCCTAATGTTGGCAGTGGATGATGGTAAGTTTACATCACTATCCTAATGTTGGCAGTGGATGATGGTAAGTTTACGTCACTATCCTAATGTTGGCAATGGATGATGGTAAGTTTACATCACTATCCTAATGTTGGCAATGGATGATGGTAAGTTTACATCACTATCTTAATGTTAGCAATGGATGATGGTAAGTTAACATCACTATCCTAATGTTGGCAATGGATGATGGTAAGTTCACATCACTATTTTAATGTTGGAAATGGATGATGGTAAATTAACATCACTATCCTAATGTTGGCAATGGATGATGGTAACTTTACATCACTATCTTAATGTTGGCAATGGATGGTGGTAAGTTTACATCACTATCTTAATATTAGCAATGGATGATGGTAAGTTAACATCACTATCCTAATGATGGCAGTGGATGATGGTAAGTTTACGTCACTATCTTAATGTTGGAAATGGATGATGGTAAGTTCACATCACTATCATAATGTTGGCAATGGATGATGGTAAGTTTACATCACAGTCAAAATATTGGCAATGGATGATGGTAAGTTTACATCACTATCTTAATGTTGGAAATGGATGATGGTAAGTTCACATCACTATCTTAATGTTGGCAATGGATGATGGTAAGTTTACATCACAGTCAAAATATTGGCAATGGATGATGGTAAGTTTACATCACTATCTTAATGTTGGAAATGGATGATGGTAAGTTCACATCACTATCTTAATGTTGGCAATGGATTATGGTAAGTTTACATCACTATCCTAATGTTGGCAATGGATGATAGTAAGTTTACATCACTATCTTAATGTTGGCAATGGATGATGGTAAGTTCACATCACTATCTTAATGTTGGCAATGGATTATGGTAAGTTTACATCACTATCCTAATGTTGGCAATGGATGATAGTAAGTTTACATCACTATCCTAATGTTGGCAGTGGATGATGGTAATTTTACATCACTATCTTAATGTTGGCAATGGATGATGGTAAGTTTACATCACTATCTTAATGTTGGTAGTGGATTATGATAAGTGAAATGATGTAAAATTGACCAGCTGCACTGAACTCTTAATCTTGGAGCATAGGGTTCCATCATAGGGCCTTCCCACCAGTATTGAACCTTTTCAATTCAGTTGAACCTTTAACAAAATTTAGAACTTTTTTTTGGTGGTGGGTTCTTTTTATATAGGTATGCCATCAAGAACCTTTTGTGTTAAGAGTGGAGACAGAAAATGAATCGAAACTTCAACCATACAATTGATATTTAGAGATTGTAATTAAAATGTGAAGAAATTAACTTTTCATTTCAGGGGTTTCGACAAAGACGAGTACACATTCGGACGATGTGCCAGTGAGTGTTATTACATATAAAATAACAAGAGAAAAAATATAACAAATTGTCTAGTGAATTATGAAGTGTTGAGATCCCAGAACCTGCCCTATCAAAGGGCTGAGGAAGTAAACCAAAAGAAACTAGAGTCAGGTGTAAGGAGGTGTGAGACTTAGGACTCACATGTGATGTTAAGGCCCTTATGGACATCCAACCTTCCATCTCCTCCCACACAAGACCCTGGAATGGAAATCTAAGAACTAGAACTTCTGAGTGGAGACCTGACTGTCACAAAATGAGTACTACATGCCATCACCGGAAGAGGAATCTCTTCTTTAATCTCTTGGATGGAGAAGAAATTATGTCTTCTTGAATTGATAATAATATGCAATAACAATAAAATAGGGGAGACTGGGGTAGATTTATCCTCAATATTTTTTCAAAAACTTTTGTGGCACAGCTTCTTGTAGTCTTGTGCCACTTATGTGAAAATTCCTGCATCACAATTTAAGGCCAATCATGGAGCAGGAGATCAATCATATGACAAGCCAATAAATAACGATATCAGTGTCTTAAAAGTGTTACTGGTGTGCGGAGAGTGATATTGGCAAGCCTCAGTGCACTCAGTGAAACCATGTACTTAAATGTCTATTATTAAGGGCATGGCTGTGGTTTGCCAAATTTAAGTTCTTGGAAAGTCAATATATATATATACTATCATTTTATAAGTATGCCCATTGTAAAAAATGGAGGAAAATTAGGTATATTTCATATAAAAAAGTAGGTATCTTTAGAAAACCCAGTATTTTACAAATATGTATACATCTGAAAATTGTGGTGCAGAATATAACAAATAGTGGATGTTGAGTCATTCAGTTTTGTTGGCCTTAGCAAGTAACTGCTTTGGCCAATAAAACTCAATAATGGTCTCCTCACCATCCACAATCTATATATTATATGCCGCAAAATCGATATTTCCATTGCTGCTTTTTCCCGTCAATTGCAGTCTGTGAGCTGGTGTTTCAAACAGAATTCACTAACATGAGCAATGTGCTGTGAAAAGTAGACATTTTTTTCACAAAAGATGCTAATATGCCTCTTAAGACCGCACATGAGATCTTATCTGTGCCAAATTTGAAAATTTTTTGGCAACAAGAACTTTGAAATTTGCGATTTATACCATTCGACACCTCTGTCAGCCAATCAAATGCCAGTATTTAAGGGAAATATTTCCCATATTCTTTGTTGTCCAGTTATCCTCTCATGTTTGACTGTTTGAGTGTTAGTCTTAGGGTATAAGCCGGTTGTTCACCATGGGATCAGGAATATGTGTTTATCACACCTCGGGCTAAAGTCCTCTGGTGATAAATCACATATTCCCTCTCCCTTGGTGAATAACATATACCAATAAGGCATGACATGAGTGTTATCATTTTAGTGAACAATTACAAAAGTAGGTTTACACAGGAGTGAAGGAAGAGGTGGCAGGAGCAGTCCGACGGAAAGAGGACAAATCATATTCACGCCAATTTCACGTAGCAAAATATGAATAGAGAGTCAATAAAAATTTTGAATATATAATTACTAATTATGCATGAAATTACTGAAATAAGGCTGAAAAATGTTTTTATATTTTAAAAGATGAAAAGGGCACACCTTGCCCCCTCCTTACCCCCTTGGACTAGGGCAGGAGGAGCAATTGTCCCCCCTGCCCCCCTGTTCCGGCACCCCTGCAGTTTACAAACAATACCATGGTACAACATTGAACTTTTTTAATGAATACTCTCCTGTTTCAGGTAAGAGGCCACCATGTCGGTGCACAAAGCAAAGAGCCCTCGTGTGTGGTGAAGACAGAAAAACTTACTCCAACCCCTGTATTGCCAAGTGCCGGTAAGTAATGCCTGTTTCAACAACTCTACAGCCTGTCAGTGGTGGATGGGTAATCCTAACTAATTGAATATTTTAACGATGTATGTATATAATTACTGAATAGCTCACAGAACAAGAGTATATTGCTCTTTCGTTACAGCCGAAGGCAAAAGGGCTGATTTGCTTTCTTGGTGATACGTGCTGAATTAAATGAGTACTGCTATTGGTTGAGAGTGGCGGTCTACACCGGTTCAGTAAATAACGGCCGTACCGGTTCAGTCTGGTCGGTTCCCGCAGCACTTTCGGTTCAGTTCAATTATGCCATATCCAGCTAAAAAAGCCATTTTATTGCCGAAATTTGACAGGAAATATCCATAAAATCATGAACTGAACTTGACAAAATTGTCATCTTGACATCCGCTCTAGTGCGAGGTAAACTTTCTGGGCCAAAAATTCGGTTTTCGGGAACCAGATTTCTCTACAATGCAGATCGGCCCGAATTTGTGGACCGACAGTACGAATCGTGTATCGATCTAGTGTATCAATGATATGAATTGTATCGAATGTCGGCAACGTTATTGACCCAGTTGAGAGACTGTGTTTACATAGTTATATGTTTTAGCATTTAAATAGTTAATTTCACAGCCAATAAGAAGTTCTGTTGGGTTGTTATAGGCCTAATCCAATAAAAACAGCTCGAAACGGTGACAACATCGGGCTCCTTATCCACTCAAGTTTGATTTGGATCAGTCCTTTTGACATTTGCTGTAATGCATAGTTGTTATGACAATTCATTAGTGTAAAATGTGGTTGTTTTTTTCAAGTAATGCAACTTGCAGCATTTTTTTGTTAATTCATTTATTATTTTTTCTGTTGCAGCGGAGCCAAAACATATACCTTCGGACCCTGTTAAAAATGACTTTGTGTCAATATTATGCTTTTAATGGATGATACAGAGACACTTAATTAAATAAGTGGATGATTGAGAAACGATAACTTTTTGTTATTCAAAATATACAAATTCCCTTTCATGATTATACATCTCACTATTGAGGCACTGCATGCATCTTGAACTTTCAAAAATGTTTGAAATTGCATTAAAAATATCAATGACCTAAATCCAATTAAAATGTCTAGCATCGTCATAGCCTTTGTTTAATTGCATATAAAATTACAAGAGAAAAGATAACAAATCGTCTGATGCATTACAAAGTGTTGCCCACCAAACAGCTAACATTTCCGTAACATCACCAGTTTCTGAGCAGGGTGTTACAAGGTAATATGACACTGATAACATTCTTATAATGTTATATTAACCTGACCAGGATCTTAAGGAAGTGTTAGAAATAAGATGATTTGTCCAATATTCTGGTAATATTAACATAACATTATCAGTGCTAAGTGACGATAATATTAGTGGCTAATCATTAGTATAACCTTTTCCAGGAAACTTCTTGCTATATTTCACAATGCTACCATATAACATAACATCATAATGAGGAGGTAAGATTAGGATAATGTTATAACATAACATTAGCAGATAATGTTAGCATAACGTTTCTGCGGAAACTTCCCATTTCCTTGTCAGAATATTAGCATATTAATGTTACTGTATAATTAAGAGGTGAGGTTGAGATACACTGTAAAATTGGAGGCACTGATTCAGCTCAATTGATTGAGAGAGATGGTTGCACAAGTTGATTGAGCTAACATAGATTAATGTTTTGAGTTGAGATAACTGAAAATATTGAGCTGTTTTGATTTATTTTAAGTCGCTTTTAGTTTTTATTTGTGATATCCTTCTTATAAAGTTACTATGAATGTGGGTAATAATCCCAAAATATTGCTGTGATCTTTTAAGGGGATCCACCTGATCCAGTGTGCTTCATTTTAGCACATCCCAGACAGGCCCAAGATGCATTCGAATGAAGAGTGAAGTCGCAGATCTTTTGAGATCCACGGACGATCAACAGCCAGGCGGCTTTTCCACATCCTTACATTCAACACAGGCCATTGCATCACAAGGAAAATTTAGAAATTAATTTCTTGTGAAGAAATCCCAATAGCCTGAGGCTCATCTGTAACAGCTGAAACTTTCGTGTTTTCACAGCTTAATGTTATGACTCGTTTGGACAACTTATAGCAGTGAGCCATCGCAGCCGGAAAATTGTGAGCATTCTGAGACAGCTCAAAATATTGCTGCAACAAAGTTTTCAAATTTCACAGTGTACCAGTTGATATGGAGTCGTCATTGTCTTAAAGTGTCAATTTATAGATGGAGCCACATGGCCTGCGCTCAGCACTTGCTCCATGCTCAGACCAAATGTTTACCACAATCGAGTGTAAAATGTATGATTAGTTAAAATATAGCAAATTTACTGAATTTTTTATTGTATCATTGCCGACGGACTGGTAAATATGTCAATTGATATTGATGTCAATTGCTTGAAGTGTGTAAAAAAGCATGTATGGCAGCCTGAAGCTAAGAGAGACATGTTCTACCTTGAACCACAAAAATTGATCCTGGAAATGCACGACACCCTCCAAGGTGAGTGTATTAGCATCACCAGAGAGACTTGGGCTGTTCTGTAAAAAGAACAAGCTGATAATTTTGGTGACCTGGCAAATTGCTAGGCCTGGTCTCTCACTTTTTATTTTCGTTTCACTTTTATTACTAACTCACTAATCCTTTATTTAATCTGTATTTTTATCTGTTTGTCTGTGACTTATTCTTAAAACTTTCTACCGTTTCAATTCCAGGATTCCGCATCTTCATTTGCCCTGGCTGCAGTTACCGTGGACAGTGAAAGGCAGAAACCCCTGGCCAGTTCCAAGCATTATATTGGTTGGACATGGAAGTCCATGCTTGGAGGACCTCTGGAAGCAGCACAATTACAATGGGCTGCAGAGAAGCCCATCCAGCTCATTCTGGCTGCTTGGAAAGTTCCTCACTTGAAGCCAACTGATTGTCTGATATAACTGCTATTTCTCTCTGCATGTGCTGTATAAGATATTTTTTAAGTGCGCCAATCTGTGTCTCATCTGTAATATTTCTGTGATGTCAGGGACATATGAACAGAACATTGCATGTGAACTGTTATGATTATGACAATATCAGCTGAATATTACCTGTGCAGTGTATGTCATCCAGTAACACCAGGCAATCATCTTAAAAGCAATTACCACTCCATATCAAGCAGTATCTCATCCTTACACCTTTATTATCAAGTAAATTGAAGTAATATTATATGGTAATATTCTGAGAAGGAAATGGGAAGTTTCCTCAGAAACGTTATGCTAACATTACATGCTAATGTTATGTTATAACATTATCCTAACCTTACCTCCTGATTATGAGGTAATGTCATATGCTAACATTGTGACATAAATTGGGAAGTTTCCTGGAAAAGGTGATCCTAAGATTGGCAACTAATATTATCGTAACTTAGCGGCTAATATTGGCATAACCTTATAGTCACATAAAATTGTTCAGTGGGTGAGATCCCAGAACCTGACCTGGCAAAGGGCAGAGGAAGCAAGCCAAAACAGAGTCAGGTGTAAGGAGGTGTGAGGACTCACATGTGATGTTAGGACCTTTAAGGACGTCCAACCTTCCATCTCCTCGGGCGTTATGAGATGTCAATACTGTCCACATGCAGACTATTTTGAACTTCTGCATGCGGAGGGAAAATACAGTTCGGTCGGTAAGCAGGTGAAATGGGTGATGTTTTGCAATTGTGTCAATGACAAACATGCTCTTCCATTGACAACCAAACTACTTGTGTAAGCAAGGTTACTCACTAGATGCACAGAAACATATGGGCCATGATGAACAATATTTGAGGTATGTTGGATACTGTGGTGGCTGGAAAGGGACATAATTTTTAATTTTTTTTTGTGATCTCTAAATAACTAATTTCGTTATTTCGTGATCTCAAAATAATTATTTAGTCTTCTCAAAATAACAAATTTGTTATAAATTGTGATCATGAAATAACAAAATTTGTTATTTTGTGATCATGAAATAACAAAATTTGTTATTTTGTGATTGCAAAATAACTATTTCATGATCTTAAAATAATTATTTTGTGATATCAAAATAACTACTTCGTTATTATTTTGAGATCACGAGATAAATTTTGTTATATCGAGATCACGAAAAAAAAAGAAGTTATTTCGATCCCTTCCCAGCCACCATGGGGATACAGATGGTTGCCAATTTTCTTTGCTACAGTTTGGTTGAGGATGTTCAGCATTGACCATGTGGCAAAATATGACCTGTTTCAATTGCTTACGGGTGGCATATATACATAGGCACACACTGTAAGTATTTGACATTCTGTTTCCAGTGTCAAATACTTCTTTCAACAGATTGTTTGACTTCAACATAATATATTAAATGATGCTCCCCTCAGTTAATTTCTGCCCATCTTCTGACTTCCAAACTCAGAACACCCCTATCTTTCGAATTTTAGAATTTTGCAGCATGGACTCAAATGAGAAAATTATGAAGGAGTCAAATAGCTTTATGGCATTTAGGCCAATATATTTTATTCATAGTTCAGAAGCGGATCCAGAGAGGGGGGTATAGGGGTTCAACCCCTTCCCCCTTTGGGCCTGTAGATTTTAATGTAAAATTAAATACTCTTTACAAATACATTTAGTACATCATTTGTGAACCCTCCCATTTGACATTTTCTGGATCCGCCCTTAAATTAATGTGTGACACATTGACATAAATTGGAAATTGAATAATCTATGTACACTTGAGTGCACGGGAGTCAACCTCATAACAGATCCATGACAAGAAATACACACACATGATGTTGCAGGAAATCAACATGAAGGAAGGAGTAATACTGTTCTTTGTTTCATTCACAGGTGAGAAAAATAAAATAAATTGCAATTTCATTTTCAATTTGTTTCCATTCAACGGACCGTTCAGAATTTGGGAGGGGGGAGGCGGGGTGGGTTTAACAGAACTTCTGACAAAACGTTTGCAGATAAAATGTTGTACATATTTCACTGTATTTCTATCTAGAGAGTCTAGATGAATACAAATTAAATGGTTATAAAAGAAAAATGTTTTGGAAAAAAATGTTTTCAGAATGAAATTACTGAAAGAAAAATAAACTTTTCAGTGGCGATCAAAATTGGGACATGGACATGTTAGGGGCCGACCAGATGATCTTTGGGAATGGGGGCTATGGATATTTGGTGGGAAAAAAAATTGTTTTCCACTTGGCATTGAAAAAAAAAGTTCAGCATAAGAAAAAAAGGAAGTTTGTTTCCCCTGTAGATATAGGAACCGTAATAACATTATTAAAATTGCGATAAAAAAGTTTGTTGCATATTATATGTAAAGGATTGCTCGTCACCGCATTACAAACGAAATAAAAAGTTTGTCCTGGGGGTAAAATCCATATTACGCCCGCCACCCAACCATAGTCTGGTCCCCTGAGGCCTCCAACATAAGAACAAGCAATATATCAAAGATGTTTTCCTTTTTGAATTCTCTCTGGCGTTATGTATTATCATTGTCCTCTTGAAAACTACAATGATTAGTAAAAACAACTTAGGCCAGACATAATTGATCTTTAGCTTCTTGGATCTTCTCGAGACACTTTTTCTAGGGTCGGTCGGTAGAACGAAGAAAAAGGTGAAATCTCAATTTTTCATAATGTCAATTTGATAAAAATTCTGGCTATGCTCATTTTTTTCTTCAGAAGGCAGAAAATCTGTTGGGTCGGTCGATCTGAGAAGCTAAAAACTAAAAAAGGCTGGCCTTATTGCATGTCCAAATCGATTGCCATTGTCCCTTTCCATTCTAGGTCTGATGAGACTTTCTTCTGCAACAAATGACAATTGTGTCTGTCCAAAGGATGTCGAACCAGTTTGCGCAGTGCGTGGAACAGAATGGGGCAAAACAATCAGAAATTCATGTTTTGCTAAATGTCAGTGAGTATGGCGCTGCGATACTCTCAATATCTTCAACTTTTATACACTCTTGCTCATAAATATGGAATACCTCAGTGATTTCCATATAAACAGTTAAAAAAAAGTCTCCCTTTATGAAAACGTTCACGAATATCTCAAAGATCTCTTCTCCGATTTCTGTGAAGGTTGGCCAATCTGTGGGCCTGTATATTGACATTGTGTGTGTGTATTTGTAGCTTTATTGCTTAATTTTTGTCTGAGCCAGCAGATCTCGAGTGCACATACCTGTTTTCAAAAATTTTAAGTTTTGGCTTTTCCAAAAAAATTTTACCAAAAGGTGTCTGAACTCAACTGACTCAAATTATTTGTTTTTGCATCCAAGGAACCCAAACTGTAAAACTGTTACAAAAGAAGTCCTTAGTTATCTTCTAAATACGATTGAGAAACAAATTTTCTCCAGACACATGATGAAGTTTATCCAGCTGGTGGCTCCCTCGCATGGTGAAATTGTTCATATCCATTGGAAAAGCCATGGATTTTTGAAAACAGGGGTAGGCTCACTCGAAGGCTGCTGGCTCAGCCAAGAATAATGCCACTAATCTATAAATACACACTTTTAAGGTTGATATGTGGGGCTATAATTGAGCCAACTGTCTTAAAAATCAGCAAGGGAATCTTTGAGATATTCTAGTTTAAGGAAAGGGGGACTTATTTTTGTTGAACTGTTTAGAAATTGATAACTTTAGAATCTTCTCCAGGAGCACCTGATGGTTCGATTCGCAACTACTTCCATTGACCGCCAATGGGAAGAAATGTCACAATCAAAAAGTTATGCATCAGTGATAACCCCAGGGGTAGAGCTACAGCAGGGTGAAATCTTGAAATTCAAGGGGTTCATGAAAGTCGGGCAGATTCGATCAAAAATTCAAAATTCTGCTAAAATACTAGTGAAGCTTATCAAAGAGAGATTACGGAAGATAGAGCTAGACCTTCATAGATGGCCTTGCTGGCATTCCAAATTCACAAGTTACTTTTTCTGCCTCTGTTTTCTCCAAATAAGAACCCACAGATTGCATGGTGCTGGTGTCTTGAACTAAAATAGGGTTGCTTTTGGCATGTCATTTTCTTTATCTTTTTTGCACTTTAAGTCACAAAAAAGCAGCTCTGCATGAACACCAGAAATTAGATTGTAACAAAAAAATAAGTTTATACATATATCTCCCAATTCCTATTGAGATGCATAACTACCCTTACGGAGAACCAGTTAAACAAATGGCGGCCACTAAAAAATTTCACCGATTAAATATTGAAAGCCAGTTTTAACTGTGAGCTTAACGGGGTCCACTCATCAGGTATTGATTTTATCAATCTAAATTTCATAAGAAATTTTTTTGGTGTATGACTGATGAGGGAACATGCTTTATCTAATTTTGGATCAAATTTTACCTGAATGATCAGAGCAGTTTTCATATTGTTGACACTGAAATATCTTATTTCAGGGGCTTCACAGAGGACCAGTATGAATTGGGACGATGTCTTCGTGAGTATTTTCTTTTCGAATTTCCCTCTGTGCAAATAGCCTCTGAATAAGATAAAAATTGCAAAAGGGATTCTTCTTTTTCTGTTTAGCTCCTCCATCCTGGGATATAGCGTAGAACAACAATATGCTTATAAAAAGGGATGACTTCTATTAAATTGTTGCTTCACATATGAATTTAATTATGTTAAAAAAAGGACTACAATTAACTGTATACTGACATTTTAACTTAAACTGCAAGCTCAGTACATGACGATTACCACACCTTTCTGGTCATTCACAGTTGCAGTGAGGAATCAATGCAATTCAGGCACTTGTTTACTATGTATGATGTGTCAACTCGGTGACGTTCAGTTGTCCCTGAACCAATCAGATCAGGAAAAAGTGCTATACATGTATTTGGTGGGACAAAAACGTTAGAATTGCATGGTAATTAAAATGCCTGCAAAAGATGAATATTGTGTCAATGCGCAACGAAAAGAGCTTCGCCCATGCATGGTGTGAAATCAGCGCAGTACATTACCATCATAACTAAATTCTGCAAATTGTTTTTGATGTTTTGGAGAGATTTGACTCAGTGGCATATTAGGAGGGGGCCCACCTCAGGCCCAAAATAACATGGGAAAGATCAGAAAAGCCAAAATTGCTCTGTATTCACCCCGTATTCCCCCCCCCCCTTAGGCCATTTTTAGGTATATGCTCCTGATTTGACTAACTACCTTTCAGGTGGAAGACAGATGTCTTACTACAAATGTATAACTACCTGCCCGGACGAGGATAACACAGTCTGTGTTGGCGATGGTAGATCGTATCCTGGGCCATGTGCTGCCAAGTGCGCGTAAGTACAAATACAATAATTGTTGTCTGTTTTTCCTATTTTGTATATACAATGATTACCTGCAGGATGATATATATCTAGACATATCAATATAAAAGGAAGGAAAAAAATTACACATTTACAGCTATTGTTATAAACAGTTTAACAAAAATAAGTCCCCCATGAATATCTCAAAGACCTATTCTCCAATTTCTGTGAAATTTGGTAGGTTGTAGGCCTGCATATTGACATTGTGTGCGTGTATTTGGAGCTTTATTCCTTAATTTTTGTCTGAGCCAGCAGACCCCGAGTGTACATACCCCTATATTAAAAAATTTGGAGTTTCGGCTTTTCCAAAAAAAAATTTTACCGAAAGGTGTTTAAACTCCACTTAAATTTTTGTTATTGCATTCAAGGAACCTAAACTGTAAAGCTGTTACAAAAGAAGTCATTAGTTATCTTCTAAATGCGATTGAGAATTTTCTCCAGACACATCATGAAGTTTATCCAGCTGGTGGCTCCCTCGCATGGTGAAATTGTTCATATCCATTGGAAAAGCCATGGATTTTTGAAAACAGGGGTAGGCTAACTCAAGGGCTGCTGGTTCAGCCAGGAATAATGCCACTGAGCTATAAATACACACTTGTAAGGTTGATTTTCTGGGCTGTAATGTCATAACTGTCATAAATATCAGCGAAGGAATCTTTGAGATATTCGAGTTTATGCAAAGGGGGACTTATTTTTGTTGATCGGTTTATATGCCATTATTTGATTTGTTCACTTGGTCCAATATCGCGAAAACCCCTGTAATAAGTCCAACCTGCATTATTTGACCTCCCTTTGCACTCAATTTAGTGGTTCGGTGGTTCCTGTGTAATAACCCCCTTTGTTGAGAGACAAGACTCACCTCATGAGGCTGTCTTCCACTTTTAAAGTCATATTTGTAGTGCATTTGGCATATATGGGGAGAAACCATGCCCATCAAATTTCATTTCAAAGTAACTATTGCAAAAAGTACCTCATAACTGCTGGTAATTCGGTGTTGATGAATTAACCATCAGGAGACCTTAGTTAAATTACACCATCCTTTTTGGAGATATCTGATTTTTTGTTTCATTGGTGGCACTGTTTGGGAGCTGCATGAGGTTCATTTTCACCAAGGTCTCCTGATGGCAAATTATCATCAGAGATTCAGAATCTAAGCACTGTAGATTAATCTTGTTCCACCTGCAAAATTGTCAAAGTAAAAAGTAAATCCAAGCATTTCCAAATATAAGGCCAGACAGATTTAATTTTTAGCTTCTTGGATCGACCGACCCAACAGATTTTCTGCCTACAGAAATTTTTTTAGCTTACTCACAATTTTATTTTAAAAAGTCTTTCCTTGCCACAATTCATTGGCTTTTGGGATCTCAGCTGTTGTACCAACCAAATGACCCTAGAAAAGGTGCCTTGAAAAAGATCCGAGAAGCGAAAGATCAATTATGTCTGGCCTACAGTTCATGGTCAAGTGCAATAGGCAATCAATCAGGCCTATTTATGTCAAAATTAACTGACTAACCATTGATTATTCACAGGTGACATTGGTGCATTTTTCATATAACTTTATTTTGCAGAGGATTCGAAAACTTCACATATGGGTATTGCAAATCGACAACTTCAGATTTTGATGGCGACTACCCAAATTACTGATGCAAGAGAATGGCCCATTCATATCATAAGGCAGAACAAGTTTACCGAATACTATAAAGCAATGCTCATCAAATTTCGCAATTGTGTCCTGTCGTTTTTCTTTCATTGACACATCAAATTAAGCATACTGCAAAAAGGAATAACAGAAACAAGAAAAAAATTGGTTTCACAGAACTTCTTATTTTAATAAAAATCATCATTGTACCTTGTATCAGTAAAATCATGTTTAACTAATTTCAATACACTTCAACTTTCTTCAATCATGATTTCCAGGGGCTCATTACAATTCACCTCACAATACTTAAATGTACATACGAGGGGTTTTCCATAAGTTCTGTCCAACTAGTCATAACTTTGGCTAGATTTGATGTAGAAAAATGATATTTGGGTCAGATAATATTGACGTAATTTGCAAATAACTCCCAAAAAAATCAGATCATAAAATTAAAAATAAATACTTAATCTATTGCCATGGAAACCAGAAGTCATGAAATGCCACCCAGACTTTGCAGTGCTGACTAAAAACAAACTAAACACTTCTTGAATTATCTGTGTCTTGACATATTGAATTGAAGTATATTCATAATTTTTTTCATGAAATATAATCAGTTAATTGTAAAATCATTAATAACAATGGAAACTGGTATTTTTGTCACATCTCAGTTACTTTACCATCACTCATGTAGTTTCTCAGTTTTTTACGAGATGAGCAATTTTTTTTATATGGATGACATCATATATACGTGTTACATTTTTTCATTTTAATTGGATAAAACTAGCAGAGAGAGAGTAAGAATCTTGTATTATACATAAAAGGAAGACAGTATGAGTGACAGAACCAAATAACGATTTTACAAACTTTTTCTGAATGAAAAGAAGACACAATGGAAAACCTAAGAAAAGAAGACTGGAAAATGCCAAAACTGACCTTAACATGAAAACTGAGATATCATACTTAGAAATGGACAGAAAGTATGAGAAAACTTATAATTTACAAGGCTCTAATCATTATTTTTGGCCAGTTGGACAGAACTTTTGGAAAACCCCTCGTATAAACAAACAGCACCAAACCATTGTAGTAATTAAAGAAACAAAAAAATTTGCATGGTTTTTGTAACTTTGACTAATTCTTTGAAAGGGGCTGTCAGATTGTCAGAAATAACTTTGGAAATTTTTCAAAGTATAACGGATATCTGCATTGCTTCACTTTATAAATGACCATCAAAGAAATATGATTTGGATCATGTTTTTTGCATTTTAGTTTAAAATATAGAGATCAAATTAAAATATGTGGGTTTGGGGTGAGAGGCCCTACATGCATGAGGCCCCCTTCACTGGGGGGTCGAAGCTGCTTCAGGAACCATTTCATAATGTGTACTTTACCTTAAATCTTGATAGAATAGATAATTGAAATCGAAAAAATTCTGCCGAAATTAAAACAGGGCAAAAAATATGGAAAAATAAATGTATGAACAGAAAAATTCTGAAATTCAGAAAAAGTGAATAGAATGCCTTTTAATGATAGAAGAACCCCAAGAAATAACTTTCAAGCTGAATGCGCTCACAAAAAAAATTGCCATATGATTATAATAGGGGGGTAAGAAGGCCATTTTATATTTTTTACAAAAAGGGCCATAACTCTTTTATTAGAATTGATAGACATTTGTTTCACTAGTCAAGTGATCCCTTCCAGACAACATAAGCATTTAAATAATCGACCACCAAAAGTAGGTAAAATCGCACCTCGAAGTTAAGGGGGGCTGCATGCCCCACGCTACTCTACCATAAATTATGTCATGTACAAGCAAAAACCATGAAAAAGAAAAACAGCGAAAAGTCAATTGATTTCAACGAGATCTCCTGTAATTACATCAAGTGATTCGACACGTCTTCTACAAAATGGTTTCTTCTTTGGGAACAGTTGCTAACTGCAGAGGTTTTTCAATACTCCAGTAGACTAGTAGTAATTCTTGCATGATCCTTTGTGTTCAATCTTTATTGCCCTGAAATGACAAAATATTGAAAATTTCACATTGTTCTTTCCTAAAATGTTTGGGACTTTCTCCATCAAAATGATCAAGGTAGGCTAACCCGTACATTTGGTATTTCACTAAAACCAATTTTGTCTTGAATTGTATGGAGTGAATGCCATTATCAAATCAAATGCAAGTCATTTCAATTAACCCTCCTCCCACATGCCATGCGATCTCATCAGAGCAATCAGTGATATCTAACACAGAAAATAAAATAAATAGAACAGGCCCAACCCTAAATAGAGAATTGTTCTCTTTGTCTATAGTATATTAAAAGGAACCACACTTTGACTGAGCCTACCGACTGGACAGAAAATGGATCATTTCTTCACTCAGCCAATCAGAGAAGTTCTTACAATGGTCAAATTTGTGAGAACATCTCTGATTGGCCGAATTCTCAAGTGACCTAATTTCTGTCCAGATGAGGTTTGCAGGCTCAGTCTGAGGGAGTTACCTTTGAATGTACTAGTTACAAGTAAAAAAGGCTCTGATAGGCTTGGACCTGTGGACACAGAAATTTGATTAGAAACCTACAGGCAAAATGGTAGACAGCTGTTTCGGTAAGTCTTGCCATCAGCTCCGCAGACAGGTCTCCGGTAATTTTTGGGACAGTGGCGACAGTCTTCTTCCTTGCATGCCCCTGGTTTGTATGTCTTGAAGTTGCTAAACAGCAAATAGAAATGTTGAAATTCATATGCTTACATCACATCACTGTCAGTTTTTGACCATGTGTCATTGGAGGAGTTTTCCAGAAGTTGTGTCTATCTTGTCATAACTTTTGATAGATTTTAGACACATGAAATTTAGGTCTGTTAATACTGAGGTAATATACAATTGATCTGAAAAACATCACATCATACAGAAATAAAAATGGTTGTCTTGTTGCCACGGAAACCTGAAGTCATGGAATGCCGCCCATATTTTGTAGTGCTCTTTTAATACCTATCCCGTGCAACTGTCATCACGGCATATATAATATTATATATTTTTTTTTCATAACACACAACGGGCTTATTGTGAGACATTGTAGAGGTGCCGTGGACTAGTGCATAAGGTGTTCGCCTGGTAACTGAGATGTTGCAGGTTCGACTCCCAACCATGGCACGGAGGAACTGAGCAGATCCTCCATAACTCTTTGCTTCACTTCACCCAGGTGTAAATGGGTACTTGGCTATAGGCAGTGATGCCTGATGACAATTGTAGTGTGACTTAGCATTGTGTGCGCTGGAAAAGGCTGCCTGGCTGTATACTCCCGGGGAGTTGAGAAAGGCTCATGCTTGAACAGGCCTGCCAAGGGTGTAATTGTAAAGCCTGTTGAGACTGACTTCGTCGGTGTAATGGACTATAAAAAAGTCTACATTTACATTATTTTACATTTACACTGAATAACAGTTGATATAATGGTGTTGTACATATTTCAATTGTTCAACCATACTTATACAATATGATTATAAGATCAAAATATCTGTGACTTACTGACAAAATGCCTGACAGCTGTTTGAAAAGGTTGACCCTCCTGCACAAACGGGATTTCGGTTATACGGACACACACAGCGAGGAGGTCCTCTGTACCGTGCCACTGAAAATGTTCACAAAAAATAACAGCATTAGATCATCATATCAGGTACAATGTAATTTTGGAATCTTTTGCATTTTGACCCTGCCCTGCACTCTTAACAAAAAGGTTTTATATGGAAACTTTAAGGGTTCTGTATGCTGGTATAGATAAGGAACCCTAAAGGGTTAATTATTTCAAATTTTAAATGGTTCCAACATCAAACAAAAGCAACACTTAGATAATCCAGCTGCACTGAACGCCCACATTGGAACCCCTTTTTCTCAGGTTGGCTTCATCATAGGGCCTTCCCACCAAGTATTGAATTTTTTCAATTCAGCCGAACCCGTAAACAAGAAAAATTTTTTCGGAAAAAAATATAGCCGATATTTGTAGTTATAATTTGTTTTGCTAGATAATGGGATTTTTAAAAGAGATTTGTTGAAGAGTTGATAAGAATTCCATTCACAGCTTCAATTCAATGCTGCAAGTTCCTACATGTCTGATCTCTTTCATAGCCTTTCCACCTATATACCTGTTTAGTGTCTACAGAACTTCTGTCTGTCTATTATATTTATTTAACCATCTGACAGATGATCTGTGCTATTGGCAGCTCTAAAAGATCTCCTCTGCTCTATGAAAAGAGCCACAATGCTGTTGTGGCCTTTTCTGGGAATCTCAGCTGCAGCAAGGTCACACTGACATTTCCCCAACATGTCTAAATTTAGCCCAGGGTTTCCCCAAAAGTGCACAAACTTTGATGATGTGTCTTCACACATGTTTCCTTATTTCCATTGACAAATCCACCTGGTGGACTCTTGGTGGTGAACATATATCCGCCTATGGCAAGTAAGTTACTTCACATATCTTGTATTGCTAAGGGCCTGGGCATCGGCTAAAAAAATGCAGAACCTTTCTTCAGCTGTGGGTTCTTTATATATATATCATCAAGAACCTTTTGCGTTAAGAGTGTAGGAGCTGGGAATTGTTTCATTGATCGTTTCTATGAACAAAAGCAAACTCTAATCCTTGGACTCTTATGAGAACAGCTGGCTAAATTAGTTTATTTCCGTTTTTGTGCAAGTATTATCGTAGTTTTATAAGTTCATCAAATAGGACATAAGAATTACACATTCAACTAGCCGCACCTGTTACTTAATAATCACAATTCCTCTCTTGACGGCTCCACATTTTAACATAACTCACTAAAATGACCGGCATTCCCTTTTCAAGTCTGAATTGTAATTTATACTTCCATGTTCTGGATGTTTCCAGTGCATTATGTAATACAATGTATCTATCTGTTCATCAACACTAAGTGTCTTGCTGTGCCCTTCAATTTTCTTTGTTTATTTATCTGTTTATTAATTTTTTTTTCCTCATGCCTAAATTGGAGATCATCAGCTCACTCAAGTAAGACAAATAACCATGGTTTGAATCGCTACAGGTTCATTTCTATTATCCCAATTTGTATAAACAGTTCAACAAAAATAAGTCCCCCTTTGCAAAAACGTGAATATCTCAAAGACCTCGTCTCTGATTTTTGTGAATGTTGGCCTGCATATTGACAGTATGCTTGTGTAATTTTAGCTTTATTGGTTATTTTTTGTTTGAGCCAGCAGAAACCGAGTGCATGTACCCCTATTTTCAAAAATTTGAAATTTTGTCTTTTGCAAAAAAAAATTTACCGAAAGGTGTTTAAACTCCACTCAATTTATTTGTTATTGCATCCAAGGAACCTAAACTGTATATCTGTTTGAAAAGTCTTAGTTATCTTCCAAATACGATTGAAAGATAAAACAAATTTTCTCCAGACACATGATGAAGTTTGTCCAGCTGGTGGCTCCCTCGCAAGGTGAAATTGTTTATATCCATTGGAAAAGCCACAGATTTTTGAAAACAGGGTTAGGCTCAATCGAAGGCTGCGGGCTCAGCGAGGAATAATGCCACTGAGCTATAAATACACAGATGTAAGGTCTTTATGCTGGACTATAATTCAGCCAACTGTCATAAGAATCAGGAAAGGAATCCTTGAGATATTCAAGTTTATCCAAAGGGGAACTTACTTTTGTTGAACTGTTTATATTACATGAAAGAAGGAAATTCTGCAAAGAATACCGTTAGGGTGCCAGGGGGTTTGTCTCACTGTGCCCCTCGTCTCACTGTACCCCGCTATCCCCTACATGAGTTTGAAACTACACTGTAAATCCAGCTGCTGGCAGTTGCCATTGATAAACAATACATGCCGTAAAAACGACGGCTTTCTGTCATAAAGTGGCACTTTAAAAAATTTATTACGGTAGCTGCCGTAAAAGGAACACAGCAGGTTTTACAGTGTACAAACGGATAAAAACCTCTTGCCAATGGAATTGAGAAATGAAATGTTGCAACTCACCTGTGCAGCTGATCAACACTAGTATAATCAACTCCTTCATCATGTTGGTGCGGTCCATAATGTCACAATACAGAAATGTTAAAGGAATGCGTGTTATACATAGGTTGATATAGTTTAGAATGACATTGTATTTAGAATTTACACTGTTCCTTCCAGACAACATCCTGGGAGTGACAATGTTTATATGATGGTTAATTCATGGGCATGACACATTTCACAGAATCCTGTGCACTTCATGGAAGTCAGCTGGTTGGCACAAAAATTGAGAATTATCCCTGTCTACAAGTGGACTGCTGTTACATTGCCACTTCTTTTTCCAGCCATGGCAGATCAGAACATATATGCTGTCATGTGTTGCCACCTAGTGATTAGTGTGCTATTCCGCGAGCTCCTGCGAGCGGTCCACATCATTTCAGTCTGAGGAACTCACACAATTTTGTCTGGAAGAAACCGGGGCTGTTTCTGAGTGTGTTGATGGCCTTGTCTACTTCCTTAGAGAACGTGATTGCCGGGTCTGACTCTGGTATACATCAATGTTGAATAGAAATTTTGTGAATGTGCAATGAAATTTGAACTATTTCTTGGGACAGCAATGCTGTAGCATACAAAATCAACTTCTGTGCCAGGTTGCAGCTGGGTCAAAATTTGAAAACCTTGAAATTTCAGCCGAAAAAAATTTGAAAATTTTTTTAGTCCAGAAATGCCTTTTTAAGTTGGCATTGGATAGGTCAAACAATCAGCTATCACTGCACTGTCATGTCCAAGGGTCCCAAATGCTCTGCTGATCTGTAATGAGGTGATATTTACAGCTGTGATGTTTTTTGACTGTCATTAAAATCACACTTATAACTGAAAAATCCTGACCACTTAGGGCTAAATAATCTATTACGAATGATTAGGCAGGTAACTTGTGCATTTTAGGCCAAGTTCCAGGTCTCTAGCACCAATTATTTTTGAGATAATGCATTTTGGTCAATTAAATACTGAATATGTGTGTCATTAGCATCATGCCTATAAACCTGAAGAATGTATTACCAACGTATGGGAAAGTGGCTATTCTGCAAACATTGAGCTATATTTCAGGTCTCTACGACCAATACTTATTAAGATAGAACATTTTCTTGAACTAGAAATTTACAAACAGAAACAAAAATACTCTTTTCACCAATAGTTTGGATTCTGAATAACAAAGATGATCTCCACTACCCCTCCAGTGCCCACTGTCTTTGCTGAACCATATTTCAGGTGCTAGACAATGGTAAAATGTCACTGACACCCCATATTTTATTAGTAATCTCAGACAAGCGTCAAAATTCATACTAAGCATGTCAGATGCAAGGAAATTGCAAAAATTTTTTGTAATATTTTGTTAAAACATTAATTGATAATATATATTGAACACAATTTCAACTCCTTTCACCTGCAATAGAATTTTAGTGAGGTAAATGAAAGAAGCCATTTTTTGTTGTGATGCTAATGACAGCGTGATGCTAATGATAATTAAGATAAAAATCTTTCTAGGGACCATTGCAAAACTGGCAACCTGGCAATTTGTGCATGCAATGATCCTATGAACACCAGAAGCATGTTCACATTAATTCTGGTCCAGAAATATGCAGTCAAAATAGAGCAGCAAGGCGTTTGCTAATGACAAATTAAGATAGGACAACCGACATGCCAACAGAAACACTCAAATATTTTGGTTAACATAAGCGATACAGAGCTACAGATAGTTCAGTTATTTTCTTGGGTTCTTAGACAACGTCAGACACAAGGTTTTCTCACAAAATGTGCGTCCCTTTCATTTTTATTAAGAAATCAAACTGGTGTGACGCTAATGACGCAATATTGGAGACATGGACACAACAACCTCCTGCTCTTATACAGGATATTATTTCAGAAATTAGAAACTATATTTTAGAAGAGTGATACTCAAGTCTCAATGTATGGAAGAGTTTAATTGAATCAGGATCCTGCAATAATTTCTGTGATGCAATCTTTCAAAGAAAATGTTGGTGGAGACAGGTCATTTTCAGGGGGGTTGGCCACTTCAATGCTATTTTTTGGATGGGATGACAATAACATTCCACATATTTTTTGTGTCAGAAGTTTTGCTAATATCCTTGTCTATGACAAATGACATCAAGAGGTCCTGCATGTGCCTTTCTGTCATCATGAATTATTGTTAAACACCGGAGACAAGAATTTCAGACTTACCAAATTTTGACCCAGCTGCATCAGTTCTCATTTTCACCAGACTGGAATTATCCCCAATAGTTCCCTACAGTGCCGTCTGTAGGTACACTTGGCAGCAAAATTATTCGACCCCTTGATTTTTTCCCACTGAATTCAATAGTTGACAAGTCTTGCAAAAATGAATATGGTGATGTCGAATTGGACAATGACTTCTTCTGTTCCAGATGTCTTCTTCTTCTTGCAGGTCATGACCACTTCTGTGTTCAATCCCGTTCAGTCCATCCACAGCCCAGTCATCCAGATGAAGTCTGGCTAGGGCGTCATTGATCACACCTGACAGGAGGGTGAACCCCTGCCAACACAGTGGCCACCCTCCCCGGCCACAATTACTCCCAACTCACTTCAATGACAGACTCCACAAGACAAGATTCAGGCTGAGATAGAACATGTGCACTTTGTGAAGTAAGACAATCCCAGGGAGCAATCTAACGATAAATAAAACCATTTAAAAACATTACTTTGGTTTTTATAACATTGATTCAATGTTTATTAAATGTTAGATGCTTGATGGCACGGGCATCAAATTTCACCAATCGGACCTATCCTGCTTACGGCTAACAGCTTTGCACTTTCTCTTATCAAAACATCATCGCTGAGTCCAGGGTTCGAATCCAGCTTTTGCTGGGGTCAATTGGGCCAATGTTTGACGGCTGTTTCAATCATCTTTCGCCTCATTGCCGTGTCCTCCTCCTGTCATAATAAGCCTACCAAGTGCATAAATACAGGAGGTAAAGCCCCAATCATCCATCCATCCATCTTATCAAAACATCAGACAGACTTAGAGTTAGACTAGTTTTGATACTCTCCTTGAAGTTCCAGAGAAATTACACAGTGGACCTGACTAGTTAGGTGTTTGGTGGGATGGTCATCAAATTCGCCAATCGGTCCGGGGGCGGACTCATCCTACTTTGCTCTTTTCACTTTCGCTTTTGAAACATCAGACAGACTCAGAATTAGAGTTAGACTCGTTTATTCCTGTGCTCTTTATACAGCTAGGAAAACATATATATTTATATATACGTACATATATATAATTTTATAATTGATTATCTAGAATGAGGCGGATGGAATGGTATGCCATAGAGCCAACACAATTATTGTCACTCATAATGAGCTAAAAAAAGCGTATAAAACAACTTGTATAATATTATATAAAATAAACAAATAAGCCTACATTTAGCCTTACTGCAATAATTAATTGAACAACAGGGTGACATTGTTACTAAAATCACGCTTCATAGCATTACAGTGTTGCTGCATTATCATATAAGACTTCTTTTCAAAAGACTAAGTCATTTTATTTGACTGCTCTTTCCTCCAGTTCTTAAATTGTATTTGTATTGCATTTTGCTCTCTGGGGAGAGATAGCAATCTGACTTGAAACTGCTTCATTATCTCAATACAATATGCATCTTCTTCCATTAATTGGTCTACAAACATTTTCAACATTCAGTTAATTACATATTGTACTTAAAGTGATTGAGAATGTTCTTGTGAAACTTTCTCTGTTTGGGAAATGATACTGTCAATAATTTAATGCAGAGGGTTTGCTGCTGCACAACTCAAATAATTCATTATATTATTATATATATTTAATGGCACTGAAATAACACACACAAATATATCCATTTGTCCAGTCAACATCAGTGAATACACTAGTTCTTGCATTCTCCCCTGTGTTTAAAATCCACTGCCCTAAAAGGAAAAACACAATTAATGTACCATGATTAATTGTTAGAGGTTAATAACTAAGCAATGCAGAGGTGAATTGATGAAGGAACAGACGACAGAAGATGTTAGAGGTTAAGCACTGAGTAAGTGAGTATGCTTGGATATTGATGATGGAATACATGACACGAAGCGTATGATGGAGGTTACAGCATATGTTGGAGATAAAGAACTGAGCATGCTGAAGTATATTTATGAAGGTATACATAACAGCAGATGTTGGAGATTAAGAACTGAGCATGCTGAAGTATATTTATGAAGGTATACATAACAGCAGATGTCGGAGATTAAGAACTGAGCATGCTGATGTATTTATGAAGGAATACATGACAGCAGATGTTGGAGGTTAAGAACTGAGCATGCTGATGTATATTTAAGAAGGAATACATGACAGCAGATGTTGGGGGTTAAGAACTTAGCATGCTGATGTATATTTATGAAGGAATACATGATGTTGGAGGTTAAGAACTGAGCATGCTGAGGTATATCTATGTAGGAATACATGACAGCAGATGTTGGAGGTCAAGAACTGAGCATGCTGAGGTATATTTATGTAGGAATACATGACAGCAGATGTTGGAGGTTAAGAACAGGGCATGCTGATGTATATTTATGAAGGAATACATGACAGCAGATGTTGGAGGTTAAGAACTGAGTATGCTGAGGTATATTTATGAAGGAATACATGACAGCAGATGTTGGAGGTTAAGAACTGAGCATGCTGATGTATATTTATGAAGGAATACATGACAGCAATGTTGGAGGTTAAGAACTGAGCATGCTGATGTATATTTATGAAGGAATACATGACAGCAAATGTTGGAGGTTAAGAACTGAGCATGCTGATGTATATTTATGAAGGAATACATGACAGCAGATGTTGGAGATTAAGAGATGAGCATGCTGGTGTTTATTTATGAAGGAATACATGACAGCAATGTTGGAGGTTAAGAACTGAGCATGCTGATGTATATTTATGAAGGAATACATGACAGCAATGTTGGAGGTTAAGAACTGAGCATGCTGATGTATATTTATGAAGGAATACATGACAGCAAATGTTGGAGGTTAAGAACTGAGCATGCTGATGTATATTTATGAAGGAATACATGACAGCAGATGTTGGAGATTAAGAACTGAGCATGCTGGTGTATATTTATGAAGGAATACATGACAGCAATGTTGGAGGTTAAGAACTGAGCATGCTGATGTATATTTATGAAGGAATACATGACAGCAGATGTTGGAGGTTAAGAACTGAGCATGCTGATGTATATTTATGAAGGAATACATGACAGCAGATGTTGGAGGTTAAGAACTTGGCATGCTGAAGTACATTTATGAAGGAATACATGACAACAGATGTTGGAGGTTAAGAACTGAGCATGCTGATGTATATTTATGAAGGAATACATGACAGCAATGTTGGAGGTTAAGAACTGAGCATGCTGATGTATATTTATGAAGGAATACATGACAGCAAATGTTGGAGGTTAAGAACTGAGCATGCTGATGTATATTTATGAAGGAATACATGACAGCAGATGTCGGAGGTTAAGAACTGAGCATGCTGATGTATATCTATGAAGGAATACATGACAGCAGATGTTGGAGGTTAAGAACTGAGCATGCTGATGTATATTTATGAAGGAATACATGACAGCATATGTTGGAGATAAAGAACTGAGCATGCTGAAGTATATTTATGAAGGTATACATAACAGCAGATGTCGGAGATTAAGAACTGGGCAAGCTGAAGTACATTTATGAGGAATACAAGACAGATGTTGGAACTGGGCGTGCTGAGATATATTGATGGCCGGATATGAAGTGAACTTACTGGCAATACAGCATACAGTAGTTACGATAAGTCTTGCCGTCAACTCCACATACAGGGAGACTGAGTTTGTAACAGCGATCACTGAAAAAAGTACATAATGTCATATTAACACCAATTCAAACACATTTTGGTTTTAACAAGTTTTTATATTGAACACAAAATCTTTGAATTTCACATCAGCATTTTGCAGCTACATGTAGTATTCTCCCAAACCTGTGAGATTTTGATGATTTCAATCAAGTCTCAGATGTCCCAAAACAAGAGTCAATAAGTCATTTAAAATAAGTTGATTTATTCCTTTTTTTAAACATAGGCTGTGCAATAACATGCCTTTCAGGGAATGACACCTTTACATATTGTAGAAGATTACAACAAGACAAACAAACACTCTAAGAGCAAGGCACCGGCCATGCTGCACATACTTTATCAGTGGAATCGATATGCATGGTGGATGGGAAAAATAAAAATACTTTTAATTTATTTGAATTTTTCCATTACCTGGTGGACTTGGGTGTATTTTTAATTAATACCAGAAACGACTTGCTCATAAAAACTGTTTCTTTTTCATTTTGCCTCCAAATTGGGTACAAAATTGTTTTGATATTCTATGCATAAATATTCACAGTCCAGTTTTTTTTCTTGAAATGATGTTTATTTTGTAAGATATGTCAATACTTTTATATTTCCCATAATAATATAATTTTATGCATGGAGCTTAAAAATTGGAATTAAATAAGTATGAAGCTGATTGAAAATATTGGGTACAAGCCTGACAGATGACAGGGAGGTGTGAAAGTGAATTGCAATTTAGGCCTAAATGGTGAAGAGCAATTCAGCATTGAACAGCAATTATTGATTGGAATGGAGCAAATACAATAAAATATATCTAGAGCTCAGTGCCTCCAATTTTGGACTTAAAATATTTGATCAAATGGTCAATTCTTGCGCCTACGCTGACGATGTGTCCCTCCTAAGCTCCACTGCAGCTGGTTTGCAGCATCTGATAGATATTTGTGTGAATTATGCTTGTGAATGGCGATTCAAATTTGGAGCCAAAAAGTCCAAAGCCATGGTTGTTGGTGGTAAAAATTGTAAGCCAGTTTGGCATATTGGTGATGACATCATGGAGAATGTCAGTGAGCTGGAACTTCTTGGTGTAACCATAGACTGTAAGGGTAGATATGATACTCATGTTAGCAATAGAATCAGTGCCTGCAGAAGATCATCTTATAAATTATCATCTTGTGGGATGTCATATCCAGGACTGAATGCAAATGTTAAAAGTTATTTGTGGAAATCTGTTGGGATGCCAACCCTTTTATATGGCACAGAATGCATACCTCTGAGCAACTGTAATTTAAAAGATATCATGTCCACCCAGGGTACAATTGTTAAAAATATGATGGGCATAGGTAAGAGGAGTCACCATTCTAATTTAATGCAGGCTCTTGGCATAGAAAAGGTGAATAGTGTTGTCAAAAGGAACACTTTAAATTTTTATAACAGGTTGTTTAGAGTATCAAGTCCACTGCTGAGCCTCCAGTGCAAGTTCTTGTCACATTACACGAGTAGGCCTACAGGTGAACTTATTAATGGTTCCATTTTACATAAAATTGTTAGCTTTGGGGTTTCGCCTCTCGATGTGATTTCAAAGGAAGGTAAATTCTATAATTCTAGTCAAAATCAGGAGGATAATGGCATTGTAAGTAGCCTTAGACATCTAATTTTTAACGATAATTATGTAAAGCCATGGTCAGATGAATATTTCCTTACTAAATTGTTGACCAGGGCATTTTAGCCTGATATGGTACTTTGTTTTTAATGCTGTCTGTGATAAGCACTGTTTTTAATCTTATTAATGTTTTTATGTTATTGTACTTTTGTACTGTGTAAATAGTGTATATATGTAATGTTCTCCACTCGTTGGGGGTTGAAATAAATAAATAAATAAATAATATCAACACTCTGTACTGTGACATCCCAAATAAGCACACAGTGCAGTCAGTCCTGACTAAGACAAGTACTTTTGGACATGTGAGGAATCCCCTACTTGCCCAGTCCAGACCTTAAAGTTCCTCCCAGTACACTTAAATTTCTTCCTGCAGCTGCATATTCTGCAATAGAAACTGCAGAATTCTGCAGGAAGCTGCAGAATTCTGCAGGAAGCTGCAGAATTCTGCAGTTCTGCAATAAATTCTGCAGTTCTGTAGGAAACTGCAGAATTCTGCAGGAAGCTGCAGAATTCTGCAGTAAGCTGCAGAATTCTGCAGTTCTGCAATAAATTCTGCAGTTCTGTAGGAAACTACGAATTCTGCAGTTCTGCAGCTCCATTAATACCTATACAAGTATGAGGACTGTGAGGAAACAAGTGGGATCACAAAAATGTCATTTTAGGGGCCGACCAGACGATAGTTGGGGGGGGGCTATGGACTTTACCCTCGGGACGAACTTTTTTTTCCTTCGCAACGCGTCGAGGAACAATTTTTTTCGCACGCGCACTCGCGACAAACTTTTTTATCGGAATCTTAACATTACGGTACCCTAGCTACAGGTGGAAACAAACTTTTTTTTTTATTTCCATGTGCTGAACAAACTATTTTTTTCAGTGTCAAGTGGGAAACAATCTTTTTTTTTCACCAAATATCCATAGCCCCCCCCCAAAGATCATCTGGTCGGCCCCTTACAAACTGCTGTATCAAAATAAACTTCCATGGACGTTTTGTCTCTCTGCTCGGTCAATTCTCATTCAGAAAAATGTTTCAGGTACCCGACAACCAGATCTATTGACTACACTAGTCAGTCTTTGTTTTTTTTCGCCATGCGACCCTTTTTTCGGCGATCGGTCAGCTCGCAAAAATGTCATTTTATAAACTACTGACAGTGCTCTATCAAAATAAACTTCAATGGACGCTTTGCCTCTCTGCTCGGTCAATTCTCAACCAAATTTCATTCAGAAAAATGTTTGAGGTACCCAACAACCAGGTCTATTGACTACACTAGTCAGTCTTTGTCCGTCGTTTTTTTTTTGCCGTACGACCCGTTTTTCGGCGATCGGTCAGCTCGCAAAAATGTCATTTTATAAACTACTGACAGTGCTCTATCAAAATAAACTTCGATGGACGTTTTGCCTCTCTGCTCGGTCAATTCTCAACCAAATTTCATTCCGAAAAAAGTTTCAGATACTCTGCAACCAGGTCTATTTAATACAATAGTCAGTCTTTGTCCGTCGTTGTTTCTTTTTGCCGTACGACCCGTTTTTCGGCGATCGGTCAGCTCGCAAAAATGTCATTTTATAAACTACTGACAGTGCTCTATCAAAATAAACTTCAATGGACGTTTTGCCTCTCTGCTCGGTTAATTCTCAACCAAATTTCATTCCGAAAAAAGTTTCAGGTACTCTGCAACCAGGTCTATTTAATACAATAGTCAGTCTTTGTCCGTCGTTGTTTCTTTTTGCCGTACGACCCGTTTTTCGGCGATCGGTCAGCTCGCAAAAATGTCATTTCATAAACTGCTGACAGTGCTCTATCAAAATGAACTTCCATGGACATTTTTCCTCACTGCTCAGTCAATTCTCAACCAAATTTCATTCCGAAAAAAGTTTCAGGTACTCTGCAACCAGGTCTATTTAATACAGCAGTCAGTCTTTGTCCGTCGTTGTTTCTTTTTGCCGTACGGCACTTTTTTCGGCGATCTGTGTGCTCGCAAAAATGTCATTCCACAAACTGCTACCTGGCAGAACTGCAGAATTTGCTACAGAACTGCAGAATTCTGCAGCTTCCTGCAGATTTTTTTTGAAACTGCAGAATTCTGCAGTTTTTTGTAGAACTGCAGAATTCTGCAGTTTTCTGCAGTTTTCTGCAGAATTCTGCAGTTTTTTGCAGAACTGCATAAAACCTCCCAGGCTGCATATCTCCTACAGGATTACAGATTTTGCTGCAGAAACTTTTCAGAAACGTTGCAATGACAGAGGACTACCAAAACCCAGACCCCCCAAACCACAACCCCCAAATGAATGTGTCCTTGGTAGCGGCAAGCCCAATGTCTAAGAGGTCTGAACTGTACAGATGCAATACACTGGAGGAAGTAATAGAGGTTCAGAAATCATGCAGTTAGCTGCAGAATACTGCAGCTTCCTGCAGAGTTTTTTTTGAAACTGCAGAATTCTGCAGATTTTTTTGGAACTGCAGAATTCTGCAGCTTCCTGCAGAATTCTGCAGTTTTTTGCAGAACTGCATAAAACCTCCCAGGCTGCATATCTCCTACAGGATTACAGATTTTGCTGCAGAAACTTTTCAGAAACGCTGCAATGACAGAGGACTACCAAAACTCAGACCCCCCAAACCACAACCCCCCAAATAAATGTTTACTTGGTAGCGGCAAGCCCAATGTCAAAGAGGTCTGAACTGTACAGATGCAATACACTGGAGGAAGTAATAGAGGTTCAGAAGTCATGCAGTTAGCTGCAGAATTCTGCAGCTTCCTGCAGAGTTTTTTTTGAAACTGCAGAATTCTGCAGATTTTTTTGGAACTGCAGAATTCTGCAGCTTCCTGCAGAATTTTGCAGTTTCCTGCAGAATTCTGCAGTTTTTTGCAGAATTCTGCAGTTTTTTGTAGAACTGCAGAACTGCATAAAACCTCCCAGGCTGCATATCTCCTACAGGATTACAGATTTTGCTGCAGAAACTTTTCAGAAATGCTGCAATGACAGAGGACTACCAAAACCCAGACCCCCCAAACCAAAACCCCCCAAATAAATGTTTACTTGGTAGCGGCAAGCCCAATGTCAAAGAGGTCTGAACTGTACAGATGCAATACACTGGAGGAAGTAATAGAGGTTCAGAAATCATGCAGTTAGCTGCAGAATTCTGCAGCTTCCTGCAGAGTTTTTTTTGAAACTGCAGAATTCTGCAGATTTTTTTGGAACTGCAGAATTCTGCAGCTTCCTGCAGAATTCTGCAGCTTCCTGCAGAATTCTGCAGTTTTTTGCAGAATTCTGCAGTTTTTCGCAGAATTCTGCAGTTTTTTGCAGAACTGCATAAAACCTCCCAGGCTGCATATCTCCTACAGGATTACAGATTTTGCTGCAGAAACTTTTCAGAAACGCTGCAATGACAGAGGACTACCAAAACCCAGACCCCCCCAAACCACAACCCCCCAAACCAACCCCCCAAATAAATGTTTCCTTGGTAGCGGCAAGCCCAATGTCAAAGAGGTCTGAACTGTACAGATGCAATACACTGGAGGAAGTAACAGAGGTTCAGAAATCATGCAGTTAGCTGCAGAATTCTGCAGCTTCCTGCAGAGTTTTTTTTGAAACTGCAGAATTTTTTGGAACTGCAGAATTCTGCAGCTTCCTGCAGAATTCTGCAGTTTTTTGCAGAACTGCATAAAACCTCCCAGGCTGCATATCTCCTACAGGATTACAGATTTTGCTGCAGAAACTTTTCAGAAACGCTGCAATGACAGAGGACTACCAAAACTCAGACCCCCCAAACCACAACCCCCCAAATAAATGTTTACTTGGTAGCGGCAAGCCCAATGTCAAAGAGGTCTGAACTGTACAGATGCAATACACTGGAGGAAGTATAGAGGTTCAGAATTCATGCAGTTAGCTGCAGAATTCTGCAGCTTCCTGCAGAGTTTTTTTTGAAACTGCAGAATTCTGCAGATTTTTTTGGAACTGCAGAATTCTGCAGCTTCCTGCAGAATTTTGCAGTTTCCTGCAGAATTCTGCAGTTTTTTGCAGAATTCTGCAGTTTTTTGTAGAACTGCAGAACTGCATAAAACCTCCCAGGCTGCATATCTCCTACAGGATTACAGATTTTGCTGCAGAAACTTTTCAGAAATGCTGCAATGACAGAGGACTACCAAAACCCAGACCCCCCCCAAATAAATGTTTACTTGGTAGCGGCAAGCCCAATGTCAAAGAGGTCTGAACTGTACAGATGCAATACACTGGAGGAAGTAATAGAGGTTCAGAAATCATGCAGTTAGCTGCAGAATTCTGCAGCTTCCTGCAGAGTTTTTTTTGAAACTACAGAATTCTGCAGATTTTTTTGGAACTGCAGAATTCTGCAGCTTCCTGCAGAATTCTGCAGCTTCCTGCAGAATTCTGCAGTTTTTTGCAGAATTCTGCAGTTTTTCGCAGAATTCTGCAGTTTTTTGCAGAACTGCATAAAACCTCCCAGGCTGCATATCTCCTACAGGATTACAGATTTTGCTGCAGAAACTTTTCAGAAACGCTGCAATGACAGAGGACTACCAAAACCCAGACCCCCCCAAACCACAACCCCCCAAACCAACCCCCCAAATAAATGTTTCCTTGGTAGCGGCAAGCCCAATGTCAAAGAGGTCTGAACTGTACAGATGCAATACACTGGAGGAAGTAACAGAGGTTCAGAAATCATGCAGTTAGCTGCAGAATTCTGCAGCTTCCTGCAGAGTTTTTTTTGAAACTGCAGAATTCTGCAGATTTTTTTGGAACTGCAGAATTCTGCAGCTTCCAGCAGAATTCTGCAGCTTCCTGCAGAATTCTGCAGTTTCCTGCAGAATTCTGCAGTTTTTTGCAGAATTCTGCAGTTTTTTGTAGAACTGCAGAATTCTGCAGTTTCCTACAGAATTCTGCAGTTTTTTGCAGAATTCTGCAGCTTTTTGCAGAACTGCAGAATTCTGCAGTTTTTTGCAGAACTGCAGAATTCGGCAGTTTTTTGCAGAACTGCAGGAAGAAATTATATACTCCTCGTTCCTCCGAACCATGAAATCTTTTGCTAAATGTAGGACATTTTTGTGTGCATTATAATATATAAACGTGTGATCAATACTGTTTCTAGCACTTTTAAAAAGCTATTTCTGTGATAACATAATTTATTTAGTTATTTGATAAATGTTTTCTTGATAGTGTCTGCATCATCCAGCACATCCATTATAGGTGACGTCACAATATCCATTATTCAAAATATATAGCTAATATGATAATGCCGCAGCATAGAAGACGGGACCTGTAAATACTCGATTTGTTCGTTAAAAATATTTTTTCTGGAAATTTTTTTTTCCAATTTTTTTTTTTTCCAATTTTTTTTTTTTTCGGACTTTTTTTTTTTTGGAATTTTTTTTTTTGCGGAATATCAAACAGAAGAAGAAGAAGAAGGTAGTCACGTTGTAGTCACGCGTGAAGAGAAGCAAGTGCCAGGATCATATTATGGGATGTCTGAATCAAAATTTTTGATTGAACCATCAGGATCACTCCACTCACATGTTAGCCATAATATTAGGGACGAGACACCTTGCTTCGCTCGGTGAGCCAGTGGCTCTGTCCCGTCGACAAGTTAACTAATTCTAACAATGGTGATGACGTCACAAAGTTGGTTGCTCTCAGCTCTATTTTCCCTGCGTACCCGAAATAAATCTAGGGGTCATTTAGGACATATATGAGGTCATTTCAGCAAGAAAAAAAATCTCAAAATCCAAGAAACTTTGCACACTGGCCAGTATGGCTAAGTTACGCAATAACATGTGAAAATTTGACAAACATTTTTCTGAAACCTGACCTATCATTCTGGGTAACTTTAACAATCATGTGACTCTGTACAAGGGTGCTACAAATTTTGACTTATAAAGGCAGCAGAAATGCATTTTGATAAGGAAGAGGGTGAGTGCAGACTGCAGAATTTTTTTGCAAATTCCTTTTGAAAATTTGAAATAGATCTGTTCAGACGCTATGCCTTTTCTGCTTACATCATCAATCATCAGTAGAATGTAGGATACTGAGGGGATGACAATTTAATATCCACGAGAGTGTGACAACCTGCCCCGAAAGTGTGACAACCTGCCCCGAAAGTGTGACAACCTGCCCCGAAAGTGTGACAACCTGCCCCGTAATTTTGTGACAACCTGCCCCGAGTGCTTCTCATGGCAACAATGGCTGATTACTGCCATTTTGTTTACATTTCTTCAGTTTTTAGCGGCGTCAGCCAGCTCTTACCCTAAGCATTTTGGCTAATCTTGTCAGCACTCTGGTGATCGTCCTCTCTCACCAATGTCACTCAAACTTAAAATACAGTCTCAATAGAATTTTTCCTTGAGCCCAGTCGATTTTGGTGTTCCACTGTTACGAAAAAAAAATTAATAAAGAAACTAAATACACTGAAATTCCAGGGTCAAAGGTCAGGCGAATCGCTTTCGCTTCGTGCATTTCCATGAGGGGGGGGGGGCGTGGCATGTGAGCAATGATTGATATTATCAACCACAGAACCCTGTGAGGTCAACTCCAAATTTCGTATCTAAAAGTGTGAATTGACACATACATTGCACTTTACAAAGCAAACAGCAATTCAGTGGCAGGTCCTCCAAATGACTCAGACCTCTAATACCAATTAGCAAGCTGTCAAGTGTGAAGGTAAATTACGATTGAAATTTGAGAGCAATTAATTTGGAATGCTCGTTAAATGTCAGTGAGACAGCAGGTGGGGCACACTGAGGCAGGGCATCTCCTGTCATAACCGCCAATCATCAGGACATGCGGAATTGTTCTATAAATTGTTGCTAAAGAAACTATAGTTTGTCACGTCAAGCAGAAGACAGACGTTTTGCCAGATATCTTGGCAACCAGAAGTCCTACAGAAGAAATACATCTACCTATGTGTAGCTTAGCTCTGTTGTAATATGAATATCACATTTTCACAAAGTTTTGATGCTGTTTTTGTCCGATATTTGACAATTCTTGGAAATGGCAGTTAATTTTCGCAAATTGTTGACTTGGCAATGCTGCCAATCTGACAAACAATGGGTGGTGTCGTCACAAAAGTGCACTGCAGCGCCACCCCAGACTTAGTTCCAGTCAAATTTGGTATTAGATAACCTCCAATCTCATTTTGTTGATTTTTATGGCCGGTACAAAAAGGGCTAAATTTCTGTCTCAATGCTTGATGTGACAAACTGTACTGTACTCTAATAAAAGCAGCTGGCTAGGTGATTTTTTAGGTCCTTTTTTGAGCATGTTTTGAAACTTCATCGCATGGGACACATGCACGACTTAATTAACCTGCCGCACCTGTTACATCCTGATCAAAATTCTTCTTTGATGCTTCCCTGTGGATATTACTCACTAAAATCAGTAGTTTATAGCAGGTATTTTGTTTTTAATAGTGAATTGTGAGCCATGCATTACATTCAGGTCATTTTGATTGTATTTTGTGACGTCTCACTGTGCCCCGCTTCAAACTGTCTCACTGTGCCCTACTCAGCTCTGTTTATAAAAGTTTTGAATCCTGCGAACCGGATGCCTGCATTGTGGTTCGTCATCTCACTAAACTAAGACAAACAACCAAGGTTTGAATCCCTGGCAATTGATTTGCATCATACCATTTTTCTTGGGAATTATAACAAAAAGTCATTTAGCAAAATTATTTACTTGTACTGGCTGAAAACCAAGATATTGAAATTCCATGCTCGATATGCTGCGCAGGTATTCAGGATATAGGACAGTCTCTCACTTACTATACAAAAAAGGGTTGATCTGTAAACTGTACCAGGTAGATGCTATGGGCTTTGTCTCACTGTGCCTGCCGTCTCACTGTGCCCCGCTCTCCCCTATCACTTGTGTACGAAGAATAAAATGACATTCAATTTGAAGGTGAAATTTTACTTTTGGCAGTAAAAAAAAGAAATGCTCATTGTGCTTTGCAGATGTCCTTCTTGGTGTTAGAATTTTGTGCAGAGACCCCTGGTGATAATTTCTAAAATAAAAAATGACTGGTCGGACCATACTTCCCCCTAGTTTTTCACAGTAAAAAGTGTGACAACCTGCCCCTGTGACATTCAGCCCCGGTCTCCCCTATTTTAATATTTTTTGAGAGGAGAAAGCCCAGGTCCATATTTCACATTTTCTCATGTCATGATAAAAAAAAACTGAAAATACTCAATTCATAAAATGCATTGCCTGGCCTATATAATTATGTATGGCATTATCAAGCACTTGCAATGATCAAGCTACGCTAATTTAGGTGGGCAGTGGGCACTCTTAACAAAAAGGTTTTATACAGAACCATTAAGGGTTCTATTAGCTGGTAAAGATAAGGAACCCTAAAAGGTTCATTATTTAACTTTTAAAAAGGTTCCAACAGCAAACAAAAACAACACTTTTCAATTTAGTTGAACCCTTAACAGAATTTATAACCTTTTTTTGGTTGTGGAATCTTAAGGTATACCATCAAAAACCTTTTGCGTTAAGAGTGGCATCATCTACATGGTGATTTTTACAAAGTCTTACTCATTCGTAAGTTTGAAAAATTTCTACTTACTTGCAAAATTTCAGACAGCGTTTTGCAGACCTCTCTTCTTCAGGACAATTGGGGTTTTGGCTGTTTGCAGGGCATGGGCACTGAGGAAAGTCCAAAAAATCTACAGAAAATATTGGTATTGAAAATGATAAAGTACATACTTAATAAACTTGGAGAGTGTCTAAACATTTTGCTATTGTTAAAGGATGTTAAATAAGTAGGAGGGAATTACTGGTGATCAACTGGGCCTGGCCGAGGTCAGTACACTGTAAATTTTGAATTTTGAGTTAGCTTAATTGATTGAGTGAAATGGTTGCACAATTCCTTTGAGCCAAGATAGCTTGTTGTTTGCAAGTAATAACAACATAAAAAATTATCATAACTCAAAACAGCAAGCTATCATGGCTCAAACAAATTGTGCAACCATCTCACTCAATCATTTGAGCTAACTCAAAATTTCAGAATTTACAGTGTAGTCAATTATGCCTGAGCCTTAACTGGCTTATTAGTATCATAAGCATTGTAATGTCAACAGATTCTAGAATCCTGGGAGTTGTTATGAATATGGCAGGTACTATTTGTCAGATTGTCAAGTGATGTGTATATGCTTGTTTAAGGCTTGATAAATTAAGGTAATGCTCACTGGAACATTCACAATCATATTGGAAAACACGATCTGGCTGAACTGGAGGATGCAGGTCACAAAGTTGGTAATTTCTATGTTGATTACTGTATGGATGGAAATAATTATCCAATTGTGGCATGACCACTTTTTATTTGTGGCTTCACTGACAATGGCACCCCACGTCACACCACGCGGTTTTGGATGGATTGAAATGTAAGCTATAAACGCACAAATTCCGATTGAAAAATTGTCTAATCTTGTATTTCCTCTGTTCTTCAAGAAAGAAAAATCGAGAAAGAAGAATCATACCGTCTTCTTCTTCTGTTTGACTGACCTCGTTGATGTCATCAAGGAACTGAGCAACACAACCTGCAAAATATGTCTATTTTTAGACTTTTTTTCATTATCATTATTCATTATTTCTGATTTTGTTGCTGACCTTGGTCCAACAGTACAACAATACAACCTTTAAAGTGACAAACCGGTCAGGTGTGATGTCAGTGAAAAATCTGATTCAACAAAACCTCTATAATTGTCTAATTATCAGAAGAGGTATCGTTTATAGTCAACAATATCCTTCACCCACGTGGCAGAGGTCACAAACCACTTCTCTAGAAAATTATAACTTTAGTGAAAGGAAATGGGATAAATTAGATCTGCTTCATTATAGATCTTTTTGGAAAAACGAACAACACATCTTTAAAATGGACAAAATTGACTTCTTACGACAAAAGATGTATACATTTTCTCAAATTAATACAGGCATATATGCAAGCTATATTTCACAAGGTCTGGTTTAGAATTATTACTTCCAGGTCGAATCCTGAGACGTCATCTCAAAATCTCAAAATTTTCAATGAGATAACCAAATACCCATGTCTCAGGCCTCATGAAAAATGGTCACAGACCATCCAAGTTGGTATTCAAAATGAAGGTCTCATTTAGCCCTGTTCAAAGAGCCTAATTAAATTGTTGTATGTTTTGAATTGGCTTAGTTATACAAAACCGCGAATTGGTGAAAGCGCAAAATATTGATAAAAATGTAAGTATTTCAAAGCCCTCGGGGCACCTCTAAATATCAACCGATTTCAATGAAACTTTGCACAGGCCATTTTTTCCACGATTGGAATAATTTGAGAGGGTGGCCCGAACAAATCTCAAATTTTTTTTTTAGGGCCACCCTATGCAATATCATACTTACACTCCCCGCCAAAAGTTTGGAAACGGCATGATGCTCACCAAATATTGCATTAGTATAACACTCAAAAGCTTCTGGATAGGGGAAAGTCAGGTATATTGGACCACTTAAGGAACTATTTCTATAACTTAATAAGCATTGTAGATAGAAATTTTATGCTTGACCATTTTATCATGTAAGACTGATCATCAGAGTTCACCCATAGGAAAGAGGAACATTGTGTCTGTCCCAGTTATACTTAGAGTAGCGCGGGGCATGCAGCCCCCTTAACTTCGAGGAGAGATTTGACCTACTTTTTGTGGTCGATTATTTGAATGCTTATGCTGTCAGGAAGGGATCACTTAACTCTACTTATAAATAGTGAAATGAATGTCTACCAATTTAAATAAAGGAGTTACAGCCCTTTTTGTAAAAAAAATTAAAATGGCCTTCTTACCCCACCCATCGGGCAAGAAGCCCCCCTATGCCAATTTTTTTGCGAGCGCATTCAGCTTAAAAGTTATTTCTTGGGGTTCTTCTATAATTTTTAAGGCATTATATTCACTTTTTCTGAATTTCAGAATTTTTCTGTTCATACATTAATGTTTCAATATTTTTTGCCTTTTTTCAATTTCGGCCAAAATTTTTTCTATTTCAATTAGCTATTCTGTCAAGATTTAAGGTAAAGTACACATTATTAAATGGTTCTTGAAGCAGCTTCGAGGCCTCAGTGAAGGGGGCCCCATGCCCCATACCATGTGGGGCCTCTCGCCCCAAACCCACATATTTTAATTTGACCTCTATATTTTGAGCTAAAATGCAAAAAACATGATCCAAATCATATTTATGTGATGGTCATAAAGTGAAGCAATGCAGATATCCATTATACTTTTAAAAATTTCCAAAGTTATTTCTGACAACCACTTTCAAAGAATTAATCAAAGTTACAAAAACCATGCACCTTTTTTTGTCTCTTTAATTATGGTTTGGTGCTGAATGCCTTGAAAATTTGTGACGTCACCTGAAAAGCCTTTTGCTTCAATCCTATCTATAAGAAAAAGCACCAAAAATGTAAGTTTAGAAATAACCCCGGGGGGGCTTCTCACCTAACCCGGGCTTCTTGCCCCGACCCACTCTATAGAGCTAAAACACGTGAAAATTTTAGCAAATTGGTCGAATATATCTGCAACAGTGATATAAATTGGACCACTTTTGCATCTAGAATAGACCACCCGATCCTGTCAAAATGCCTTCGTGGATTGCCAAATTTAGTTTTTCAAATGAACACTGAACATCTCATAAACTGTAACTGAACTTTTTTATTGTATGTTCGTAACTGCATTTATTATGAGCTGGTCTCTATTCAAACTTATTGTTGCTTCAGGTACAGTTATTTTGGTTTAAAAATGGTCATTATGATCCAGTAGCCACAGACGCCAAGTGTTCATGATGAATTTTGTCTTGAGTTTCTCAAATTTTGAGGCAGAATAAAATAAAGCAAATACGGCGATTTTGCTAAAATTGCCCTACCACAAAGGACTTGGCAGGTGCGACTACAGCGTTGGTCCAATATAACTCCCTGCAGGTAAATTGGCCTAGCCGGACAATCAGAGCCACAAGAAACTTGCCATGAGACAAAATCTTGTCAAACTTCATCATAAGACACTTTCATTAATACTCATTTCTTTGATTGTTACATTAAATCAGTTGAACCACTTATGAACCAGTACTGTCACAAAATTGTGCCTAAGTCAGAAATAACATCAGAAAAATTCAGAGCAGTCCAAAAACACAAATAACAACCCTGTCATTTTCTATGAACCAGGGAACAATAATGATATAGAAGCTGATTATGGTATTGAAGATGTCATAACTTATCACTCTATCTCTGGTCTATTTATTCCCAGAACCTGACAAATGCATGATTTAGGAAGTGGTCCAATATACCTGCCCCAGTCCAATATACCTGACTTTCCCCGACTCGGATTTGTATTAACATTACCAGGAACAAATTATTTTGTTATTCATACAATTTTTTCAATTTTTAAGAATCATAATTACAAGTTTATCTCAAAATGTATATATGGTATGTCTAGCCCTGGACCCCTAGGACAGGTGTCATGAATCCTCCTATTGGAAAATCGTGAGATTTGAAAGACAGGGTGAGGGAGAATTGAGATATAAATATGTTGATTTTGTTACTTACATCAAACAGTATTAAAATGCACATTAATGCTATACTTAAGGATGTCTTTGTTACTTCATTTTGAGACAGTTTGAGTAGGGGAGAGTGGGGCACAGTGAGACGGCAGGCACAGTGAGACAGTGCCCCTAGCATCAAAGTGTTAGTGTTTACCGAACTACCATCTCTTATGTTGAACAAAAATTACATAATTGAAAGGTAAACCTAAATATGAAAAACTTTTGAAGCATAGGGCGAGTGAAATTCAATTTTTTGGTTTTTAGCCTCGATAAGTAAATAATTTTGCCTAATGACTTTTTGTTCTGATGCCTAAGCATTAGGAGTTTAATGCAAATCAATCACCAGGGATTGAAGCTATGGCTTTTTGACTAATTTTAATATGCTGGCAATCCCCAATTTTGGCATGTGTCTCCACAGAATTTTCAAATTTAATAAAGAATGCTGTGTGGCGCATAGTGAGACGGGGCACAGTGAGACACCATAGAATCGAGTAGAAACACCTTGAATTCAGGGTATAACTCATAATTCATAATCTTCAAAGAGATGAATGTCATTGACCTCTCGTTTTTTAGAGTTATATCAAAAGAAGAGCATCAGGGAAGATTTTTGATTAGTAAGGCATAAGAATGTAACAGGTGCGGCTGGTTAAATATGTTATGCGCATGTCCACCGACATGAATTTGTCATACTTGCACAAAAAAGGAACTAGAAACTCTCCCCGCCAACTTTTCATTATGAAATATATAATTTTTCATAATATCCATAGACAAAGTTATTCTGCATGCCTAGAGGGTTTGCAATTGTGGTAGCAGACTTCCCTGTCTCACTGTGCCCTGCCTGCTGTCTCACTGTGCCCGCCTATGGGGCACAGTGAGACACTTTTCCGGCATGGACTTAACATGATGTATTTCCAAACCTGTAATAGTTGGGAACCTAAAACTACCAGACAATATACCCAACTTCATCATCTACAATGCGGGTCTAAATTGGTTTTACTGTTGATTGCCAACATTTTGCTACACTTGAAAATAAAAAAGTGTCTCACTGAGCCCCGCACACCCCTACAATGTTAGGCCCTACTAATGTTTGGGTGCAGTTGGGTACAATGTGTACTTGTTAGGTGTGACCTGGTGAAATGGAACAGTACAAAACACTTACCTGTGCAAAAAAGCAACATCACCAAAATTGACACCTTCATCATTCTTGTGCTGCAGGCCAGCTGGTTTTCAATGGAAGATTACCACAATGATGGAGTGCAACAGACGCTGTGCTGAATGAAGGCCTATTCTAATACTAGGTTGACATAGTTATTTAGTGAGTCTAACGTTTCAAATTTACATGTACTGTCTAGACAACATTCTTGCAGAGACAACGTTAATTTTATTGTTAATCCATTTATATTACAACTAATACATGTGACACATATGTAGAGTCCCGGAGGAACACATTTCAGTGAAGACAGCTGGTTGGCAAATCAAATGGCCACCCTGCACCATTGGCATCCCCATATTGGACCTGCACCCCCCAGGTGCCCCCCATATGAACTTTCCAACTCTGGCTAAAATATACAATTACACTCATGCTCATATATATAGGCATATGTCAATAAGTGGGTATGCATTTGGCAACCCCATTTCATGATGGGAGCAGCAAACAGCCTTCCAACAATTTTTCTAGATAAATATGGGTCTATTCAACCTCACAAGGCGGAAATTTATGAATTTTATTTTGGAGAAAATCTTTACAGCTGGGGCCAATAATGGAAATACTGAAAAAAAACAACAAATATTCAAGATATTTGAAGGGTTGATATCACATGAAATACTGTTGATACATGAAAATAAATGACAGCGAAAGAATAATTAGGATCAAAACGAGTTAGTAACATAGTCCATATTGGGAAAATACCCACTAGGGGTAATCTAGACTTCAACTTGAATGGGACACCTATTTTTTCTTGATTTGTGAATAATTTTCTATCTAAAAGAGCTTTAGCTCGGAAATTTCAAGGTGTAGAAGGCAGAGGATACATATGTTGAATGCACAATGTCATTTGCCTCAATGAGGCTTGATTTGGACGCAGTCAGGAAATATCACAATTTCTTGAAATTTTGAAATTTTTGGACTGTGTGATTATTAGAAACCACTTTCAATGTACTGAAAAGTACACCAAAGAAGATATTGTCCAAATGGCACCACTGTTCTTGCTGGAAATTGATTACATTGTTCGCTATTAACTGTTTATCACAATGCTACAATTTCTTGTTTACCATGATGACGGATCACACACCTGAAATATATAAAGTCTCTTTTGGTCAGGCCTATGTGTGATGCACTTGTAAGGAAGACCTTTCGCAATATTTTATATGAATCCATTCAGTAATTCATTGTTTTTTGGCTGCCACCAATTGGAGTACTAAATTGACACTGTTGTGATGTGACAAACAGTCAATAGCGAGCGATCAAAATTTTTTCAGTGGAAGCCATGGTACCATTTGGAGGAACTCTTCATGGGTGTACGTTACAGTACATAAAAGTGGCTCTGATGTTTACATAGTCCAAAAATTTTCAAATTTCAAGAAATTGTAAAAATTCTTGAATCATAATTTTTCCCGATTGCATCCAAATCGAGCATCATTGGCTCCAAATGAAGTTGTACATCCAAGATATGCATCCTCTACCTTCTACCCCTTAAAATTTCAGAACTTAAGTCCCTTTAGAAAGAAAGAAATTCTCAAATCACGACAAAATGGGGTGTGCCATTCAGATCACAGTCTTGATTACCCCTAGAGGGTATTATTTCCATTTAAAATTATGTCACCGACTCATTTTGACCCTAATTATTCTTTTGGTAACAATTATTTTCATGTATCAAAAATATTTTGTGTGATTTCAACCCTTCAAAAATCTGGAATATTTTATGTTTTTTCAGTATTTCCATAATTTAGCCCAGTTTTCAAGATTTTCTCGAATTTCATAAAATTTTCACTTTGAGATGTTGAATGGACCCATATTTATCTGGAAAAAATGTTGGGAGTCTGTTTGCGGCTCCCATAACGAAATGGTGTTACCAAAATTCTACTCACTTTTTGCATGACATATGGCTATATTCCATATTTATGAGCAAGAGCGTAGTATAGTGCGTGCCCCCCCCCGAGAATCGTGTGCCCCCCCCAGGTGCCCCCCCCAGCTTGAGACACCCCAGTTACGCCACTGCCCTGCACAACGTGCTCCTTTTCCTCCTGTCACATGCTGAATCTGCCAGTCAATATCTTTAAGGGGCTGACCATTGAATGAGAGCTTGGAGTTTTCCTCAGCGAGAAATTATGTATTTCATGGAAATGGCGAAAGTAATCAGTTATTTTGAGCGCTAGACGTAGCTAAATATTCACCTTCTTAGGAAAAACTCCCACCAGAAATTATTTATTTCAAGACTGCCAAAAAAGAATTTATTTATTTCACCAAAATTGAGCAAGAAATTATTTATTTAAAAAACACTCCAAGCCCCCTCCCCCTTGAGATTAAATGGTCTCCCCCTAACTAACATTTTATTTATTTGTTTCTTCTTCTCTATTGACTTGGTGTCCCAGAGGCTGGCCTTGTCCTTGAGGACGGCCTCGAGGCCACGTCTTGATGGCCTTGGCCTCACCTCGGACGCTCAATCATCAGCCTTGGACTTGACACATCTCCGAGGCATGTCTGAGGCCAGCAAAAAATAAAAAATAAAATTTTAATTTTGCAAGAACAGTCAAAGAAGATTTTTCTGTCAGTTCAATCTAATTTTCTGTCAGTTGACCTATTAACCTTTGTATTACTTGGTAACATAATCCTTTTCTACCTATCTATTCAAAGTTGAGTGCCAAATCACAACATCTCATAATTTTTATATATTTTTCTGTGGCGGATCTAGACATGGTACAGTCTAGGGGGGGGGGGGGTGGGAGGATGTTGTTTTGGCATTCGTGGGTCCGTGCGAGCTTTGCATTGGCGTATGCGGGTCGATGTTGCTCTATATTTTCTACAAAATGTTATTTCCATCTCAGTGGTCTACCGGGCCCACTAGGCCCCCCTTGGATCCGCCACTGTTTCTCCAAAAGCATTTGAACATTTAAGTTTTCCTTTTACAAAATGAGGTGAGTTGGAGTTGGAAATTCTTCAATGTAAATATAGGCAATAATCTTGAAGTTTTGATAAACTTTTTATTAACATTTAATGCAACATACAGAAATTATACTGGATGTACATTATTGATAATTTCGTACATTAGATAATCTGCTAATTTACACTCGCCAGCAAAAGAAACACAACACTTGACTTAGCTTATATTTTTGCAAATACATTTTTCTTGCCAAAACCAAATAGATGGAATTGATTCCATCGTCGACATGCATAGTTGTACTAAAAATCATTCATTTGCGACATTTTCCTCTCTTTAGAACTTTGGTCCACTTTATCAAATATAAGATTTTGCACAAAAAATATTTTTCCTATACGTCTCAGAACCAAAATGAAGATGCATTTGAAAGCCTGTCTAATAGACGACAAAAAGTGGAAAAATTAAATTCAGCAACTAAAATTTTTTTGATTTTGCAGAAAGCTTTGAAAATTTGTGTTTTACCAATTTTGGAACACAGTCACGAAAATGACTTAGCTTTATGCCTTTTGAGATCTGCTATTCTTTCATTACATAGAAGGCCAAATTTTAAAAGTGAATGTGACAATCACAAAAAAAACTTTAAAATCAAAAATGAATTTACGGCTGCTATATTGCCAAGCCCGTGTCCAGAATAATTGTGCTCTAGGAAACTGATACATGACATAACGTCAGGGGTTGGCTGATGAGCAACATTATTTCATCTGTAAACCCAGCTCCTTCCTCCCAGATTAAGGTGCAAAAGCCATTTTTTAAACCAGCCATTGGTGAAAATATGTACGGAGATGGGCATTGAGTGTTATCGCAAGTTCCCAAAGATTTCCAAACTTCCACAGTTGGGACGCCATCATTCAGAGAGCATCCAGTTACGTTCTTGAACTTCAGAGAGATATGTTTGATTCTCATATGTTGCTTGTATTTCAGTAATATCCGATAAGTGGTACTTCCAATTGAAGTTGAACTGAGGCAAGTTTCCGGTTTGTCATCCGTGACAGGAAGCAGGAACGGGACGTCCAACCAGGTGAAATTGTTAGATGAAGATCCAACAGCAAAATATGCCTCTGATTGGTAGTTGACTGAAAAGGACAGCAGTGGTTTTACATATTATACAAATATCGACTTCGGTTGAGGTCAACATCAGGTTTTACGGACCTAACTGGCAGTTGGACAAAGCTTCCAATGAGGTCAGTTCTTAAAACCTGATATTGACCGAAACTGAAGTCCATAATAGTTTTGTTACATGAGAAATTTTTTTTTGGATGATTTTTTTTTGATAATTTTCGTTTTAATTTTTTGAAAATTTTTTGCAAGCATTTTTCTGTAGATTTTTATTTTTTGGAATTTTATTTTGGAATTTTTTTTATCGGAAATTTTGTTCTTGTTTTTTTGGGGGGGGGGGGATTTTTAATTTAACAAAAAAAAAATTGTATATAACATCACAGCCGTGTGATGCTCATTCGAATTTAGTCCAGTATTGCCAACTCCTGGCCTCCGGCCAGGTTAATATACTATGATTGGTCCATCTTGACTGGTAAACAATTTGATCAATTTACACTCTTAACACAAAAGGTTCTTGATGGTATATATTTATAAAGAACCCACAGGTTCTAGATTTTGTCAAGGGTTCAACTGAATTGAAAAGGTTCAATACTGAGTGGGAAGGCCCTACGATGGGACCCTTTGCTCCCAATTTGAGAGAAAGGGGTTCCATTGTGGGAGTTCAGTGCAGCTGGATTATCTAAATGTTGTTTTGATTGCTGTTGGATCCTTTTAAAAAGTTGAATAATGAACCTTTTAGGGCTTCTTATCTATACCAGCTTATAGAAGCCTTAAAGGTTCCATATAAAACCTTTTGTTAAGAGTGTAGGCTATGTGCCTGTTACTGAGTTTGGTTGAGGAACTACAGTATGACTAAAAAAAGCTTACTGTAGCAGTTGGGAACAAAAGACCAACTTCCATTTCTTAGGCATGTTGTTTCAGCTTCTGCTTCACCAGGGCACACCACGGTCAGTACGGCAGATGTGTTGTACAATTGGGCGTCCATGTCACCTGGAAGAGTCCAATTCTTTGTCGAATCTTTGGGGTTGCATGTCGTGGTTAGGTCTGGAAAAGAAAATTATCATTACAAATTCATTAAAAAAATGTTTGAAGGGGTTATTTTTTCAAAAGCTCCCAATTTCACCAACCAAGTTAAGCCTTTCACCTTGACTAAATAGTTCCAAATTAAAACTATAGGGTCCATTTCAGTGACAAAATGGCAGCACCTCCTAGAAAGCAAATTACAAACTTTTAACCTTAAGCCTGGCCTTATAGCTATGATGGTGAAATTGGCCCTGATTAGGTTTTGGGCTTGCCCTCTATATACAATTTGGGTTTGTCAAAATACTCTGCCGCAGCTTTGTTGTTATGAACTGTAGGTTCTTAGGGAATAAGGCCGATACTTTCATGCAAAAACCACCACTGTTGTCTCAAGAAAGATATTTTGAATTAGAAATATTATACCAATATCATCAGTCTTCACACTCACCGATATAACAGTATGTCGTCCATTCTTCAAAGGCAAGCACAGCATTCGACAAATGGGCTGAAACGTTTTTTGTAAAACAGGTAAAAATCTGGGAGGCCTGCATAGACTTGCATGTCGAATTTTTCAAACATTCTTCTTTGCACGACAGATCAGAATACTTCCCAGGGAGAGTCCACTGATTATCCGTAGATAAGACGCCAAGTCTCTTGTCTTCACAGGTGATTGATGAACCGCCTTAAACATAATTAAGAGACAAAAATAATAATTTCTCATTACAACCAATTATTTATTAGGCCTCATTACAGGATACACCACCGGCTCCCTTTTCAAATCCCCGTATTATTGGTTACCTCCAAATTTTCCCCTGCTTCCCTTGTTTTTCCCCACTTACCCCCACTTGCCTCGCTTCCCCACCTGCCCGACTTCCCCCACTTTCCCCGCTTCCCCCAACTTTCCCCCACTTCCCCCCAACTTGAATACGGCTTTCCCCCACTTGCTCCCATTTCCCCAACATAACCTACTCCTTCCCTCAATTCCCCCGCCTTTCCCCCTCACTACCCCACATAACATTTTCTTTCGTTATAGTGTTACCCCATAGGGTTGGGGGTGTATCCTGTCATGAGGCCTTTTATTGTAGCCTCCTTCGAATAATATAAAATACTAGAAGTCTAATACCTATATAATAAATCATACTTGTATATAAAATGGCTGTTTTTCAGACTAAAGAAGGGCAGACTGTGTTCAGTGTCGCAGAAACTTTCTGTCTGTTGCCACCGCAACTTTGCCATTCTTAAACACACTCAGTACCACAATCTTCATCTGAATTATTAAGTGCATCAAGTTTGCCTGATGACGCATACATTACAATTGTGTTTATAAATTCAATCTGCTTAATACCAGGATATACTGTGTCATATACCGTTGCAGAATATGTTTGAGATTCAACGAATGTCTTTTTTTAATTGCTCTTTTAAGTATCCCAATAAAATGTAATGCAAAAATTCAATTGGCAGCATGAATTGGTAAATCAATATAATTGTCTCACTTTTCTCGCAGTAGGTTTCCCCTGCTTTGTTGAATTTAAAGGAATCCGCTTTGACTGAGGCCAATTTGCATTCTTTCCACTTCGCTGTCTCATACGATAAACACAGAGGATCACTCAGGCATTTGTTGCGACATTTCGTTGCTGTGTTCACTGTTATTTCTTTGCCTGGAACGCCCGGGAGGCTTTTCTTGTTTTTACATCTAATCTCTACAAAGGAGAAAAAAAGATAGCATTGTGAGAGTGTCAGGTAATGTCCTGTTCAGGGGTGGGGGGAGGGGGTTAACTCACTATGTTTCAGTCTGCAATTTCATTTGGCTCAAAAGGTGATTTCAGGAAAGGTGATTTTTGAAAAAGGTGAAATTGACTGGCCCCCATCAAAACATGGTTTGAAGAAAGCATGTGTCTCAGAAAAAAATTAATAAATCACCAAATTGTTCTCAATTGCAGAGACCCTTGCAGAAATATGTAATAACGTACTAAGTTGTGTGAAACACAGCAATGTAAAGAACTACTTTTTTTTAGGTACACTGTTAAGCCAGCTACGTTACTTTTAAAAACAATGGTTTTCTGCCGTAAATTGGCAAGTTTTTGTATTCATTACGGCAACTGCTGTAAGAATAACACAGCTAATTTTACAGTGAAGGCAGGCCTGTATTTGAGGTAGGCCTCTATTTGAGCAGACATTCACCTCCACATGAAATGGGTATCCCAGACCAGCTTCCGTCTCTCAAACATCTTCGGACCAAACTTCCCGCAAAGTGGGTGGCAGTTGATGAGCAATTGTAAGTGACGTACTGTCCAACGCTGAAATTTGCAGCATTTTGAGGAGTTCTTGTCGAGTAAGGGAAAAATCCTGGGTCTGGGCATTCCTTGTCTAGATAATTAAGAAAAAAGTTAAAAATGATAATGATAAATTCATCGCTATATTAAGTTCCAATGGCAACTGCCCTGTCTTTCAGATAATTTCAGCTAACTTTACTCTTACTTTAAGGATTTTGAGATTTGGTCATTGTAGATGTGTGACGGTGTGAATGGTGTAATGAACAATTGAACATTACCTTTATGGAATTTCAATGCCACTGTCATCTAAAGTCAACAAAAATAGTTCCCCATTAAAAAAACTTGAATATCTTAGAGATTCCTGTTTGGATTTTTATGACAGTTGGCTGAATTATAACCCAGCATATCGACCATAAATGTGTGTATTTGCAGCTTAGTGGCATAATTCCTGACTGAGTCAACTATACTACCTTCAAGTGTGCCTCCTGTTTTCAAAAAGTTTGGCTTTTCCAATAGATATGACATATTTCATCAGGCGGGGGGGGGGGGGGGGGGGGGGGGAGGGGGAGGGCACCAGCTGGACATACTTCATCGAGTGAATGGTTCCTTGGATGACAATAGAAATCATTGGAGATTGAGAACCTTTAAGTAAACAATTTTTTGGACAAGCTCAAATTTAATCTTTTTTTATTGAGGGATTTGTGCAATCAAGGTCTGCTGGGTCAGATAAAAATGAAGCAATCAACCTACAAATACACAGCCACAATATCACTACACAGGCCTACATACAGTAACATACTGGTCAGCTTTAAAAAAACCAGGGACGTTTGTTCTATGAGTTTTTCAAGTTTTTGTAAAGGGGGACTTATTTTTCTTGACCTCTTTAGTATGTATTGGTCTATCACTCAAAAGGACTTCTTATCTGCCTGAGTGAACCAGGGTGGTTTGCATGACCCGGCTGTTATGGCAGCTTTTCGGTTAACCGAAGTCGTTTGATTGTTCATCATGTGAGCACATGTTATTAAAATATATATTCATAAAAAATTTAAAGTAATAGACTTACCCAGAGCACAATGTTCTTTGGTGTTGGATTGCATAAGACCCAAAGGGACATTTCCGTTGAAAAGATCACACAAGTTGCTGGACGGTTCCTGGTCGTACGCCACACATTGCCAATCTTCTAAACACAAATCCAAGCAATCGGAGGAATTGATCGCAGACCGATACCCGATTCCATCCACTTGCTTTAGCTGACAAACAAATCCTAGGTTATCTGTTTAGTATAAAGATCATAAAGATATGAAGCATGACATATATCAAAACAAAATGTCAGCTGACATCCATACAAAAGTTCCGTACAAGTGCAAGATCAAACAAAAGCCACACATACGCTTTTGAAAGTTTTTTGATCAAATTACAAGATTGACAATTTCCTTGGATGAAGCACAATTAAACATCGAATTGATCAAGATCTGCTGCAAATTCCACTCGAAATTATTAATTATTCAGCAATTGAACGTGTAAAATGTTATAATTGATGAGAAATATGCAAATTTGAAGACAGTCATTGAATGTGCCTTTAAGTTAGCCCTGAGACCCTGCGTGTAGTGCAAGGGTCATGAATCACTACATAGTTAAAACTTGGGATTTCAGTCTGCCCTTCATGAGAATCAGAATGGTGTCAATGTTGCAGCGCTGTTGATCGTTGTGATTATCTCACAATAATCTCCATGTATTTCGCTGCTGACAGCACATCATTTCAACCCAGAACGTCATCACATGCACTGTAGACAACAGTTTTAATTTTTCTTTGCCACATAAAAACCAAAGGGGTTTTTGCACCTATTAGCTTTGTGTAAGATACAAATATATAATATAAAGGGAAGTCTCCAAAAACAACCTCATATTCAATTGAAGTCAATCTACACATGTTTCTGTTAGTCATGACATCCGCAAAAATGGTATTGGTTAATATAATAAAACCCCATGACAGTGTAGTTCACAGCTGTGAACATCATGAGTGTCAGGTCTGCTCTGAATTAACACGAGTCCGAAGGACGAGTGTTATTCAGAAGGCAGACCTGACATGAATGATGTTCATAGCTGTGAACTACACTGTTATGGGGTTTTATTTATATCACGCAATGACTTTATCAGTGGTTTTTACTAAATTTTAGTCTGATACCTTCAAATTCTCCCAAGTGAGGAGCAGTAGTTTGTTGTGACGTCACCAGCTGCCCATTGTGACGTCATGACATAAAAAATTGTTGCCAATTGTTTGCATAACAACGTCAGATAATTTATTTCATTGAGTTCACTAGGATGAACTCAATGGTGTGAACTCAATGGTTTTTTCATGGTGTTCACTTGCAATTGCGGGATATTCACCAATATCTCCCAAACATCCAGCGAAAATTTCATGCATTTAGGACATCTTCTGACCCAATGGGAGCAGTTTCAAGCAAGGAAAGTGTGAAAAAGCTTGAAATACGAATAGAATATGTTTCATGACTTCCCTACAAATATGCTGGTAAAACCTCTCTGGTTGTCAATTCAGGGGATGGAAATGCTAAAACACTTTATCATCATCCTCAGAAGTCAGTTTTGCTTAAATAAACGTTGTCTAATTTACTTTATATCATCTGTATTTTCCTAGAAAGGTCTTTTAATATCTTGCCATCATAATCTGCTGCTTCTCACCAGCCAGCTTGAAATATGCCAAAAAACCATGGTGAGAGCTGCTGTGAATAGTTGTGATGCAGGGAATAAATGCGAAATATTGTGGCCATTGGCTGCAAATTTAAGTGAGTTGAATGGCCTGTTATATCAAATATGTTCCTTGAACTGGTCACCAATTTTTTAGGGTGTTTTTAGCCTAATCATTCAAATTGGCTACCCTGAGTGCTAGAATCCATGAAACAGCTTCTATTCCCAGATTGCACGGAAAATCAACAAAAAATGCACTAGTCAACACTGCAGCTGTTGTTAGCTGCAGTTCCATGAAACTTTCAGATATCAAAGACTGGGTGTAATGCTAGCCCTTTACATTATTCATTGACACCAGGCTTGCATATTGCCACTTCAAGAGCTGCCTGTTTAAGACATTGACATCTCAAAATAAATGGTGAATTCCCTTTAAATTATATAGTTACTAGTAATGCCCATTGAGGCACATGTTTAGGGGGATAAAGACCCCCCCCCCCCAACAAACGATAATGGCAGATGCAGATGTGGAATCTGTCTGGTATGCCTAATGTGAGCAATGTGCACATTGATGAAACAGGCGGATTGGTTTAGTCCTAATTGTTGACCTCTTAGCCGTCGTAGTGAACCTTGCATGGCCGAGGGTGAAGAGTTTTTAAATATTACTTATAGACATAGCCATTGAGGGGAATTTTTAGGGGGAATGGAGTGCCCCCCCTTGCCGACCCCCCCATTATATGTGAAAATGAAGAGGTAGATTGCCAGTGATGGCAGTGGAAATATGGACAGGGAAATGATGAAAATCTTTAAAATGAGAGTAGAAATGGGTCAGTCAGTGTGCAGGCATGGAAAGCAGGTGACGCTGGAGTGTGTAGATGGTTTTGGCGGGAAGAGAGACTGTGGCGCCAGCCTCTGGCGTGAGCAGTCAGTGAACTACAATGGAGATACATGCGCCCCTGGTGGAGAAAAACAGTAAAGGCAGGAAACGTAAATAAGGGAGCTGTTTCACTGTTATTTGCTGTTATCAGAAGGAGAGGATAGGTCAATAAGGATAGGTGGATAGTTTAGGTGAGTAGCATCGCTAGGGGAGGAGTTTTTAGCTGTTGCAGGTGTGAGCATGTCACCCATGATTTTTTTATCTTATACCCGGCAGGGATATAAACAACAAAAATATTGGTGCAAAAACCCCTGTGATAAAAACTGTCTCCTCAAGAAAATAAAATGGCTGCTCAAAAGTGATTGGTCTAAACAGTACAGCAGCACTGTTATGATATCATAAACACTGGTGAAGTCACAATCTCTGGTGATGTCATAGCCGCGATTGTGTAAACAATCATGTTGTGACATCACCATGCAGCTGTCACTCTCTCTTATAGCCAATCAGAACGCAGTTGCATTACATTGTATTAGAAAAACTTATTACGATGTAAGCTCAACTTCAATGCGCTTATATTTTCGGTGTTGGTGTTCTCACAAAACTGAAAATATGTGCTATTATCAGCGGCAAAAATTGTCTATTTTTGATATGCCAATTCATAACATCAGTAATTCATGGAAAGCTAAGCTACAGCCATTCTCCTAAACTCTTGTTGAAAATCTCAAGTTTTTCAAATGTAGCGACCCAAGACCCACGTTCTAGCAAACTTGGGTCCCAGGGGCTACCCTTAAGTAGGCCTACTTGTCTGATGGGATGTTTTTGCCACCATGATAGTCGTATACAGTTATATCAACATAATACCATTTGACATCTGCAAGAACCACATGCCAGTATTTCGTTGCAATAACTCAAATAATCTTTGTTGTCCAAGGATCGTCCAATTTTTGCTTGTTTGAGTGTATGTCTCACGGTATAAACCGTAATAAATCATGGAATCATGAATAAATTATGTGTTATCTCATCTCGGGCTAAATTGTAATTGTAAAGCCCTCATTGGATAAATCACACAGGTCTATTCCTTCTCCTGCATGTGGTGAATAACCAATACGCATTATGTGTTGTGAGCCTTACCTGTACACGAAAGGGGTTCTCCATTCCATTTGCCATCCTTCATGCACTGCACCTTGGATTGTCCTTTCAACGGAATCCTGTTCTGCCGGCATCGATATTCCACGACCATGCCAATTCGAAAGAACTGATCACTGCTGACCTTTTTGCTTCCTGTGACAGTTCCAGGGTCCGGGCAGTAACCAGCTGAAAATTATATTGGCAGATCAAGCACTAACTATAGAAATTCAGTAGGGATTTGTCCCGAAAGGACAAAACATTTTATGGAGAGTCCCTTAAGAGGTACTAAGCTAAGAGAAGTCATTCTACTCACAGGTTTATGACTGGGGGTCAGTGAGGCAGGGCACATAGAAAACTGCCCTGCAGCAAAAAATTATTTTCTTGAGCTGGCCTTGTGCGCCACCTTCTGGGGAAAAAACAAATTTGGGTAGAAGGACAGCGTTCTGTGGGATTTTTATGCTCTCCTGCAAATAGGAATCCGCGTTTTACTTGTCATGATGCAAGTCTCTGATTGCCAATTTGTTAAAAGACTGATATTAGGCATGACAGGAAATGGGGGTCCAATAGAACATTCCACCTTCTTCTGCTGTTTTTAAATGTGCATAATCAAGTTCCTCTATATGCCTCCAATTCCTGTTTTGCTCTTAAAGCTTGCTAAAAGATTTTACAATGTTATGATGCACATTGGTTTGTAGATTTTTTTTTTTTCACATCGCAATATCATGTACCTCAGTGACAGAGTGGATTGCATGCTGGTCTTGTAATTTTTATGTCCAGGGATCGATCCATTGCATGGCAATACTAGACTGCTAAATTTAGATACTGACAGGTAGCCATCTGGTGATAGGCATGCTGCAAAGTGGCCAAGCAAATGGAACTCAGTTAGTGTTGAAACTCCTACCTCATCATTCTATCATTCTATGTGCAGCTAGGGAGCTTCGAAAGTCTTACAACTTATGGCTAGTTCTCACGGAGACGTAACAGAGGGTTCTTGTCGCGTCGCTTCTTGCTTTTCCAGGAAAGAGGGAGGTTTTTTACCTACATTCAACAATTCGGCAACGATATTTTCGTCTACGGCGCATCTTAAACTTCCTCGCCAAAAGTTCCTAGAAGTCACATGACTTTATGGTGAGGCAAGAACTTGCTTCACGAAAGATTCAACCGGTTGAATCTTTACGAAGGAAGAAGCCACGATGCAAAAGACCAGAAAGACCCCCAAAATGATTGGGCGAAGGTAGAGACAGCTTGGGCGAATTAGAGGCAGGTTGGGCGAAGTTAGAGACAGGTTGGGCGAGGCTACTTATCATTGAGTCAATGGAACTTCGGCGAAAAAAGACAACAACTCGCCAACACAAACAGGCTGTTGAAACGCCGAAACAGCTACTTGCTTGGCCGTAACAGGTATTTGCTTGGGCGTAATTGAACATTAGGACGAAGTAAGAGGATGCTAGGGCGAAGAAAGAGCATGCTAGGGCGAAGAAAGAGACTCCTTGGGCGAATCTAGTTTAACATTGAAGCAATGGAACTGCGTCGAGGCTCCTGACAACTCGCCGACACAAGTCTCTTCTTGCCTCGTCCGTGATTACGAGCGATTCGGCGTAAAAAACGAGTGCCTCGTCGTCCTAGGATCAATCTACGACGATGAATAATCTTTAATTGATTATATAATTGTCCAAAAATGGCTTGAAACGCCGAAATTGGGCGAAACTTGACTTCCTGGCACCTCTACAACTTCGCCGTCACTTAACCACGCTCGTGTGATCTAGGCATTAATGGACCTGGGTCGTCTCACCTAAATATGTGGTCAAGCAATGCTGATGTTTGGCCATTAGCAAAATTTCGCCCTATCAATAATTGCTAATTTTGCTTATCAAGGATGTTTTTAAGCATTTCAAATTTAACTTTTTAATTTTTGCACAAAAAATTAAAAAATGGGAGTTCTGTTTGACATTTTGATTTGAAAAAAAGCATTAGCACTTCTGAGACATCTCTGGTCATGTCATGTAAACTTTTCATAAAAATATCTCAATTCGAAGCATAGTAAAAATTAATTCTTTCCCGTTCTGGGCAAAACGCACATCTGGAAGGTGCTCTGCAGCATTCAAAAATAAAGCTTTAGTTGAAATTTCTTCGCCCTTTTGGTCTGTATGTCACACACATCGAAATGACACCCTGATTTGTTTGGTGAGATGTGGGTAAGGTTTAGTTTTTTTAAAATACCCTGATGTGATAAACAAGACTAAAGGCAGACAGGAAATGGCCGCACTTGAATGATTTTTGGCACAATGACACTTGTTTATAATAGGAATAAACTGTATAATTGATTTTGGCCAAATAAAATTATCTTGCAAATTACAAGCAAAAATGAAGGAGGATGTTTCTTTTTTTGTTCAGTGTACATGTGTTCCAGAGGGGGGGGGGGGTTACTATTTTTTTACAGCATGTTAAAGGATGGGAGATAAATCACCTATCTGTTGCTATATCTGTTTGTTTCTACAGTAGTCAACTATGAAGTGCGTCAAGATTTTTCATATAATTTATATTAACACAAAAAAATATGAGTAAATGATCTTAGTGCAGTATGTTGGTGTGATGTCTTGGCAATGTTTTGGCAGACAAAACTTCATGCTTCACTAATTTTTTACCCTTCAAAACGATGATTGATTGTCACAAGGTGGAAAATGGTCTGTAACACTAATAAGCAATGGCGACCTTAATTGAAAACAGGTTATCATTTCTTTTGTAACTGTGCAATAAACCAGGCATTGTTTTGTTAACTCAATTGATTTCAACTTTTGATTTGACGTTCCACATTCACTGTTTTCAAAAATCTTTGGCTTTTCCAATGGATATGAACAATTTCACCAAGCGGGGGAGCCACCGGCTGGGGCATACTTCATCAAATGACTGGAGAAAATTAGTTTTTCAATCATATTTAGTAGACAATTGAGGACTTCTTTTTTGACATTTCACAGTTTAGGTTCCTTCGGTCCAATTCGATATTGTTTGAGTGACCAAGGCTCTGAAATCACCACTCTATTTTGGTGCTGCTACAGTGTATTCACTAGTGTGACAAGTCATTTTGCACCTTGCTTCAAGTTGCTTCAAACAATTGTGTCTGGTGACCATCAAAGTCACTGAACCCTAACAATCTCGTTCAAGCACATTACCAAGATATCAAAGTTAACATTTCATGCAAAATTATGCAGCAACAACAACTGATGTCAGAATTACTACAGTGTAAATTCTTGATCCACTTCGAAAGTTGACTACTGTATATTATTCACATTTTCACAAAATGAGTCACATTGACACTCCTGATTTTTTGTGATCCCATTAGAAGTCCAGAATGAGGTCTAGTCTCATTGGTTTACCTGATCTGGGCTAAGAAATCAGAGCACCAAAGGTCATGAAAGCTTTCAGCCAATGATGGAGTGTTTTACAAATTGATGAAACTTGACATGATCCTCAGGTCGACAGTTATTGTTTTGTGTTGTTAGTTTCTATTGTTGTCAAAATCTGTATAACAAACTGTGGGAATTAAGGAATTTAGCAACAGAGAGAACACAACTGAGCCAAAAGTTCTGAAACATTGTAAAATCTTGCAAATGGTCCAATTTCGTTCTAATTGCTGTTATAATGGACCCCATGGTCAACTGAAGCAACTGGAGCATGCAGAAGTCTCTGTGGGGTTCTGAATTTCTCATGAGCTTTTGATCTTTCTTCAGCATTATAAACAGAAATTCTAAGATGTCGAAGGTGTGATATGTGCAGGTAGCACTTCAAAACACAGTCAAATGTTGTGATTAACTCATACCAGGCAGGGTAAATGTTTTCTCTAAATAGTGGTGATGTGGGAAGCCTTAGAAGCTGGCCTTGTTGATTTGACCAATTCTCATGTGAGGCACCTTGTTGTATTTCATTGCTGTTGGATAGGTCTAAGCTCAAAGGATTTTGCCTGTGGAACAAGCTTGGAATGACTGTAAATAGCTGTAGATAAAATGTAGGTACAAATCGATTTTATTGCTATTTGACTGACTTTTATTGAGGTAAATTTGATTGACTTTTATTGAGGTATGTTTTATAGGAAATCACACTCATTTCTCACAATTTTATTATAAGATGAAAGCTTTCTTGACATTATTGCGACTTTTTTTGTAATCAGACTTATTTTCAAAGCATCATTGAGTTCATGTGACACTTTTCTTTATTAATATTTCAGAATATGCTTTGTGTGCCATCAATTCTTTCAGTTTTTCTTTCAAGCACTCTTCTGTTGCAAGAACAAAATGATTGAGTTACTTTACCTCAGGTTTCTATTACTCATTATGAATTCATGTACATTTGACAGGTAGAAACTGAGATGGGCCACCTTCCTGTCATAAAATATTCAATAAGCAAAGCTAACTCTATTGTCAAGTGTGGCTGTACACCGAATGGCATTCCTGGCTCTTGGAATCTCCAGTTCAAGTCAACTTTGCTTCCTTTTCTACCTAATTTTTGTTTTCATCTGCACTTCTGAAAGAGAGTGATTGATGCAAACTTGCAGCAGCTAGGCCTATTTTAGCATGACGACCATCTCATATGACATTGTGTCATCTAAAGTCAAAACGTTTTTTGTGGCAGTAGGTTTTCGGCTGATAATTGAAAACTTGATTCTTGTCAAAAATACTTGTTTCCACATAATCCTGACACCATGACCAAACAGTTCCATCAGTATTTGAAAGCATTAGCATGTTGTAGCACCTGTTTTTGGCCTTTCCCATTGGAATAACATTGCTGTCAAAACTGCTCTGGAAGCCATTTTCTTCCACTGTTTCTAGTGATGCAATTGTGACGTCACCACTGCTGTTATGATGTCACAGGTGATGATGTCACTAATCAAGGTTAAAAATAGACTCCAAATGAAGGAGAATAGCTGCAGTTTATCATTGTAAATGCCTGCGGGGTAAAGCTAGGGGGTCGCAAGATATAAATTTGGTCTATATCATGCTTGGTCATGGTGTATTTACCCTATTAATCCAAAGATTTAAGCACAAACTGAATCATGGATTGCATTATCAGTTAAAAACTTACTGCCAGAAAAAATTCCTAGACTTTAATAAGTTTAGTTGCATTTCAAAATCTGAAATTTTTAGTCTGCTTAAATGACAACTGAAATGATTGACTGAGATGGTTGCACAATTCCTTTGGGCTAACATAGCTTGTTGTTTTAAGCTATGATGATATGTCTGATTGTCTGTAGCATCATCACTTGAAACAACAAGCTATGTTGGCTCAAAGGAATTGTGCAACCATCTCAGTCAATCATTTAAGCTGACTCACACTCAAATCTTAAAGTGTGGTCTATAATTATTAATCTAGGGATTTTGGCAAAGCACTCCGAACTCTTCCCAACGAGCAGGAAGTCCGCCACCAACTTTATTTCCACAACCATGTTTTGTGGTAGAGGCAGGTAAATATCAGCTATACAGGCTCAGTCTGGTCTGTTCCTGAACTGGTCTTGAATAAAATGTAATACACTTTTGGTTCAATTACATAACGTCTTACCCACATTAATTTCATAAAAAGTGTGTTCATCACTGAGACAAGACACAAACTCTTGAACAACACACATCATTGTCATTTATATCCCAGCTGGTTCGACAAAAACTTTCCGAGTTAAAATACAGGTTTCACAAAGAGGATTTTCTATAAAATGCAGATTGTCCCTATTTTGCGGACTAATGATACGTATCATGTGTCGATCCATTGTATTGATGATTCGTATTTTATCGAATCTCGCCTATGGTAGAGGCTATACGTTGTATACAGAGCTCTATTTATGGGTGAAACATTTGAAAGAACAAGTATTTCCGATTGTGAAGAAGACTCACCCAGGTCACAGTAAGTCGAGGAGATCTCCTCAGAATCTAGCAGTCCAGTGACATTGACCAATGAACAATTGGTGCCCTCGTAGTCAATTGCGAAACAATTCAAGTTCCTTTCGCATTCAACTTTGCACTCTTCAATAGATGATATGTTTTCCATCTTCTGTGAAATAACGACATCCGCAGGCCTCATCTGTCTGCATGGCCGCCAGGATAGAGACTCTGAAAAGATATATCAAATCTGAGGCATTGCTTAAAAAATTAAGGAACACCTCTTTCAAATAATTTTTCTTAAGCTGAACGGGCCTCAACTAAATGAGTTAAACATTATTCAAATGTCTGTCTTTTGACTGGCCAATGCAGTCGTTACACAGGCTACAGTAGCCTGCATGCAAAATCAGTTGCGAAAGTTCGCGAGCAGGCTACAACATTTCACCAGTGGTGCTGCCAACCAGTTCCTCGCTCATATGCATTTTGAAGCTGGCCAGCACAGTTCTGCCAAGTTCTGCTGGGCACGGACCTGATAGGCAGCAGCGCGGACTTTAGGAGCAGCAGTCCCAGTGACCTAGAAGCCAAGTCGATACCCAATTTGACCTGAATTTCATCAGTCCTCGCTCACTCACCTGCTTCTACAGCAGACTGACTTGTCAGTCAGGTCGTAACAGCAATGTAGATCAACAGTTGTCTTATGAGGAGCGTTAGTTACATGTTTGGCTGTAAAATTTTGTTTGGTAGTCTTTGTCCTCTGCTATTTCAAGTTCAAGGCTTTATCATGTCTTAATAGATTGTATTAGGTATCTAACCCGCCCCCCTACCCGAATATGACAAATTTATAACATTGTATGTTTAATCTTTAGTAATTGTGATATCATATTTATTTATTCTTTGTATCATTCCTTCATCAAGCCATGCCCATATAATTTCATCTCATCTCATCTCACCTGGGGTGCCCAAAAAACAAACTCTCGAGTTTCTCTGGGCATCCCTCCAACATCATGTCATCACCAAGTCTAATTTAGAAATAACATGTATATGTGATGTTGGTGAAATAAATTATCTATCTATCTAGTTCTGGGTGACCCCGATTTCTGTTGAATTTCCTGATCTTAGCAAAGACCAAATGAAAAATTTGTTCATTCGCTGGTTTGTCTGACATTTCCAGTGCAAATTTTTTTAATTAAGGTGAATCAAGCGTGGTACACTGCACAATCCTACTTCTGAGCAGCCTGGTTGCCGTCAACGTAGTGTCATGACTGCTGCAGGCCCGGAAACAGTTGTGACATTACCATTTTCTGCTCTCTTTTTTTTAACAGTGTGGCAGCCAGTAATTTGCTATTTAAATGAGATCTAATGCAGCTAGAAGCATGATTACTTTTTTGTTGAATGTGGTAACTTATATTCCATATTGTTTTACAGTTGCAGCTCCCCATCTTAATCCACAAATTTTCTAAATTGATTTCTGTGAACTGTGTCTAAAATTACCTATATTTCTTTGAATTGAGATTGGCACAGTCATGGGACTGTAGTAAAGAAATGACACAGTGAATTTTTATATATTATCTGACGTTTGTTTTGAAATAACCTGTTTATGATGTATGCCAATTTCTAAAAAAAATTATCTGATCGTTTTCTTAAAATTTGATTATTACCAAAATTGACGCATGCCAAATTTGTAATTGATGTATTATTGTACATCCATGGGAATACACCACATTCCAAATTATTATGCAAACACTATTTTTTATGATATCTCAAAGAAAAATTATACTATAAGGATATCCTTCACACAAAATGATGTGTGTGCCATGAAGCCAATGTCCTCTTAATTATGTGCAATTCCATTTTCTCGATGAAGAGTTACGCCATATAAAAAGTTTTGCCATGTTCCCAATTATTACGCAATTTGAAGAAAGTGCACCATAACCACCCAAAATCAATCAAACTGATCTTAAAATACCATGAACACTTACCCCTTGCATTGACATAACATGGAAAATGGCAATCTTTTTGCAATAAAAGCTCCATGTCAGCAAGACAAATTATGGAATCACTATCATCCTCATACTCTTGTTTTCCTAAGGTTTAGAACTCTCCCCCAAAACACAGAAAATCAAATTTCTCCAGTGCACCTGAACAATATCTTGCAATGAATTCAGGGCATGCTGTTTCAATGGGACAAAATTATGGTTGCATAATAATTGGGAACGCAGTGTACATCTTTGATGTTTTTGAGTGACTAATACAAGGGATGCTTTATTCTGTAAAGCATAACCAAAACTCAATTTATGACTTTGAAGCAGTCAACATGCTAAATAGTCCAGCAGATAAGTGTCAAATATCAGATGAATTGTGCCTTTTATGATAAAAGCATGAAACTTGGTACACACGTAGCAGGAAACATATAAAAAGGAATTAGATATAGGGCCATCTCAAATTTTAGTCCTGGTGCTTATGGCGGCCATCTTTGTTCCACCATTACGAAAATTACAACATTCGGCCATAACTTCATAAATAATCAACATAGAACAGCAAATGGCATATCTACACCCATGTTTTGAGGGGTGAGGAATCCATTGGATTCATAAAAAGTCATTTTTGTGCAACCCTTCACTTCCTGTCTGGGGGTCATAATACCGTCATATTGAATTTTCAAGTTCTCGACGTTTGGGAGGTTGAGTTTTGGCCGTACCCAGTCTGCTCAGGTTCAGCTATGATTCATTCACACATATTTTCAAAATGGCATTTCAAGGCCATTTGAAAAGTGATAAGATGTGGCCTTATGTCAGCTGCTCACTTCCTACATTCTTGATTATTGCTTGCAATCATTGAATTAGTGATCGCATTGGTGCATTGTAACCAGCCCGATATGCCTCTGGGCATCCCTCTTGGGAGTCTTGGTACATGTATGCAGCTGCTCTCATGGAATTATATAATTTAACCAGGCATGTTGACTGAAAAGTGCCTTGCTATCACATTGACCTCTTCGATCATGCATTTCTAAGGGTCTTCTGAAAACTTCGGAAAATATTTTCAGATGCAATTTTAATTCTCCGATATGACAGGCTAGCATGCATGGCTGGTCATGACATGAAACATTGGAAAAGCAACACAGCCCTCTGGTCCAAATGTCTTTTGCAATACTGATCTGAAATGTACCATAGGTTCTTTCATTGGATTCATAAAAAGTTGTATTTGTGCAACCCTTCACTTCTTGTCTGAGGGTCATACTGAATTTTCGAGTTCTCATCGTTTGGATGGTTGAGGTTTGACCTTACCGAGCCTTAGAATTGTCTTGCTGAGGATACCTTCATATAAGCTGAAGTGGTGCACCTCAATGATTCTACTGAACAGCATATATGTATTTGGTTATTGCAATCTACATAAAAGTACAGAAGGAAAACTTGCACTGTTGGTATTTTAGTTTGGTGAAGGTTGTTTAGTTGCAGTAGCATACTAGTCGATAGCAGAAGAACAGATGAAAATGTGTACCATCAGAAAGCTCTAATGGATTTTGCCTTTTCTGTTTGCAAGAGTGAACAGATAAAACATTAAATGGAGTGACTGACTTTTAAACAGTTTTTTTTTGAAGGCTTAGTGCAAGAGAAATAATTACCCAAGAAGTCAAAACACAGTCCATTGTTTGGTGACGCTGGACAGTGGCACCAGAGATGTACATGTGCAGGTGATGCTGATGAAGACCAAGTGCACTGTAAAGGAGCATTTGCCATTTTGCTTTTACACATTGACAATGTTTCAGGGCCAATGATGACCCATTCATGATGAAATACCTTGCTGACGCGATGATTCTCAAGCAACTGGGCACAACATTAAAAGTAGAATAACTACATAATTTTGCTAATCGGGATGCACAAAGGCATGCTCACACAACCTATTGCTGTGGCAATCACATTTCGAGTGTGGACTCTGTTAACCTGAGGTGCCAAACAGGTGATTATAACAAACAGTCAATGCCAAACAATGCTAAACAAGATAATCCAGCCTGCTCTTTTGTAACAGGGCCTCTTGAAACACTATCAGAACATAAGAATATGTATCAGCTAGACATGCACTTTTTGCCAAAGAATATCTTAATTGGACATTTTAACATCTATTTATCGACAAGGGACTATCTACTTACTAAACCTTCATTGCAAGGGATATACCTGGAGAGGGCAAATTAACCATATTGCCCGGTAGATGATAAATTTCAAGATAGGAGATTGAAATTCTCCCAAAACCATGTCAACACAGAAACATATCTGTTACCATGGCAACCAAACCAGTCGGTGAAATTTTTTTATCTTTCATTTTTGGAATGTATAGGTCCCATAGAGTGTATGTGCAAAATTTTAGAAGAATCTATCTGATCTAACTACCACGCTTGAGTCACCTTAAGGCCTGATCACGTTTTTCCTTTAAGATCAAAAGGGCACACCTTGCCCCTCACCCCTTCCCCCCGGGCTCCGGCCGAGAGCAGAAGGGGCAATTGACCCCCGTTTTCCGGAACCCTTGCAGAGCCACTCCCTCCATGGACCATACAGGAACAGGAACGAAATAACTTCAAGCTAAAGAGTTGTATTCATTAACTTCCTTTACATGTACATGACCAATTGTGCAACATACAAAGCTCTTTCTTGTGTATTTTGTACATACAATATGTAATTTGGCTGTTCTCACGTATGAAATGTACATGTACGAAAAGATACGTACATTTTCGTATGGATTTCATAAGTGCTTACTTGGTTTTCAGGGCTTTGACTTGACTTGTTTGCTGATTTTTTTTAGAAAGGTCAATGCAAGGTCTAAACTTAAACCATTTGTGTAACCATGTTGTACTAAAATGGCCAATGTAACTGAAAAAGTACATGTGTGAAATTTGTAGGAATTCTTACGAAATCCATACGAAAATGTACGTTCACACTACGGATCGGCTCTCTTTTATGAGTTTCGCACGTATTTACAAACGTAATTCGTACACCGCACAATTGCTAGTGTAGAATAAGTAAAAAATTATCTGCAGTAGGATTACTAACACATACCTGACGAAAGAATTGCCATCATAAGCAAAATGACAAAATGTCTAGCGAGATGTTGTCTTGCTGGCGCCATCGCAGTGAGTGTTTGTTAATATGTGGCTTAATCTGCTAGTAAGACATCTCCTATATTGATCTATGAAGGAAATCTAGGCACTTACAGTCATTAATATTTTATGTCTTTGTTTAAAATCATTGAAATTTTATTTTGTTAATAACCTCAGAACTTCACAGAAATTTCTTTTATGATTAAAGAATCCAAACACTGGTGAGCGTCAATATTTTATTAGCTTCGCCAGCCTATGTGGACATTCTATTTGTGTGTATTGTCGGTATGTACACTGTACAGTGTATTATGATGTTGTGTTATTGTATATATATGACGTTGACTGCAGACTTTCCCAAAGTCAGTCAGATTTCACAGGACATTTGGTCCTGCTAGCCACCAATTTCAGTAGGACCAAAAGACTTTCTTCAGGACCGAAAAATGCTGTTTCGCAAAGGTTAAAATTTGACCATGTTAATTTGTAAAATGTGAAATAATACATAGACCTTTTTTAGCCCCTGTTTTGATGTAATGCTAATTCTCATAATGACAAGGCCTGTCTCCTGTAGATTTGACCTATTGTGAGCCGTGCACAGTGCAGAGCATTTTTTAAGGATATTTGACTGGGAGACCAACGGGATTTTGTAGCGCATGAAATGCCATATATATCTATCAGCTGAACATTCGTCAGATATATTTATGTAATGACTTGCTCGAGAGAAGTAGAAAAAATGTTTAATGTTAAAAAAAATATGGAAATCAGAGAGATTGCAGAATAATTGTAAAGACAGTGAAGAATATTTTTTTATATTGAAAAGCACCCAAGAACTTCAAATCATAACAAATTAAATGTGAAATTAATGGCAGTTTCTGGGAAAATTGGTCTCCCAGTGATACCTATTTGGCAATGACTGGGAGACCAAATCTGTCCACTGGGAGACCATTTGGTCTCCCAGTTGCCATGTTAAAAAAATGCACTGGCAGAGTGAGCTTATCCCTGGACATCGACTCATAGGCTCGGGCCATAAAAAGTCAAATGGAAAATTAAGACAACATACAAAGCAGAAGAGTATATTCATTTAGACCCAATAAATACCAAGACCCAATTAATACCAAAGGCCCAATAAATCCCAAGGACCCAATTAATACCAAAAACCCAATTAATACCAAAGACCCAATAAATACCAAGGATCCAATTAATACCAAGGACCAATTAATACCAAGGGCCCAATAGATAAAATAAATAATAAAGGCCCAATAAATACTAAGGACCTAATAAATAGGGGGAACCGGGGCACATTGGGACGTGGGGCACTATGGGACTGCGAGGTTTTCGTGGTTCCTGGCAGAGTATATGATATGGTAGTGACATCATATCTTGTAATTTCACATCCTGATGTTTCTATCGTTTTATTGACAAATTACAGCCACATGCAGCAGTATGGCGAGGAAAAGTTTGTTTTCCTACTACTAAAGAAACTTCAGAGGGGTTCAATTCAAACCATTCTGTGGACACATCATGAACAATGAGGCTTTCTCACTGCTTGTATGAATTTGACATATCGTAACAAACAGTTATGAATTGCTATCCTGATAAACGCACTCACTGGTTGCCTGAGAAATTAGCATATTGGTGTAAAAGTCATATCAGGGCTCAATGGGACAGTGAATTCGGGGCACATTGGGACGCACTTCATATGGCAGAATGTAAGTGTCCAAGTCAACTGAATGACCTGGGACAGCTCATAATAGGTATTCAGGCCACAGGGAAAGAGGCGTAGTGGACTACCATGCTCTATTGCAAAGAGTGTTAAAATGATTTTTAGTTGACGGCACATTGGGACAGTCATGATTATGACGCACATTTTGCTGTCTGGGTGCAAAAGGGTAGTCGCAGTCTAATTTACCTTGCCTTGTAGTGCGCGGGCCACCATAACCCCCCCTCCCCCCCCCTTGGGAATTTTGAAGACACATACCATCGGAAAGCTAATAGTCCAGAGAACACATTTTTGCTTGTTGGTCATTATATAACCTCAACGACTGGCGGCCATGATGGATAATTCCAAGATGGCCGCCAATTAACCGTTTCGCCCGTATCTCTGGATCTAATTGGGCTAGAACAATGATTTTTGGGTCTAAATATATGTTTTCATGGGTCAGGAATTCATTAAGACAGGTTTTGATACTCTCCTGGGAAGTTAAGTGCAGTTTAACCCCGTTTTTCAAAATGGCGGCCATTTATTTTGCCTCAATCATCGATATAATAATACCAAGGATCTTTGGTGTTATACTATCTATTTTAATACACTAAACTATTACTATATATAACTTAGTATTTTTTTTTTAAATAAAGGACATGGAAAGGGTATTGTTTCATTTGGACCGAGGGTACGGACACCCAAGCCATAGCCAGTTCATAGTTTGGAAGTTGTTGAAATTTAGCAAAAATCTACGATTGTCCAAATTTTACGAAGCTTGACTAGAGTTTCCAGAACCTTGGTCCAAAATGAAACTATCTGTGCCAGATAGCCAGCAAATAAGCTAAATTACCATATAGAATTCAATATGCCTGGCCATTTTTATGACCACTTTTAAGCCAGCTCATAGTTAGGAAGTTGTTGAAATCTGGCAAAAATCTGTGATAGTCCAAATTTTACGAAGCTTGACTAGTGTGTCCAGAACCTTGGTCCAAAATGAAACTATATGTGCCAGAAAGCATGGTAAATATACTAAATTACCATATAAAATTAAATATGCCTAGTCATTTTTATATCCACTTTTAAGTCAGTTCATAGTTGAGGAGCTGTTGAATTTTAGCAAAAATCTGCGATTGCCCAAATTTTACAAAGTGTGGATGGAGTGTCCAGAACCTTGGTCCAAAATCAAACTATATGTGCCAGATAGCCTGGTAAATAAGCTAAATTACCATGTAAAATTAAACATGCTTAGCCATTTTTATGACCACTTTTAAGCCAGTTCATATTTTGGAAGTTGTCGAATTTTAGCAAAATTCTGCGATAGTCCAAATTTTACAAAGCTTGACTAGAGTGTCCAGAACCTTGGTCCAAAATGAAACTATATGTGCCAGATAGCCTGGTAAATATACAAAATTACCATATAAAATTCAATATGCCTAATCATTTTTATAAACCACTTCTAACCCAGTTCATAGTTTAGGAGTTGTTGAATTTTACCAAAAATCTGCGATAGTCCAAATTTTACGAAGCTTGACTAGTGTGTCCAGAACCTTGGTCCAAAATGAAACTATATGTGCCAGAAAGCATGGTAAATATACTAAATTACCATATAAAATTAAATATGCCTAGTCATTTTTATATCCACTTTTAAGTCAGTTCATAGTTGAGGAGCTGTTGAATTTTAGCAAAAATCTGCGATTGCCCAAATTTTACAAAGTGTGGATGGAGTGTCCAGAACCTTGGTCCAAAATCAAACTATATGTGCCAGATAGCCTGGTAAATAAGCTAAATTACCATATAAAATTAAACATGCTTAGCCATTTTTATGACCACCTTTAAGCCAGTTCATATTTTGGAAGTTGTCGAATTTTAGCAAAATTCTGCGATAGTCCAAATTTTACAAAAGCTTGACTAGAGTGTCCAGAACCTTGGTCCAAAATGAAACTACATGTGCCAGATCATCATGGCCCGGGAAATATACTAAATTGCCATATAAAATTAAATATGCCTAGTCATTTTCATAACCACTTTTAACCCAGTTCTCAGTTTAGGAGATGTTGAATTTTAGCAAAAATCTGCGATAGTCCAAATTTTACAAAGCTTGGCTAGAGTGTCCAGACCCTTTGTCCAAAATGAAACTATATGTGCCAGATAGCCTGGTAAATATATTAAATTACCATATAAAATTCAATATGCCTAGTCATTTTTATAACCACTTTTAAGCCAGTTAATAGTTTAGGGGTTGTTGAATATTAGGTAAAATCTGCGATAGTCCAAATTTTACAAAGTGTAGCTGGAGCGTCCAGAATCTTGGTCCAAAATCAAACTACATGTGCTAGATAGCCCGGTAAATAAGCTAAATAAATTACCATATAAAATTCAATATGCCTAGCCATTTTTATGACCACTTTTAAGCTTTTTCATTGTTTGGAAGTTGTTGAATTTTAGCAAAATTCAGCGATAGTCCAAATTTTACAAAGCTTGACTAGAGTGTCCAGAACCTTGGTCCAAAATGAAACTATATGTGCCAGATAGCCTGGTAAATATACAAAATTACCATATTAAATTCAGTATGCCTAATCATTTTTATAAACCACTTCTAACCCAGTTCATAGTTTAGGAGTTGTTGAATTTTACCAAAAATCTGCGATAGTCCAAATTTTACAAAGCTTGGCTAGAAAGTCCGGACCCTTGGTCCAAAATAAAACTATATGTGCCAGGTAGCCTGATAAATAAAAATTACCATATAATACTCAATATTATCTTTAAAATAATAATGGTTTGTACTTAAAATAATAAAAAATTAATTTAACATCTTTGTTACCATTTCTGTGCAAAAATAATTTTTGGCAAAAGAAAAACTGGGTAAGGGAAGAAAAAGGGCCTCTCTTGTTATGAGCATTCCTGTTATAAATGAGAAATATTTTAATAAATACATGTAACCAATTTCTTCTTTTATTAACCATGGCTGAATTCATGACTTTTGTATAGAATTTACCTTTGATTACAGTGATTGTATGTGTGTGGAAATCTTCTTTTGTTTTAAGTAAAATGTTGGGGTAAGATAAAGAAAATGGCCTCCTGTCAAATTTCAGTCCCTCCTCTTTTGTAAATCAACAGAGCATCATGTACCCTACTAATTAGTGGTTTCAATGATACCTACATTTTGTTATATAAATGACTATTGAGGCAGTTTTTGCCAATTTTGTGGCATAAAGCATTTCTTGTTAAAAATAATGAAATTCGGCACCCGATATTCAGAAAAAATGTATTTTTTCTGGGATTGAGGCTGCCATTTTGAATAAACAAGGGGTAAATGTACTATCTTCCTTTCAGAAAAGGAAAACCAGTTGTGATTAAGTTCTTATTTCAGGAAAAATTATGTTTATCCTGAAAACCATCAATGTAGGTCACCCGGACATGTTTGTAAGAAAATATGTTTGGTTGCCAATCTGCAATATGGCTGCCATAACCAAGTTAAAAACATGAAAATACCTGTTTTAAAACCCCTGCAAACATAGTTAACAGAATATAGACTATTACAAATATCTACAATTGTTTTCATAAAGATACACAGAATCCTGGAAGATAAATTCACAGCAGAATCTATGTCGTTTATCCCCTATATCGGAAAATTTGACTTAATCGTACATAAATGCAATAATGAATAATTGACTGCAGGTAAGCTATTGTTGCAGTTACATGGTTGTGTTATACATCATTTTAAAGCTATGAATATACAGAATGATGTGAAAGAAACTTCAGGATGCTTCTGACCCCTAGTGACCCGTACGGGGAACTTTCGTGAAATAAAATGAAATTTTCTTTTTAATTTCGAGTTATGGCCGCATGTTTTCCATTCTGTTGACCAAAATAGATATCCTAATCAGTCAATTTTTGCACTAAATAGATAGAGGAATTAAATACCTTCAAAATGGTACCATTTAAGAATCTATACATGGATTAGTTTATGAATAACAGTATATTTTCTGAAAATAGCGGCACTCGGTTTGGCGAAAATTTATTTTCAACCTTCCCGCACTCATATAGCTCCTGATGGTTATCGTTGAGGTCTAAGATTGACCAACAAGCAAATTTTGTAACTTAAGATATATATCTTTCAAAATATATGGGTCTCCGAAATTCCCAAGGGGGGGGGAGGGTTTCGTATTGGTGATATTCATGCAAACTGCTGAGTTGCTGAGTGCTTTCAGCATTGAGCAAAATTAGTAGACATCTAAAGCGTCCCAATGTGACCCGGTTCCCCTGCCAAGGACCCAATTAATACCAAGGACTTAATAAATCCCAAGGAGCCAAAAAGTGTCTCACCAGCGCAAACCATTGGACGTCCATTCCACTCCCCGTATCTGTCGCAGTAGAGATATTTGCCACCCGCAATTTGGAATGAGGAGTTTGAAAGACATTCATACACAACACGATTTCCGACAAAACTGGTGTTTCCTGTTATCCCTGAACTCTTTGAGCCTGTGCCAGGGTGGAGATTGACGCAGGGAGTATCTGAAGAAATCAAGAGAACAAACACACTACCTGTTCGGTGTCAAAAATCTGGCTCTCTGATTGGTCAGATCTCAAGAAGTCGGCCGCTTTAGTGGGTTGACGTCGAACGTCACGATTTTAAGTTATACCAAAAAATAACAAGAACCCAGGGGTTCAAAATGGAGGTGGAGTAGTTTCCTAAGTTCATATCCCAAAAAAAATGACAATTTCCCTGAGTGCCAAGAACCAGCGCTTGTTAATATATAGGCCTATATATATATATTGTGAGCTAATTTGTAGGATTTTCACAGATAATCCATTTTCAAGCCACAAAATGGCCTTGTGATGTAGGTAATACGTAAAATTGAATACATTTCATTAAAGAACTTGGAAAGAGCTTTAAAATGATGCATGGAAATGTTTGTCATCTGCCAGTAGCTCAACCTCCTTTTTAATGGAAGAAGCTACACAATCATTTTGGAGACCATCATGTGATTATGACATGAGAAGACTGGGAATCTAAGACATACTCAATCCACTAATAGAATAAGTTGTCTCAGTATGGAACACTGGATACAATGTTACTGACATCACTCAATATCCAATGGACTCTGACAAAACTGAGTTCCAACACAAAAGTTAACACTAATTTATATATGGCTATAAAAGTTAGGCGTACCGAAATATGTTTAACCAAAATACCTACCAATTTATTCACTAGTATAAATTTGCGAGTAGCCAAAATTTTAGAAAAATATCAGAAATCCTATTTTTTTTGTTTTTTATTAAAATTTCATAAGATTGGCCCTCCAAATGAGTTAAGTTTTTTAAAGAGGTATAATTTAGACATCTAATTGCAAAATTTCAGAGGTCTAACTTCAAAATAGACGGAATTATGGAGCATTGAAAAAAATAACATTTTTTCCACATTTTTGCTGAATTTCCTGTTATTAATATTTGAACAAGCATTTAGACCCCTAAAAGGCACATTGAGGGTATTTAATGCATATTATGGTAGATTTTCATGCCCATAGGTATAAACATTTCGGATTTCTGTTCCGGAAACGAAAAAAAATTTTTTTTTTTAATTTTCAATATTTAACAAAAACTGTACCAATTGCTTAAATATGAACACCAAATGGGACATATATGCTATGAGACCCATTCATGTGCAAAATATCATATACACAAGTACCAGAGTTTAGGCGCAGTGGCCAATACGGCTATGTGTGATGCTTCATGCAGTGGATCGGCTAGACCCAGAAGCCGTCACTTTTTTCGATCACGGCTGGCTTAAAAGGTTTCATGGCTGCTAGCCAGCTTAAGCCGTGGCTGCAGTGCAGATGCAGCTGCTCATGGCTGAAGACATTTTCCATGGCTTACAACATAGGGCCTAATTTTGAACTTTTTGCCCAAAAAATCATTGTTTGATAACTGTGAGTCTATAAAAGGTTTCTTTAAAAATATTGATTAAGGCAATAATTTGAAAGTTGAAGGTAAAATATGAACTTCACAACATGAACGATGTAAAATGGATAATATAAATCCTTGAAAATACAGAAATTTTACTTATTAAGACTATTTTGGATCCAAAACATATACAAACATATGTGAAATTTGTTTTTGTGTGGCTGCTAGCCGGCTCAAACAAGTCATGGCTGCTCATGGCTTGAAAATAAATTAGTGGCTGGCTAAAAAATTAGCCACCATGACTGCTCATGATGGCTCATGGCTGCGGCTTCGGGGTCTAAGTGGATCCAAGCAGGTTGTAAAGGAAGACACATCCAAATTACAACATGCCTGCTATTCATTCCTGTGCCAGATGCATGCTCTATAATCAAGCTAAGTGCATGACTTGACACGAAACACCTCCAAGCAAAATGGCCAAGTCAGGGCCCAAAAGACGTTCTGAAAATGCTCAAATTTCAAATTTCCCGCCAAAACTTCCCATTCTCTTGTGTGACTGCATAAATGGAGATGTGTACACACCTCCATTAAAAAAAATTAGATGCCAGTCACAATCGTGACATTCCTTATTATCATTCTTTACTCATAGTGACACATATATATGAGATGGTTAGTTTGCGTACCAGAGACAGACATTATTGTAAATATGTTATTCACAGATATGAGACAAAGTTTTCTCACTGAATTGTTTTATTTATTTATTTCAAATTTTATGTAAGACTGTTATAAATTCCACAGAACAAAAACAGCAACAAAGAGTGGATTTTGTCAACTTACAATCGCTATAACTATTATTGCGGAAATTAAAAGATAAAAGAATAAAATTTCTGGTTCTAGAATTCGCTTTTTTAATCAAAGAAAATATACCTTGCTTTATAACTTTGCAACACCTCATTGTGGAAGATTGCCCTGGGGCATACCCAGAACTGACTGCTTTTTTGAAATACCGATTTGGGTAGCAGAACAGCGTTCTGTGGGATTTCTATGGCCTGCTACTGGATTGAACATTTTACTTGTCATGATGCAAGTCTCTGATCGGCCACTTTGTTAAAAGGTTAATATCAGGCAAGGCAGGAAATGGAGGCCTCCATCGAACATTCCACCTTCTTCAGCTGTTCTTAAATGTGCACAATCAAGTTACTTCACATTCTCCAATTCCTGCCTTGCTAAAATCTCAATTAAAGATGACATAAATCACATAATGTTATGCACCACCTTGATTTGAAGATTTTTTTCTAAATGTAATTCGATTCCACTGCTTGGCAATACATGATATGACTGCTAAATATGAGGTACAGATATTATACAGAAAGTGTAGATACAGGTACTGACAGGGAGCCATCTGGTGATAGACATGCTGCAAAGTGGCCAAGCAAATGGAACTCAGGCTTGAAATTCCTACTGCATCTTTTTATGTGCTGCATAGGGCCCCCATTTGACATCCTACTTGGCATCCCATAAATAAAAGCCCTATCACCCAACCCTTGCTACTCACCAATAGAGCAGTGAACTGCCGGGCTTGTGCTAATTACGAGAGCCTCAGCTCTTGATTTGCTGCTGAAGCACCTCTCATCAGCGTGTCTGTCTAATGAGGCACACTTTTCATTTGTTTCGCAAAGTCGTTTGCACTGATTTAGTGTCTTTTCTCTGTAACTCCAGTGGTTATGTCCATTCAGATATCGATGCTCCTTGCAAGTGAAAGTCAGAGATGCTGCCACTGCAAAAAGAAAGGAAAAAAAAAGACAAAGCGTCCGCTTATAATTTTTTTGACTGATTGACAGCAGATATCAAATTTGACACACTTGTCATAAATGTGAAAATAACTCATATGACATATATATATATATATATATATATAGCAATAAGCCGTGCTAACTGTAGCATTAGTTGGAAAGATGTATGAATTATAGGCCTACTGAAATGCAGAAATAGGCAAGTTTCCCAGAAATATAACCGAACATAATTCACATAGAACAATGAGGTGAGACTTTCAATGCTAACTGAGTTCCATTTGCTTGGCCACTTTTGGGCATGTCTAACACCAGATGGCTCACTGACAGTATCTAAATTTAGCTTTCAAGTACTGCCATGCAGCAGAATTGAACCCTGGACCTCAAAATTACAAGGCCAGCGTGCAATGCACTCAGCCACTGAGGTACATGGCTTTACTGTGTGAAAAAAAATCATCACACCAAGGGGGATCATAACATTATGGAATCTTTAATCAAGATTTAAGAGCAGGGCAGGGAATGGACACATAAGAGTAACTTGATTACGCACATTTGAGAACAGCTGAAGAAGGTGGAATTTTCTCTTGAGGTGTCCGTTTCCTGCTCTGTCTGATATATCAGTCATTTGACAAAGTGGCCAATCAGAGACTTCCACAGTTACAAGTAAAATGTGGATTCCCAGATGCAGGCCAGCACAGAAATCCCGCAGAACGTTGTCCTGCTACCCAAATTTGTTTTTTTAAATCTACTACTATCCAGAAGGTGGCGCACAAGGCTAGCTCAAAAAATTGTTTTTTCCACCAGGGACCTGCTTTTTTTGCACCATTGCTTGTTTCTATGTGTGCATAAGAAAGGGAGCAGAGAGAACTTGCAGGTGCTGCCCTCTTGTGTATCTTATATTATATGAATTAGCTTAAATCTTATCATAATTAATTCGAGCATTTTGAGAAGTCTGACAGGCCCCAAAAAGAGAGGCCCAAGCCCTGAGTGCCCAGGAAAGGTACAGGGAAATTTATTAGGTGAGACATTGAGTATAACTTGAGATAATTCCCGGATCTTATCATTTTAATTTACCATTTTGCAAAGCAAATGACAAAGAAATTGTCACTTTTAAGGAAGTTCCGTGAAATCGAGTCGACGGCACTGTAAACCCAACTCCTGTTACTTTTACGACAGTTACCATAAAAGCAACGGATACCAGCCATTAAAAAAAAGGTCTTCTACCATAAATTGCTGTTACAGAGACGTAGCTGGTTTTACAGTATAATTTTTCAGATGCATTAAAGTAGAGTTACATAACTCTAACATTGTAAGCGGCAAAATGGATAATTTGGCAAAAAATCACTACGTGAGACTACTTACCTTGTACCAAAAAGCAAAGAGGTAGGAATTCGGTGAAGAGTTCCATCTTGTCTGACAAGACTAACACAATATGTAGTGAACATTTCATATTAATTGTAGCTATATCCTAAATCATGAATTATTCCTATAACCTAATGCAACATATGTTTGACAGTTAAACAAGATGTGATAAAGCAAATAAGAACTAATAAGTTGGGGGCACCTGGATGTTTGCATGGGATTAGTAAGAAGCAAAAGTCAGTAAATACTATTGATACATTGCATTTTGGAACTGCTCATGCAAGCTAAAAGTGTTTGTTGCCAGGCATTCAAGATCTATTATAAGAGATGGAAGTCAAGACCAGGGCTTTGGAGTCAGGTAGGAAGTGCACCGACTTCGACTCCTAGCTGACTCCTTTGGCTTTCTGAAAAGTGAGTCCGACTAGGACTCTGATTCCTTGGTTGGGTCTTTGGAATGACGATTCTGTCTCCCGACTCCGCCAATCAGCATTATTGCACAAAAATTACATGGTCAACAGCGGGAGAAAAAGTAATTCTACAAAGTTTTCATAGGATTTTGTACATGAATACTGGTTTAGGAAAGTTTTTTGTAAAATTTGGAATTCATTTCATATTTTTGTAAATTGTATCTTTAAAATTAGCTTTAGGAGTCAGGAGTCACCAATTTTATTTTCGACTCCGACTCCACCTGAAAATCAATGTTCGACTCAGAATACACTCAACGGAAAAACCATCCACTCCACAACTCCGACTTCGACTCCAACTCTGATCAGTTGGTTTTCCCCATCATGAAATTGATAGGTTCTAGTTTTTGACAGAGAGTAACCTCTCCGCCATTGTCAGTGAAGTTGATCAGGTCAGTTTAGTCCCCTGAAAGTGCATGCCTCAGCCAAATTGTACTTATATGATAGGATAGCAGGTCTGGCATGTTGCTTCACAAACAGGCCCTAGGCTAGTAACCTGTAAATTCAAAGGTAGCATGCACTGAGCCTGCTCACTTCTTCTGGACAGAACATGAGTCTTTTTTTCTAAGCCAATCAGAGACGTTCTAACATAAGTCACATTTGCAAGAACTTCTCTGATTGGCCGGGTTCAAAAGTGATACATTTTCGGTCCTAAGGAAGTTTGCGGTCTCAATCAGAGCATGGTACCTTTGAATATACAATTCGAATGCAGAAGATTCAGGGGAGACCCGATTGAAGTGTTCAAAATTTTCAAGTCAGAGAGTGGTGAACAAATGGAACCAGCTCCCGCCCAAAGCAGTCGAGGCAACCACGATCAATAACTTCAAGAATCAGATACAACAATTCCTGAAGAAATTTGGGGGGCTTCATACAAGTTTATCGAAACTTCCTCCCCCAACTGCAACCAGAACCATCGAGGCATAGATGATCATCGGTGGATTCAAGTAAATTCAAGTAAATTCAAGTTAATAATACAAGTCAAGACAAGACTATATCAGGTTTTGGTCTTCACGGCATAAAAATCCTGCAATGCTCAGCATGTCTTGGCTGTCATTTTACAAAAAATGCTAAACAGTTCTACAAGAATAAGTCCCCCTTTATGAAAATGTGAATATCTCAAAGACCTCTTCTCCGATTTCTGTGAAAGTTGGCCAGTTTGTAGGCCTGCATATTGACAGTGTGTATTAGTAGCTTTATTGCTTATTTCTGTCTGAGCAAGTAGACCCTGAGTGAACACAGGCCTAACCCTATTTTCAAAAATTTGGAGTTTTGGCTTTTCCAAAAAACACCGAAGGGTGTTTAAATTAATATCTAATTATTTGTTATTGCATCCAAGGAACTTAAGCTGTAAAACTTTTACAAAAGAAGTCCTTAGTTATCTAAATGCGAATGAATTTTTTCCAGACACGTAATGAAGTTTATCCAGCTGGTGGCTCCCTCGCGTGGTGAAATTGTTCATATCCATTGGAAAAGCCATGTTGCTCTATTTTTGGTGCTGAGGCTGACAGCTGCTTAGCCAGTAGGCCCACAAAACTGATTCGATTCCAGTTCCAGAATAGATGTATAGATATAAATAATTTACGGAAGACTGCTAAGTTTTCCTTCCTATGAAACTTTCTTTGGGCTACTCCTATTTCAGCTATTTGAGGGAATCGGTGCAGCCAACTTGCATCATAAAACAAGAAAAATGTGGTCCACTAAAACAGTATGTAAAATTCTTGTTTTATGTGAGATCATCAATTTATTTATAAAGTGGCAATAACTTTAAATAAAAAAAAAATAGAATCTTCACTGCATCAAAACCTGTTTTCTGTAGGGGGTCGAAGTTGGGTGAGAGGCTGAAGTTAGGTCAGCTTGCCCTACTCAGCCTACTGAAGTAATATCAGTAATATAAGAGTCAAAACAGGCAGTTTGTGTTTGCAGTTTGTGTTTACTTTCTGGCACTTTACAACATAGGCCTACATCTTATTCACTACCCTGCACCGACCTGGCAGGTCTGACTCACAAGACAAATGCTTCCATCCAGAGCCAATGAGTCAGTTGTGATCATTAAGAAATTTCAGGCCTATGACCAACTGTTGAGTCAAATAACAGGTGGATGATGTCCGTCCACAACTGAAGTTATTGAGCTGAGGGGTTGGCAGAAATATGCAGGAAAAACAGCACACAAGCTACTTGGGAGGTAAAAGCATGTGGCTTTATGAGGCCCACCACAGAAGCAGATACATGTAGATATAGCTTGTATGAAATAATGAACAATTTTCTTTTTCTATTTATTTCATGAGGGCGAGATTGGCAAAATTTTGCCATAACTCTTAGAACACTGATATAATAATAACTAGCTCATAGAATCAATTAAAGAGCTGAGATGATTGTCCAAGCTAAAATGTAGGTCAGCGAAAATTCAACTCATGGCTAAAATAACTGTGTTATGCTAATTTCTAATGTTTTTTTCTGAGATTATAGGTACTGAAGAAACTTTAAAAGGTGATCATACTGTCTACAAACTTGTAGACTATACTGTACATGATGTCTAGTGCTTTATTCCAGCCTCGACACAACATATGTTATCATGTGTTGCCACCTTGTGTACAACTCCGCGAGTTCCAAGCAGGCAGTCAACAGAGACTGAGTGTGAGTTTCTTTTGTCTGGAAGAAACCAGAGCTTATTCTGAGTGTGCTGATGGCCGTGTATACTTCATTAGAGAACGTGATTGCCTAGTCTGACTTTTAGGTTTGCATAAAACAGAAATTTTGTGAATGTCACTGTGCAATAAAATTGGAACTATTTCTTGGGACTTGGAGCAGCAATGCTGCAGCATACAAAACTAAACTTTGTGCCAGGTGGCAGCAGCATGCAGTTCTCATTTTTGAAGGAACTGTGAAGCATGAAGCCTCCCAACTATGCCGTCCCAAAGAGATATGTGATCAGAGATCCCTGGAAGGCATGCAACTATTTTGAAAATTTTAAAATTTGTGAATTATGTTTGAATATTGGTGAATATAGCTAAATACTCTCAGGGGGTGTCAATTTAATTTCTGGGGGAGGGGCTTGGAGATTTCCTCAGCGGGGAAATTATTTATATCACTGTATCGGTTGCAGAAATTATTCATTCATATATGCATGCAGAGTCCCCAAATATTCATTCCAAAATTAAGCAACACCTTGTCAAGAAATACCCATGCAAGAAATGATTTTTTTCAAAATAAAAAATATAATATGTAGATGACAATGCCATAGATTCGCGGAGCCAAAATTAACTGTTCTTGTTTTGAAACCATGTTATAGTGATAAACAAGAACACAATCAGTTGGGCCTAAACAGTGGCGTAGCTACAGGGGGGGCAGGGGGGCGGTCGCCCCCCCTGGCTCCATCCTGACCAGGAAAGAAATGATTACATTGTCATCAAACGTTACATTTTGCCGATGGCGCGCCTCTGCCGCGACAGCGATAATAGCTCCCCCGATAAAAATGTTCCATTTCCATCGCTGACTTGAATATTTCGCCCCCCCCCCTGGAAAATTTCCTAGCTACGCCACTGGACCTAAATTAATTGATGCTACTTAAGTACTGTAATAGCAATCAGCTTTTAAACTTCACACCTCAAATAAACTTCACACATCACTGCTCCCAAGCAGGCTGCTGATAGTTCAGTCATTTTCCCTGGGTGTGGCACTGCAAGAATGATGCTACACCCGTGGCCACACCTGTCAGCAAAATAAGCTTTTTTTTCATGCGGACGATATAAATGAGCATAAAAACAAAGTTTTCAAAACAGAATTTATAGTTAAGAACCAAATGGAATTTTTCAGACACTACTGCAGTATTGCAAGAGAAATTCAGGGATGTTTACTTATACCGAAACTAACTGTTTAATCAGATACCAACTCCAAGGCAGGTACAGGCTGTCCTTCATTCTCACTCCACTGACAGATTCAAAATTTATTATGAGCTGTTGTCAAGCTAAGTTCACTCACGCGACGGGCGGCTTTGCCGCCCGTCGCTCCGCGAATATTAATTCATTAATTAATTTCACCAAAACTGAACAAGAAAATACTAACCAAAGAAAACTCCTAATCCCCCCCTTGAGATTAAATGTTGCCCCCTTAAAGCAGAGAAGTATTGAAAGAGACAAAACTATTAGCCAGCGAGTTCAAATTTCTGCAGTGAGCTTTAGTAATCCACCTTCTTTTTCGTCAGTGATCATCCATTTCTTTAAAGAAAAAATCTGATATTTTGACCTGTGGTTTTGATCAGCAACACATACATTGTAGGTCTATACTGTATACACACTGTGTACAATGTATGCATAGGCGTAGCCTACTGGGCACGCGATTTGCAGGGGGAAGATCAAGCGACATTTGCCCGAATTTAAAGATTTAAATTTGATACCATTTCAAATGAAATATCCTGAAAATCATTAATTTTCAACAGTTTTTATCTAATCATCTGCCCAAATTTTTTAGCCTTTTGGCCCGAATCTCATTGTTTCCCAAACTTTTGAGGGGGCGACCGCCCCCCCCCCCCTGCCCCCCCCCCCCCCGTGAATGTAAGTGTGCATTTTTAATCAAATGATGAAGCTCCAAATGAATAGGATCATAATCGGTCTCATAGTTATATCAAACCAGGTTTTTTTACACCAGAATTTCATGCACGTTTTGTAAATTGTAAAGTTCTTATAGATATGATAAGGTTCCCCCTGCAGATGTAGTACACTTTAAAACTAACTTTTCTTTGCCAATATATGGCAAAAATCCAGTGATGCATTAAATTCCATTAGGAACAATTAGGTAGTGTTACAAAAGATTATATACAAAATGTGTAATGCACTTAAGAGTAATGGATATTTGAATTGGGGATTAATTGAGGTTGACAATTAAAATGGTTTTTGTGGGAAAAGGGGCACTTGTGCACATACAATGTATAAATGCTGTAGTGAGTGTATTCAACTGGAAAATTCGGACGTCAATTTTGGGCTTGATTTCAGTTAATAAGCTAAAATGCCACCCCAGGGCATGACAGACAAAATGCACACAAGAAAGACAGACTGTCACAGACACAAGATAGACAGACAGGCTCACAGAGAGGAGGATTAAAGATATATTGAAACACTTCTGAAACACCCTTTATTTGCATGTGCTCAGCCTGAATTGCCTTTCAATTGCTTTTTTGTTGACTTAAAGGCTTTTTGCTACTACTCTGGATTATGCAGTTGATATTTCATCAGTTTGGGCTTAGGAGAATTATGCAGAATTAATGTGAAGCTACTTCAATTGTTTGAACATGGCTTATCATGCCCCCTTACCCCTATTGTTTAAATATGAAGAAGGATATACAGGCCCAAATCTGCCATAATCTATTTGATTGACAACATATTAATAGTCTGTTACTTTCCCCTACTGACATATTTTTGAAGTACTGCCTCTTGAAGTGACTTGAGCCTATCAATCAAATGTGGACATGTATTAATTTACTTTTCATGAGCACAACCAACAGTAGCTACCATGCCCAGACAGAAAACTCAGAATATAGCCTGACTAAAAATTTGAGAGGTTTTGTTTTCCAGTGAAATTTAGAACTTATAACTCCACTTGTGGAAAAAGCTAATACTATTTATGACAGTCTTGTACAAGTAATAACTGAAAGCTAGCAAATTTTAATATCAATTTTAAAAAGTAAGAAGTTGTTTGTTTGTTTTACCATTTTTCTGCTAAGTAACAATTTCTCATTCACAACAGTGTCTGTGCATTTTGAAATTTCATTATTACGGAAAATAGAAAATATAGATTTTATCTAAATCAGACGATTAAGATATTAACAAGTGGGTATGACCATGCATTGGACAGTTCAAACCTAGAAACAAACAGACTATTTCCCTATCAACAGCATCCAAATTAAACCCCCCAGTATAGTATGCACTGTGGTTTTCAAAATCTGCCAGTTTCCAATTTCCCCTGTTTAGCAGATATTTTGATAGTGCTCTTCAAATGACAAATTGTTTTCTTTCTGGGCTGCTGGTTTGTTTATTCAAGGCATTGTATAGGTCCATCACAATTTCATTGATGTCAGAAATGTACACAAGGGGGTGCTCTAGTATTCGAAGCTCCCTCTTGTGGCAAATTGTTCCAATTATCAATTCAAACTCGAATGACGCCAACAAAATGCTTAAATTCTGAGCAAATGTTTTTTCTAATTGGGCTATTGTTCTTTGCAAATGGTCAGATGTAGTCTTGACATTTGTAGATTTTTCAAGCAACTGACCGAAGTCTGATTTCTCCCCAAAACCAAAAAGGGGGGCGGGGAGGAGACAAATATATGGATAGATAGATAGATAGATAGATAGATACATAGATAGATAGATAGATACATACATAGATAGATAGATACATAGATAGATAGATAGATAGATAGATAGATAGATAGATAGATAGATAGATTGATGGAATAGGCTTACTGTCATATCAGGAAATTACCCATTCGGCATTGTCGTTGCCAAGAAATGTCTAAACCTCAATGAATTTTATTTTAATGGGTTCCAAATTTTTAAAGCAATTCCTGATTGTAATTTTCTGGGAAAATTTACACATTATCTTCACATTGCCTGGAAATTCACTTTTTTCAGTCCTATAGGCGTATCGCAGGGGGGGGGCAGTCGCCCCCCCCCCCAAAGTTTGGTAAACAGTAAGATTCGGGCAAAAAGGGCTAAAAAATTCGGGCAGTTGATGACATAAAAACTATTGAAAATTGGCAATTTTATTTGAAATGGCACTTAATTTAGATCTTGAAATTGGGGCAAATGTCGCTCGCCCCCCTAAAAATTGCGCGCGACGTACGCCTATGTTCAGTCCAGTTATTAAATATTGCAAATAATAATTCGCTATATTTAAAAGATCATGGTAAAAAGATAAATTTATATTTTGTACCATTAAATCCAAATTAACGTTTACCCCCACCACCCCCCAATCCTTCGCCCCCCTTCTGAAAATAGTGGTTCGGCCCAATGCTCCACCCTGCCCCTCCCACTCTCAAATGGGTTGTCCCTTGTCATGACTACTGAGTTTCAGTAGTGGGCTACTCTGGATGCTACTAAGGAGTTTGGTGAACTTCAGAAGTCATCTTTAACTTGGAATAAAGGATTACTTTCAAATTTAGGTAAGTGGCTAAATGTAATTTTGATCATGCATTGGTTAGTTCCAGTAATCTAGCAAGATTTGCCACCATGACCTATTTTTGATACCAAGATGTTGCTTCTTGGATGTGAGGTTGTTACAAACTTTCCCTCCTATGAAAACAGTTGTGTGTCCTACAAAGGGGTTTGTGCAGTTTGAGACAACCTACTTTTCAAATAGGAATTTTTAGAATTTCATACATTCTGCATTTCTGACTTCTGAAGGGAGAAATAAAAGTCTATTCTAGAGGCTACTGATTTTTTCTTTAAATTGAAATTAATTGAAACTGTGTACATACTACATTGTGGGAAACTTTTCGAGTATAACATGTCCATTATTCCTAAGTCTGTTTGTGTCGTTTCACTCGTTTGTATAAAATGTATATTAAAATAATTTATCAATTTGTCACAATGGTTTTGGTCTAAATTAACTGTTTAAAATAATAAATTAACTGCATACTGACAAGTGTGTGAAACAATGGCCTAATTAAGTGTGTAAATTAAAACCTTTAACTTAATTGATTGGCAATTGGACGTTATGATATCTTAATTGGCCTTAATTGTTATCTGGCGAACTGCTGCACTTCAAGGCATTCTTGAATTTATCATCTTCAGAGATATGATGATGCTCATGATGAGAATTATGGAGATAGCGAATTTATCATTTGTGTGATTGTGATAAGAATTCAGGTTTGATGTTATACAGCATGATATATATATGGATAGATAGATGGATAGATAGATAGATGGATAGGAAGAGAGATAAAGAGATAGATAGATACATAAATGCCTATATAGAGATAGATATATAGACACATTGTAGAGAGGTGGATGAACAGATAAGAGATAGAATAGATAGACAGAAGATAGATAGATAGATAGATAGATAGATAGATAGATAGATAGATAGATAGATAGATAGATAGATAGATAGATAGATAGATAGATAGATAGATAGATAGATAGACACTAACACAAAATGAGATATTCAACACAACAGAACTGTGAACCAACTCATAAAGATATCTTTTGAAAGGAAATGTCTAAAAAGTAGCCGAAAAAATAGTCAGAAAATACCTTTGGCATCACAGAGCATATAAGGTTACCAAATATTTATATTATTACCTAACCAAATGTGGTAGATCTTAAAAACCATTTAGACAGTTTATAAACAAACCCTCCTTGCTAGAAGACGCTTTATAAACACTACAAGTCAAGCGAAAACTTTTTGTAGTTAGCATCTGAAATCTGTGTTGCAGTCTTCATATTATGAAGGTCTTCTTACTTAGACTACTAAGGAAACAAGGAGAATCACATTTGCCTATCCTCATGAGGGAAACCCTTGAATGACATCATCAATATTTGTGTTCTTTGGTCTCAGGACACCTTGCTCATGTGAGAAATATTCACATGAGCTTCCAACAAATACTCATGTTTCCAAGAATTAGGTCCAGTGAATAAGTGGATCAAAGTAATTAATAGCAGCACAAGCATTGATAAGGAAAAAATGACAAGCTGCATCATTATAAGAGTATTTTTCTGAGGCTGACCTTGTTTTCATGAAATCCCAACTGGGCCTCTCACCTTCAGCACCTCTCAAGCTTGTCTGGCCATGTTAGTTGTGGCTGCCAAAACATTGGAGACATTATACAAATGTGTTTTTTCATATGTCATATACTGAATAGAACATTGATGCCCCCCCCCCCTTAGGTTTGCAGTGGTAACAGACAGGACAAGTGATTTCCCGCCGAAATTTTGCTATAATGAAAGCCCCATTTGGGGCCTCTTTGTTGTTGTCACATGAGCAGGACAGAAATGATCCAAGATTGAAGGTGACGTTTTTGCTGTCGAGTTCAACTTTTCAGAAGTTTTGCAAAGTTTAGGACAATGAATGGAGAACAGGTGAGTTATCTGTGATGGTTTATTGTGGGTTTATGTATTGCTGTAGCTTATACTCGCCAACACAGGTGATTTGTAACAGGGGATCTATGGAAAGGATGACTTTGACAGCTCTACATTTTGTCTCATCTCACATGCGAACTAGTCTAATGTTTGCTCTGATTCCTCAGCCTCCAGAAGTCCTACAGTAGAAATACACTTACTTGTGCGTAGATTAGCCCTTTTGCAATCTGAATATCACATTTTTCGCAATGTTTTGGGGCCGTTTTTTTGCCGATTTTCGAGCATTTTCAGCAACGGCAGCCCTTTGTTGCTTGTTTACATTCGTGACGCAACCAGACAAACAGCTTGCATTGACATGACATCACAAGAATGCACTGCAGCGCCTTGACTAAATTAGTTCCAGAAAACTTAGTGCCAGTGCAACTCCTCCAAGTTCCTGCATAGGTTTTATTCAGGCTATCAAAGTAGTGCTATATTGCAGTTTGCATGCAAGATGAGACAAACTTGACTCTTAGACTCACATCGATTGCCAACATCAAAAAATTTTGCACGACTGGACACTCATGGAAGGTACCTAGGATTATAGAGCAGGTTGGAATTAGTATGTTATGCTTTTTTCAGTGTTCAAAAATGTCGAGAAATGGCTGAATAAGACAATTTTGAAATAAGAAACATTTTAATTGTCAAAATGTTGTTGCACGACATTTTGCGTGACTGGACACTCATGGAAGGTAGCTGGAATTATAGAGCATGTTGGAATTAGTATATTTCGCTTTTTTCAGTGTTTTAAAATGTCAAGAAATGGCTGAATTAGACGATTTTGAAATCAGAAAAATTTGTTTGTCAAAACGTGGTTGTGCGAAGATGTGTGGTTAATTTTTCTTGATAGAACGCTCATGGGAGGTATCTACGATGATGGGGCATGTTGCATTTAGTGTATTTAGCTTTTTTCAGTGTTCAAAAATGTCAAGAAATGGCTAAATTGGATGATTTTGAAATGATGAAAATTTAATTTAAGAACTTGGTTGTGCGATGCCTTGAGCGTAAGTTCGCTTGATCAAACATTCATGGGACATATCTAGGATGATGGGGCATTTCATGTTTAGTTTATTTTGCTTTCAATGTGTCTAAATATGTCAAGAAATTGCTGAATTAGACAATTTCGAAATTATGAAAGTATAATTTTAGAAACTTTGTTGAGTGAAGACTTCAGCATAAGTTTGCTTGATCTAACATTCATGGGACTTATCTAGGATGATGGGGCATGTTGTATTCAGTTTATATAGCTTTTCTTTCTCAGTGTTTAAAAATGTCAAGAAATGGCTAAATTCAACAATATTGATATTATGGAAATTTAAAATGAAAAACTTGGTTGTGCGACGCCTTGAGCGTAAGTTTGCTTGATCGAACATTCATGGGACGTATGTAGGATGATGGCACATGTCGTATTTTGTGTATTAAGCTTTTTAATGTGTTTAAAAATGTCAAGAAATGTCTGAATTAGACAATTTTGAAATTAGGAAAATTTGATTGTCAAAACCAGGGCTTTGGAGTCGGGTTATAATTGAACCGACTCCGACTCCCGACTCCTTTGACTTTCTGAAAAGCGACACCGACTCCGACTCCTTTGGTCTCCTGAATTACGACTCCGACTCCCGACTCCGCATATCGGCATTTTTGCACATTAATATTACGTGATTAACAGAGAAGAAAAGTCATTCTACAAAGTTTTCATAGGATTTTGTACATGAATTCTTGCTAAGGAAGTTTTATGTAAACTTTGGGTTTCATTTCACATTTTTGAAACTGTGTTTTTGTAAATTATATTAATTATTTTAGGAGTCAGGAGTCACCACTTCAATTTTCGACTCCGACTCCGAAAATCAAAGTTCGACTCCGACTCTGCCCAAAAACCTCTGACTCCACGACTCCGACTCCAAAGCCCTGGTCAAAACGTGCTTGTGCAAAGACGTGTGGTTAATTTTGCTTGATAGAACGCTCATAGGAGTTATCTACGATTATGGGGCATGTTGTATTTAGTGTGTTTAGCTTTTTCCAGTGTTTACAAATGTCAAGAAATGGCTAAATTGGACGAAAAAAAATTATGAAAATTTAATTTTAAAAATTTGTTTGTGCGACGCCTTGTATAATTTTGCTTCATTGAACATTCATGGGACATATCTAGGATGATATGGCATTTCACATAAATTTAGTTTATTTAATGTGTTTAAAAATGTCAAGAAATGGCTAAATTGGACAATTTTGAAATTGTGAAAATTTAATTTTAGAAACTTGGTTGTACGGTGACTTGAGTGCAATTAGCTTGATCGAACGTTCATGTGATGTATCTAGGGTGATGAGGCCAATTGGATTTAGTTTATTTTGCTTTTTTTTGCTTAAAATGTCAAAAAATGGCTGCATCGGACGATTTTGAGATTATCAATGTCAAAACGTGGGTTGTGGTAGGCCCTTGAAGATTTGTGTGTGTTTTCCTTGATTGAACACTCATTGGACGTAGGCTTACCTAGGATGATAGGCAGGTCAGAATTAGTTTATTTAGTTTTTTTATTTTGTGTTTAGTTTATTTAGTTTTTTTATTTTGTGTTTGAATATGTCAATAAGTGTTGGAGTTGAGTTATATTGAAATTCTGAAAATTTCATTGTCAAAAATTTGTCTTTCAAGCATGAGGTCAAGGTTGTACACTCGTGAGAGGTCTGTAGTGTGACAGGACAGGTTGGAATTAATTTATTTTGGCATTTTGGGTGTTTGAATATTTCATGAAGTGGCTGAGTTTGGCGTGTGTTCTTGATGGAGGTTCGTAGATTTATAGGGCAGGTAGGAATTCCTAATTAGTATATATATTTATTTTTTTTAAGTGCTTTAATCTGTGAAGAAATAGCCAAGTTTGGCAATTTGGTAATTTTTCCAGTCAGCGGTCATCCAAAACAAGCAAAATTTACCAAAATTGCTTTCTTCTTTAGCACAAGTTCATGGACTGTGATATTGAAAATGCCACATCTGATATAAAAGAAGAAATGCTTTAAAGTACATGATGTATGGCCCAAGCAGCTATTGTTAGTTCAACCAGTAAAGACTATTGAATAAAGGGCAATAATAAAGGGCAAGACGCCGCGAGAGTAATATAAATCTGCAAATTATTTTTTACTAAGATATGCAACATGACCTACTACTTTATGAGGTTTCACAAAGTGTTTCTTTTTTTTTTTTAATAAAACTATACAAATCTTCAAATCAAGGTTTACCAAGCTATTTCAATTTTAATTTCAATTGCAAAAAGTCAATGCACTGTCAATTGCACAGGCCAATGGACTCTCCTCCCTGTCTTTTCAATTCCAAACATCTTGCAACTTTAAATTTTTACATTTAAGTTTCATATTTGCAGTATTTTAATTCCAGGCCAAGCAAGACAAGCAGATGGAGACATTGGAGAGAACCATGCTGATTGCCATGGAGGTGTCAGATCTCATTTTTATTGTGAAACCACACCCTTCGATCAATACAGTAAGTAGGAAAAGAGATTTTCCACTCTCAATTCCAAGACATTATATTAATAATTATGTACTAGGCGTATTGCATACATGTTACATGGATACATATTGTGTGACCTAATTAATGACCCAACCCTGTTTTGGTCCATGAAATGTCCAATTGGTCTATGAAACTGTGAAATTGTATAAATATCAAGACAGTGATTAATTTTGTATCTGAATCTCTGCACATGAAAATGCTGTAATTTGACGGTACCAAGAATACATAAATCTTTCCTAGATGTACATTGTACAGTAGATTGTTTTTCATATAAAATGACGTTTGGGTGGACTCAACTATCACTAAAATGCAGATCAAATAGTTGAATACATTGCAATAAAAGTCGACTATTGTTAAAAAATTTATTTTGATATCATATTGTTGAAGATTAAATTATTTCCAGCACTTATTTTTATTTGCATATTTTTATTATGTTTGCCTTCTTTTTTTGCAGTGACCAGATGTGAAGTTATTTGGACTGTCGCAATTGCTTACCACAGATGTAAGCCTTTGACTGAACATGTGCGGCTGTAGCAATTGCTTCGAGATGGAATGTTTTGGTCCATCAAATACTTCTTAAGATAATCTCGAACAGTCGTGAGAGATCTCTGGGAGAGTGTAGAGGTTTGTATCGATAAATTAGTTAATTAAATTTTCAGACACTCTTGTTACTTTGGTATGTATATATTATATAATATATTACATGTTGTGCTTCCCATGACAAATTCTGGTGCTGATGAGTGGTAAAACTCAAGTCCCTCCCAATAGGCCAGACAAAAATGAATGAAAGCTTCTTGAATCTTCCCCATAACATTTCTAAAGTTTTTTCAGTAATTACTCTGACTCCTTAGGTTTCCTGAATTTCAACTCCGACTCCCGACTCCTCTTTTCAGCAATATTTGGAAAAAAATATGAATAATTCCACAATGTTTCCGAGGGGTTTTTGTAAATAAAAATTAATTTTGTGTGTTGGAACCATAAATTCTATACAGTTTACATTATTCTATAATGTGTTTTTATCAATCCTTAAAAATAATTTTCAGGATTCAGGAGCCACCTGAGAAATTTTCGACTCCGAATCAACCTAGAAACCAAAGTTGGATTCGTACTCCAACTGCAAGACTCCGACTTCAAAGCCCTGCAAGGATGACATTCAAACATAATGCTCAAGATGTACTGCCCAGGGTATTGTGGTGCGTTTGTGTATTGACCTCTGAATGGCGGTAGCCCCACATTGTGTGTTGGGCAGTGTACCAAAACTATGACCTGACATTTATGGAATTTGGTAGCAATGTTTTTAAAACATTTTTCAGTTTCAAGAGTAGAACTAAAAAATGTCAAAAATGTTGTGACCAATGCGTTTTGTTATGGTTTTTGTTTTAGATGTGCTGTTTGGTATCTAAAATGCTTTAAGGAAAATTGAAATGTGTACAGAAAAATTATCAATTTTCAATGCTGCCTGATTCAGTAAATATTGGCGTCAGACTTTGCAGAAAAAAAAAAACTATATAGATTGTCAATCTGAAAATCCAAAAAGTTTGAAATTCGACTTTAAAAAAATGATTTTTACCCGTAGTACAATCATAGTGGTGATTAACTGTACACTTATTTGCCATGGTAAGTTAAGAAACTTTGAACTCTTTTCATGGAAATTCAGATTGCTTATTGTAAATTTTCATGATAATATATTCATATAATATTATATTGAGTTTTTTTTTTCCAGTCGTAAAGATCACACAGATCGATTGAGCAATCGACCCAAAAAACAACTCCCTGCGATTTTGCGTTGAGACCCTAGATTCAATTGAAAATACTTTTGCATATAACTTTTCTGGTTTTCAGTTGTAGTTACATTGTATTAGAAAATATCTGCCAAATGTGTCAAACACCAACTCCTATAATGCGGCACATAAAAACCACTTCTCACCGTAAAAACTGTCACCTGGATGTCCACTGTATAGGCCTCTGGTGTGAACAATTAAAATTAATGTTAACTGAAAATGATCTACTAAATGCCTTGTTTTTGATTTGGATGAGGACATAAAAATGTTTGGTAACAATAGCATGTGAATTTCATCAAATTTTTTGTATATATATTTCATTTATCAAACTAGAACAGGTGGATTGGTGGCTTATACAATATGTCGGAATTATATAAATTGAAAAAGATCTATAATATATCCTAGCTATTAATATCATGGAGAGATTTTAATTCATTGTTTGGCCTTTCTATGGCATAGGCTGGCGTCTCTGGTTCTAATGCGAGTCCGTCTTTTGACAATCAATGACAATTATTCATAATTTCATTAAATGAAAATGTCAACCACAAAAATTTGGCATGTGAATTTCATTGAAGAGTTGGTTATCACATTTAATATCTGAATCTTTTGATCACAGTTTTGATTATCTGCAATAAAAATTTCACAAACATGGTGTCTGCCAATCCTTGAAAAGTTAGAAATTTGGTTTCCAAAAAGCTGCAGACAAACTGAGAAAGGTCCTCATGAAATTGGATGGAAGTATCTTCTCTGGGCTTGTAGTCTTTTCTTGGGTTTATTGGTGCTCTTTGACTGTTGATTCTGTTGTGAATTCAGGTTAATTTCGGAATCTTTTAAGCTGCTATTGGTTTATCAATGTCTATGAATACCAAGTGTTAGTTCAACACCGATTTGGAGGTTTCTAACATGCATTTTTGTCAGATCCCGACCGGATACTTTGGAATTCTAGGCCTATACAAGCTATGGCTGGTTTCAAAAAATGTCCCAAATGGCATGTAACTCTCATCAAAGCCATTGATGCTTTTACGTTATGTTATGCACATTTTTATGTGACTCTTACTTCTCTGTCAATTTGGAATTACTCGTATTGTTTGCACTCCATGTTTGTCTTTTTGATGAAACTTCATTTTATCTAGCTAGTAATTGCGCTTCCCATAAAAGCATGGTTACCTGTGATTCTATAATGGAATGATAACATGCATCTATATGACAAGAGTGGAACTAATTTGATCAGCAAGGGGTAATTTGTATGCTTGGCATTAGTTATTGAAACTGTCCTGCCGACCTATGCTGCGGCATTATATATTATATTATGACATGGCTTGTTTCGTAATTGAGAGGTTTCTCCCTGCCTGTCTATACCATTTATGTTTCTCTGAGGCTTTCAAAAGACGGCCGGTACCAGTTGTTGTCCCGCAGAAATAATTTAGTGAAATTTTGTATGTATTTTTGATTTTAGTCTGCATTGATGGTTTACCAATCGATGACAATTTTATGTGTCCCAAGTCAGTGTTTCACAACAAAAGTTAATCATGACTGGATGAACATTAGCATGTGAATTTCAATGAAAGCATTTCCAAATATAACTTTCCCTACACGTCTGATTCTAATCCATCATTTGGCAAGCAGAATCTTCTCCACTTATGATCCGAAATTGTCAAACAATCATATTTGGCATGTGAATTTCATTGAAAGGATGTCCAAATATAATTTTTCTTTCACTTTTGCTTCTAATCCATCATTTTGCAAGCAAAATCTCCACAACCTACCCTCCGAAAATGTCAAAAAACAATATTTGGCATATGAATTTCATTGAAAGGGTTTCCAAATATAATTTTTCCTACACTTTCGCTTCTAATCCATCATTTGACAAGCAAACTATTCACCACTTATGGTCCGCAATTGTCAAACAATCATATTTGGCATGTGAATTTCATTGAAAGGGTATCCAAATATATTTTTTCCTACACTTTTGCTTCTAATCCATCATTTTGAAGAGCTGAATCTCAAAAACTTATGGTCTGAAAATGTCAAACAACAGTATTTGGCATGTGTTTTTCTTTGATGGGGTTTTCAAATACAATTTTTCTTACACTTTTGCTTCTCATCCATTATTTGAAAACCAAATTTTTTAGCCCTTATATCAGGAAAATTTCAAAACAATATTTGGCATGTGAATTTTATTGAAAGGTTTCTACGATATTTAATTCACATATCTTGATCATTTTCTCAGTTGATCATTTCTCAAATCATGTCAAAAAACCATCATTTCAATATCTCATGTTGTCTGTCCATTCCGCTACTAAAGGAGTTGCAAGGTGTTTTAATTAGTATTACACGTTATCATTTCATTGTGTTGAATTTCTATGGTCTTTCTATGATAATTTTTTCTGCCAATGAAGTGACATACATTGTTGGCCATCTCCTGTCAACTCTAATTTCATGAAGTGAACCTTTTAATAATATATATTTGCCGTGTGAATCTCATTTACAGAATGTATTCTGCATATTCACTTCTAATCTGCATTCACCACTTACATGGTTTTGAAAATATGCCTTCTTAAATCTATACATCTCTGGTTCTCAATCCAACCTTTTCACAAAGCTGCGTATTCACCGGTTAATGACCCAAAAATATCCAACACCAACATTTGCTTATGTCTTTCATTGAATTTGACTAACACAGTTTTCACTGCTTCATGAACTGCAAATGTCAGCTGCCACATTCACCATGTTCATTTCATGGAAAGGTTTTGTATAATAGTTCTTCACCATGCAAAATATCCCTATGCCGCATAACAAAGCTGACTACAATTCTTTTTTTTAAAAGAATTTCTTGTTAAGAATCTGACTGACACTAATTTAAACTCCCAAGTCAATTATCTAAATTGAAATCTAGAAAATTTTATCTTAATTTGTCATTGGAAAGTGGTGCTGCTCATTCTTTGTTTATTAAACTCCAGAGAAAACTTTATAAAACTTTATACACCTTGTCAATCAAGAATTGGAAAGTAAAATGGAGATTTGGTAATTATACAATTTCGTGGGAAATCTGTTTGAAAGTGAATAGATAGATAGATAGATAGATAGATAGATAGATAGATAGATAGATAGATAGATAGATAGATAGACAGATAGAGAGATAGTCAGATATAATCTAGGATAGATAGATAGATAGATAAATGGATAGATAGATAGATAGATAGATAGATAGATAGATAGATAGATAGATAGATAGATAGATAGATAGATAGATAGATAGATAGAAAGTGAGGCATTACATGATGATTAGCACAGAAAGTATTTTAGTAATTTTACAGCCTATAGATAGACATCTCAGCTTATGTGATCGTCTAACAGTTGGGTTTTAAAACATTTCCAGGAGTGCTCTAACAGAACTCATCAAAATTTCATTCCTTGTGAGTGGACATTTTCGTGTCGTGGCCCACCTGACGCAACCGCACATGTTCAGTCAATTAGCAATTTCACGCCCAGTTAATTTGTGTTGTGAAAAGTTAAAATAGTGAGAGTCAGAAATATGGGGGGAGTTTAACTCATTCTAAAACCCCTCTGACCTCGTAATGGGGTCAGATTTTAACCCCACCATAGGCACAGAGGATTTGTTCACTTGGAAAATTGGTAATTGTCAGTTTCCAGTATTAAATTGGACTCTAGAAAATTGGACTTTTCTTAGAAAGTGGCTAAATCAGACCCAAAGCTTGAAAGTGTCAAAATATCCAAGTTTTGACAAAGCAGGATACTGCGGGTTGGGGCAGATAAGGATAAAGCAGTTGAACATGTCAAATAATATAAAGACCCAGAAAAAGACTACTGCTACAGTCAACTCTCTTATTTGGACTTTTTATGGAAAAATGATAGATTTTTTTCTGCTTCTCTCTTTACTCGCTTCTCCTTTCTTCTTCTCTTCTTCTTCTTCCGTCTTCTTCCGTCTTCTTCCGTCTTCTTCCGTCTTCTTCCGTCTTCTTCCGTCTTCTTCCTCCTTCTTCTTCCTCCTCATTCTTCTTCCTTCTTTTTTTCTTCCCTACCTCCCCTTTCTTCTCATTTCTCTACCATCTTCTGCTTTCTTCTCCTTCCTTCTTCTACATATTCTTCTTTTTTAACCGGCCAATGGCCGGTTAATAGAGGAGGGCTTAAGGTGAAATGGGACTCTTGTCCACTTGTCCACTTGTCCATGTGTAAACTTTCCACTTGTCCACTTTTCTTGTCAACACATTTTGAATTGCCCATTTTGACCTTAGTATTTCATTTAGATTTATGAAATTTGGTATAGGGATTCACTTAGGGGTCCCCCTCAGAAATTTTTGGAAAAATCCAAGATAGCTGCCAAAATGGCCGCCATATTTTGAATTGCCCACTGTGACTTTACTATTTCACTTAGATTTATGAAATTTGGTACAGGGATTCACTTAGGGGTTCCCCTCAGAAATTTTTGGAAAAATCCAAGATGGCTGCCAAAATGGTCGCCATATTTTGAATTGCCCATTGTGACTTTACTATTTCACTTAGATTTATGAAATTTGGTATAGGGATTCACTTAGGGGTCCCCCTCAGAAATTTTTGGAAAAATCCAAGATAGCTGCCAAAATTGCCGCCATATTTTGAATTGCCCACTGCAACTTTATTATTTCACTTAGTATATATGAAATTTGGTATAGGGATTCACTTAGGGGTCCCCCTCAGAAATTTTTGGAAAAATCCAAGATGGCTGCCAAAATGGCCGCCATATTTTGAATTGCCCATTGCGAACTTAGTACTTCACTTAGATTTATGAGATTTGGTACAGGGATTCACTAGGGGGTTCCCCTCAAAATCTTTGGAAAAATGCAAGATGGCTGCCAAAATGGCCGCCATATTTTGAATTGCCCATTGTGACCTTAGTATTTCACTTAGATTTATGAAATTTGGTACAGGGATTCACTTGGGGGTTCCCCTCAAAATATTTTGGAAAAATCCAAGATGGCTGCCAAAATGGCCACCTTATTTTAAATTGCCCACTGTGACTTTAGTATTTCACTTGCAGTTCTGAAATTTGATATAGGCATTTGCTAAGGGGTTCCCCTCAAAGTTTAATGGCATGCAGCAAACACTATCAGTCTGGCTATCACTGCTCAATACAAAACAATCCATGTAATAATATATAAATCACCCTCTTCATGATTTCAATCCCGAATATACAATTGACAAAAGCCGGTTTTGAATCCATGGATTCTTGTTCTTTTCTACTGTGAGTCTCCCCCAACTTTACTATACTTTTGCAGTAACATGGAAACCTTTTGTTTAGCCTTTTCATAGAGTTCTGGTAGAGGATCATACAGCTTATTTGAGCCTAATTTATCACTATCAATAAATCATCTTCAATGATTCATTTAAATACTGCACCTGTATACAATAAATACCCCCAGCCCCCTTCACCCCCACAGTGCAACATACAAAATCGACTGGTAACCTGATACTCTTAATCATTTGCTATACACAAGTGACTCATATGACCAGTCTAAGTAGATCTATACCCCCACAAGATTTCAGATTTAGGTCAAGGGGTGAAGATTTGAACCAAACCAAAGACTTCATAGTTTGCTAAGACATTTCATTTCCAAACAGTGAGAATGCTGGAGGGGCATGCTGCCTCAACTACATCCCCTGTAGAGAGGGTGATTACTGATTTTGTGGCAGCAACAGTATGAAAATTAAGGTTGAATGATGATATGATGCATAACAACTTTTCAGTAGTTTATTCATATGACCTATGATTCTGATATTGCATGTGGCGTCGAAGTGACATACAGGTTGAGTGCTCCCAGAACTTGACCAGAAAGGGTGTGCACAGCAAAGAGGCCACACACTTGGCCCAGTGGCAGATCCAGACAGGGTAGTCTAGGAGGTGCCCGGACATCGTTTTTCCATTTATGGGCTCCGCGTTGATGTAATTTCGATTTCGGCATTCGCGTGCCTGGGTTGCTAAATATTTTCTTCAAAAATGCCATTTCCATCTCAGTGGTCTAGGGGGAGGGGGCGGGCGTGGTCTAGGTGGAGGGGGCCCGTCCCCCTAGCCCCCCCCCTGGATCTTCCACTGCTTGCTCGCACTGGGTTACATGTCTTAACACCAAAAAATCTTTGATAAGATAAAAGTTGGGTATATTGAATGAAATTAGGAGGGGAGGGGGTAGGGTGCTAGAATAGATTGTGAATTTGTAAAATTTCAGCCCAGTTAGACCTTGTAGAGTGGTTGGAAATTTGGAGTATATAGTCAGATTGCAAAGATTATCATGAGGGCAGGGGGGCTTTACTTATTGTGGATTTGATTGATTGAATTATCGGAGTATTACACAAATCCCAGCTATCTGATCATAATTGTTATTTTATTGAATTGGATTATTAAAGCAGAATTTCTTGAGCAGGTGTCATAGATAGATAGATAGATAGATAGAGATAGATAGATAGATAGATAGATAGATAGATAGATAGATAGATAGATAGATAGATAAAGGAAGAGTTTATGGCTCATATCAAATTCGTTGATTCATCACAGGCCTACTTGAAACAAAAAAAAAAGAACAACTTTTAATATTCTGAAATTGATATTCCGTAACATTAAAACATTCATTTGACATTGTTGACATGGCGGGAGCAATTTAAAGTTGGCAAGTGAAGCAGGCCTGTAGCATGTATACCCAGCAGATTACACAGTGTTCAAGTCATGTTCACTTTAATTCTGCATCTGACATTGCTGGTCATGTTCCAGGAATTAAAATGGCCATCCAGACAATGTCAACTTGACTGTGAAATATATGGAGTATAATTTCGGAGTAATAAAGAAGATTACTCGGAGTAGTCTTATTTCAAAGTGGATTAAAATTACCAAGAATTAACCAAAGACAACAGGCATGAAACGTGTTGGGTCATATCTGTGTGAATGTTTGACATGATGGTGGACAATATAGACATATACCACTATGATATAGATATAGACATATTTTTAGAGTCTGTAAATATATGCAGAAAGAGTGGACCGTTGAACTGTAAATGGCACTTTGTGAGTCATCATACTGATAATTTGTCATGATCATACCCAATACTTTCAATGTCAATTTGATTTACGGAGACTTATCCCGCTTGTTGGTGACATGCAAATGAAAGGATTGTGCGTCTGTTTTTTTCTCGAAAATCGGTTACGACAATTCAAATGGCATTCTCTTGATCATGACTAATCTGACCCCATACATGTTTCCCATGTCAAATGTAGAAAAGATGACACTTTGTCGGCTATCGTGAGTCACAAAGTGCTTTTTCACTGTGAACTGGTCCTCTCTTTTTGCATACGTAACGGATAGGCTGTAATCACGGACAAATGTTGATGTTCCTTGGTCTGGATGTCTTTCGCAATGTAAACCTGCCCTACTAACCTCTGGGACCAAGGTTCGACTCCTATAGCCTGGGCTACCCATATTAGACTGATGTTTCATCCTGTGCCAATAGTGTAGGCCTACCTGCCTATCTTGAAACATAAATAAGGCATGTGAAGCCGAACCACTACCTTCCTACCTGTCTATATTCACATATTAGCATGGTTTATATATGTTCAGCAAATCCTTTTTAAAAAATCAATTGTTCGAGTGATTTTAATGTCTTGGGTATGGTCATCCTGAACTTAGCCTATGCAAATGACCCAAAACCACCCATTTTCCAAACTTTCTGTTGCCATGGAAACGACACGTGTAGGTCTGATTGTCTCGTGAACTTGTTCTAAGAACTTTTGATAAGAGCATGACTTCAAACTGGGGTTTTATATTGTAGTCAATGACTATTCATTGAGAGCACTTGACTACCCAAGTAGTCGGACAAAAGTAGTCTGTAATACATTAAAGACTACTGAAAATACAGAAAGGCTATTCTTGTATTGGCCTTAAAAAGTTTGAGACCTCTCCTAAGGTATAGAAACCCCAGAACAAAGTCATGCAAGAGGTGAACCAAGTGGCTTTAAGAAAACTAACAAAAAAGGCCTTAGTATTTCACGTAATTGAAATCAAATTGGCATTGGTCAGGTGTTCGAATGTCAAGGATGTTTTTAACAAATCTTTTTATGTTTTAACTGATTGTAAGATTTGAAACTATCCTATTTTAATTGGAAATTTTAAAAGAAGCAAAGACTAGCAGCATCATTTCATGATTCCTTTGTCATCATAATATTATTATAATCCAACTTTGGGATAGTGCATGTTGCTTGTGCATGTTTTCTTTTGTGTTCTATTTATCTTGTTTTCCTGTTCACCTACTTCCCTCTATTTCCTTATTATTTCAATTTTCCATTTCTCCCTCTTTTTCTCTACCTTCCTTCGGGACAGGGGAGGATCCAGAAAATTCCGGTGGGGGGGGTCTATCGGGCTATTGCGTCGCGGAACGCGTAATTCGCGACATAACGCGACAGTGCGCGGATAAAATTAACATGTAAAAAAATATAAATTTTGTAAATTGTTTAATCAAATCCTGGCATTATCTTGCAGGATGCTTCCGACATTCCTGTGTCCACAGACAGTCGCCTGGACTGACTGTAAAGTATGTTTAAAATTACTTATTTATACTGAATATTCATCTACACTGTATCTATAACGGAGGACAGTCAAATTCCACTCACTTCCCCTCCACCCATCATTCCATCCTCACCTATTCATCAACACCCCATCATTGTCCATAATATTAACCCCACTTTAACCTCCATCTTTTTGACCCTGTGCCAATTCTTGTCAACATTCAGCAACCTCTAGCTGCCGTTGCCATGGAAACTAACGACGCCATGACACAAAGATGGCCGCCAAAAGCCCTTTTGATAATGTTGTCAACAAACACAGACAATAGAATTAATTGTATAGAGCAGGGCACTAAGTGATAACCAAACAGAGTTCAATGTTGGCTCACACTTATTTAATAGCCATGTGCATCCAATGTCAATACCAGTATGAGCCATAGAGCACCTGCCTGCCGTTGTAAAAGTCTAAAAAGAGGTGTGGGGAGTACTGGATCAAAAGTGAGATAGAGGAGGTTGTATTTGAAAAGGATGAATAATCATGAACTTCTCTTAATTTGTTGATTTTGTATGTGTTCTGACTTTTAAAAATGTTTTAAAAGCACATGACACAAAAAAGGTTTCTTTTGACATCTCTGGGCTTCTGATCAGTGATCACTTGTCGCGCGTTCGATTTGTCGCGCGTTCGATTTCATCTCTGTCTGTTTCCAGCATAGGTCCTATGCTGGACAGCAGGTTCATTCATCCTTCACTCAATTGCTGTGCCCTACTCCTGTCCTAATTAGTTTACCTCAGCGCATAAATAAATACAGGACGTAAATCATTTATCGGTCCAATCCTCCACATAATGTAATAGAGTAAAGCTTGAAGAATATTTATGTTTTCAAACTGAACAGAAGGCATGCACAGTACTTTAAAGCTCACATAATCAGATAATAGAAAGTGAAATTATATTTGTTTTTTGCAAATTGAAAATTTTGAACTGGTTCAACCGAACAGTTTTAATTTCCCTGGTGTATTTTCAATTACATATTGTAGGCCTAAAGTGCACTTACAGAAGATAACATAGGCTGACTTTTACATCCAAGCTGATGAAGCTGCTTTAAAGAATGTCCACTTCACCAAGCCTTACCTGTATATATTTGACCACCAACCATATTTCTGCAGGGCAGTTGGTTAACTTGGTTGAGTGTCAACCTCTATGCCCTGTCTGAGTGTGAAAATAGGGGCCCTACCATAATGTAGAGTAAGACACAAAATTATAGAAATTATTTCTTGGTATATTTTTGCAAAACTTTTTCACCTGCTTGCTACCAGCATATAAGGTAATTGCTGCAAAGTATGACAATTGCCCCCATAGTGGGGCATTAAGGGGCCTACTTAACTAACCCCTACCCTTAGCCATGTGTCAAATTTGTGAAGCTGGATTTTTCCCAATTTTGCAGTGAAAATTGCCCCTATTCTGCGTTTGATGTCCAGTGAAGAGCAGGTTCAGGAAAAGTTTTATTTCGCCATGGATCTATAAGATTTCACTGACTAGAATGAGTCTTGTCCTAAATTTACTATCAGAAAGTGATAATTGACAAAAATTTAATCTTTCTCCTTCTTAGAAACAATATAAAGTTTAGAAAAACATGTGTGTTTCTGATAATTTTCTTGTTCAAAAATGTCTGGTTTCTCTTCAATTTACAGAATTAACAGGAAAGTTAACAGATTCGCAGAAATATTAAGTTAAAACGAATTAAATAGGCCTACTGTATCAATCTATGCCTGGGGCCCAGCTGTGAAGCATTGCAACCTCTCTAGGACCCAGGTTTGATTTCAGCCAATGTTGAACGGATGTTTCACCCTGTGCCAAAAGTGCACTTCACCTCATTGCCATAATGGCACCCTGCCTGGTCAGTGCATAAATAAAATAATTTTATACTCACCTGTGGACTTACATTGAACAATTTTTACCCCATAGAATTCAATCACATACCAATGAAACTCTGAAGCACCAATGGAAACAAAAGCCCTTTACAAAAGCTTTCCAAGAACAAAAATATAGTTATGAAAATAAACAAAACAAAAAAAGCAACAACTAGTTGTCAGTGGAAAAGGTGTAGCCTATACTTTATTGGGGTATCAGTTTCTGGTGCTTAGCTGGGGCAGGTATCAGGCCCCAGGTGGCAGGGAGATAATGAGACAGTACATAGTATACTGGACTGCCACCTAGCGGGGGGTGCAGGTAATCACGACTTAAATTGCCCTGATAACAGGATCCTATAATTTTCAGTCTTTTGCTCAAATATACTGGATGGGGTGAATGGGGGTGATTCATTGCTTGTAGTCCAGTTAAAGATTATAAGTTAAGAGGTTTTTCTAATAACTAGAAAACTGGTTTGAGGAAATTCAAAATAATGAAACTGTATTGACAATGAGGAGGAAATATGATAGATAGATAGATAGATAGATAGATAGATAGATAGATAGATAGATAGATAGATAGATAGCTAGATAGATAGATAGATAGATAAATAGATAGATAGATAGACCGAGGTTGGACAGCAGTCTCAGTCATCCTTCACCTCATCACTGTGTCCTCTCCTTCCAATTTAGATAGGCCTATATGTACACGATTTTGAAGTAATTACCAATTTCATTATAATTACCAACAAATGCAGATGAGTTATAAACAAACAAATGAAGTACCTGTTCACTGATTACATTGTATTCCCTGGAGTTTTGCCTTAATTGAATGTTGACCATCAATTTAGCTCTGTCTCTTCTACTGACATATGGACAGGGTATTACCTTACACCGGACACCTTCAATTGAAAATTTAATGATCTGTGAAATTTCGGTGCCTTTCATCTGGGGAGGTTTACAGTCGACAGCTGTCATAACAAGTAAATTGTGATTGATTCTGGACAGGTATGATATCTGAGTATTTGGTGCCTTTGTCTATAATAACGGCCTATCTATCTGTCTATCTTTCTATCTATCTGTCTATCTATCTATCTATCTATCTATCTATCTATCTATCTATCTATCTATCTATCTATCTATCTATCTATCTGTCTGTCTATCTGTCTATCTATTAATCTATTAATCTATCTAACTGTCTATAAAACTCACTCAAATTTCTATTGAGCTATTGGAAAAAGGTAAAAATTGCCTTGATAAATGTGTAAATTGGTTCACCATTCTTAGAGATAATTGACCTGTCTGATTAACTGTGACTCTGAGGATGTCATTGATGCTGCCACTGTTACCATAGATACTCATAAAGATACTGGATTACTTGTTATTTGCAGTATTACCAGGTAAAACTCACCAAAATTAAAGTGCGATTAGAATCTTAAGATAGTGATATATTGTTGTTTTTCTTTATTTTGCCAATTAGTTAAAACTATAGTATGGTATTTCCAAAATGACAGATTTAGGTTTGATTCAATCAATTTACACCTATGTATCTCTGGATGTGAAATTACTATGACCAACTATTGATTCTATCATGTAGTTGTGAAACCTCATTGCAAGGGAACAACATTTTCCAAAAACAGCTTCCTAATTATAAGTACCACCTCAGACACCATGACCATTATTCACACAGCAATAAACCAAATCTCAGTGCAACAAACGTTACCATGGCTACTGTGGCCTCTGGTTACCATAGTAACGAAGCATGTCCTTAGATAAGACGGCGACAAGCCTCATTAAAGGCAAGAAATTGATACTGCAGGGTTCATTAGTATGGGAACCCCAGATAAAGTCTAATTGAAGTCAGACTGTGCTTAGGACATCCACTCACATCATGATCATTGAGATAGATGAAGAGGGAAAGATATCTGATGGGGGCAAGGTCTGGTGAATACAAGTCTGGAGAAGGATTATCTATCTATCGACTATCGGAAAGGAAGATGGCTAGATAGATGATAGATGGCTAGATAGATAGATAGATAGATAGATAGGTAGATGACTAGATAGATAAATAAATAAATAGATAGATAGATAAAATTCTGGTGGCGGGGGTCTATCAGGCTATCGCGTTCGGAACGCATAATTCGCGACATAATGCGACTGCGCACTAATAAAATTAACATGTAAAAATATATAAATTTTGTTGGGGGGGGGGAGATGCATCCCCCATCCCCTGCGTCCGTCCCTGATAGATAGATAGATCATCAGTTTACTGTGAACCAAGCTGCATTACTTTTGCAGCAGTTACCCTTAGTATGCTGCAAAAAGAAGTTTTCTGCCGTGAAATGGCACTTTTTAAAATTCAAAAACAAAAAGTTTCGGTCTCCAAACCCTCCATGATGAATAATTGGAAGTCTAGACCCTACCCACAACAGTGGCTCAATTCGCCACTTGCAGAGAGGGCCATTAAGATAAACAAGACTTTACCATATTTGCCAAATTGTCCACTAGGCTATTTTAAATTAAATCACAGAAATTGAACATTTACATTTAAAACGGCATTATTAAGATAGTGGTAGTTAAAAAAAATATTTCAAGTATATGATGCTTTAGAACATGATGATCAAAGTATCATTAAGAAGAAAAAAGGCGATAGTTTAATGTATGACAAATAAAGTTTTACTTGCAGAGACACTTCCAACATATGATCATGGCTGGGATCTAGGCTATAAAGTACTAGATCAGCAAAGTAACTATGTCTAGTTTGTGGAAGCCTTGGAATTAAGTTTGGGTGAGGGGGGGGGGTATGTAATCAGATATTTAGGTCAGGGGTAAGATTGAGGCCAGTGTCTTGGTGTTTGTCGCACCCCTTGAAGGATGGATGAAGGAGGGGGGGGGTAAGTGTGAATATCTGAATTTTGCATGGAGGAAGTATTATGCTCATGAGGCAGAAGGATAGAGACAAGGGAAAACGTTGTTTGATTACCATTCAATTGACAATTTTTATTTAATTTTGATACAAGATCAGATATTGCAAATTGCCAATGTATTTTCCTGAAAGTGGGCTCATTAAAATATCTGTAATTCACTGACCCTGCTGTGACTGCTGAGTGGAGCAATCTTTTATATAAACTCAGATAAATATTGTCAACAAAAAAGGATTTAGCACCAACACAAAGTCTGAGTCAGGATCAAGAAGCACTTCCATCCCCCCAAACTTCTCTGCACTTGTATGTCACACCAGAAACTTCTAGCCCACCCCCCTCCCAAACCAACCCTCTTATAAATGGCCAGACTTGCCCCCAGCTATCTTTGGGGACATAGAACAATGTGAGAAATGCAGCAATGACACAGAATGACATGGATATGTATTGTCTATGTCTTTGAAGTGCTTTGAAGAGCCTATATAAAAGCATTCTGAAGAATATTAGAAGTAATAACTTGTCTGTTTTTATTTATCTGTTGCATTGGTTTATGTACTGTATGTTACATACATGTATGATAGTATAGAAAAAGTATACCAGAACGTTGTTTTAATGTAACATTGATATATTTTCTTTTTGCCCACCAACCCCATTCTTTTCTTTCCCTTTCTTTGATTCCTTCTTTCACCTCACTTTCCTCCTTTATTCCTTTCTTCCTTCCTTCCTTCCTTTCTTCCTTCCTTCCTTCCTTCCTTCCTTCCTTCCTTCCTTCCTTCCTACCTTTCTTCCTTCCTTCCGTGCTTCCTCCTTGCGTCCTTGCTTGCTTGCTTCCTTTCTTCCTTCCCTTCCTTCCAATGGTTCTTTGTTTCTCCTCTTTCCTCTGGTCCTCTTTGGCTTGTTTATCCATTCTCCTTATATTTCTTTCTTTCTTCTGTTCATCCTTTAATTCTTTCTTCCCTTTCTTTCTTTCTTCCCTTTCCTTCTTACTTTCTTTGTCCACCCCTTCCATCTTCCCTTACGCTTTCGAATGATATCACAGTTAATTGAATTTGGAATAAGATAATACATTCTTCATTCATATACCAATACATACCTTATTCCCCATGCACATACATTTTACATGACACATTATGGGCATTGGGCATACAGTAGGGGCCTACATGTATATCGGTACAATAAGTGCATGATGTATCAAAGTTCTTGTGAACATGCAGCAAGGTGCCTTATGATTGGTTCCCTGGGGTTGCTAGGCTACTTGAGGTCAGAGGTCAAATGTTGTTTTGAAAGATGAGAATTCTTTCCCCAGGAGGTGCTAACATTGGCGTCCCAAGGCAAGGGACCTTAGCTGGTCCCAACTCAACAATGCTCAAGACAGGCAACAAAGAGGTTTGCAAAACACGAAAAGGTGTTAGGCAGAAGCTGTGTGTAAAAAGATTTGGTATAGAATCATGACGTGCTGGTTACATTTTGATTCGATAGAAATCACTATCCACTGTAAAATTTGATAAATAGACTTATTTGACAGAGGGGCCTAACCATTACCTCAAATAATATCTTACGTACAAATTTCAAAAGTTCTTCAAAAAAATCTCTCTGCGATACAACTTCAAAAGCAATGGATGAAAAACAAGTGCTGTGGTGCAACTTAAAAAGTAATGAATTAAAAACTACTCATTATGGTGCTACTTTAAAAGTACTGGCGAAAAAACAGCTCCTTGTGGTGCTACTTTAAAAGTAATGGCTGAAAAACAGCTCCTTGTGGTGCAACTTCAAAAGTAGTGGATGAGAAACAGCTCCTTGTGGTGCAACTTCAAAAGTAGTGGATGAGAAACAGCTCCTTGTGGTGCAGTTTCAAAAGTAGTGGATGAAAAACAGCTCCTTGTGTTGCAAGTTTAAAAGTAATGGGTGAAAAACAGCTCCTTTTGATTCGACTTTAAAAGTAATGGATGAAAAAAACTGCTCCTTGTAGTGCACTTTGAAAGTAACAGAATAATGGAAAACTACTCTTTGTGGTGCACTTCGAAAGTAATGGATGAAAAACAGCTCCTTGTGGTGCAACTTTAAAGTAGTGGATGAAAAACAGCTCCTTGTCACGCAATTGAAAAAGTATAGGATTAAAACATCTTCTTTTGGTGTAATATTGAAAGTGATGGTGGAAAAAACTTCTCCTTGTGGTGCTACTTAAAAAGTGAAGGGCAAAAAACAGCTCCTTGTGGTGTAACTTAGAAATTAATGGATGAGAAACAGTTACTTGTGGTTCAACTAAAAAAGTAGATGATGAGAAAAAGTTTCTTGTGGTGCAACATTGATAGTAATGGATGAAAAACAGCTCCTTGTGGTGCAACTTTGAAAAGTAATGGATGGAAAAGTTTGAAAGTTTTGCAACAAGGAGATGGTTTTGCCACATTACTTTTTTAACATTTTGAAAATTTGGAGTCATATGTGAAATGCACCACTGCATGTGGCATGTCAGAATAATTACAAACAATTGAAAATGACACGTAATCTGACAAATCAGAAGGAGGCATTCACTACATGATCTAGATCTGAGTCATGTTGCTTCTTCTATATATAACAATTTAGATTTTGGAATATAGTATGACCAAGAGTAGAATATAGTCATAGCATGCATTTGATATCTTTGGGCAAAAGGTTTTCAGATCAAGGTCAAAGATCTTGGCCCAGGGGCATAGGTATTAGGTTCAAATTTCAGCTGTTCATTTATTCTCCAGGGTTGCCTTTATAGCCCAGAGATCATATCTGATTTAGAAGCCATTTTGTGGTTTGATTGACAGATGCAGCCCTTCATTGTGACACCTGTTGTAAAGGTTAAGAATTAGTTGTGAATGATACACAAGTTCTAGTATGAAAAAGCAGATCAGCGTATAGCGAGTGTGTGATTCAGGTGGTAAAATGACTCATCCCCAAGTCCGCATGGATCTGAAATCATAATCGTTGAATTGAAAATTGCGAAATTCATGTTTCCGGCGTACTTCTTGTATTATATATAAAGGAACATATCACTCTGAAAGTGACAGCATTAACTTTTATTTTTGATCTTTGATACTACCTTAAAAGTCTATCTATTCAACTTTGATGTCACCTCTTCTTCTCCATCCCTCCTCCAGCCACATCCCCAACATTTTGCGTGACCACTCCTACTGACATTGCCTTTGAGTGTGGCTAATAAAATGCCTTGAAGTCCTCCCTTATTTCCTATTAATCATCTTTTTTTACAGGCCTTTTCACGAAACTCCATCATGAACCTCCACGACGCCATTAATTGGGCCCTCACGTAACTTGCACCTACTCCCCCTGCTCTTCTGAGTGACCCCATGTATTTCAGAGGGAGGCACGGCCACTCAAACAACAGCCTGGCCTCGCCTGTCCTGTCCCTACACATTTTCGCGGACTTTGGCCAAATCACTAACTACCAAACACTTCAGTAAGTTTCCTGGCTGCAACAAAGAGTACACTCAATAAAAAGATTATCCTCAGGGGCGTCAGTTTCATTTTGGTGGGGCAAATTGTGGTCAAACTTTCGTAAAAGATGTCTGGGAAAAAATTAAAATTCTTTTGATTCAGAAACATGTATGCTTCGGCCAAAAAGTGGTGGGGCAAATGCCCCACCAGCCTCACCTACACTGACGCCACTGATTATCCTACACATACACTTAACAACATCTCTACTCAAATTGTCCATCTGTAGATATCTTGATAGATAGATACATTTGACAAATAATACATGGATACATATATAGCTAGAAAATTAATATAGATTAACAGATACACAGATAGACATACAGAGAGCTAATTACTCTTTCCCACCAATTAACATTGAAAATCCCCTCCCCCTATAATACAACATACAACTGAAGCCACTTTCTCATATTTGTGCTGCGATTTGAGCCCAACAGAGGACTAAAAAATCTCTGCAGTAATGGTCTCAACATCAACATGTTGCAGTCCACAGCTTGCAATTACGTCTACTCGCTCCACCTTCTTATCAATGATTTACTTCCGTACTTAACCCACCATAACAAATTCATCTTCAAAAGTGCCTGAAACATTCAATTTCCTTCAGTCATATTTTCTGTACTTCTCCTTTTTATGCAATTGTTTATTCTTCTTTTACACAGTCAAATGACTGCCTTTCATACATTGAATATTCAATAAACATGACACTTATGCTAACACAATAAGTCATACAAAAACTTTTAAGTCCTCCGCATATTTCACGGCCATGCCATTTACATATTAAATGCATGTATACACCAAACTCTTCATATGTCACAATTCTATTTCCAGCGGGTATTCTAGTACTACCTTAAATTCATATGATTAGGGAAAAGAAATATAATTATATTGATCTATAGAGACTCACCATGCACAGATAACATACGGATAAAATACACAAACTTACCTTTATCTTTACTACAGTGTGATTTTGGATCATGCTAGCTTGCATATTTTGACTTATGCCTTCAAAACCAGTTGCTTGAAGTGTCATAATATTTCAAACATGATAGTTCAAACATGTTCTTAGAACAAATTGAGGGTGTTGCTGCTTATTTTCCTTGTTCTGGGCTTGTTGTGCTTCCTTTTAAGATTGTTTGTCTATTTATTTGCATGTTTATTTGGTGTCCAAATAATTATGACAGTGTTTTTAACATAGTAAACACTGTCTTCCTGGGGCTTTCCTGTAGTAATATTGTAGTAGCATTAATTGTCCAAGAGCTATATTGACTCCTTATATTTTCCAGCATCTTCTGCTGAGGCAAAGTGTCAGATACTGAAGAGCATTTGTCTGTAGGCAAGATAACATCTCAATAAATATTTACATTCACTGTCAAAACAAAAATGGCGCCAAATACTCATGTAAATGAGTAGCAGGCTGAATTCTGATATTTTTGGAAGGCTTAATGTTTTGTTAAGGATTCTGGAAATTCAAAATGTATAAATATATATCTATAGATAGATAGATAGATATATTAGATAGATAGATACTGATAGATTGATTTGATTGATTGATTGATTGATTGACTTATTGACTGACTGACTGACTGATTGATTGAATGATTGATTTGTTATTTGGATAACTGCTAACCATTCTTTCTTTTGTCTTCCAGAAAAAAATCACATGGATTTTACTTTATGACAGAGGATATTTTGGAGGGAAATTCAAAATGGACCTTATTTACCAAACAACGGAATGGTGGCGACACCTTGTGTTGATCTCTCTATATTTACATTCAGGTATGTATGTATATAATACCGCTGACTAGTTCAATGAAAATATGCACATCTTTTCTTCCTTTCGTTCTTCATTTGCGGAGGGTTAACCGAAGAATGGTAGAGCTCTCAGCTCTGGTCTTTCAGTTACTGGGTGCTTTGTCAATAGTGGCTTCGTTGAGTCACCTGGACCTATGACAGTCCTATGTTACATTTGAAATACAGGGTGTAAAGCCCCAATCATCCGTTGTCCATCTTCCTTTTCCCATCTTTACAAAGGCAGGATGCCCTTTCCTTCCTTTCCTTTCCTCCACTAAACTCTTCACCTATTTCTATCTCTGCCTATTTGGCTGATTTATTTTCTTGTTGCTTTATCTCCAAAAAGACAAAAAATCTCCTTCTATAACTACCAGAATCAGTACACTATCTTTTTCCAGTAATGGCAATTCATCAAATAATGTTGCCATGGCAACAGAAAGTTTCTTTCTGGATGTCTGGGAAAGTGGAACACGAGTTCTTGCTTTTCATTTTTGCAATGTTGGGGGTGACATTTCCCTGGGCCACATGCAGTGTAGTATGCTGTGACAGTTTTGCAGCTCTGCTTAAAAATAGCACTGATAAAATGTCAAATTTGTTCAGAGTGAATCTAGTGATCTTAGTATTTTTAAAATGGAGTCATCCGTCTTGATTATGCTTATTCGCAGTCAACTCCAAAAACAGTGCCGTCAAAATATAACTTCTTGTATATAGCCTTGACTGCTCACAATATAAACTCCAGATGGCAGCAGTCATCCCATCAACAAGGTTATTTAAAAGTAAGCAAAAGTTGGAATATTTTCTGATTTACATTCATACAGCAGCATTCGCACCATCGGCTCATATACGATTCATCAAGATTTTAAGATCCAACAATTAACCAGCAATCGAAGACATTCCTTCAACACTCATGTCATGTAGATAGATAGATAGATAGATAGATAGATATGGTAAGTGCAGCCCTCTAAGCCCAGTTCTGGGCGCTCACGAGGGTTGATTGATGAGATGCGAGAGAGAGCAGGAGTCCTCAACATGTTACACATTTACCCCATGTGAGGGATCTTTTACTTGCCCAGCACAGACACTGATACAAGGGGCCGCCAATTTAACGTCTCATCCGAACGACATCCAGCTGGGATTTTGCTCATAAAGGTACTCTGAAAATTTCGGGTTCCCCAACCGGGAGTCGAACCCATGCAGGCAAGGACCTTCAGCGGAGCAGGCGGGAACCTTAACCACTACACCACCCAACTGCCCTTGTAATGTAAATGAATATTTCAATGCTACTTTTGACAACTCACTCTACCCTTTTCAAGTTGATGTGTCTATCAATCTGTCTATCTGTCTATTTCATTATATTCTGTCCTGTTCACTCCCATCTACTCACTTACTGTTAGACATAATAATGACAAAGATCATCATGCATCCTCTACAGCAGTTTGTCACACTTGTCTCGAATGCTGAAGATACAGCCAAAGACTAGTAGGGGTTTATCACACAAATATGGTAGAAATACAATAAGGGCAAAAACCATAGTTTAGATAGGGTTACATAAACAATGGCCTCTAGAATTGTCTTGAATGTTGTCTGCTTTTTTGGTATAACATTCTCAAAATTTGTCTAGAATGAGATCATGTTTCCAACTGACAAAGAGCAGTTAGTCCAAACAAAAGAGGAGATTTCTTGAAACATGATAGATGCTATTGAGCAGTGTTGAGAGTGTTGAGAGGAGATTTTCTTTCTTTAAATTCATGGTTACTTTTTGAATTTTCAGCAAGAACAACCGATAAATGATGGTGCTTCTTCTTATGGTCTTCCATAATAAAGTTTCATTCACACGTACCCTGAACGAAGTACAGCTCCTTTGACCTCAATGCCAATAAGGATCAGGGCACTCTACTGATATTTTCTTGGCCTACCTAGAAATATATTTTTTGAAAGGAAATTGATTTCCCAATATCAAATGCTTCCCACAGACTGAAAGGCATTTTGCGATAAAACAGTAACTAAAATTTGCCTAAAATGCTTGTCTAAAGTTTTCCGCTTATCAACAATTTTATTTGTAGCTTTAGATTTCTGAAGTACAGAATCGTGGACTTCGGAGACCAGAGAGCCAAAAAAATGTAAAACTCAGCTATCTGGAGTTAATTGGTAACCCTCTTCTAGTAATTGTCTGTTACTAGTGGTCTACTTACCTGCTATTTTCTTACACTCTTGACATCTGTTCCTGAGTTTCCCCTGTGTTATCCTGTTACAAGAAGTTATCAGTGTTTTTGTGTACAACAAACACTTACAGCCCCACAAGGAGTCCACTTGTATGTGGTTCTTCTTGAATACAGGTGTTGAGCAGGTGCTGACTTTTTTCTCTTGTTGAGAGATATTGGTTTTGCCTGGTTGTCAGTGTCTGACATTCATTACCTAATGCTCAAAGAACACAGGGACTTACAGGTTGCCAACAGGTGAAATTTAGGAAAGACTAAAAGGTTAATAAGTTTTGAATGTCACCCATTTTGTCATAAATGGTTGAGAGAAGAAACAAAGAAGCAATATGTGTGAAACCAATTTTAAAACAGATCTGAAGACTGAAGCTAAGCCCGGGAGGGAAGTTAAACAGTTGGTGTCATACTGACTTCCAATCACTGGGTCCAGGGTTAGAATATGGCTCTTGCCGGGCCCCCTTGGCCTATGTTGTACAGCAGTTTTATCATCCTTCATTTCATTGCTGTGTCCTCCTCTTGTCCTGATTAGCCTACCAAGTGCATACATTCAGGACACAAACCCCCAATCGTCCAAGTTGGACAGCAGTGTCAAAACTGTCAAACTTTCTTCCCCGCATTATTGTGCCCTCTTCTAGAGGTTCTTCCTGTCCTAATTAGCACGATTAGTATTTGGCCAGCCAAAGTACAGGATGTCAGCACCAATCATCCATGCCAGGGATGGACGCAGGGGGGGGGGAGATGGGGATGATGCATCCCCCCCCCCCCGCTGGACCAACATTTTATTATTTTTACATGTTAATTTTATCATCGCGCGCTCAGATTATGTCGTGAACTATGCGTTCCATGACGAGATAGCCCGATAGACCCCTGAACGGAATTTTCTGGATCCTCCCCTGATCCATCCATTCAGGTACTTGAACCATACTTAATTTAACCGGTGAACATGCCTGATTTATGAACCTGTTCATCTTGCAGAAATGGTGTACCACAAGGATCTCAATGCATCCAAATAGCTTCTTAGTAAAATCTTTGATCAGCGTTGGTGAATGTAGTTTGGTGCAGTCTTTCCTTCACCCTGTCCCGCACAGTGACCTGTTGGAGGATGTCTTTCATTGGAACCATATTGGACCAAGTAGTATGTACTGGGTAATTCTGAATTCCAAATTGAGGCAAGGGACTTAAGGACTTTTGATTAATTTCAGGTTTTTGTCAAGTGCAGCAGCGTTTCACCAGCGATGGACAACCACAAGACCACTCAGCTATAGAGGGCAGCACCGTGCGATTACGGTGTAAAATCATCGACGTTCAAGGTCCGGTACAATGGACAAAAGATGGCGTTGTGATGGGATACAACAGAGATATTCCCAGTTTCCCTAGATACTCCATGATTGGCAGTGAACAGCTTGGTAAGTCTTAGATTTATCATATTTTTAATGTAATAAAATTTGAATATATATTCCTGATTCAGTTATCCTGACCTTCTCCCTTTAACTTCCAGGAGAATATGATCTTCTTATCGCGAACGTACAACTCATGGACGACGGAAAATACGAGTGCCAAGCAGGACAAACTTTGACAGCGAAAGGACTGAGAAGTCGGCCGGCAACTTTGGATGTCCTGAGTGAGTAGAGATGAAGCTAACGATTGATTTTAGACTAAATGTTAATATAAGTACTTGCATATCATGTACATAATTGGGAAGTATGGATTTCTGTATTGTTTGGAAAATTGGAAGTCGGTTGAGTTGAGGAACTGCATGATTTATAAGAAGCTTCCAGGTCTGTTATCAGCTAAAACAGTGTATTGTCCGGTGACTTTCCTTCGTTACAACAGACTGCTGTTTGGAAGGTCCATAGTTTGGAAGGTCTATTGTTGCAAAGGTCTGTTATTATGACTTTTTACTCAGTTATTCTCAACAAGCCATTATTCTGCTGAAATTCCTTGGTAAATCTCAACGAAATCAGAAGTACCAAAAAATGTCATCTCGTGATCTGTTAAGAGCTTCTCATTTGTCGAAGTGAATTATCAGTTGACGTTGTTTATTTAATGACCATAGAGATATACAAGCAAATAGATTTATACCATCCACTTTCAGCAGAATGTCTTACAGCATTGTTCCATTAAAGAGCCTCTTTTCAAAAATATGTGGCTTTTCCAACGGATATGCACAATTTCACCAAGCGGGGGAGCTACCAGCTGGGGCATACTCCATCGAGTGAGGGGAGAAAATTTGTTTCTCAATCATATTTAGTAGACAATTGAGGACTTATTTTGTGACATTTTCACAGTTTAGGTTCCTTGGGTGATACTAGAAATAATTTGAGTGGAGTTAGAGCATCTTTTGGAAAACATTTTTTTGGAAAAGCCAAAATCTAAAATTTTTGAAAAGAGGGGTACGTGCACTCAGGGTCTGCTGGCTCAGACAAAAATAAAGCAATCAAGCTACAACTACACCATCACTATGTCGATATGCAGGCCTACAAATCGGTGAACTTTAATACAAATCGAAAAATAGGTCTTTGAGATATTCAAGTTTTCGTAAATGGGGACTAATTTTTGTTGAACTGTTCATTTTTGTCTGTCTAAATGTTGAACACAGTTTAAACTTATGTTCCTCAATTTGATTTTCTTTTAAAAGTATCATTGTGGTCTTTGATGTGGAGTGCTAAACTGTTTTTGACATCATGGGTCAAAGTAAGTCAGAAAAGTCAAACGAAAAACATGCTAGAAACCCAGAAAACATACTGTGATACATGAACTTGAGAAAAACAGAAAGAGAGAAAGAAAGCCTGGATCTACAAAAATTCTAGACAAAAAAAATACCCCTTGGGCTTCAGAAAAACCAAGATCTTGTCAGAAAAATCAGAAATGTAATGATACAGCCAAACAGATGTAGTGTTACATTAGGAAGATAGACAAAAGCAATTACTTGTGGGGAGATAATACTCTTAGAAGGAGCTGGTAATTGTCAGCTATTGAGAGATAAGAAAATATTAGATTTACCAATTCTGTTCTCTTAAAGTCAAGGTTCTTAATAATTCCATTTAAATTGATATTTTAAAGGAATGTCTTGATATATCACTTCAGCAAAGCGTAGATTTTCTGGGAGCTCGAATTGAAAATATGGGGCCATTCAAAACAGTGGTGAAACAATTGTTCCAAAACCTATGACAGAAATGAGATGTACAATAAATTTGGCGAAAATTTTGAAGTTTTTGTTAAGTTATAAACAGATAAATGAGTATAAATAATGAAAAAATACTATCACAATGGAGGAACAATGTGGGGTAGCTTCAGTGAGAGAATTTATTTCTGCTATGTGCAGGAGTTAGAGAATAAGCTTAAATGTAGCCCTTTGATCCTAAACCGAGTGACTTATTACTATCAATAAATTATGATCCAGTTCTACAGAGAGCCATCCTGACATCTTGTCAAGATGCAGAGAGCAAAAATATCCACAATATGTAATGCCTGATTTTATGCCTCATAATTTTTGTGGCCAAATAATAAGTGGCCCACAACCTGTCAGAGTTGATTCTCCTGAAGTTGAAATCTATGTGAGGTTGATTCCTTTGGGCTATCTTTGACCTATGGGGACTTTTCTTTTGCCTGCACCATACTTATTGGGGGGGGGGGCTTACTTCATCCTTTGGAGCTCGAATCCAGTTCTTCCAGTTCTTCCGGGTCACCTTGAACCATCTTGGACAGCATTTTCATCCTTCGCCTCATGACTGTGTCCTGCCGCGTCCTGTGCCGCTTTCCAAACTCGTCTACAAGTGCATGAAATTCCCATTAATACAGGACGTAAAGTCCTAATAACCCCTCATCTTGACCTGTGGGGCATTTCCCTTGCTTACATCTTGGGCATAGACCACCTTCAGATTTACATGGTACATGCTCTATTTCCCCCACTTCCTATGCTGTTGTTGTAACATTAGGGGTATTTTACAGATAAAAGAATATTTTCAGCTGCTTGCCAGATGTGGAGGGGTGCAAGTAAAGTGGTAGATTATGAAACAGCAGGAGTTGTAACCCCATAACCCAACTTACTAGGGTATGCTACAAGGGGATACCCCCCATGCCTTTGTGTGAGAGACAAAACCTGTTGTATTGTAAACTATTGTACATGCAGGAGTAGTTTGAATGATGGAGATGTTGGTATACAGTGTATACTTCATGCTTGGGAAGGGAACTGTAAATATTATATTTGTGTGTATATTGTTTAAGACAGGTTTGGAACATATCATGACCTATTGTGATAATTGCTTCATCACAGATTTTTTTCAAAATGCCCAACGTAGTCTTTGCCATACCTTGAAGCGTTACTTAACTAATCATCCAGAAATTATGTATAAGACGTAAATAGTAATGAATAACCCATGCAGAGATTTTTAAAAGTCTAAAATTGGTAAAAGAAAGAAGAAAAACATAGGCTGCGCAGCAGCAAACCTTCAGCGAATAACACCTTTAGAAGATTACAATAATATCATAAAATTGGTGCGTTTACGAAATTGCTTATAGGTATGCAATAGCGGTCTAGTAGTGGCCTTCCATTATCTCTATTTTTCCAATGATTCATAAAGTTTTATACGCATCAAAAAGCACTGCTAAATTAATTGCATAGGTGATTTGTTTAGAAAAATGCATTACTGTATATGCAATAGTGGGTTAAATATTTTTTCTCAATATTACAAAAACTATAGAATAGCCATCTGTCAGACCATGAAAAGGCACAACTAGACCATACAAGCCATATGTGTACCAAACTTCATCCATGTATATGGAATAGTGACCGGATGTTGGGCCAGAAACAAAAATAATAATTTTTATGTTTTTTTCAATATTTGAAAAAGTATATAATATTTTCCACCAGACCTTTCAAAAGGCACAACTAGACCATATTGACCATATCGGTACCAAAGTTTATCCATGTACATGCAATAGTGAGCGAGTCTTAGGCCAAAAAACAAAAAAAAATATGTTTTTATATCTTTTCTCATTTTTTCAGAAAGTTAAGAATATCTGTCAATGAGACCATCAAAAGGCACAACTAGACCATATAGGTCACATGTGTACCAAATTTCATCCATGCACATGGAATAGTGACCGAGCCTTGGCCCGGAAACGAAAAAAAAATTATTTTTCTATTTTGTTAATTATTTCAAAAAGTATTTAAGATCTATTCATCAGACCATCAAAAGGCACAACTAGACCATGCAGGCTAGATATGTACCAAATTTCATCCCCATACATTCTATAGAGGCCGAGTGCCGGGCCGGAAACGATCTATCCGCCCGCCGCCCGACCGCCCGACCGCCCGCCCGCCCGCCCGGCAGACGGACAGCATTTTTACCCAAGTGATTACAATACCTTCTTCGAACTTCGTTCGCTGAAGGTAAAAAGAAGATCCAAACCACTTCATGATGCAAGACAAAGGAAACTTAGGAAACTGTACGTGAAAGCCAGAGCTTTATTTGTGAAATTTTATCAACATTCTGCCTTATCTTCTTTGAGCCTTTGGTTCTTGGATCTTCACTACACATACTAGAGCTATAGGCCTATCCAACCTAATATAACTACCCAAACAAGTTGAGTAAATAGTGCTGTTAATAGTGCTGTTATTCTTCTGCATGGGGCAGTCAGGTTATCTCACAATAACACGTGCAGGTGTCGCTTGTGTAGCATAAGAAATATTTGAATAGTTCATGAGTCAGTGTATTAGCTAATATTAGCTAGTATTAGATAGACAGATAGATAGATAGATAGATAGATAGATATATAGATAGATAGATAGATAGATAGATAGATAGATAGATAGATTTTGTGTGCGATTGACTCACATTTCACAATGTCTTTCGACTCCCAACTGTTTCTTGATATACCTTTTAAAATCCTTATCTAACAGACTAATCCCAAAGTTACTACGGTACCACATAACGCTGGTGTAGCAGGTACCTACTACTGTGTGTAACAGGAGCAGAGAAAGGATTATGAGTCATCTGTTTCTGTGAGGAAGAAAAAAGATGTGATGGAGAGGAAAAACATATATGAGCAAAAAAAAACACATTCAAAATAAATGGGTTGGTGCACTTGTCATCTATCAACATTTGGAGAGCTAGGATTACAATGAATTACATTTGTGATTTGGTGTAATAAACCAGAGCTTGGATCATTGACAGGTCTAAGAAACATAGGCTGCGCAGCAGCATACCCTCGGCTATTCAGCAGGCTATTCTGAAGCCGGTGAAATCAATTGACATATCGGCGATAGATTATGACCCTCAAGTACAGTTTTACCAACCCAGTCATATTTAGATGGCCCAGTCTTTTGTATGGCCCAAGTCTCCAACTTGATGGGGAGAGCTGAGCCAATTTGTTTACAATCTTCATATGGTTTTAGCTCATATGTTCATGAACATATATATCAATGCCCCCCTACAAATATATTCTTAACTATTTATAGATGCAATCAATGTATCAAGAATGTTTGTATAATCACAATGGTCTCTCAAGCTTCCTTACTCTTTCTGGCTGACGGAAAGTGTTTTTAGATGAATGAAATGTCCATTTCTCTATTTAATATGATGTTTTATTGTATTTAATTTTGACAAATTCCCAGCCTTAGCATTCAACAGATTCAGGGTACTGAAAAGAGATGTTGCAATGAAATAAAAGGGTCACCTTATTGCTATGTCCTCCTCCTGTCCTAATTAGCATACCAAGTGCATAAATACAGGAGGTAAAGTCCCAATCATCCATCCATCCATCCATGATTCTCTGGATGTATTAGATTACAGAATTATAGATGATCAATCAATAATTAAATAAATAAATCAATATGTAACTATCTATCTATATACATATATATATATACATATATATATATCTATCTATCCATCTATCCATCTATCCATCTAACAACTAATGAATAGTGCAACATGAAAATCTATTTGCTGGGATAAATTCACAGTAGATCTATCAGTCAAACAATTAATTAATCATTCATTCATTCAATCAGTCAAGCAATCTTCAGTCATTCAAAAACCTTTAATCTAAAACACCTAATCCACCTAATCCATCCATCTATCTATCTATCTATCTATCTATCTGTCTATCTGTCTATCTGTCTATCTGTCTAGCTGTCTATCTGTCTGTCTATCTGTCTAGCTGTCTAGCTGTCTGTCTGTGTCTACCTACCTACCTACCTACCTACCTACCTACCTACCTACCTACCTACCCTACCCTACCCTACCCTACCCTGCCCTACCCTACCCTACCCTACCCTACCCTTATCATCTTATCATAAATTATGAATCAAATAAGGGCCTGCCTAAAAACAGATATATATTGTCTATCTATCCAATCTATCTATTTTAAATATTAAACTAAAAAACAATGTGTGGCCTACAGATGCTTTTTAATAAGACTAATACATTAATTTTACTACTTATCACCAAAAAGGTTAAATGCAGTCCTAACTTGGCTGTGTAAGTGTAACAATAGCTGAAGAGGCAAAAAAAAGCCTGCATGGGATATTAAAAAGTCACATCTCAACTTCTACTTGGCCTATATTTCTGATTTAAATTGGAAATTTCATTATAATGTTTAAGATTAAAAAACTAAGGCTATCAATGCAGTTTGAACATATTTCTAAGAAAAAAAGGGAATTTTGTTAGAAATATAGGGGTGCTATTTAACTGCTTCTCTACCCTCCCCTTTGTTCTTGGGTTTGGTCATTGGAGAGGATTAGTGACATCATGTTGCATAATGTCCATTCAACAAAAGCTGCACCCTGTTCCCCAACAAAGCAGTGACACTTATTGTCTTAAAGGTGCTAAAATATGCTTGGGGTGAGTTTTGTCATTAATTAAAATTCAGATTTATCCAACATTAAATATCTTTGGATATAAATGAAATATTGAAATTCATAGAATTAAGGTTTTGTTGCTTGCCAAGTAAATTTCTAGATAACCTTGTAGTTAGTGGAATCATTTCTGCAATCATTATTTGATCACATTTAGTTTTTATGCAATATTATAAAAGCAGGCCTGACATGAATTTAATTTCTTTCCTTTAATTTACATCACTGAGGTTAGATTTGAGCAAAAGGGGGTTTTGAGACTTCTTGTCAAAAGTTAAGAATGGTAAGGCCCCCTGAGTCAGAACTATGTGCATAAAGCATATTTGTATATATATAGTAAATATATTTTATCATAATTCTGAGGAAGAATTTGATGAAAAAATTATACTTGGGGCTCATTGTATGGCTACTTTGAGTAACCAAGATCCAAAATTGACTGAAATGTGACAATTCAAAGGTCTACTGTTTTTTGCCTATTTTTAGCAATTTCTGTCTTTTCATGCTCAAAAATCTAATGATATAACAGATATATGCATGAAAATCGTGTGTTTCTTTCATGTTCATTCATTTTGTTCATATTCAAGAGCATGGCTTGACTTTATTAGAAATGAAATGGCCAGGAAGTTGATATTTTCACATTTTGTGAATTTTAAACTTCTTCTGTCAGCCTAAAAATTGCATAAACTACATAAAAAAATTATACTTGGGGCACATTGTATGGCACTTTGAGTAACCAAGATCCAAAATTGACTGAAATGTGACAATTCAAAGGTCTATAGTTTTTGCCTATTTTTTAGCAATTTCTGTCTTTGTATGTTCAAATATATGATGATGTAACAGATATATGCATGAAAACCATGTATTTCATTCATGTTTATTCATTTCGTTCATATTCAATAGCATGGCTTGACTTTTTAGAAACGAAATGGCCAGAAAGTTGATATTTTCATATTTTTGTGAATTTTAAACTTGTTTTGTCGGCCTCAATTATTGTGTCAACTACATAATCGCCATAAAAGTTCCTTCTTGATAGGTTTAACTATAACACCTTTGTTTTTTACCAATGTAGTTATTACTGTTTTGGTTTGAGAGACCAAAATTCAAGAAAAATGTAAAAAATTACACATTTTTCCAGTATTTTGGTTTTTATGCAAAATTCGTTAGATGGACCCTCTAAACGATTCAAGAAGTTAAGAGACCTATATTTTAGACAACTAAATTCTAAATTTCAAATGTCTAACTCCAAAATTGAGGGAATTGCAGAGGGTTGAAAAAAACCCATTATTTTACATTTTTGGTTCATTCTTTGAAATCTATTTTAGTTAGAGCATTCAGACCCCCAAAAGGCACAACTAGGGTATTTAATACATGTTATGGTAGATTTTCATGCCCATAGGTATAACAGTTTCCGAGTTCTGGTCCGGAAACGAAAAAAATTAATTTTTCCGAATTTTCAATATTTTACAAAAACTGTGGTCATTACATAAATATGAACTCCAGAAGGCACATTAACACTATAAGACCCATTCATGTGTCAAATTTCATATATATAGGTGTAATAGTTTTGGCACAGAGGCCAATACACATTGTGTGACGCCGCCCGCCCGCCCGCCCACCCGCCCGCCCGCCCGCCCGCCGGACGGACAAAAATTTGCCATACTAACTACAATACCCGACGGCAATATACATTGCCGAGGGTAAAAATGGTTCTAGTTTTTTGTAGGGTTCAATTGAATTGAAAAGGTTCAATACTTGTTGGGAAGGCCTTATGATAGGACCCTATGCTCCCAACATGAGAGAAAGGGGTTCCATTGTGGGTGTTCAGTACTGCTGGATTATCTAAATGTTTTTTTCTTTGCTGTTGGAGCCTTTTTAAAGTTGAGTAATGAACCTTTTAGGGTTCCTTATCTATATCAGTTTATAGTACCCTTAAAAGTTCCATATAAACCTTTTTGTAGCAATATGAAATGTGTAAATGATTTTGGCATTTGCAGTTTTGCAAACAATGCATGATATATTTTTCATGATTTTGAACAATTGATGTATATTTCCAAGGAAGTCCAAGACTGGATATTGCCTTCTTCCGAACTGCCAGTTACATGTAAAGTGATCCAGGAGGTTATAATGATCACCAATAGCCAAACCTGCTAAACTCATAAGATTGATTACAAGTCCATCTCAATAGTCATCAATCTTATCTCTGATGTGATGATCTTATCTTTTGCTTATCTTGTCTTATCTTGCCCAGAGGGTGTGCTGAAATGCTGCTTAGAGAGGGCAGTCATGTAAAGATAATAATTAGATCCAACCATATCTAGGGGCTATTTGGTCTGAGGGTCATGTTTATGTGACTATACACAAAGCTGGATTGCAATTATGAGTCATTTGACATGTTTTGAAATGTATAACATTACTGTAATAGATTAGGAAAGGAAGGTTGATGTAGATTTGTTAGGTAGGTAGGTACGTACGTAGATAGATAGATAGATAGATAGATAGATAGATAGATAGATAGATAGATAGATAGATGACTGGTTGATTGATTGATTGATTGATTGATTGATTGATTGATTGATTAATCGATTGATTCGAATAGGAGCCAATAGTGCAGCAGATTAATGTGATCTCATATAACTTTGACAAACTGACAAATCAATCAGCCAATTTGTAAATTGAAGGGACAACCACCAAGTTAATGGACCACCAGCCAGGAGAAAAGGAGTTTGTTGTCTGACATTGTTGATATACTGTCTGTCTAAACTTGTCTATGTCTGTCTAGTTAGAGGTAACTGAAATCTGCCTGTCTGTCCATCACTCACCAAGAAAGCTCAAGAGACTCGAATTTGTTACTTTGTAAAACACAGCTGCCCATTTTGTCAATCACTGGCCTGACCAGCTAATTCTGTGTCTGAAGCTTTCAAGCTTTCAATATTTTACCCTGCCCTTGGGGCATGGCTACCTGCCTAGTCTGGGCAAGAAGGAAAGAAAGAAATGGAGAAAGATAGATAGACGGATGGATTCGGGCTTTACATCTTGTTTTTTTTTACACTGTATAAAGTAGGCTAGTAATTTGTTAGGACATGAGGAGGGCACAGCAATAAGACCAAGGATGAAACTGCTGTCCAACATCGATGCATGGATCCAGGTGACCCGGACTGAGCTGAAAATCGAACCTGAGATTCTGTGCTTTGAAGCCTAGAATATAGATATTATATGCTATGATGGTCTATACACGAAGTTCTCAACATTTCAGCCTCCCAAGAACCTGTAGTGAGGTAACTCTATAAATATCACTTATTTTTGACAGAAAAATTCCAAAATATGATCTTCACCCTGTGATCTAAATCTCCCTTATTTTGACACTAAATTCTTGCATGGATTACCCCTCCCCTTTATCCAGAACTCCCAGGGGCTCTGACACCCCAAGTTGACCTCTGTGTGACCTCATTTCTGAGGTCAGGGGTCAGGTCTGATCCCCAGCACATGTTTCCAGTGCTGAAAGCAAGTTCATGAGTGAATGTAGCATTCTTAACCTGTGCTAGTCTGAGATGCTGTGATACTGCTGTGCTGGTCTTACCGTATTCTTCTGATTGGGTTTATAGTCTTGGCATAATATAATCACAAAATAAAGATACACCGGAGGTCCGGAGTCCATACTGCTCGCAGCCACTTTTCAGGACGTGGAGTCCTGGACCTATGTCGGACAGCACTTTCAATCATCCTTTGCCTCATTGCTGTGTCCTCCTTTAACGTTCTTAGCCTAACTAAGTGATAACAAACCATTCATCCACCAATCCATAAAATAACCAACCTGTTTAAAGTATGATGCAACTTAGCCAGTGATTCATATTTTTTTCTTTCAAACATTTACTTGAACTGTCCAATGTCTAACACGAGCACAAAGTCTCATTTTAAAAGTCTGTAACCAAGATAATAATGTAATTTCAAGCCAGGCATTCAAGTCATTTGTTGAAGGAGGCAAATGGCAGCTAATGGTTCAGTGGAGCTAGTTCAGGCCCATGATTTGTTTGCAAGGAGGTCACCCACCTGTAATTTATAAGTGCCAGGGTATATTAAAGTGACTGAAGACAGGGACTTAATTACTACATGGTGAACTAAATGTGTAACATTTTGAGGGCTGCTGCTTTCTCTCAAGGGCACTCAAAACTGGACTTGGAGGGCTGCACGTACCATAATTATCTATCTATAGCAATGACCGAATATTATGAACTTACTTTGAAATGACCAAAAACATGGGGCCTGTGCCTCACTATTCAGCTATATGGATTATTGTAATTCATAGACTAGTAGGCCTAATTTTCACTGACACCCTACACTTGATATTGTTATTAATTCCCATAGCATGAAATTGATCTGTTTTTCTTAATTAAAACTCGATTGGTAGGATCTAGGACTGACTTTGAAGTACAAACTGTTGTTTTCAAAGTATAATGGCACCTTCTGTTCCAGAATGACACCAGGTGACAGCACTGCTGGGGATCAAATATTCAAAATTTCTTTGATACCCAAATATACTATTTAGTTATTGACTACTACTTGTTTGGATTAAAGGATTTTGTTAAGGCAGAATGTGAAGTCAGATTTTTGTATTATAGGCTAATATAATGGTGATTGCATCATACACTTTTTATTGTGTCAAAAGATGTTATAATGTATGTAGTTGAATTAGGCCTGTTGCAGTTATATGGACACAAATATCACTCATTAAATGTTCAGACATGTATGCTAATGAAAGGTCATTCCTGTGTTAAATTGACAGCTGGATCAAATATGCAATAGAGGTTGGCAGTTTGCAGGGTAGAGAATGAAGGATGGATATGATTCTCCTTTACAGATGATTTCATATTTGTAGACATTTGTGGAAGAAAATACATCATTTTTCCTGCAATTTTCATTGGTTGAGAGAAGGTATGACACCACTCTCTCCTGAAAAGTGACATAGCGTTTTACATGGGTGACCATGGCATTCTAATCCATTGATCTGCTCAATGGAACTGACTCCAGCTGTTTCAAGTGAGAGTTTCTGTTAGTGTTTCACACATTTTTATTACACACATTCTCAAAGTCTAATACTATGATTATTTTTTACAGAAAACAAACAAACATGCGTGTAACATTTTCTCAGATCAGGGCTCTGCCCAGAAAACATGACAATGGGCTACAAATTGCTGGGACCCTGGTTTGATCCCTATTATGAGTTTCTAATGAATGTTGGCACCATCCTGGATCATCTTCCTATTCTAAGGGATAATTTAAAATTTATGACTGGGGGCAGTGGGGGGGGGGGGGTTGTTGGGGAGTTTTTATGGAACTTTCTGTGAAAAGTGATACCCCGCTTTGGTTTCACAAATATTTATAGGACCACAATTTTCTTTTGTTAAAATTTCATTAGACAATTAAGCATGTTGTGAAAAATAAGTACCCCCCTTGAAACATGTGGGAAAAATTGGTACCCTGTTGGGAAATATTCCCATTATCCCAAGTCATAAGAAGCATGTGCAAAAGGTGGTTCCCACTGAAGTAAAACTATAGAAACTACCACCCCCCCCTCGACCCACTCGTAAAATTTAATTCTGAATAGTCCTTTACTTTTATCACATACAATGCTTTTGGTCAAGGTATGATAATTTAGCTTTCAGAGATTTTAAGCCATTCAGAGTTGGCTTGAGACTGATTTAATATCAACTGAAGCAATCAACTGTAACACAGGAGTGTGAAATACAACAGTTCATGAGGATTGCGATTTGACATGTGTGAACAACTGCCACAATACCAAGTTGGCCTTTGCAGCAGCTTATTGGTTGAAATTATGACATAATTTTTCCAGCCAACATCACTAGCTTGAAGCAAACTGAAAAAAAGTGACACGCTATGTACAGCTTGGCCAATCACCTGGCAGGATTTTCTGATGTCAGATCAAAAATTTTGCTAAATTTTTTGTTATTTGATTTATGTCTACAAATATGAAATCATCTGTAAACTATTATAATAGTTAGAAAAAAAAATGCTAAGAAAACTTAGAAAAATGGCCCAAAATAGTTTCTGCAGCACCCCAATGTTTAATGATAATTAACTATTTTAATCCACCAAGTGTCAGTTTGATGCATTTAAGCACTAGACCATGGTGCCACCTGGAGTTAATCCATCAACATGTTTTAGAGATTAATCAAGTGTACCCCTGATTCCACATGCCTTAATGTTGAGCCCAGCACCCCATGATCAGTTGGCATGGCAACCATGACCCAAACAATCCAGGAATTCTACCATGCTGACCATCAACAAATTTTACCCCGGGGAATCCCAAAAACCCAGCTGAAACATTTCAATTCAGTGCAATAAAAACAGATAGAAATGTTGATATGTTCCACAAAATTCTAATATTGGTGATGTGTGGTTTTGAGGTGATTTATGACATTTTTTTTCAGTTGATCTACTGGGGACAAATGTTAGGTTCTGTTGATCTGACAAGGAGATGGGTATTTGTTATTTGAAATCAGCTTGAATATTTTATCTTCTGACCCCATTCAGACTCTACGGGCCGATTTCTCCAACACAGCTATTAAACTGAGCTAAGACCAGGCTTAAGGTTAAAACTGGTCTCAAGTTATTTGCTTACTTGGAGGTGCTGCTATTTTGTCACTGAAATTGACCCTATAGTTTTAAATACATAGTTACTACTTAATCCAGGTCTATGGCTTAGACCTGACTAAACTCTGTTGGTGAAATCGGGCCAATGCTCATTGCTGTCTTTCAAGACCCTAGTTGTGCAGCGATTCATTTGTTAAATACTGATCCGTCATGTTCTGGATCCACTCCTGAAGGCCCAGGGAAGGGTATATCCATATCACCTGTATACCCCAATCTGCAAGCAGACACATCTGAAGTGCCATACTGATTAGTAACATACCTGAGATCAACATGAACTGAGTGTTTATAAACACCACCAGGTGTCACTGGGGTGAAGGCATAGTGTGCATTACTGCCACTAGGGGGTGAGGGCGGGAATTACAAATATGCAAAAATAAACTAGAAGGCATTTTTAATCTGATAGCCAGATGATCTTACAAGTTGGTAATATATATTTCCAAAGACGAGTGTAGGATTCCAGGAGCTTACACTGAACTTGGCTGACTCTGAGTCATGGCACTCCTGGATGTATGCTGTACACCAAGGTCTCTGCTCAACAAAGAAGTGAATCAGCAAGTCATGGTTGGAAGAAATCATCAGTACACTTACTACTCAGAGATGACTTGTTTCATCGGAGCTTAATTCTGATTCTTGGATTAATTAAAGAATGATCACTATCCACAATATTTGCCTGATGACATTGGCGTGCATTTTTTATGTTGGCCCGTAGTAATTTATGTCACCAATTATTTTGGTTTAATTAACAAACTCAGAGTGAACTTGCCAATATTGGTAAGTCTAAAGGTGGAGAAACATATTTCATGATAATTTGATATAAAATTTTTGTCTTCCCCATCCTAGTTCTAGGCTGAACTTCGCTGCAGTTCTTCAAACATTTTCAGCCTGCACAGGAAAGTAGGAGCAAGAGAGCATTTGTTCCTGTTTGTTCTGCTACAAATTATCTGTGTGTAAACTTGAGGTTTCTTTACTTTTCAACACACTCCTCACATTTGAGAGAAAGAGGCTGCAAGTTGTTCACACACCATTCTACTTTGGAGTGTAAACAAACTGGTCACGTGATAGATCACATGTGATTCTTGTTAGAGGCGAGACTTCACTCATTTCAAAGCGCCCCTGGTGTCAAAACATGACACTAATCTATTAGATCTTTTGCCAACATTACAAAAACTGCCATGGCAAAAATGCAAACACCTGATAAATTGTAGGCTCACAGTTGCAGATGGGTTGGCAAAGAGGATGGGAAAGAAATCTTGCATAAAAAGGATAGAGAGAAAAAAGTGATCTACAGACAATTTCATGCAGGATGAATTGTGTCAACCAAAAGACAAATTTAGCAGAAAGAAACCTTTGTGGAAAAAGAGTCAGAGTCACTTACATATATCCCCTTTCAGTCGCAGGGCATGAAATTGAAATTGTTAGTTATCATAGAGGAAAAGTCATTGAAAAATTTGAATCTTACATATCTGATGAAAGACTACATGAATAATTTTAAAGTCCCCGAATTTACATTTATGAAAATGATAGTGACCGGGGATAATGATGAATGCTCAGTCTCCTCTAAGATCTGTTCAAGTCGACTTTAAGAATATTTACTATGTCCTGAATCTCCAATTGCTCTCTTATTTTCCAACAAAGCATTTGTCATAAACCAATTATTTTAAAAAAATGGTGTGTCTTTCTTTTTGTAACTCTCCATTCACCATTATTCTTCAGATGTATCATCTATTTTTTAGCCTGGGATTTTATTTAACCATGGTGATGGGAGAAACAGAGAAAAATGGAAAAACTGGTCTGGCTATCAACAGTGCACACTGCAGACTGGCATTGCAGCAAATTGAAATTGTGGTCCATTGCATGGCAGTGTTTACAGACCATCAAATAATGCACACAGACTGAGTCGTTCCATCAAATCAACTGTTGAAACATTTCAGCGACTAGTCAATCCCAGGTTTTAAATCCTTAGGTTCTTGTTATTTGCGCGATCTTTTAATATATATATATTCTTCTTTTTCTTAATTTCAGTTCCCCCAGTGCAGCCCATAGTCCAAGGAGGACCTGTGGTGGATGTGGTAGCAGGAGAGCCCACCAACTTGACCTGCCATGCTTACAATGGGAAGCCAGCTGCCAACATCACTTGGGTCACAGGTGAGACCTGACTGCTGTCTCCCTCTAGTGGAAAGGAAATGTTTTACCCCCGGACTCATGAATCTTTATAATATAGTTATTTAGTTGAAATATTGAATCTCTTAAGTCTTTTTAAGTACTTTGCAAACATTTTTCACTGTGTAACTTGTAAGGTGATAGCACAGGCCCAAACCTGATAGTCTGTTCTTACTTGTCATTGTCATATCATATTCAGTCAGAGCATTGTACCTTTGAATTCTACTAGTGGCAAGTGAAGAAGGTCCTTGAGTAATCCCTTTTAAGAGATAAAAGAAACTAGAAAGGTTCGCCGGGTAAAACTTTGCTCTATTTTGTGATGCAGGAGGAGAAGAAATGGAATCAACTTATTATTCCGCGGAGAAAAAATACGCAAGTAAATTAATGGATGCTACAGGAATTTTAACAATAACCGCAAAGAAATCAGATCAAGGAAAGCAGTATGAATGCCAAGCTACCAGCAAAGCTTTGTTTAACCCAAGAAGTACCAGGGTGTCTCTCCAAGTCTTGTGTAAGTTCCTTTCTTCAAAATATTTTTGAGAAATGAAAATGTTATTTTTAGAAATTGCATTTGTTTTGTTGAACTTTCTCTGAAGCAGTTGTATCTTCTAAGAAGAAATTGTCTTGGATATGTCTAGCTTTTTTTTTTAGTTGCACAATTTAGTCCTGAGTTGATATTTGTTAATATTCTTTTGAAACAGTCATGTTAGCTTTGAAGTAATGTTTTCATTAAAGCTTTTAAAATATTTTATTTATTTGTGAGAGGTAATTGGACTGATTCTCTGCAGGTAGTTGTAGGTCATGTCTTCCCAATTTTAGTGATTCATCCAAGATAAATTTTGTTTCGATCGAAGATTATATTACCTCCTTTATATATAACCATTAAGTTTTTTTATTTGTGTTTCTTTTGCAGTTGCTCCTGAGGTGTCAATCTCTGTCAAGCCAAACAAAAATGTGAAGGAGTACAACAATGTGAAATTTACTTGCGAGGCTGTGGGGAACCCTCAACAAATCACATACCAGTAAGTATGCGTCTTACCAGTGGCATATTCATTTGTTTCCCCCCCCCTTTAAAACCCAACATATGGCCAATTGCGCAGTCACTGGAGTGTGTGTAAAACGTATGAAGCTCTTCTTTGCGTATTCCATACCTAAATTTGGTTGTCTTCATGTATGAAATATGTATGAAAATTTATGTACGTGAAAGATACATACATTTTCGTATGAATTTCATACATGTTATTACGGTGTTTGGTTTTTGAGCTTTAACTTGATTTCTCAACTAAGTTTGCCGATTTGTTTTTAGATAGGCCAATGCAAGGTCTGCCTTTAAACAATTTGTGATAACCATATTGCACTAAAATGGCCAAAGTAACTGAAAAGTACCAGTGTGAAATTTGTATGAAAATCACATGAAATACATACGAAACTGTACATACGCATTACGGATCAGCTTTTTTGTGAGTTTTGTGCAATGTCCTCAAAAGTGATCTCTTACATGTATCACTGTTGGAGTTTCCATTTACACTGTATAAGTCGAATGGACTATGCTGAAAACTGTTTTGTTTTCTTTCTAGAAATTTGTGGTATCAGTTATTCTTAGACTTGCTGTTAACAGAAATAGTTGTAATGTTGAGTTGAAAAATATTATTGATGCCATTATCTTTTATCCAGGTGGTACAAAGGAGACAATTTGATAGAGGGCGCCACAGAGAGCGTCTTGTACATTTCATCAATCTCCAGAGACTTTCACAACCAGGCAATTATCTGCCAGGCGAAAAACAGTGTGGGATCCACCAAACTGCAATACAAGATGAACATTCAGTGTGGGTAGATTTTCCTTCAATTGCAGTTGAATTTGTAATAACTTCTCTCTGTATGGTTCCTTTCTAAGACTGTCTATTTAATTAGAGAGACAAATGATTTATAAGATCTGTGTTTCGTCGGGTGCTAAGAATGCTACCAACCTCAGCACAGACCTCATATCAACACCATGGTCCCTACCAATCATATATTAAAGCTAATGGGTAAAAAAATATCCTAATCCACCATAATTAATCAATGTGTGTATTTTACCAAGTGCCTCTCTTCTATTACTTCTTCTATATTCCTCTGCAGTTGGTCCAAAATTCACCCAAGGCGCTGGCCACGTAGCAGTGGACCCTGGTGAAGAAGCAACTCTGCATTGCCATGTCGACTCCAACCCAAATCCTTCTATTGTATGGACAAGGAAAGATGACACCAGGTATATTAGATATATACATATATATCATACTGTATTTCTGAATTGTTCCATGAAAAAAAGTTGTGTCTAAATCTTTCCTGTGAAGTCCTGTAAGAATCAGAGGCTTCATGGAAGTTTGCTGATTACAATCTGCTTGTTAATGAGGGCCATGACAACATAACAGTTGAAATTGGGTTGAGGTTAGGTTTTCGGCCCATTGTATCAAAATCTTTAGAAGGAATTTTAGCGTACATATAATGTATGTAGCATAAATATATTTGATAGAGTATTAAAGACTCTTCAGCACTTGGCCAATGGCTAAATTTTGGAAATGGGATCTGTTAATCTGAAAGAGTTCCATATTAAACCTCTTTTGAACTATTTTGCTATTTATGTCTCCATTACTTGAACGATGCCTCTTAATTTTATAACATTTTTATCAGAATTCTGAGCAGTTCAAAGACTCTTCGCATCACGGAAGTGACTCCCTCTGACTTCGGAACTTACTCTTGTCAAGCCTCTGTCCACGGGTTCGATGCTGTCTCCATGGACGTTCATCTTTTACAAAAAGGTAAATCTTTCAGGTTTTTTAAAAATCTGGTATTAATTTGCGTTTATGGTAAAAACGTGTTCCTTTATTATTTCTTGGAGCAATTGAAATTTAGAGTATAAATGGACTTTTTCGAAGGAATATGTAGTAGACGTTCATTTGCAACATTTTGATTTGTAATTTATTGTTTTACAGATGTCTACGATATTCTATCCAAAGGAATTATCTTAAAAGACTGATATTCTCGCTTGATAATATATAAAATTATGTTCTTGAAGATAGTAACACCATTACCCAACCAACAAAGTGACACTCGTCATAATTAAATACCTTATACATACATTGATACCACAGAAATCAATATTCTTACAAAAACTTGACTGTGATTAAACATGTTAAAAATGTTAACATGTTTACTTTCATTCTGATTTAGTAATTCAATTTCTATAATTCCTGCAGGTCCACCGTCAATAGAGAGTGAGCCTGAACAGTATGCAAGATTTGGTGATGTGGGCGTGTTGATCTGCGATACTCGGTCGATACCCAAACCAAATTTTACCTGGATGAAAGAGGGAGAGAAGCTGGACTTCACTGTCATGGACAGGTATAGTTTTAAAAAATCAAATCAAAGCAGTTTTTTTTTGTTATGGACAGGTATGGTTTATCACATCATTGCCAGCGCTAGTGAGCAGTTTACTGGAATTAGCGCTATATAAATGCCTATTATTATTTATTATTATTATTACCATAAAAGCTGATTTTTTTGTTTGGCTTGCTATGGTAAATCATGAATGTGCTAGTCAGTAAAAGTGAGTGAGTGAGTGAGTGAGTTTTTGTTTTATGCCCCATCAGCACCGGTGTGGGCTATTTAGAGGCGCTAGTCAGTAAAAGAGTTTTTTGATTACAAAGAGTATCAGAATGCACTAAACTTTTTTTAAAGGCAGAATTCTACCTCAGTTTCCTATTTTTTCCATAGTGAAATGGCAGATCACATTTTCAAAAAGGCAATTTGATGCCTTTCTATGACAGATATCATAGTTATTACAAAAGGCTGATAGCTGGTTGAGTCACGAAAGTTACATCTTTTTTTTGCTCAGTAAAACTGTTCCAGAACGCTAATTTTACTCCTACTATAATTTATTATTGTAGGTCCTAATCCTTTACAAACTCTACATAGACATTTCTGCTTTGCTTACTCAAAACATTTAAAGATTCTAGATAATCTTTACTTTTTCTTTTGGCAGGTATTCAATGAGAGAAGAAGACCATGCCTTTGGCCGAAGGAGTGTCATCGAAATCAGAAGTGTGCAAGACGAAGATTTCAAGAAATACAACTGCACGGTAGACAATGGCTACGGCATTGATAATGCTCTCATCAGTTTTACCAGAAAAGGTAAGCTATAAAAATACCAAGAATAAATGTATTTTCAGAGTGTAAATTGTCACCAACGGTGACTATAAAGAGTTTTTGTCATGTTCTATTTGTGAATACTTTTTGTTTTACAAATACTAACTATTCAGATAAGTTGTGAACATACCTAAAATATCTAACAATATTATTATGGACTTAGTGTCATGAAGCAACCAGAACCAATCAGATAAATTAAACTGTTGTGCAGTATAAAAAAGAATCACATGCCTATTCAAAGTGCTGTAATACAATTTGACCCTGAAAGACAATAAGTCTACTACAACTGGTTCTGCCATCATTGTTATGATCAGATGATGACTACTATTTTTGTATTCAAAAGATATTTAAGATATTTACTCCAGAAGGTGCACTATTCAGTGAGCTACATGAATTTATTTCCAGAACAAACTTTCAATTAAAAAGTATAATTATGTTTTTTTCTCTTTGTAGATATTGTTCCCTTGGCGTACATCTTGGCAGGAGTAATGGCCGCCGTCCTCTTGTTGATCATCGTTGGAATAATTCTTTACTTCTACTGCAAAAGAAGACATTCTAGTTCCGATTCTAACTCCGAAGGATCTGATGCAAACCTTAAAAAGAAGTCTCTGGATGGACCGGACATTAGGGTAACCTTTTGGGATTATGTGCTGAAATTATGTTATGTAAAAATGTTACAAATATTGGGTTAGTCCATTTTTGGATTAAATTCATGAGATTTTAATCTGTGTTTATAAAGTGTAACCACATTTGTATATAAATGTATTCATTAAAATATGTCTTTGGTATAGCTACTGCTGCATTACTCCTCGATGAATTGAGAGTCACTTTAAATTTATTGTTACAAAGGAACAGTTTTCAAAATAATTTAGTCTTCGCTCCTTGAATAAGTAGATTTAATATAGTTATTGCTACAGATATGTGGCTTACAACAAAGTTACAACAGTCTTACTGTTGCATGTACATTACCAGCAAACTAATATGATTGAAATTTTAAATTTAATTTTTGTTTATAGGTGGAGTACAAGAGCGACATCTATGGGAATCCTGTTGACTCATGGCGACATGATTTCGACCAAAGGTTTTATGGCAATCCAGTGGAATATGACGAAGTGAAATATCCCACATATGTAAGATGATTTATTTTTTCAATACATATTGTAGTTATGGGACTGTCACTCAATTGATCCTGAAGTTAACTTTAATCTGGTTGGCATCTTATTTACCCAGTAAGGGACCATTCAGAATTTATGACTGGGGGGTGGGAGTTTTTCTGGAACTTTTCATCAAAAATTGATACTCCCCCTTGAGTTTCATGCAGATTTTTAGTACCCACCCTCAGGTTTAATGCGTATTTTTAGTACCCCCCTTACATGGCCACGCGTACAGATTCGCGTCATTTTGCGGACTTTTGCGCATAAAAAGTCCAAATAAAATGCGTGTTTTTTAACATTTTTTCTTTGTTAAAATTTCTTACCCCCTTTGGAAGTGTTGTCAAAAATTAATACCCCCCCTGAAACACGTGTGAAAAGTTAGAACCCCCTCGGCCAAAACTCCCACCCCCCCCCCCCCCCGAGTCATAAATTCTGAACGGTCCCTAATAGATATTAAAGATTTGTTTCAGTTAAAAGAAAATATGAAGTTCAACAGTATGTAATTTTCTTTGTAAGGCATCTTGAAATCTCCCCTCTTTCACTTCTAAACTTCGAAGTAATATTTTCCAGCAAGAACCAAATAGTATCTCTCATTTTCACTATGTCTTAAACATCTATTCTTAATTTTTCAGGACCAGAGAGCAAACAACAATTATGGAATAAGCAGAGACTTCCCGGACACTTATAACTATGGATACGACCCACGTGATGCAAGGTCAGACTACGGGACTTATCCGGGAATAGCCCGTTCCGACTACGGGACTTATCCTAGAAGGTGGTGGATCTTTCCCTGTTGTTGTCTTGTCTGTTTGGCATCTTGAGTTCAGTTATGCTTGTCTTTCTTTTCTATATTTCTTGTTTGTCAGGCTGGCTTTAATTTCTGCTTTTCGGTGCATTACATTTTGATTCTTTTTTGGCAAATTTAGCATTTTTTTAGTTTCTCAGTTTGCATAAAAATATAACTAATTCATGCTGTTTCTTGCGTGTTATTTTGCTTGCTTGTTTTCCATCTTGATTATTGCTTTGCAGTCTTTAAAAAATACTCCTTGTCCCTATACAATCTTCTTGCTCTGAAGGTTTTAAATTGTAATTTTCTTAAATTTTTGCCTTGTTAGCTGGTTTTGATTTTCTGGATTTGTTTCTGCTCTTCCTTCCAGTGTCTTATCTCCTATTTTTGCTGTATAATCAGTCTTCTCTGTAACATTGCTGACTATAGTTAGTTAACAGCTTCTGCTTTTCAAAGTTAACACATAAGGCATTCATCTTTGCTTCTGGCTTCATAAAAGCTCATATATTCTCGTTTCAACTGCCACTTCCTTGATATCCAGATGAGATCTGCTCCAGCTGATCTCCTTTTAGCTTCTTGATTCTATTGAGCTCCATTAAATCTTCATCAGTGTCTCCCATGGTTTTGCTTGTTTTCGACTTTGCTGTAATATTATTGCATACAGTAATAGCACATATATATACATTAGTTTAGTAAGATGGCTTCTTTGGGTTTGCTGCATGTCAAACTACCAAGTAAATTTTATCCTAGAACAAAATAATATTAATTTTTGGCATTATTTGAGACTATAGCGGCGTTTCGCATAGCAGAGAGCAAATCATAAGACATGGCTTGCATGATTAGTACTATGAGTGTCCAGTTAAGTAAAATGTCAAGGAAAATATATATGCACATGGAGAATATTTGATATTTTCTGTGCACATGTTTCTTATTCAAGTCATCAGTGTAAGTTGCATATTACATGTCACATCTGCAACTTCTTCAATGTCTTTTAAATCCTCATTTCAGAATGGATCCGTTTATTCATCATCCCCACATGCAAGGTCCTCCCAGCGTCTACAGTGATACGTACGGCACATACAGAGCAGCCCCTGCTGCACCTCGACCGAAGTATGCCGCCAGTGATTACGGAACGTTACCGGCAAATTTAAGCCTCCAACCAGCACGGCCGGCTAGCCGGTTATCCACCAATGTATAAACGATGTCAAAAAATTGTCAAATTTATGTCCAAAAACTTTCATTGCAAAATTGCCAATGATTCAGATGATTCTTATTGATGGAAACAGGAATGGTGAGAAATTATAATGCATTTAGCGTTTGCATACGGACTACTTTACGTCGTGTGGATTGGTATGAGAGAAATGAGTGTGATGTGGTTTATGAATGAAAGTGTTTGAAAACTTTTTACTAACATAAACACTTGATGTTTTTTAATGATAAATTTCCAATGTAGACCTATATATAACATAATGGAGGTGAAGTGAAGATGAAATTATCTCTGATTATACGAAATGTAGTACGTTATTAGTCAAGGATGATTTCAGTTTAGCATGAGTGTTGTACTAGATACAATTTGAGTTAGTGTAACGGGGCACTGTTCATTCATTAATAATATTAATTGATGAACGAGGCAAAATCAGAAAACTTAATTACTCACGATATAATATGCGAGATTGGAAATGTTTCACTGATGTTATGCTAGATGATAAATATTTTACCTTCGGGAAACTTTATTTTTGAGTCAGTAATTCAGATGGAAAAAATTAACCAGACTGTGTGGAAGGGTTTATTGTCAGAATACATCTCTTCAAGCAGAATTTAGCTTTTGAATCATGCTGCATATCTGATAGTTTATAGACCATTTTGTACTTGTGGTTCATGAATCCTAGTTGGACTGTACCTTTGGCAACAGTATGATCAATCATTGTGTGTAGCTGTACAAAAGTTGGATGGCTAATTAGTAAGAATGGTTTATCATTTCAAGTAGTCAGAAAATGATGAATGTCTATGTTATTGATTGTGTAAAACTACCACATTTCATCACAAATACATTGTACTTAATAATGAGTCGATCAATTGATGTTTGTTATTTGGCCTAAGGTATATACACTGATAAGTTATGAGTTGTGGGTCTAGGCCGAACTTAAGATGGACTTGGTATGATAGGGAAAATTGTACTCCTTGACTTGTGTGTTTATAAATGTGTCCCTAAGTAGGATTTTCGTGAGCTGAACACATTTTTGGTTTGTATATATTTTAAATATATGTGAAGTTACAGTACAACCCCAAAAAAGTGCAATCCTTTGCCCGTACTTGCTCTTTGTGCCACTTCTAATCTTGGGCACAGATATCAATGCCTTATTTTTCTGTGCAGTGCAATTTTTTGTGATGACTGGCTTCCCATGATCTTCAGTTGTCTCATAATGTCTGGATGGCGCTATTTATTTATGTCTAAAGTATTTCACTCCCCGAAATATTGGCCTTGGAATATTCCTTCTCCTGGAGTCTACGCATATTTCGTAATTGTTCATTGTAGATTTTGTACTGCCGGTCAAAAAAATTTCCTTGGAATCTTCGCTTCTCTGGAAATGTTCTCCCTGAGGCATAAAATTACATCAAGTTTGATAATATACCCCTGAATGTAATTGCTGATGATCTTCTACTTTTATGTTCTGGGGCATTGCAAATTGAGTGTTCAATGTCAGAATGTGCCATTGGATTTGCAGGGCACATTTTTGTGTTCCAGAATTGCCAATGTATCCAAAATACTTATGCTACTTCAAACTTAACAAATGTAAATATTTGTAAATATATTTTTAAGAGACCAGCTCTTTGCTTGCGATTTTAGATGGTTTTTCATTCTGTCTTATGGAGTGAATAATGACTGAGTATATTCAAGTGTCTTACCTTGCTAACTTGCTATCATTATTAGCTGACTACGTAGGCCTCATTTCATCTGTACGAATGTTGTACTGAATTTAATGTTTTCCAGTATTTCCTGTACCAGAGACCAAAGTTTGCAAAGAATTAATTGACAAAAATATTCAGTTACTGACATTGATTATGACTTTTCATATTCCAAAGTATGATACGATATGTCCTAATTGTCTGATATGTACATATTTATTATGTTTATGTTCATGGTATCTAAATTGTGTTCCTAAAGCATAGGTCTACCACACTGCCTAAATAATCTGAATGAACTTGACAGCAAGCTATTTTACTCATATATGCAGCCACAGCCTATATTGCCAAAGACATACCAAATAGTAGTTCAAGAGATGTATCTAAAGCGCATAAGCTGTCAGATATAACAATTTCAGAATGTGCCAGTTTTAAATTGATGTTGACGATCTGATGGTTCTTCGTACTTAAATATTGTACTCAAATCCCTGATATTTCCATTTATTATTTTAAGAGTAATTACAGATTATTTAACCTGTAATAATATCCAGTAATGAAAATGGACAATTTTTTCGTCGGGGGAGCCTTCACCTGGTGGGGCAGCAGTGCGCCATTTCAAATTTTTAAAAGGGAAAAAATTCTGCCACCACAGCATAATTTTGGAAAAATACCTGGCCAACTGATAAAAGTGAACATGATAATTGTAATTTCACCACTGATCATAGGGCGAGCTGTAGCAGGGCAAAGCTATCCCAGACTTTTTGTCAAGAGTGCTCAGCTCCCCCAAGCTCCTCCCCATTTCCATCACTGATAATATCATTATATATATTATTAATATATTATGCACTTCCATATATGATCTGTATTGAAATGAAATGATGTACTTATTTAAACAATCTTGCCGTCCAACGATGTAATTCTGTCTCAGGCTTGTGCATCAATTTTAAAGGTAGGCATATATCTACTTTCATTATATAATAAAATATAATAATGTATGTTGTCATAATAATCCTTATGTGTACAGTGAAGGCAGGGCTAGAGACATTTGGGCCATATAACTCCCTCCCCAAACTTGGGGGCCCAAAAAATATTCTATGCAGTGTCCTGTTTCTCCTTAGATAATTAAAAGAACTTGAACCACAGTTGAAGTAAGTGCCTTGCCCCCAACTTTTAAAATACACCCCCCATGTCTGCTTAATTGTTATTGGACCACATGATGCAATTATATTATCAACTCCCAATATAGATAACACACACTTTTATTATGAGACTATAATTCCATTCAATGTTTATTATAATTTAATTGCTACAAAGGTCCACTCTATTTCCATTGTAATTAAGTGTTATTGGAAATTTTATATGATCATTGCAAACATCCATAAGTCTGTAGCACTGTGGCGGCTTTACCTGATTCAATCAAGCAGATATTATGAACTGCTTGTTTTTTTGTTTTTTTCTTCATGACTTAGCCAATTTTCAGGTAGTATAGGTCAGGACTGCCATGCCACAATTCAATTATTGTGTAGTATTTTGTCTTCAATCATGATTTCTTAATTTATCATAATTATCTTGTTCAAAATGCAGGGGCGTATCTAGAAATGGCCTGAGGGGGCTTTTCCTATATCTTCAATGTTAATTTTCGGCCTGAGGGGGGATGGCCCAATGCCCCCCCCCCCTAAATACGCCACTGGTTCAGTGGTTATCATTGGTATTTCATATTCTTGAATATTATCTAATCAGTAGATTCATTTTATCAAATATTCAGTCATCATCATTTTGCTATCTATGAAAGGTTATCAATGTTCTGATATGAATGTGCAATGACATTATTTATTGTGTTAAAGACTTTTGACCAATATAGATAGTCTCAATTGTCAATAGATGAATGATAATTATATAGGCCTAATTGCGTCTTTTTTTTTAACTAAAGATAAATGAGGTGAAAGTACTATTTGCACTTAAATTTTGTATAAGCAACATATGTACTTTATACTTCTGTTTTCTGCTATAAGATTTATGTTAACATATATCAGCATATGTCCATTGTATGAGAAAAGAGATTTTGCATATTTTAGAAATTTTTTGGAATATTTTAAATCCTTTTTTAAACAAAGAAACTAGTCAGGTGGTGGTGTAAATTACTTAAAATATACTTTAAAATATTTCTCCAATATTTTTGAAAATTAATTCATTAACTTTCATTGAATTTTCCCATTATGTAATCATTTGCAAGGTGATTTATTTATTATTTCATGACCAGATTACACACTTGTTTTTGATGCTAATATGTTATATTTCTGAATGTGATTTTACCATCACCATTTTTAATACGTTGTATTTCAAAATTTACGCCAAATACAGTGACTCTATAGTTCAGCATAAGAATACTTCCAAACTTCTGTACATATTAAATAGTTTGTGTCATTTTTGCAAAAGCTTCTTGTATGAATCACTAAATTAGAGTTGTATAGACTTGAATTGAAATGTGTCTGGCTTTTCGTATACATTTTTTGTACATTATTTGGTTGAAAACCTGTTTAGTGTAACTTGTGTTTTGTTGCTCATCTAGTGTATGTTCTATGGTGCTATGACTTGCTTATCTATGGACTGGTCTAATCAGTCAGATTGACTTTAATAAAATGATGTATATAAACAAAGTATAATGTTTTAATCATGTTTTTAAAATTACTTGCATGGAATTATTCATGTGTAATTGATAGAAAATGTAAGTTTTATCAAATGTTATTCTTAATCTTTATAAATTTTAAAAATCTATAGTAATGTGTTAACAAAAAAGGAAGGCTATGCAGCAGCATACCCTTGGTTAAAATCTGAGATGTCAGTAGTCCTAGAATAGAAAGGAACCAAGTGAACAAACAAAATATAGGCCTATTGCAGAATTTGTATTTATTACATTTATGGTTACTTGGTAATATAACAACTCATCAATGTCATACTGCGTTATGTTTTGGCATTGAAATGACATGCAATATAATAGGTCAGTATATATATAAACTGTACAAAACAATACTGTACAAAAACTGAAACATATTGACACAGAAAAGAAAAGCTATTTACATTGTATAATATGCAAGAACATTGTAAGTAAATGCAGAAGTATAAGTTTCTGAATTATCAGAGAAAAGTACACTTACAACAAACCATGTTTATGACAAGAAGTAAGTAACAACATCGACATAGGCCTATTGTATAGCTATGTAGTTACTCTTACATCTGCTTTGTGACACACCGTTTCATAAAAATGGACGACAAACTAATTTTGCAAGGCAGAAAATTTCCATGTACAATTTGCAACAAAATATATGAGCACAAAGATCTCATTTGAGGATATCTGGACAGAGGAAAAACAAAATTTTAACTTACACATTCACTGCACAGGTATTTGTATACATTGGTAAACTTAAAGGGCAACTTTCGTGTCTTTTATACAAGGTGTAGTCAAATGTTTAAGCAATCCAGTTATGTGTGTCTCGGGAGTGCAACGATCTTGTGGGGTGGAGGAATAAGAGCGAGGGCGAAGGAATACTCTCTTGGGTCGGAGGGAAGTGTCTCGCCCTCTGGTGGCTGGATTGTCAATCGCTGCATCAACATGGCGATGATTAGGAAGAGGCGGTTCTTAGCGATTTGTTCTCCTGCACACATGCGTCTGCCGGCGCCAAATGGGAACACTCTGCAAATAGGCAATGAGTTAGGTACTTGGATGATTAAATAGTGCATGTGTTTAAATAACTTATTTTTTGCATGCACATACATTGAAGAGATGAGAAAGGGAGGATACAACACTGATAAAGTAACGCACATATTAAATGACATTTCTGCAAATATCGCATAAATGTTTTGCTTTCCTTGCTTGACAGAAATATATTTCCAAGACTTTCTTAAGCAGAAGGTTTCACCAAACTGAAATTAGTTTATGAATGATATAGTTGCCAATTAAAGTATGCAAACAATGAGAGCCCAAACTTTCAATGAACAAAAGATAGGAGTGCAATGTAATAAAATGTTTGTGAGAAGATCATTGCTATATTAGGTAATGTAAGTTAGGTCTTCCTACCTCCTTCTTGTAGGGTGTTCTGCCGAGAGAAACTTTCCATTTTCGTCGATGAATCTGTCCGGGTTGAAGCCCCATGAATCACCGAAGTAGTCCTCATTGTGGTGGAGATTCCAGTACAGCATCCAGCACTGGCAAAAAATGTAACAAAATTTTATTCAGATGAGGAATCTCAAAATGGAAAATATTCAAACTGACCATTTATTCATGGGAGCAGGGCTTAATTTTGAGAATAATATACAGTGGTGTAAGGTCCTCTTGGGCTGGTGACACACTTTTTTGCCAAAAGCGGAGTAAAAATAAAACATCAGAGCTGAACAAACTTAAATTGCTTTCAAGTGTTTTTTGGGCAGTGGTATAGCACACAGTTGATGCCAACAAGGTAAGACAGTTTATCACAATAGAAAAGTAATATTATATAATGTATACATTTATCAATAACACTTAAACTGTAAATACATATTATATCAACTGTGTACAATGCCATTGACTGATGAAAAATTCAAGGTTGGACATTTCCCCGTCAACATACATAATTTGTTTCAGTTCAGCAACAAATCTAAAGTGATCATTTATTACTATCTTCATTTACAATGTTAAAAAATGTCAACCTGTCTGTTGATTAAAGTTCATTTGTAAAGTTGATCACCTGATCTTTCAACGCAGACAGTCAGTTCAATGTTCTTTAAGTTCAATAGATGATGACTTTATTATTTGAAATATCTACCTCTATAATAATAATAATAATGGGAATTTATAGAGCGCCCAAATCCAAACTTTAATTTGCTCATCGGCGCTGTATGGGTTAAGTGTAGTGGATTTTAAACAGATGGGTTTTTAAGTTTCGTTTAAACCCATCAACAGTTGCGTGATTTCGAATGGACACCGGTAGTTTATTCCAGAGGTTTGGGCCCACTCTTGCAAAGGCTCTGGTTCCAAAGTTTGTCTGATTTATGAGTTGTGGGACCTCTAGGTGTTTGGAACAATGGTTTGTTAGGTTGTGTGATGAAGTCCTGGCTTTGAGTAGGGCCTTAATGTAGCTTGGGGCCATGTTGTTGAGGGCCTTCCATGCATTCAATAGAATTTTGTAGTCAATCCTTGCTGGAATTGGCAGCCATTGCAGATTTTTGCGATGTTCGTTGACATGGTCATATTTTCTTAGTTTCATGATGAGTCTTACAGCAAAGTTTTGGGCAGTCTGGAGTTTATTTATGAGGCGTTTCGATGTGCCATATATCATGGCATTTCCATAATAGAGGCGGGGGGTGACCAGGGCATTGACTAGGGTTTTCGTGTCATCTTTGGTGAGACTTTTGTATAGGTGAGAAACGCCTACTAGTAGGCGTTTCGACACATTTTGTTGATTTGTTTATCCATTGTCATGTGACTGTCAAATATTATGCCTCTATCTTTGAAGTACGACGTATGACTTTGATAATCGTATATTAAAATGCTGATATAATACTAATGTTATCAAACATGATGTAGCATATGGATAAGTGAAAGTAGACTATGATATTTAAAGTGTTTGAGATGTTAATATTTGTTGGCATAGATAAAGTGACCTGCAACCTTGGTACTAGTTGCTCACCTAGTAACATATTTCGCGTAGTGGATGTTCCCAATTTGAATTTGCACCTTCTTTTTCAATTGATATGCAATTTTTGATGCAAAATTTATTTTATCCAATAATTACATCATATTCAAATATCACAATGTCTTAGTTCATATGGTTGTTAATTTCGTGTTAATCAAGTTAGCGAGGGATGAAAACCTCTGTGGTAAGTATGCCTAAGTTACTTAGCTACAGCTCAAGTGCAAAAGACCAAACTTGTCTTGGGAAATGCTTGTACTTTTGGTACCATTTTTACCGTTATGGATCAGGAAAGAATAAAGTTTGCAAAAAATATACTGGGCAACAACGTGTAAAACACATGTTATTGTTCCTAAACTCGTAAGACCAAGATCATTTTCAACCAAAGTGGCAGGCTACAGCAGCCTGCTTTTGCTGCGAGCGTGAGTGAGCAGGCTACAACATTTCACTGTTAGTGCTATATTTCACGTCCTTGTACAAATGCATTTCTGAAGCAGCCAAGCACAGTTCTGCTGAGTTCTGCTGAGTTCTGCTGAGTTCTGCTGGGTGCGAACCTGATACGCAACAACGCAGACCTTAGGGGCAGCAGTCCCAGTGACCCACATGCCAATTCGATACCCAATTCGACTTGAATTTCGTCAGTCTGTAGCCTCGCTCGCTTGCCTGCTTGAATAGCAGACTGTGCTCAGCAGCCAAAGTGGCGATCAAATCTTCCGCTCAATTCTAAATTTCTAAGAAGCTTTCATGGTAAGCAATGCCCTGGAAATGTAAAATTCTACCTCAGTTTCAGCTGGTAGATCAATTCCGCAAACACTTGTGTCTTTCATCGTTTTATGGGCTATTCCAGAAACCCGGAGAATCCTCATCAGTTCCAGGACGGTGGCTTGTGTGTAGTGCAATCTCTCTTTGTCTGTTACACTTGGAGCTCTGAAAATCAAACAAAAGTTCATTGAGAACTCCCTCGTATTGTAAAAGACACTCCCAGTCCCTCACAGATAAAATTGAAATGTTCCACTTTGAGGACTGCTGAAGCCTTTTATAGTCTGTATTTATCAATATTTTTATTCTTGATTTTAATAATCGTATTATTATTTTAGCCCTGTGCTGTCCAACACACCCGCCCCCATCCCTTTTCCCAAGCTGCCACAGGGTAAGATTCCTATTCAAGTGTTTTTTGTGTGTTGATGACATCAATTTACGTTGGTTGGTGTCAACAATGAAATCATTATTTTTGAAAGAGTGGGACTGTTCTTCACATAAGGTTTATGCTTGCATGTTGTTAATCTTTCTTCTTGGTTATCTAGATGAGTCTTTTGTTGCAATAACACGACAATTCAAGGAAGGAAGTGTAGTCCATTGAAGTGACAATCATCTATCTACCTTGATCCGAGGCACTCGTCCACTTCCTTCTGCAACTTCTTCTGCACTTCAGGGTAACTTCCAAGCACAGCGAGAAGGCAGGCCACAGATCCTTGGGTAGTTCCAACTCCTACAATAATTTGGGAACATATTGAAATAAAAATCTAACAAATCAAAAGTCAAGCAATGCCTAAAGTTCTCCTATTGACTTGAAAGAACGCTACGTACAATATGTGATACTGGTTTCTGCTTGAATTAATATTGTAGGACCATTTTAAAAGTACATCACAGTGTGATGTTGTGTTTTCTTTTAAAAAATGCCATGATAAGATCTAAGGCACTAAAGATCAACTATATCTGGCCTTGCTCATAGTATAGTTATATGTTGGGTTTAAGCTAAGACTTAATTCAGCTACCCTTGGTGGAGTTTGACCGGTAGCTCGGTTCTCCACCATTTAGCATTCTCAAAAAACGATGCAATACTAAAGCTGAACACTAACAATAGCTATATGATTTTAATTCAAACTTCTTAAATAAACTACACTAGAAAGAAAGTGGCCTACCTCCAACCATAGTGTCAATGGACAGAGCTTTCAGGTGGTTGTCGTTCAAGTAGTCCGATCCTCCTTCCATCCTCTTCATGTTGTCGAACACACATTTGGGGTGAGCTGGGTCGTAATCCGACTGAAATGAAATACGTAATTTTGAAATTGCTCGTATTTTTTTATACAATTATCAGCAAATTATAAGATAAATGAAATTACTATTACTAAACTAAAATTAACCCTGGTTGGGTTTTTTTAATGAAGAACAGACAACAGGAATCTAAATGAGTCTCAGCTGTAAGGTAATTTCACAACTGAAACCATGCCATTTCTCTGTGATCATTTAATATGGGTCATAACCTTACAGCCAGTGAAACATTGCAACACAAGTGAAAATATATACAGCCTACGCGATGGAGGGATATCGCTATCAGATATTGTAGAAAAGAATCAATGCACATCACAGGAAGTGCTACTCAACATTGTGCAAGAAGGCATTAGGCGTACAGATGTACCGAACAAGGAAATACATTTTGATGTTTCTCTACTCACCGCCCATATGCCCATTTCTCTCTCAACCCACTCATTGATGGTAACTCGTCCTCTCTTCATGACTTTGAACCAAGGATTGTTCATGTAGCGTAACCATGGCCACGCTTCTATTTCTATTCCGTTACTAAGGGGTGTTGCCATGAGGAAGATGTCTCGCTGCATCTCGTAAAGTTGGTCCAGGGACTCTTTGCTGATGTTTCTACCAAAGAGCTGCAATGGCAAATGATATGACATTGTGTAAATGAATTAACATTAGCTCTATAGACATTTTTCTTGTTCTAAAGACAGTGTCAATAAAGAGAATCATGAAATAGTGGAGGACAGAATGAGCAGAAGGAAATAAGACAGATGAATGGGGAAGACAACAAAGAAAAGAAAAGAAGTGGAGGGGAGTAGGAGGAAGCGGCAAAGAAAATGTGAAAGATATTTGAGAAAACATAAGTGGAAGTGTCCGAGATAGGAAGGAGAAAGTGATAAAAAAAGAAGGGTAGTAGACTTTTTGAAGAAGAAGCTACGGGAAGAAGAGATTATTTGAAGAAGAAAACAACAATAAGGTAAAAAGGACAAAAGAAACATGAAGAGAAAAGATGAGGACAAAAATAATAAGATTTTTTCAGTTTTTTCTGGCTCGAAAAGGAGGAGAAGACGAAAGGAAAGAGGTGGAGAAAAAGAAGAAGGTGGAAAAAAGGGGGGTGTATGAAGAAGAGGAAGAAACAAGAAAAGGTAGAGGGAGAGAGAAAGGTAGAGAAAAGGACAGTTTTGGATCACTACCATCCAAAATTGAATGAGAAGATATGATACGGGTTACTGGAACAGAGAGCAAAAGGAGAAGAAGATGAGAAAGTGGACAATGAGATGAGGAGAACTAGTAAAAGAACTAAAAGTGTCCAGTGTACTTACAATAGTGAACATAATACTGCTGATTGTCTCATGGATGTGAGCTTGTGGGTTGAATGGCTTTCCTTTATATGACAAGAATGTGTCACACATCCCATCAATGTGTTCTCGGGTTAACTTTTCCAGGAGTTCCAAATTCTCGCCTGCTACCTGAAAAGAAGCAAAAATAATATTTGATATTCCAGATATATCTTATTATTGTCAATCATTTGTTTTGGGGTTCCAGTGTAGTTATACCTTAACTATCTCTACGTGACTTTTATGTCATCTGAACATACCATTAAGGTAGCAGTCACTTCCTGACTTGAACCTATGCCTCACTGCCTGTCGTCGTATCTAAAACCATCCTCTATAAGGCTAGAAATGTTATCTTCCTATGTGCCTCTCCTTCTATCAATAACATGGCAATATACCTTTAATGCATTGACAAAGCACTTCTTCAAAGCTGACCACTGGGGGCTGATGTCCTGGAATGTGATGTCTCTTTCTCCTATGTCCTGCATCATGTAACCACACCTGAAATATACAAATACATAAATGCCCATTGATAATGTTGGCCAAAAAGGAAGAGTCATTTGCCTGAAAGAGCATGAAAGAGCATTTAATATGGTATATTTATGAGGGGAAGAAGTGGAACCCTGCCTAAACATGTCACTAGCCTTATTCTTTTATAGATAGATAGATATAGATAGATACCTGAATGACTCCGGTCTCCCTGCAAAATCATTTGACTTGGTGACAAGCGCTTCCCTCAATCCGGCTTCGCTGTTGATGATCACCACAGGTTTGGAATAGATAGAGATGGTGTAGATGTCTCCATATGTCTTGGCCCATTCCAGGAGCTTGGCTTGAGGGTGCTTGGGGTCAATTTCTGGAGAGGTTTAATTTAAAAAGTATGAATTACTGCCATTCTGGGATGTGGATATGACTTGTATATCTAAATTATCTATGATAATTGCGTGATGCAATATATAACTTGCATAATTATATGACTTCAGTTACCTTATTATAAAATTAGTCCGTAATATCAAATCTAAAATAAATATTTTCTGAGGGAATCTTGTGACAAATATTTTTAATGAAAAGAAACTGTTTGTTCAAACTGTTTGATGGCATCCGTGTCTGTCAAATTGTTAAATTTTTGAAGGTCACGATCTAATCGCCAATCTTCGCTACCTTATGTCCATAGTTTTACAACTGTTCTGTCCCATCTGCCATTAAAAATATTGGCCTATTTACCATGGAAGTTTCCGCTGAGCCAGTGTCCCGGGGGTCCAGGAGGCAACTTTTTTAACTTCTGTTTCTTCGAGTAGTCATGTGTAGTTTTTGCCATTGCTCCCAATAAAACACCAGCAACCAGTCCAGCTGGGAGGTAGTTGTACTGCTTCAGCCATGATCTGAAAGTTGACAGCAGATATTGGTTTGTCATAGAAATGTATGAAATTCAGTTCAATTGTAAGACATGTCCAATCCATAATTGGTGCTTATGATGCTTGTAAATTAATAGAAAGAATAGGTAAACAGGTTCAGGAACTCTGTGATATGAGAGACAACTGTGATGAAGTGTTTTAGAGCAACACATTTACTCCTTCCAGCACGATAGTCTGGGGGGGGGGCGGACTTGTTTCGGCATTCGCGGGCCTGCATTATCGCAATATTTCTTCAAAATGCTACTACCTATTAATCATGGTGGTCTAGGGGGGGGCACAGGCCCCCTAGCCCCCCCCTGTATCCGCCACTGAGCTTTTATCTTTTTAAGTAAATGGACAATTGACATATTGTGAATCTTGCATGGATATCACATTTTTCTCATAAGTATTTGCTTCAAACCTTAGCAATTATTGCTTTGACACTGTTCCAATTGTTAACAAGGCATCATGCCATCAGCAGTGACACTAAAGTCTGTCACTTTGATATACACTCTTGCTCATAAATATGGAATAAAGGCACATGTAAAAAAAGTGGGCAGAAATTTGGTAACGCCATTTCATGATGGGAGCTGCAAACAAACTTCCAACAATTTTTCTAGATAAATATGGGTCCATTCAACATCACAAACTGAAAATTTTATGAAATTGGAGAAAATCTTGAAAACTGGGCTCAATTATGGAAATAATGAATAAACAACAAATATTCCAGATTTTTGAAGGGTTGAAATAGCATGTAATATTGCTGATACATGAAAATAACTGTCACCAAAAGAATAATTAGGGTCAAAATGAGTCAGTAACATAGTTTGTATTGGAAATAATACCCTCTAGGGGTAATCAGGACTATGATCTGAATGGTACACCCCATTTTGTCATGATTTGAGAATTTCTTTCCATCTAAAGGAACCTAAGTTCTGAAATTTTAAGGGATAGAAGGTAGAGGATGCATATCTTGGATGTACAATTTCATTTTGTGCCAATGATGCTCGGTTTGGATGCAATTGGGAAAATTTATTATCCAAGAATTTTGACAATTTCTTGAAATTTGAAAATTTTTGGACTATGTAAACATCAGAACCACTTTTACTAACTGAAAAGTACACCCATGAAGAGGTCTTCCAAATTGTACCATGGCTTCCACTGAAAAAAAATTTGATCGCTCGCTATTGACTGTTTGTCACATCAAAACAGTGTCAATTTAGTACTCCGATTAATGGCATCCAAAAAACTATAAATCACTGAATGGATTCATAAAAATTATTGCAAAAGGTCATCCTTGCAATTGTATCACATATAGGCCTGACGAAAAGAGACTTTGTATATGTTAGGTGTGTGATCCGCTATCATGGTAAACAAAACATTCTTGTGTTGTGATAAACAGTTGATAGCGAACGATGTAATCAATTTTCAGCCAGAACGATGGTGCCATTTGAAGAATATCTTCTTTGGTGTACGTTTCAGTTCATTGAAAGTGGTTTCTAATAATCACACAGCCCAAAAATTCAAAATTTCAAGAAATTGTCAAAATTCCCAGATTGTGATATTTCCTGACTGCGTCCAAATCAAGCATCGTTGAGACAAATGAAAATGTGCATCCAACATAATGTATCCTCTGCCTTCTACCCCTTAAAATTTCAGAGCTAAAGCTCTTTTAGAATGAAAAATATTCACAAATCAAGAAAAAAATAGGTGTCCCATTCAAATCGAAGTCTAGATTACCCCTAGTGGGTATTTTCCCAACATGGACTATGTTACTAACTCATTTTGACCCCAATTATTCTTTTGCTGTCATTTATTTTCATGTATCAACAGTATTTCATGTGATATCAACCCTTCAAAAATCTGGAATATTTGTTGTTGTTTTTTTCAGTATTTCCATTATTGACCCCAGTTGTCAAGATTTTCTCCAAATTCATAAAATTTTCACTTTGAGGTGTTGAATGGACCCATATTTATCCAGAAAAATGGTTGGAAGTCTATTTGCAGCTCCCATCATGAAATTGTGTTATTAAATTTCCACTCACATTTTGACCTCTGCCTACATTCCATATTTATGAGCAAGAGTGTAGAAAAAATTAGGACCAGTTCACTGTGAAAATGTGCTTTGTGATTCATCATAGCCAATGAAGTGTCATCTTCTCTACTTTCAACATGGGAAACATAGCGGCAGTTTGATTAGTCATGATCAAGAGAAGGCCCTTGACTTAATTGTCATAACTGACTTTAGAGTGAAAATCAGTTGCATAATCCTTTTTTGGCTGTCATCAACAAGCAGGATTAGTCTCCTTAAATCAAATTAACATTGAAAGTATTGGGTATGATCATGACAAATCATCAGCATGATGACACACAGAGTGCCACTGTGACAGTCTACTCTTTTTCCATATCAAAGTGACAGACTGTAATATAGACATACAAACTCAGAAATCAGAACTTGGTTTATTTTCATACGAAGGTTCACAATTGCTGGTGATATATAGTTATGTATAGATTCTCATATGTCATATAAACGTTTTAATGATTGCAAATATAGTTAATTGAAATATAGTAGGACCAAGATACAGATTTGCGCCAATAGAGACAGATTAGATTAGATTAGATTATTTATTTTTCCAAACACATAGTAAATACATGTATACAACAACAATAGGTGAAAAATAAGTACTGTGTTGGAGGTGAATACATGCAAGTGTAGACAACTGTAACAGGCATAGCCTGGCATGTACAAAACTTGATAAGATTATCATAAATATGATAAGGAAAATAACATAATTATTAGCAGAATAATTGCTTTTGATCTATGTTCTTTTAGTTTGAACTGAGGTCAGACGACCAATATAAGCTCTTGCTCATCAATTCATATGGAATACTTCAGCAATGTCCAACAAAACTGATAATTTTTGCAACTTCTGCTGGAGCACATAATGAACAAATTCAATTGAAACTTCCCCCTATGACGGCCATAGGGATGAACATGTCACTCTTAAAAACTAGTTAATCCCAAGTAGAGCTACGAATACAGGTCAACTAGTAACCATGCCAAGTGGTAACCAAACTTAACTCGTAACCATTTTTGATTTTTCCTAACCAAGTAGTAACCATGGCATTTAGTAATCTATCGGCCATACGACTTGGTAACCCACAAAAAAGGATGGTTACCAGTTGGTAGGTTTTTGGTTACCAGTTGTTTGGTTACTAGTTGGTTGGTTACCAGTTGGTTTGGTTACCATTTGGCATTTTTACTAGTTGACTTGATACCAGAGCTACAGCAGGGTGAAATGTGGAAAATAAGGGGGGTTGTGAGGGTTGGATGCCTAGGGTGGGATGCAGCGCCTCGGCCAACCAAACATTCAAAATTCTTACTAAAATAGTAGCCGAAGCTTTTGATGATTAATTATCCCCCATGCTATGCTATTGGGGATTGTACTTTTAGTATCCATGCATGGCATCCATCAAATACCTCAAGCACCACACCATGCACAATGCTCATCCTTTCCCAACATTCAAAGACCCCCCTAAACTTGTCAAATCTGACCAAAAATGAATAAATATCATAACCATTCCCACATCCCAAATACTTTTTGCTGTGCTTTTGGTCTGCAGCCATGTTATTTTTAAAAGCAAACTCCACCCCAGGTGTCTCCACATCCTTACATCTATGCACAATTGTGGCCCTGGTGGAAATATTTGGCATAACTAAATTGGAATTCTGGTGGGTATAGGTAAATGTGTAGGGCATGGGGGATATGGAGGCAGTATACCTGCTCTTGTTAATATAGTTATGGACCTTTACAGTCGTCTCTTCATGCATTAAAACTCCAAAATTTACCTCCCCCCCAAAAAAAAGTATCCTGTATTGATGAGCAAGAAAGTATGTTTTAAGATTCCCAAGCATTATAGCACAAAATATCAAAGACAATATTCTTTTGAATAAATAAAATACTTGAGAAGTTTCCCTTATTTGAAGCAAGGTTAGTATTTTTGTCTGACACAGACAGAAAGTAATGTACCAAAACTTCAGTCCAATGAAAACAGAAAACAGAAGGCAGGACAAGGTCATTAAAGTTAAACATGAGATTGCTAATTGGCAAACAGTCTATTATGTTTGGACAAATATGTATTTAGGCATAGGCGTAGGGCGCAAGCAATTTTTTTTGGGGGGGGCCGTCGACATTTGCCCGAATTTCAAGATCTAGATTTAATACCTTTTCAAATTAGATTGCATGAAAATCATTAATTTTCAATAGTGTTTACTTAATCATCTGCCCGTATTTTTAACTTTTTTGCCCGAATCTTACTGTTTCCCCCCTGTCCCCCCCCCTCCGATACGCCTATGTATTTAAGGTCAAGGTGGCCTAAACTCTAAAAAAATTCAGACAAAATTGGTTTTTTAGATTCAAAATGTTTTTTTGAAAAACCAAATTTCAATGCAAAAAACCAACATGGTTTTTAAAAAAAAAAAACAATTTTGTCGCGACATTTTTTAGAGTGTACTCCTCTTTTGGTTTACAAAGTTTTGAAGAAGGTAAGGAAAGCACTTCCAGTCTTCCATCAATAAATTGTTTTAAACTGAGGTATTTTTCATGGAGGCAGAAAAATCACCCAAAATATTTCTTTGTCATCTTTTAAAAGCAAACCATATCAGAAACAAATAAAGAATATTGCTAATTATTGATATCTGAGAATTGCAGAGTTCTCTGTACATTTATAACTGGCAATTCTATTTCATTTAACTTCGCAAACAGATTTTTTCAGATGATCGAATCTGAAATAAAATAATTATGCTTTGTGCAATCCTTTACAATTAACAGAAAGAGCTAACATTTTGAATCCACATAATTCAATGACAATGACAATAACTTTGTCAATCGCTATTAAGGAAACTTGTTTTACAGACATATGAAATTAAAAAGTAATAACAGTGACATTGAAATATTATGTAAAAACATGTGTTAAACACAAAAATATTATAATAATCAGATTAATTGCGTTATTACTTTTCCATAAGTTTTTTTCAAGTTCAAATAGGATTAAAAGAAATTTGATTTTTGTATGCAAATTCGACTTACTTGACTGTTTCTGTCGCAGTGGCCAGAAAATTATCCGGAAGAGAGAGGAGCTCTGTATTCATTGCGAAAGACATGATTGAAGAGAAATTCACTAGAAGAAATCAATTATCTCAAAGTGAGGCGCAAACTGAAATCCTTCAGATGTTTCTTTTAATTTTATATGATTTCATATCGGGAAACTGTCAAAATGACAGGTTATGTTTGATTACGTGTGCAGATAATTTCGACCACTCGTCCCCTTGAATCGTTGACTTTTGATAAGATTAAATGAAATGGAAAGTCACCAAGGTAGATCGGGGCATGCAGCCCCCCTTAACTTCAAGGCGCGATTTGACCTACTTTTTTACGGTCGATCATATGAATGCTTATGCTGTCGAGAAGGGATCACTTGACTCTACTTATAACTAGTGAAACAAATGTCTACCAGTTTTAAATACTTAAGGAGTAACGGCCATTTTTAAAAAAATTGGAAATGGCCTTCTTACCCCACCCAGTAGACAACAAGAAGTCCCCCTACGATAATCTTATGGAAATTTTTTTTTGCGAGCACATTCCACTTGAAAGTTATTTCTTGGGGTTCTTCTATCATTTATAAGGCATTCTATTCACTTTTTCTGAATTTCAGAATTTTTCTGTTCATACATTTATTTTTTAATATTTTTCACCCTTTTTCAATTTCGGCCAAATTTTTTCTATTTTAATTAGCTATTCTATCAAGATTTAAGGTAAAGTACACATTATTAAATGGTTCCTGAAGCAGCTTTCAGGCCCTAGTGAAGGGGGCTTCATGCCCCATACCACGTGGGGCCTCTTGCCCTAAAACCACATATTTTAGTTTGACCTCTATATTTTGAACTAAATTTTTAAAAATCCAAATCATATTTATGTGATGGTCATAAAGTGAAGCAATGCACATATCCATTATACTTTTAAATATTTCCAAAGTTATTTCTGACAACCCCTTTCAAAGAATCAATCAAAATGCACACTTTTTTGTTTCTTTAATTTCTACTATGGTTTGGTGTTTTTTCCCTGAAAATTTGTGAGGTCACCTTAAAAGCCTCTAGCCTCAACACTATCAATAAGAAAATGCACCAAAAATGTAAGTTTAGATATCATCCTGGGGAGGCCTCTCACCTAACCTGGGCTTCTTGCCCCGACCTACTCTACTTATGTATGTCTCAATAACAGGTCAGAAACTTTCTTTTGTTCCCATTAATTAATGATCTATGACGGTATTGTCGTTACATTACTTTTTTTTTTTAAATCTGTACATGTTCGGTTCAATAATTCTTACGAATCTCGAATAATTGTGTCAGTTTTTGATGGCTTTCTCGTCAGGATTCCCCTATGACTTCACTCTTAACAATAACGTTTTATATGGAACCTTTAAGGGTTCTAGAAGCTGGTATAGATAAGGAAACCTAAAAGGTTCCTTATTCAACTTTTAAAATGGACATTTGCAACCAACTGTTGGCACTTCCAAGTTCAAGTCCAACTGACATTCCATATTAGGCTAAGCACTAAGTGATCAGACTGATTGTGTTGTGATGCTAGTGACAATGTGATGCTCAGAATGACAATTTGGGTATACTTCTTTAAAGGAAAATTCACATAGCCAGTAGTTTGGCAATTTGATTATATATATCGATTATCGAAGAGAACACATATATGTCACCCTTTTATGCAGAGTGAGGTTTCAGTGATCCCATTGGATAAATTTGAATATCTAAAAGATTCCTTCACTGATTTGTATGACAGTTGGCTGAACTATAGCCCCGCATATCAACCTTACAAGTGTGTATTTATAGCTCAGTTGCATTATTCCTGGCTGAGCAAGCAGCCTTCGAGTGAGCCTACCCCTGTTTTCAAAAATCCATGGCTTTTCCAATGGATATGAACAATTTCACCATGCAAGGGAGCCACCAGCTGGATGAACTTCATCATGTGTCTGGAGAAAATTTGTTTCTCAATAATATTTAGAAGATAACTTCTTTTGTAACAGTTTTACCGTTAAGGTTTCTTGGATGCAATAACAAATATTTGAGTGGAGTTTAAACACCTTTGGTAAAAATTTTTTGGAAAAGCCAAAACTCCAAATTTTTGAAAATCGGGTATGTGCACTCGGGGTCTGCAGGCTCAAAAAAAAGTGAAGCAACAAAGCTACAAATACACATGCACAGTGTCAATTTGCAGGCCTATAAACTGGCCAAATTTCACAGAAATCGGAGAAGAGGTCTTTGAGATATTCACGTTTTTTGTAAAGGGGGACTTATTTTTGTTGAACTGTTTAGTTACACGGACTTCTTTTTGTTGAACTGTTTAGATTTTAAAAGAATGATGGTCATGCAATTCTCCATTAAAAGAGGAACTGAATGAATTAACACTCTGCTTGTAAGTGAATGAAACAGATGATGTTTTACCATTGGATGGGCATCCTTGCTTCAAGAAGGAATGTAGTTGAGCATGTTTAGCATTGGCCTTGTATTTCACTTACTTAACAAACGACCCATACCTAATAGGGTGGCCCTTAAAAAAAGTTTGAAATTTATATGGGCCACCCCCTCAAATGATGCCTTTTATGGTAAAAACAGCTTGTGCAAAATCTCATTCAAATCGGTTAACATTTAGAGGTAGCCCACAAGCCTTAAATTCTAGCATTTCAGTCATGATTTCGTATGTTCGCCGATCCACCGTATTCTATAACTTAGCCATTTTAGGGGTACGAATAATTTCACGAAGACGTGATGATTTAGAAAAATGTACGTAAAGAGTCAATGTGTAAATTGTAAATGTGTTGGTTTTGACAAAAAGTCACAGCAAGATGTAATTTTCCCTTATTCTTTTATCAGAATTTTATGATTTTCCAACAGGACAGTTGGTGATTCTTGTCCAATGGGGCCAGGAGGGTTAATTCTGTGTCAGGTTTATGGCATATCTTGTTATATTTTTTTTCATAAATTTGATACTGATTTGAATCTGTTTATTCATTACGCCTGACTGAAAAGTCCCTTGGTAAATTGTACCATGAAAACTGCTAGACCAGTGGGTGGCATGCAGGTTTTGTTCAGGTCTGCCAAATATTCGCGAGATATTCTGACTTGAAATTATTCACATATTATACAAAAAGGCAGATTAATTGGTCAATAACTTCTGATGACGTCATGATGCGGTACAATACACCAGGTGGCGTTTTCGCAGGCATTAACGGCCATTAACGCCCGCGATCTGGGCGTTAATAGCCAGACAATGCCCTCCAAAATGATAATAATTAACAACGACATCATTGCAGGAAAGATTCCAAAGAGTGACTTTGATATAATTCCCTAAGAATGCATTGGGGGTAGTTGTTAGCTCAGCTAGGAGTGCTCTGGGCTTCCAAACACTGGGTTTGATCTAAAATTGGCAGTCAATTGAACCCATATTCAATTTTTACCGCAGTTTCAATCATGCTGTTCATACTTATCCTGTCCTAATAATTAGCCAACCAGCTACATAAATGTAGGATATAAATACCTAATCATTATATTATTAAAGTATTTTAATCTAAGGCTAAAAATCACTGCATTTGCTCTCTTACACCTAATAACACTCTTTAACTATCATCAGCCCAAAGAACAAATCATCTGATGTTAAAGAAAAATCAAGCAAACGTGAGGTTTTCAGCAAATTTGAAGTTGAGATTCTGAATATAAAATCATCATAGACTATCCAAGTTGGTACTCAAAATGAAGCTCTAATTAAGATCAGTTCAGCCATGCCATTTGTATTGTTGTATCATATGAATTGGCTAAATAATACATAACCGCAAATTGACAAATGCAGAGAATTACGCTAGAAACATAAACATTTCAGGGGCGATGGGCCACCTCTAAATACTGACCGATTTGCCTGAAAATTTGCATGCATATATTTTTTTCCATGATAGGCATCATTTTAGAGGGTGGCCCTTCAATATTTTAACCTTTTATTTTTTACTATGCTTTTAAGAGCCACCCTAATACCTAAATTGGGTATGGCAAGGAAAATTAGCAGCCATTGCCATCCCATGACCCTCATGCCTCAATTGTACTTCCTGAGTGAACATTATTGCGTCATAAAACTCAAAAAGAAAATATGTGTTGTTACACTACAGACATAAAATAACACCACAGACAAATCCAAATGAGTTTCTGATTGATATCACGCCTCTCTTTGGCAGTCATCCCAGCCAGAATAGCCTGTATAAGAAAGCACTCGTTAAGTTGAAGGATCAATATTAATGACAAGAGTGCATGGTATTACAATTGTCCAGATATATTGATTGTTCAATGAATTAAAAGTCTTTGATATATGTACATGGCAAACTGTCTGTGGTGTAACACACAGATTGTGGTGTAACACAGGCAGATGTTACACCATGGATGATAACACCACGGACAATTTTTCATTGAAATAATAACTGCTCCCTGAAAAAAAATTTCCAGTGCAACAGAACAAGTTTGCCTCAAAACTGCACTTCAGTAGAATTCAACCAAACACACAAATTTTTAATAAAAAGCTAAATTATTAGTGTTATATCGCGAACACCATGGACTGTAAAGAGTTTGTAAAACAAGTTTTGCTGAGTTTTAGGGTACCTTACTTCAGAAATACACATAATTCTGACTTACTTTTCGTTCAGACAGCAAAGCAGACCATTTTATTGTGATGCAAGGTCATATGACTCGAAGGCCAGGGAGCCATCATTGTCCTCAAGCCATTTTTAGTGCTTGTTACACCACGGACATTTTAAACGTGTAACACAACTAAAATTATAATTCCTGGCAATTTTGTTGTTGCAGGTTGAAAGTGATTAGCCATTTCTGGTTTTATGAGTATTGAAGAGAACATTTCATCTTGAAGTTTGTTCATTTTGTAATAACTACTTACAACTTACAGCCATGGAATTAATCAACCTCAAGTTGTCACAAGGGGAAAAACTGGAAGTGTCATTGTTGGCAGATATATAATAAGTATTAAATGATCTTTTTCAGCACTTCTGTATACACTATCATTATCCAACACCCTCATAGGTTGCTGCACATTATTTTATTGCATTTTTGCACAAACGTAACCCTCAATAAATTGAACTTGGTATTCGTCACATGAAATGTCCCAGTTAGCGTGAAATGACGCCATCCCAGTTTGGATTGTATGATAACCGTATTGATCTAATTAAAAGTAGATCTAACTACATACATAAAAGGAAAGATTGAAAATCAATTTTTATTTTCAGACACATTAGCCTAGACAAAATTGAACTACTTAAAACATTGATGACATCATTTGCGGTAATTAAGCGAAGTTATGACGAAATTGGTTTTTCTTTTAGAATACTTAAATTCTTTTTTTTTCGCGTACTATAATTTGCTCTTATAGTACCTATCATGGTTCATCATTTGTGACAATATATATCTTTTTGCTCTAGTCCAAAGACTAACGAGATTCAAAACAGCTGTACTTTTGAAATACAGGTGAATTTACCATTACACTCTGACAGCTTTTATGAACTCCAGAAAATGTCTGATATTATACAAATACAGCATGATATGAGTGCAATATGAAAATATATTTTCACAACGAAATTCATAATGAACGAGGGTTCAGCAATTTACAAGAAAACAAAAGTCAGAAAAAAACTCATATTGCACTCTAACCATGCAATACTAAAAACTAATTGTAAAATTTAAATTTGTAAAAAAGATTTTTTGGAAAAAATCTTACAGCCATGGCCGTTAGTTTTCACTCGGCTGCTATGCTTGACCAAGGCGCTCAGGCTACAGCCGCCTGCTTTAGTTGCGAGCGTTAGCAAGCAGGCGACAACATTTCACTGGAGGTGCTGCCAATCAGGTCCTCGCTCACATGCATTTTTGAAGCAGCCCAGCACAGTTTGCTGAGTCCTGCTGGGCGCAGACCTGACAGGCAGCAGCGCGGACTTTAGGGGCAGCATTACCAGTGACGTAGCTCCCAAATCGATACCCAATTCGATGTGAATTTCGTCAGTCTGCAGCCTCGCTTGCTCGTCTGCTTCAACAGCAGACTGTTGTCAGTCAGCATGGCGCTATCATTGTGACCGGCCATAATAGTCAGGTTGCCAAACCTGATTTTTGACCCTAACCCTGCACCGACGGATAAAGTATTTTTCTCAGTGGATTTGGGGTCCTTAGACCCTCCATAAAACATAAATGGCGGGTAACGAGAGCGTATCCTTGAGCATTTTTCTATGAAAGCTGACCAGTTTGTGGGCCTGCATGTGACATTGTACCTGTGTAACAGCGTATATTTGTAATTTGATTGCTCCATTTTTGTCTGAGCAAGTACATTGTAAACCCTGAGTGCACACACCCCTCTTTTTAAAAAATTGAAGTTTTGGCTAGTCCAAAAATATTTTTACCGAAAGGTGCTCAAACTCCACTCAAATTATTTCCAATGTCATCCTTGGAACCTAAGCAGTAAAAATTATGATTAAGAAACACATTTTCTCCAGTCTCTTGATCAAGTATGCCCCGGCTGGTGGCTCCCCCGCCTGGTGAAATTGGTCATATCCATTAGAGAACCACAGATTTTTTTAAAACAGGGGTACCGTAAAACGGGGTTACTTTGGCCGTTCTGTACTACTTTGGCCGCCAAATGAGAAAAATATTCAGTATCCTGTATCTCTCAAACCAATATAGATACCAGAAAATTTCTTTTTGCATCTGCTAGAGTTACTTGTCTACTTTTATGTACATTAATCTTGCTTCAATATCATGATACCGGTGCTTCTTGTGAAGGCCATTCCGGGAAAAAGCAGATTTGCATAAAAGTGTGATTTTGCAGGGAAGTGTCTACTTTGTTCTGGGTGGGTCAAGTGCAAGCTTACACAGTGAAAATTGCGGAAGATTATTTAAGATAATATATCAAAGTTTCAAACTACACTGGATTTGTTAATGTGTTATGCAATACATTGAGTTTAGGGCTACTGTATGGCCAATGTTACACCAAATCTCCAAGTCAGTATCGGGGTTACTTTGGCCACCCATGGAAATGGCAATTAGCAAGAGTTGAAACAGTTTGCAGTTAATTGCAGTCAATGAAGTGTAAACCTTGATTGGACAAACAAGTTTATGACCCTGAAAATTATGTTGACTGCTGTGGAAGCTAAAAAAAATACTTATGATCTCATCCAAAATAGCATAATACAAAAGTTATTTCATCTTGGATAATTTTTTATGGCGTTTGTCAACATAATGCTACATTGGTGAATTATGCAAAAATTAGAAAATTAGAATAGAAAAGTAAAATCCCTGTCAGCGTGCCTCGGCGGTCCGGCGTCGGCCCGGCTTTGGTCCGATGTCAACAGCATCAGACCGGCTTTGGGCCGACGTTGGGCCGCCGAGGCACGCTGATAGGGATGTTGTATGATTGATACAATTTCTTTTTTAAATGACACCTTTTATGACTGGTTGCATATTTTACGTTCTTGTGGCCTAAAAACTGGAGTATGTTCACACTAACAGTATTTCTGGTACAGAAATAAATTTGTGTGTTAGTGGCTCCCTCTTCAGTTTGATTGGAGCCAACAACAGGATCAAGACATGTGTTTCTGTGGACTTAAAAACTTTCAATCCTTTGTTGGTTCCATCTTTTCCTTGGCCTCTGGCCCATGCTGGGATTACTATGATGTATTTCTGGATCCATCTACCCTGGGATTGTTGATCTATGGACACAATTATTCCTGCTATTCGCTTTTGAAAGTGGTTCTGCATCTTCACACATTGTCACTCATTCTCACTTACATTCACCATGAGCTACCATGGTTCCTAGTGTGGCTTTTTCTCTCAAGGGGTCCTTCCAGTCATTCTCCTAGATTTTGGCCCCTCTGGTGGCTATTTCAGCAGACTCAGTCTATGTGCCCACACTATCAAGATGACCTGTGATTGTATCCATTGACATGTAATGGACACTAATTTAGCCATTGGTGTATAATAACCCTCCAACAGATCGCAGTGTGAGTGCTGTCGGAGATTCGCCAGCCGAGGAACAGTGTTCTCGATGTGGATACCATCATGGTAATCGGAGGTGCCCCGCCAGTGGCCTTACCTGCCATAAATGTAAGGGTAAAGGCCATTTTGCAAGACAGTGTTTTTTGTCCCGCCGAGGCTCGGTGCAAGAGGTTACAAATGCTGAACCTGACAATGAATTTTTTCTTGATGATCTAGACTGTGTATTAGACATCACGGAGGTTAACAGCACAGTCACCATTCAAGATGATACCAACCCATGGTTTGAGAGCCTTCTCTTTTGTGGACAATCGATTCCGTTCAAAGTGGACTCTGGGGCTGATGTGACTGTCGTAAGTGAAGGAACTTACCAAGCCCTCAGGGATAAACCCCCCCTTCAGTCATGTGGAGCATTACTCAATTCACCTGGTGGGAAGCTCTGTGTTAAAGGACGTTTTGTTGGGGTCATCAACCACAAAGGTGTTTCTTATCGGTGCAATGTGATTGTTGTCGGCAATGACTTGCGCAATAATTTGCTGAGCCGAAATGTATCCAGCAAGTTAGGCCTAATCAAACGAGTTGAGGAAATTGGCCTACTTAAAATTGATCCAGTGCGCATTGAGCTGAAGGAGGGAAGTAGCCCATTTGCTTGCCACACTGCCCGCAACATTGGATTCCATCTGTTGCCGAAAGTTGAAGCAGAATTAAAACGGATGGAACAGGAGGGAATCATCAAGGAAATTGAGACCCCTACTGACTGGTGCGCCCCAATGGTACCGATCATTAAGCCGTCGGGGAAGATTCGAATCTGTACTGACTTTAAAAGACTGAACCAAAATGTTAAAAGACCGTACATTAATTTGCCCAACCTTGATGACATTGCTCCAAAGTTGGTCGGTGCAAATTATTTTTCTACGATGGACGCAAACAGTGGATTCTACCAAATTCCCCTAGCGGAGGAAAGTATGGCTAGGGGGGGGAACAAAATTCAAAACCTTGGCGGGACCCCCTAAATTTTTTATTTTTATCATAAAAATGAACAAATGACCATTTAAACGTGTTTAAAACATGTTTCCAGCCTGCTACCAGCATTTTCCTCATCATTGCATATTTATGTAAATGACAAGTCGCGGTATTGAATAACTTTGTCAATTCTTATCCCAGAGTAAAACCAACCACATATTTGGAATCCTTGTAAAAAATCCTTTCAAATGAATACCAACATGAATGTATTCTGATGAGTTTTCCCCTTATACATCGTGCATGTACTCATAATGTCATAACAGTAGATTTTTTATACACAATTCCATTGGTATCCCCTAGAAACCTTTTTTTTTGTTTTGTTTTGTTTTTTTCAAACCATTCAATCCGAAAAGAATATCTTATCTCAAGATGTTGACTTAGGCTTCCCCATTATGTCAAATAATTTCCTCCACTTTGGAACATCCATCTTCTCTTGTCTTTTTGCAAACTCATTCCTATCGGTAAAGCCCTCCAAAAGGCAAATGCATTGTGAGAGTTGTGAGGTTGCAGTTCATACAGTATTCAGTACTATGCTACACATGATCATTTGGAATATTGCAAACAATTTGCCTAGGCCATGTTGACAGGAAATTATATTCCTTAAGAAACTTTGCTCAAGGCTCAGTATTCCATATTTTTGATACTGGACAGTGGACATTGCTGGTAATATTATCAGGATCCATAGAACAACAGTGTATCATATACATGAATGAGAACTAAAATGTCAATGAGGTGACATTTATCAGAGGTATGAGAAAAGCCTAGTCTAAGCACATCTTCACAAGGGGTTATCGTGAAACTTACCTATCAGTTGTGAGAGCAAAATTGTGTGATTTCGGCAGGGACCAAGTGAGTGAGTGAGTGAGTTTGTGTTTTACGCCCCATCACGGCAGGGACCAAAGATGTAATGATCTTACAAAACTCAGGATAAGTTGGAATAAGTGGAAAGGAAACCATGCTTTTGAAGTTGAGCCATTGAAAATATAAAGTTCATAATTCTGGAAAATCTGAAACTAAATAGTAGACCCTTTACTGATAGCTCTTTTGGAGACGCTAGTATCATGCCAGTAGAAAGCAGTCTGTGCCAAAGACATCTTGGCCCAGGCTCTTTGCTCAATAATTATGATGTATCACATTTCTTGATTCCGAGAAATACAAGTACTGGGTTTAATAAGAATAATCTTTTCTAAGGACCTAAATCTTTTTCTGGAAAAAGGTCGGACCACTTCAAAGCAATATCACAGAAACTCATAGCATTGTTATATGTGTCTGTCGTATTGATTGTGAATTGTTGATAAAAATAATTGTAAACAATAATTGTACTTAGTACTTACATTTGTGATATAAGGGATATGTTCAATTCACAATTTAAAACAAGCTAAAATCATGTAATTATATTTTAGTCCATGAGTTTCAGTTCCAAGACCTGAGATGACAAAAATATTTAGAGAAAATGTAAATTTTTCAATTAACTTTCCTTGACAAATACAACCTAAAATATCCGCAGCATAGCATTGTTGGTATTCAAATGAAAGGTCTTTCTCCACTGAAAAACATGGTGTAAGTATTTTTTGGCTAACCCTAAAATTGACAGAAATATGGAGAACCGCGAATTTGCGCTAATGCTAAAATCGGCCATACACAAAAATGCTGGTAGCAGGCGGAAAAATCAAATGCTGGAAAAATCACTTTGGGAATAGTGTTTTCATACAATTTGTCAAAACTTAGAGGGGTCACATGAGGGTTTTGAAAGAAAAAGTGATTTTGTTCCCCCCTCTAGTATGGCGCTCACTACATTTATTACACCTTTCGGCCGATATTGTTACAGAAGACTCCCCATGGGCATTAACATAGGGCCTGAGGTGTTTCAGTTGAAGATGCAGAAGATGCTCCAAGACCTGCCAGGCTGTGCCGTTATCATGGATGATATTCTTGTTTGGGGGGCTACTCTCGAGGTCCACAACAACAACCTAAAGGCAGTCCAAAGGCGCATTGCAGAGTATGGCCTGACTCTAAACGAAGACAAGGGCCAAATTGGAGCAAAGGAAGTCAAATTTTTTGGCCATCTTCTCAGTGCACAAGGCCTGCATCCGAGTCCCGAGAAAATCGAGGCCATTACCCGAATGCCCCCACCGAAAAATGTTACGGAGCTCAGAAGTTTGTGTGGAATGATTAACTATTTGTCAAAGTTTATTGATGGACTCGCTACTGCCATAAAGCCCATGACAGATCTGTTAAAGTCAGGTGTTGTGTTTATGTGGGGACAACCACAGCAGTTGGCCTTTGAGACAGTCAAGGATATGGTTACTCGCCTGCCGTCCTTGAAGTATTTTGACGTGAAAAGAGACATAGTGATAAGTGCCGATGCTAGCAGTTACGGTCTGGGCGGAGTATTGTTACAGAAGACTGAGGCCGGATTATCACCCATTGCATTCGCTTCCAGGGCCCTAAATGAAGCTGAACAACGTTATTCTCAAATTGAACGAGAGTGCCTGGCCGCCACATGGGCCTGCGAGCGGTTTAGGAAGTACATCGTAGGCCTTCCGGAATTTGAGTTGTGGACTGACCACAAGCCCCTGGTGCCTTTGATTGACCGGAAACCATTGGACCAGGTCCCGTTGCGGTGCCAAAGATTGCTGATCAGGTTATTGCAGTTCAATCCTATTGTCAGTCATAAGCCGGGAAAGCAACTGGTAATAGCCGACGCTTTGTCAAGGAATCCTGCTACTGGACAAGAGTCTGAGAGTCGAGCGTGTGAAAGCCTCGCTAGTGAGATCGCAGTCGACGTTGAATGTCGTTGATGCTATCATTGGTCAGCTTCCAGTGTCCGGTGGTCGGATGATTAAGTTAAGGCAGGCCACAGTACATGACAGTGAACTTGGTGAAATTATAAATTACGTGATTAATGGCTGGCCGGTTGTTAGTGCTATACCGCCCCATTTAAAAGCTTACCATGAAGTGAAGGATATGCTATCGGTGGCCGATGGATTATTGGTGTATCAACAAAGGCTGGTCGTCCCACGGTCCCAACGTTCTGAAATACTGGGACGTCTGCATGAAAGCCACCAAGGATTCCAGAAGTGTTGGAGTAATGCACTTCGTTGCGTCTGGTGGCCAGGAATTCGAGGGGAGCTTAAAATGTTGTGTGAGTCATGTGTAGTTTGCGTTGAAAAACGGCCAGCTCAGAGATCAGAGCCCCTAGTTCCAACCCCATTACCGTCTCGCCCATGGGAGAAAGTTGGAGCAGACTTGTGCTTGCATGACAATCAGAACTACCTTATTTTGATAGACTATTACAGCCGATGGATAGAGATCAGACGTTTAACCTCAATTAGCTCAGCTGCTGTGATTAACAAGTGCCGACAAATCTTTGCTACTTTCGGAATTCCTGATGAATTCCACTGTGACAATGGGGCTCAGTTTGTGTCTGCGGAGTTTAGAAATTTTGCTGACAATTATGGATTTGAAGTCACAACAAGCAGCCCTTACTTTGCTCAAGCGAATGGCGAGGCGGAGAGTGCCGTGAAAATTGCAAAGAATATCCTTTCGACGGCATCCCCAGATGTGGCATTGTTGAACTATCGGACGACCCAGCACAGTTCCACAGGGGTCGCCCCTTCAGTTGCCCTTATGGGAAGAATCTTAAACACAAGAATTCCGATCATTCCCTCTGCCCTGTTGCCCAAAACTCCAGATGATGCCAATATCCGCAAGTCCGACGGCGAGTCAAAGACCAAAGCGAAAATTAATTATGACAGACGACATGGTGCCCGTCCTTTAAAACCCCTTATTTCGGGTGAACAGGTGCTTGTACGAGCTGATGATAAGTGGAAAAGATCTGGGATTGTTGTGAGTGGAGACCCGGAAAACCGCACATATTTGGTGAACACTGACACAGGAGTACAGAGACGGAACAGAGTCCATCTTGTACCGGTTCCTGAGACATCCGTTTCTGTGCCAGACAGTATGACCGAAAAGCAGCCAAGTAGTGTGCAAGATGCCCCAGCCCCATCACCGATCGAGCCTTTGAAGGCTCCAGTACCACTGACTCCCAGACTTACCCGGTTGGCTTCAGGTTGCCAAATAAACAAACCTGCTCGTTTCAGTGACTAATGAACTTGGATCAAAAGAAAAAAAAAATCTGTTCATTTCAAAATTAAATAGACAATTTTGATAATTGTGCGATTTCTGTTGTATTTGAAGTATTTTATTGCTGTTCATTTTATAGTTGCCGTAGTCCCTTTAAGGTGCCAACTTTGTTAAACGGATTGACATTATTATTTTAATAATGAATATTACGTAGTACAGAGTAGGTGTTAGTTATGTTGTTAAAACTGTTCACAACTATATTATGTATTATCTCAATTCAATTTTAAATTGTAATCAGTTTAATTAGATTTCAAACTTTGATCTTAAAAGTAGTTTGGTAAAAGGGGAAGATGTTTACCAATAGTATTTCGTAATGTCAACACCAGAGGGCTACGAGCTAATCTCGCGTCCGACGTGAGAAGGTGAGACTTGGCAGACGACGCCATGATGATGATTGTAACTTGCGACATGTGTGATGTTTTGGATTAAACATTTATTAACTAAACGGACGTTCTAGTTGTCTAAACAATTGGGGCTTCAAGATGTCACTTCAGCACACTACATTTTATTCCCTGGATTTTTTGTTCTGGTGTGACTTTCTCGGCGAATAGTTTCAGAACCTACACAGGGAAATGACTGGATCCTCTTATCTCTTCACATTCAAGATGGCAAAGACTTTCGATACATCCGTAGTCTCAACGTCCATTTACTGTCCCCATCCTGTCCTCATCCCTGTCAAGTGTTTGGAAATGACTTGTCTCCGATTATGATGTTCTGTCATGAAGACCAAATGTCAACGCCAATGACTGTGCCAACATGCCCTTGATGTTCAAGACAGTTCTTGCCACTGAAGTTCTTCCCCCTTGTTTCGGACCTTCTGTAATATATCTACGTGCCATGGTCTGCCCGTCCCGTTTCCAAATGTGACAAATATCGTGATGTGCTCCATGCCAGCTGTGCCAGGAACTATGGCCTCCGCCTCCACCCTTCGCTGTACATTTGTCCTACATCTCCTGTACTGTGACATTCCTTTCACTGTCTCTACAACGTTCTGCAGACTATTGCTGCTCCAATCCTAGACTCTAACTTATATGACCGTTTTTGATTAGACCAGTGATGGAAATGGGGGGGAGCTCGGGGGAGCTGAGCTCCCTTGACCAAAAAACAGGGGGAGCTGTACCCTGCTACAGCTCCCCCAATGACCAGTGGTGAAATTACAATTATCATGTTACTTTTTCAGTCCTCATGGCATTTTTAGTCATAATTATGCTCTGGTGGAAGAATTTTTTCCCCTTCACAAATTTGGAGTGGCAAGCCGCTGCCGCACGAGCCGAGAGCTCCCCCGACGAAAATTTTCCATTTCCATCACTGGACGAGACTTTCTTCACCTTGCCGAACACTTTATAGTGACAGACCGTCCTCATTGATGCTCCAATGCATTGTACTCCCAGGGACATTCCTCTTCTATTGGTTGCCCAAAGTTGTTGTAACTGTATATTCATGGGCTACCAAAGGTGTTACATCCGTCCATCTATAATCAATGTGCCATCATGTGTTGTACAACTCTGTCTTCTCAATGTACCATAATGGGTTATACTTGTATTTTATGTAGTATCACTGTACGTACCATCATGTGTTATCGATGTATTCTATGTCTTACCAAACCATCATTATGTTCTTTTACCATCATGTGCTATACATGTATTCTATGTCTTACCAAACCACCATTATGTTATTTACATGTATTTTATGTATTATCAATGTACCATTGTCAGTAAATATTCAACATATTATTCATGTACCTTCATGTGCTGTCGGCTACATGCTGATTGCTGCATACTGGGTCTTGACGGCGTTTTATCAGCCACTTCCCTGCCACTTTTTGCCTTGCCTACCCAACTCAGAGGATACCAAAGCTCCTTTCTTTGGACCTGGTAGCTGTGCTGTCACCATTGGCAGCGTTCGCATGCTGCATCGTCTATCCCACGTGTACGGGCTTCCCCAACTAGAGCCATATCATCAGCTGTCATCTGGATGGGTGTCCACCCATATTTCGACTTCACCACCTAGTCGTGCGCTGATCAAACCATCATGTTGTGTGGGTCTTCCTAGCACCTGTTGCATCCACATCATCCTTCTTTACACATCTCGAGGTACTTTTCGTGTGGGCGGTCAGCAGGGGCTACGTCCTAATACTTCAACCAAATCGCTGAGGGTCGCCACTTCAATCGGCTAATGGTGCTGGACTGTCAGCACCATAGAAATACATAGAACGGACATGAGGCTCAGGCAGATGAAGCAACCAAATCCACCATCTTGGAACTGCCCTGTATCCTGGCATAATGTAACCGTGACGTCACCGGTAACAGTGATGTCACTTAACACAATTTCCGAACCGGAAATGGATTTTTGCGGTGTTGGCGAATCCTCAGTTACTGCCTGATTCGCGCCAAAACACCACGTTTTGCTTGATTTCATGGACAGATTTTTTGCTTGGTGGATCGTTTAACCCTTTCCCACATGGGTTATTATATACCAAAATGATGCTGAAAAGACGTGGAATGCAATGGTCACACAATTGGAACTGTACGAGGTACTTACGTGGCGTGACACTCGTTATCAGTGACGGCGCGATTTGGCAGTATGTTGTTTGGCAGTGTTCCAGATTGACAATTTTCATCCGATTTTGGTGCCTGGCCCTACTGGATGTACTGCAGTGGTGTTTCACGGATATATACATAAAGCTTTCACTTCAGCAACGATTCTCTTGGCAAAAAACTTTCTGCACTTTTGAGGAACAAAGTTGATGCTTGTGTATTGTAATCAAAAGATGTCGCTCTAGTCTTTCCCCCAATGGATGGTGGCGCCCCTGGTGTGGATCTACACTTGCACTTCATGGACTTGAAGACTGCCTCTTGGCTTTGTGCAAGCTGTCACTATCGCTTTGACAGACAGTGCAGCCCCCAATTTTTATTAAATTGGCCAAGAACAGTCCAGGGATGCGCAGGGAATCACAACAAGACCCCACAACCTGCCTACAATGCCAGGGGAAGGCAACTTGGCCAATACACATTGGGCCACTGATAGCTGTTAGAAGCATCAATCGTTTATATCTTCATCAATTTTGGCAAACTTCACTTTCAACTGTCCAAGGACTTCATGATCAAGACCTGTGTCTCCAAGCCTATACATGCATGGTATTTTGCTTCACGATTATGTCATGGACATCTAGGCCACTGCAAGAGGACTTTGGCAAAGTGTGGACACTTGAGGGCCCGAGGCCATGTCACGGCCTACCCATTTGTGCGTTCATCTTCATCTTGGTCTGTAGGCTGGTGCCTGGATCATACCATCGACGTTAGTCTCCGTTTGGATTGTTGACAGGGGCTGGGTTCATCTTGGTCTATGGGCTGGTGCTGAGACATTTTCACCTGTTACCTGCTACCTATGCACAAGCTCCACGGACTTCATCCTCAAATCCCGTTCTCCCAGCCTATCCATGCTGTCATACTGACCATGCCGGCCAACTCTCCTGATACAGTGACTTGACTCATTGACTGGGACTGGTGTTCTCCCTTTTTGGAATATTTCCTAGTGCCTAGAATCGTATCACAACTGGACTCATGTAAACTGGATATTTGCCTTTATCTCGGTCTGCGAGCTGGTGCCTACATCATATCACATCTGGACGTTTCGTACCCACCTTGGATTGCTACAGGCCTGTGTCCCTGTCACGGCCTACACATCTGGATGGTTCGTTTCATTTTGGTCTGCTGGCTGGTGCCGAGACCATGTCACACCGACGTTAGTCTCCATCGTGGCTTGTTGGCAGGATCTGAAGTCCTAACATTTTTTACAGACGCTCGTCTTCATCTGGGTCTGGCTGGTGCCCAGGCCATATCACGGTCTACCCATCTAACATTCGCCTGTCTTGGTCTGCTGGCTGGTGCCGAGACAAGAACACTAGTAGGACGCCTGACGACATCTTATTATATCAAGATCGAAGCAATTTGCACCCCCTGTTTCACAACTTTGCCGGAATCTACCACCTACGACACCATAAATGTCACAAGAACGTTCAGGATTATTATGTGTGATCCAATTAATGTTACCATGTATGAGACATTCTCTCAGCTGTAGAGATACATTGTGTTTCCTAAGTACTGTGTTTATTGCCTAAGTTGTGTGTTGTATGTGCTCTGTAACCTCTTCAAACCAATGTGCATCCTCCAAATTGCTTTGTTATTACTGTTCTAAAGTGGATGTTATATGTGTGCCCTAACGATGTTTCGTCGTGTGTTGTACTTGCATTCTATGTCTTACCAATGTACCATCATCTTTCTACATGTATTCTGTTTCTTATCAATGTGTCGCCCTGTTTGTACTGGTATTCTGGGTATCACAAACTCGACTGTACTTATGTGTTTTACATGTATCCCGTGTACGGCCAGTGTACCATCATGTCTTTACCCCGGCAGCTCACTTTCGCCTACGCCAATGGGACATTCAGGCAGGGCTGGCCTCTCAGTAGATACATCTGGAGGTCCCTTCGCCTTTCTTGCTGCAGGAGCTGCGTCCTGGGCGTCCGTCTCCATCATGGTGTAGCCCTCCGGACATTCACCTTCTGTTTGCACTGCCGGCTGGTGCCGAGTGCATGTCATGGCCGACACATCCGGCCATCTGTTTGCATCCTGGACTGTCAGTATTCACCGGGACAATCATCTTCTTTGCACTGTCGGCACGTACCGAATGCAGATCATGGCCTTCACGTCGGGCATCTATTTACATCCGGGTCCCGATTCCACATCATGGTCCACTCATCTGGACATTCATCTCCTTTGTACTGTCGTCTGATGTCGAATGTGTTAATCTGTTATGTTAACTGCTATAAAGATGTGGGGTGCTGTTATGATGTTACAACCTGATAAAATTAGTGTACACCTGTTTTGTGCTTTTGCAATGTTACAACCTTATAATTATGTTATAACTCTTGTTTTAAAGTGGGTGTGCGCTTTCCAATGTGTGCCAAACACTGAAAGTATGCATCATACAATGGACAAATCTTACTTACTAGACCCATCACTCCGCCTTCCTCTAGGTAGATACGCCCGTCTTCATGTTGGACTGCTAGCTGGTGCTAAGTCTCCATCATTGCCTATACATCTGGGTTCACCAACTTGGCCTGGCGCCACGTCGATATGTTCGTCCCCATTTTGGCCTGTGACCTGCTGCGAAGTCCTCATCGTTGTCTACACATCTGGGCTCAACAACTGTGCCTGGTGCCTTCGTCTACATCTGAGACTGTTAGCTGGTGCTAAGTCCACATCATTGTCTACACATCCGGGTTCAACCACTTTGCCTGGCGCATTGTCTTTCACATCAGGGTTATTTCCCAGCGATATATATATATAACATTATGTGTAGTGGGCCTGGTGCCCTTGGTTGGGCTTTTTAGCCCCTGGTTGGGTTTTTTAGCCCCTGGTTTGGCTTTTTAGCCCCTGGTTGCTCCTCCGCTACGGAGCGAGTTGGAGCTGTTATTTTGAGTTTGAGCCAGTGCTGCATAACTACAATGAATGTTTCTTTTTCAGCTCCATCTGTCCATACCACTTAACTACTGTGATGTCCAATTGGTCCGATCGAGGTGACGCAAAAATTATTCGACACTTGTTTTTTCAGCGATATATAGGCTATCCACGGTGGGCCTTGTGTTCTTGATTGGGCTGTTGAGCCCTTATTTTGGCTTTTTAGCCTTTGGTTGGGCTTTTTAGCCTTTGGTTGGGCTTTTTAGCCCCTGGTTGGGCTTTTTAGCCCCTGGTTGGGCTTTTTAGCCCCTGGTTGCTCCTCCCCTACGGGGTGAGTTAGAGCTGGTTTTGGGCTTTTTAGCCCCTGGTTCATGTTGGTTACTATTTAGCCCTGCTCAACTGATAATATAAACTGAATCATTTTTATTCAGATCAACCATACTTCAACCCTCAACTTGTCTTCATGCTTCCTATTGTGAGCTGTGGTCCTGAACTGGTGTGTGTTTGATGTTAACGGGTCTCGACGAGGTGCTCGTTATGGTGCTGAGTTGGTGATCATCTCCTGTCACAATGATATCTGGTTTATCTCTCTGTGTTGACAGACACCTTCCTTTCAGCCCTGTTCTGCTTATTATGTCTAATTTACTATTTGGGCTTGATTCATTTCAGCTTTATCATATGATTGTCACAGTTAATACTCCATGGGTACCTTCCCATCTGCGTCTCACACCGGTGAGCCTTAGTAAGGCTTAGTGCCGATTACAAAAATTCTTCATGATTTGATACTCTTGAGCCAAGGTTCCCTGAGGGAACTTACCTCTCTCAACAACAATTGGTTTGTCCGCTTTACATGCATGTATAATATAATTTTCAGGGGGTGCTGGTCCTGTCCCGTCTGCCCTTTTCTTCTTTTGCAGGTTGCCGGCTGTTCGGTGGGGGGGTGTGGCGGTCTGTCCCCCACCTTTGGACTGTGTCACCTGTTCGGCATTTGCTTGTATGACTTTACATTGTACATTTGTAATGTTGCTTTATTTCCGTCATTTAATAAAATGACATTTTCAACCAAATGCCTGCCTCGGTTCCTCTGTCCAAACGAGTTCACAGCCAGCAACAAGCATAAAACACAATTTCCGAACCGGAAATGGATTTTTGCGGTGTTGGCGAATCCTCAGTTACTGCCTGATTCGCGCCAAAACACCACGTTTTGCTTGATTTCATGGACAGATTTTTTCCCACCCACCCACTCCGTTATTCAATATCTATGCTGTATCTTTTTCCAAATTGTATGTGTATTATGTTCCTCTTTGTTCTTCCTGTTATGTATATACTTCTGCTCTCTTATGTATTCCAACATTGTAACAGGCTGCCGATCCATTTACATATTATTTCTTTTGTACTGTTTTTGTAAATTTTGTGGCGGGTCTGTCCCCCACCTTTGGACTGTGTCACCTGTTCGGCATTTGCTTGTATGACTTTACATTGTACATTTGTAATGTTGCTTTATTTCCGTCATTTAATAAAATGACATTTTCAACCAAATGCCTGCCTCGGTTCCTCTGTCCAAACGAGTTCACAGCCAGCAACAAGCATAAATAAAAATGGCATGACATCACATCATAATTAGTCCATTGTGACGTCATGTCTCAGGGCAGTTCCAATGTGGCGAATTTGGTGACCTCATCTTGAGGTGGCATTATACGGCCTCATGTCTGTTCTATGTATTTCCATGGTCAGCACTCAGCAGGGCTGGGTCTGCATCATACTTCGTTTCCATCTAGAGGTCTCCTTCCGGACGGTCAGCAGGGCTGCGTCCTACCCGGTCAGCACATGCCGCGTCCACTAATACTTCAACCACATCGCTGAGGGTCGTCACTCGAACCGCCTACTGTTGCTGGACCGTCAGCAGGGCTGGGTCCACATCTTACTTCGTTCCCTCATCTGGAGGTCTCCTCTTCTGGACGGTCAGCAGGGCTGCGTCCTAGACTGTCGGCAGGCGCCGGGTCCACTTCTACCTCACCTACTTTTTACTGTATTCACCTGTTTTATTTCATCCACTCATTTTCTATTTATATTTGTACTTCCTGTTGTTGTCTTTCTTGTGTTGCCTGTATAGTCATCATGTGGAACATGCCCTCTGTTCCCCCTCCAATTTACCATACTATTCCCTGTTTTTCAGATCCAGTACATGGTCAACGGGATTTTACTGGTTTTTTGGACGTCCTTTTGTCCTTATAACCTTTCACTTCCACTGCCAGTGTCAGCTCCCGCTGTGTCTTCTCCTTCTTCTAAAGACACCTCCTGATATAAATTATACATTCCAGCTGTACCAGCCACAATTTCTTCTTTACTTTGTTATTCCAAAACATTTCTGCTATTATTTGTTTTGCCAATTTTTCATTCAAATGTCTCACCCAATAATCCATTGTCGTTTTATTAAGCCAAACACCTTTCTCATATGTTGCGCCAATCTCAATGGCCCTTTTCGTCATTTTGTTTTCCTTTTGTTTTGTTCTTTTCCTTTGCTTTTTCAGCCAGATAATTATTATATATTTGTTTCCCTTTATTTATAGGCCTATGTGTGCTGGGCCCTGTGCTCCTTCTTTTGGGCTGTTGAGCCCTTGATACGTTGATACCTTGACACCTTGATCTTCGGCTTGGAAATAGCCACTAGCCTGTATACGCCGTTTCAGGTGGAGATTGTTATCATTTATATCACTGCATGCCCACCATATCTAATATCTATGTATAACTTTGGTTGATGAGATGTTTGTCCACAAGTGATTTAAACATTTTCATGCTTGTGGCCTCAATTACTGTTTGGGGTAGTGAATTATTGATTGGGGCTGTCCAGCGCTTGCTTGGGCCTTTTAGCCCCTGATTTCTTTCCTCCCCTACGAGCCACTTTTATTTTTCCAGGGTCCGTCCAGGCCATCCAACTTTTCACCGATTTTAACCTGTTATTGCTTACTTCCCTTTCTACCTGTTGTTTTTATTTTATTTAACAACTTACTGCTCTCCTGTTTTGCTCATGGACACCACTTGCATAACCGAAATGCACTGTCAGCCATCCTGTGTTTCAAAAGCCTGTCATCTTCAAGTCTTTGCTTTTTCTGGTGACGTGACCGCCCATTGCGACTACAAACCTGCCTTTTATAGATTACAAGTCCCGCTTGTAGTGCCAATCACCAATTAATGTCCCCTTTTCACCTCTATTTATTCATAACAACTAGCTTATAAACCCTGATTTCTGTTTTTACACGGTAGCTGCGGTCTGGAACTGGCAGTGTTGGAGTCGAGGCCAGGACATCCAAGACCAAGACCGAGACCGAGGCATGAGCATCCGAGACCGAGACCGAGGCATTGACCCTCCGAGACCGAGGCATGAGCATCCGAGACCGAGACCGAGGCCGGCTGGACAAAAATGATGGTTGACTGCCAAACTATTTTAGCTTGGTATATTATTGGCATTTAGCCATCGCTTACGATAAGGCTATAACAGTACAATTAAAGATTCACTCAATTACTCAAGTAAAACACTGGAATGAAGACAATAAGGGGGCAACCATTACAATATTAAATAACAGGGCATGGAACTGATCTCACTTGCAATTTTTCTTTTTTACGGAAACTGTAACAGATTAGATTTATTTTGAGTGTCTGACAACCTCAATTATGTTTAATTATTTACTTGTGAATCAAACATTGCAGACTGAGATGGGCCATCCACCAGAAATTCATTTCAAGACCGCTGGGGAAAAATTAAGAATTAATAATATTTTTCACCATGACTGTAAAAAATTGGTTAGTTTAAAAAAAAATTCTGAAGCAGCTTATCACTTTCATTACGGGCTTTACTATATAACAGCTTAAAGAATTACACTTTCTGGAATCAAGATACATGTAGATAGATATTCTGAATTGCTGGGTTCCAATTTATTAGGCACTGGTATATTTGTGTTACAACAAAGTTATTTGAAATATCTTTTGAGACACAAATGAGATTCTGTCACAAATTTTGTCCCATTCCATTTTGTTTAGTTGTGTTTTAAGTCAGACACTAAATGGTGTGTGAAGTTAATGATCAGGTACCAACGCATCTTCCATTACATGTAAACAAAAACTTTAAAACTTCAAATTGTTATGGTCGAAATTTACATGAAATAATGTTCAACTCAATTAGTGAAGGAAAATAAAAATTCAAAAATATTCAAATACTGTTGGTCAATTTATAATTTCATATCTATCACAAAAATGGCACCGCCTATAACTTGGCACTCGGCCTAAAATAGGCCTAGATACAGACAGTCTTAAAAGACAAGCAGAAAATGATTTTATCAGAATCTAATATTTACAGTTGTGCTTGACAGTTTCGGAACCCCTGGCACTTCTTACCTTATTTGTGCACATCTCTCTAACAAATGCAGGAATAGCTCTTAAATTGGGTTAATAATACAACTGAACACCATCTTTTTTATGTAAGCATATATTCATAGCGAATCATGACATTTAAATGTGATTTTATGATGAAAGTCTCCAAAACTGCATGTTCAAAAGTTTCTGAACCCTTCTGAAATGTGTACAATCAACAATTTGTATGACCCACTTTTTCCAAAATAAATGCTTCCAAACACTTCTTATGGCTATGGACTACCAATTGGCAGATTTTCTGTCGGATTTTGACCATTCTTCAAGAGGGCATTTTCTTAACCCTCGTAAGCTGGTGGGTCGTCTGACGTGGACTGCTTTGTCAAATCTGAGCAAGGCATATCTAGTTTTCTGTGATCAGGAACTGGTCCAGGCAATGCCAGAGCCACAAATTTGACTGATTTTAATCAATTTTTAGTGGATTTGCTTGTGTACTTTGGGTAATGTTCTGCTGGAAGACCCATTTGCGGCAAAGTTTCATGCTTGTAGGTGAAAGCTTTACGTTTTCTAAGTGCATATCTTGATATTTCTCAGAATTTGTTATGCTATTAACAACAGTTCTTTCTCCTGTCCCATTTATAGCAAACAACCTGGTAACATGATGGAGCCAACATTATCTTTCATAGTTGGGAGGATGTTATGTTCCTTGAATGTAGCACCTTCAGGATGCCAGATTTGGAAATATTGACTGAGACCAAAAGGTTTGATTTTTAATTAGTCTGTCCACAGGACATCGTTCCAATAATCATGCAATCCATCGAGATGGTTTTTAGTGAAGTACAGTCAGGTTTCTTTGTGCTTTTGGCCAATCAAAACAGATATGTCGGACATCCGTAAGGTCCTGCTTTCAAGGAACATAACACCCACCCAACTATGAAAGATAATGGTGGCTTCAGTCTGGTATGGACTTGTTTTGCTATAGATGGGACATGAAAATGGACTAATGTTGATATCATAAGGAATTCTGTGAAATATCAATATATGTGCTTAGAAAATGTAAAGCTTTTACTTCTAAGCCTGAAACTTGGACACGAGTGGGTCTTCCAGCAGAGCAATTATCCAAAGTGCACAAGTAAATCCACTAAAAATGTATTAAAATCCCTCAATTTTAGGGTTATGGAATGGCCTGGACAGTTTCCCAATCAGAACTGATTAGATATGCCTGGGTCAGATATGACAAAGTAGTTCACATCAGACGACCCACCAGCTTACGAGGGTTAAGAAAATTCTCTCTTGAAAAATGGTAAAAAATCCGACAGAAAATCTGCCAATTGGTAGTCCATAGCGACAAGAAGTGTTTGGAAGCATTTACTTTGGCAAAAGTTGGCCATACAAATTGCAGATTGTATACGGTTCTTTAAATGCCATTATTTGCTATGAATATATGCTTACATAAAAAAGATGGTGTTCAGTTGTATTATTAACCCAATTTAAAAGCTGTTCCTGCATTTGTTAGAGAGATGCGCCCAAATAAGGTAAGAAGTGCCAGGGGTTCAGAAACTTTCAAGCACAACTGTATAGGATAATAGGTTCCTTGTGTTAGATAAACTGACAGATATTATACTTAACTGACAGGAAAATTTTGTTTGATAGTTCCAGCAAAATTGTACTTGATCAATTTCGCTGGCCTCAGACGTGCCTCGAGCAAATATCCGAGGCCAGAAGGTCCGAGACCTGAGTCCAAGGCCAAGGATTGGTCATTCGGGACCGAGACCGAGGCCATCAAAAATGGCCCTGAGGCGTGGTGAGTTTGGGCAGTTATTTTGCTCCTCCCCTACGGGGTGAGTTAGCTAGAGCTGCTATTTTGCTCCTCCCCTGCGGGGTGAGTTAGAGCTGTTATTTTGCTCCCCCCCCCCTCCTGCGGGGTGAGTTAAAGCTGCTATTTTGCTCCTCCCCTGCGGGGTGAGTTAGAGCTGTTATTTTGCTCCCCCCTCCCCTACGGGGTGAGTTAGAGCTGTTATTTTGCTCCTCCCCTGCGGGGTGAGTTAGAGCTGTTATTTTGCTCCTCCCCGCGGGGTGAGTTAGAGCTGTAATATTTTCTCCTCCCCTTTGGGGTGAGTTAGAGCTTGTATTTTGCACCTCCCCTCAGGGGTGAGTTAGAGCTGTTATTTTTTCTCCTCCCCTTCAGGGTGAGTTGGAGCTGTTATACATTGTGAGCCTGTTTTTCTTTTCCCAGTGGCCCTGCGTGTCCTGCAGCCATTACACTGGTGACCATGTTCACTGTCTATTCCTCACTACTTCATTTTCTTTACATTATAGGTGCTCCATTTTTGAGAAGCTCACAGTTCTTTTACCTTTCATCTGCCACTTATTTTGCTCCTCCCCGACAGGGTGAGTTCAAGTGGGTTTTCTGGGGTAACTATATGTTGCCCAGCCGTTGATTAATGGTTTCACATTTTTGTTCTTTCCTTACTAAACTTCCTTCCAAACTTTCAATGCCTTCCATCATCTTCAGTAACTATTCTTCCTTTTACAGATTGTTTTCAGGCCTGCAGTGAGCCTATAAGTGCATATGTCCATAGGCCTATTGGTATCAAGCTAAGCCTTTCCTACCGTGCTGACACCTGTGAAGACACTTGGTTTTACTTTTTATCTAATTCTGATTTACCTGAGAATTACTGCTTCATCACACATACATTGGTCATCTCCAATTTATTGTTAACTCTTCCCCATGGCCTACTTCTATAAAATTTTTGTTTATAATTTTTGCTCCTTCCTACTCCGTTCCTATTTTTTCTGTAGAGCTTCGACGGATTTACACTACATGCTCCAAGGTCTCCTGGGGTCCCATCTCCTTCTTCCCTCACCTCACTCCCTTTTTTCTCTCCAGGTTGCTGGCTGTTCAGGTGAGGGGGTTCTTTCGGAACCGTGGCGGTTTGTCCCCCACCTTTGAACTGACTGTCACCATGTTTTGGCGTTTACTGGTTTATTGTAATTGTTCATTTACTTTGCATCATTTAATAAAATGACATTTTCAATCAAGCGGCAGCCTTGGTTCTTCTGTCCAAAAGAGTTCACAGTCAACAGAAAGCACAAAACAGTATTTCTGGTCCAGAAATAAATTTGTGTGTTGGTGGCTCCCTCTTCAGTTTGATTCAGGAGCCAACAACAGGATCAAGACATGTGTTTCTGTGGACTTAAAAACTTTCACCCACCCTCCCGCTCATATCGCCTTTCTTCACATTACAGTCTTTGTGCCTATTGTTCCTCTGATATTTTGCTCTCTGCCTGCTTGTGCTCTGTTTGTTTGTCACAGGTCTCCGTACTACACGTTTGCTATGTTCTACTAGTATATTGTGGCGGTTTGTCCCCCACCTTTGGACTGTCTGTCACCATGTTTTGGCGTTTACTTGTTTATTGTAATTGTTCATGTACATTGCGTCATTTAATAAAATGACATTTTTAATCAAACACCAGCCTTGGTTCTTCGGTCCAAATGAGTTCACAGCCAGCAGAAAGCACAAATGTCCTTCTGAATTAGGAGACAGTAGTACACAGAGTGTGGTACACGTATCAATACATAATTTTTGTTCAGAAATCTGCGAATGAGTCACAACTCATTTTAGATTACTAAAATACATTCCTCCGCTTATTGGATGGCCAAAATAACATAACTAATTAAATTCTACTGCAGTACATGGTATTCCATGCTTAAAATCTAAGGCGGCCAAAGTTACCCCAACTCCGGGGTTACTTTGGCCGACCCTTTAATTATGAAATAAAACATAGAACCATCATAGATTTTGAAAAGCTTTTTGACAGATGAAAACCTCAATGTACTGGCTGTGTTATGGCACAAAACTGTTGATATTCAACGAATAATTTTTCTCAGAACACAAATTCGGTGCTCTGAAACGGCCAAAGTAACCCCGTTTTACGGTAGCCTCTCTCGGGAGTCGAAGACTGCTGGCTCGGCAAGCAATAATGCCACTATAAGCTACAAATACACACATTTAGGGTCGATACATAATTCAGCCAACTTTCATAAAAATTAGAGAGGGATATTTAATCTTATTTTAAAGGGAGACTTATTTTGTTTAACTGTTAAGATTATATTGATCCCTGATATAATAGTAATGACTTATCTCTCAGAAGTTCTTTGGACTTTATACAATGATTTTGCATGTAGGCTGCCACCTGATAAGGTCTGTAACTGGATCATAAATATTTATCACTCTTTTTATATATGCACTTTATAGGTGTAATGGAGAAACCCAAAGTTTCAGGTAAGCAGTATATCAATTTTTTCTTTCTACCTTGTGCAGTCTTTATCTTTATATTACTTTTTTGAAATTGTATTTTCATTGTACAAATGAATGTTCAAACACATTTGTCTATTTTTTTACAAATAAGCAATTAAAAAAAATATATATATATATATGAAAGTGGTACTTATTAATATTAATTATAGGCCTAATTTCCCTACAGATTATCTAAAGCAAAAATAAATCCTACCACATACTGGTAATGATGAGAGCAGGATATCAAACTAATATGGAAGTTCAAAAATAATTAGCAGGCGACCTGTGGTCTTAGTAGTTCCACTTTCGATATGTGACAGTTGACTGATAGGTTGGTTACATAGATAACATATTTTTTTCAATTACCATCATTTTTGAAATTCACTTATATAATATATTTCATCATTCATGTATTTTGCTTCTTCAACTAATTTACAGCTTAATGTCACTAACAAACTGACTGGAAATGGGTGGAACCAAGAAGTCAAGCTTCACAGCTGAATATCGCCACAAGAAATGGATGAAGAAAATGAAGAATAACTTTGCTTCTCAAGAAACGCATGGCTATTCATGTTCTAATTGTGGAGCGAGGTGTTCCCCCAACGACTGGGAGTACCACACTTTTGAACCGGACAGGGGTGTGTTGTGCTTTTACTCTTCCTTGAACCAGACTTCACATAATGACTACATAAAATACGGACTCAATGGATACAGGTGATTATAATAATAACATTACTTTAAAACAATTTCAAGTCAAATAGACAAAATTTTCACAAGTGCAATCCATATAATGTTTTATGCTAATCAAGCCATGTTTCCATATACCTCTTTGTTTATGTTTTTTGTGTTTAACTTTTAAAAAGTTTATGGTATGTTATGGTTAATAATTTATTGTCAAAAAGTCGTATTAAAATCATGTGGCAGGGCAGTACCCAAGTAGAGCTTCTAAACGGCAATATAACAATTTGTAGAACATAAATTACAGAAAGGAAAATATATTATTATAATATGGATTATCGATTTGATGACAGTGCTGACAATGATAATAGGCCCACTAGTTACACATTTTAGGAAGCAAAAATGACAAAATATTTCTTCTCACACTTCCTGAATATTTGTTCTCCTTTGCCTTTTCAGAGGTCCAAACTTCGAACATAATGTCAATCTGGCACAGAAGGTGAAAGTTCTCAGCGGTGTTGCAGTCAAAACAAGTTATGCGCACAAACTGTCAAGAATGCCAGTTCATGGAGAAACTTCCATACCAAATCTTACAAAGATGGACACCAGAATGTACCGGTCAGGAATAGAGTCGATTTTAAGCAGCAAAGATGAAGTGGAGGGAACAGCGAGTAAAGAGACAAAGAGCGAGCAGATTAGTAACAATACTCGGTCACAAGGCGGTGAATTGCTCGCTAATCAGGGGATTCGTGAAGATGTAATGAGAACAGAAGAAGTTAAGACTCAATTTCTTGGAGATAACTTACTCGCATATCAGGATTCTAAAGAAACACAGAATGAGTTCATTAAAAACAATTCGGCTGCATCAATACGTGAGGACGAGTTACTCACTATTCATGGCGTTTCAAAGACAACCGAGCAGAGTTCAAACCTCATACCATGTCAATCCAGTGACAATGACATACTCACTAATCAGGCTGCTTACACTGACCTGCAAAGTGAGCAAACTTCAAAGGATGTGTCACTCACTAATCCCAGTGGGACTAATCCTAATGCTTCGATACGGATGAACAATGAGTCAGCTTTGAACTTTCCCACATCACAACCAAGTGACAATGAATTACTTGTTAATCAAAATACCTTTGACCAGAAATCCCTGGACAATCAAGGAATATATGTGCTATCAACCAAATTTCAAAAAGACTTGGATATGCTCGGTCTTGAAGTTGTTCAAAAAGTGAAAAAGCAACCATCAGGACCTTCTTGGTTTTTTCACACACCAAATAATGATATTGTTGATCTGGTCAAAAATGAACATACTGTAGAATCAGAGAGTTTGACCGTGAAGAGTCTTCAAACAGAACAAGAAGCTTTTGCAATCATGCGCAAGAGGGAGGACAAAGATGCCATCCACGATGAGGGTGTAAAATGTACGGACGATGGTTTAATAGCGACATTCTCAGAACTACATAGTACTCTCAGCAAAGGCATTGCAGGGAGTTGTCATTGCGGAGAAGATCCAAATGCCTTAGCAGAGTTGTCAAACAGCAACAACGACAATGACAATAAGTTTGTTGATGAAACAGTAGGTGGCATGATGAGCAAAAGTGGCAATGCTGTAATGCCACCTGGAGTAAAAACTTTGTTGGAATCCGAACAACATTGTCAAACAGTTGATGGAGAGACATTTGATAACACCATCATTAAAACGCCATTAATGGAACTGAGCACAGACGAAAAGAAAAATCAGTCCTCCCAATATGAACAAGCAACTTCACAGACCACCAAAGACGGCGAAAAGGATACTGATGACACCTCAGTGTCTGAAGAAAAGTTCAGTAACCGAAAAGTATTTAAAACAAATATGACGGAAGAGCAGAAACATACAGATAGGACATTGCACCAAGATAAAAACAAAGACTCTATTTCAGAAACTACCAATTCATCAGAAAATAATGGCAGTATTGAGAATTCTCAAGATAGACAAAAACGAGCTGGGAACAGTATAAATAAACAAGCATCTTCAGAGACACACAGTCTCAGACAAAGCGACACTCGAGATATTTCCAGTTTGGCAGGAGAAACAAACAAGAAATATACTGAGCAAAAGTCACAGGCAATATCGCTAACTGAATCAATGCAATTAAGTAAAGACAGTGAAGATGATGACATTGAAACAGATGACGATGAATCTGAAACAGGCACAACAGAAGCCTCAACAACAAATAAAGGATGTGAGAAGAGCAAAAAATCTAAAATTGACTCGAGTAACGACTCGAGTAACGACAATAGGGAGTCGAGTGACAATGAATCATCTTCAAGTTATGACGAAGCTGATTTCGGGTCTTCAATCAAGAAGAAACTGACAGAATTGAAAAATAAGACTGGGAATCAGAAGAAAGTCACACCATGTGATCAAGAAGAGAAAATATACTACTGTGTCAGTTGCGTGATGAAAACTGGAAAAGTGTGGAACGAAGTGAGAAATATTTGCGTGCATTTTGGCATCGAGATTGACCAGTTGTATTTCACCAAACAATGATTCACTGCTTTTCATCTAAAATTGATAAAGAACTTTTAAAGACTGAAAACAGGGCACTTATAATTATACTTTTAAAATAATACTTTTAATAATACTTATAAAAGTAATACTGTTCTGAAAAGGAAGTGATAGCCTATTAGTGGTGTCGTTAGGAAATTTTTGGCGCGACATTTCCACTTTAAATGCCATTTCCGTGCAAATCCTGGCAGTATTTAAATAAAACCCTTTTGCTCAAGTGTCTGCAGATTATTTTAACGAAAACACGCTATATGAATTTGGGTCGCAGATAAGAATTCCACCAGGTCGCATTGCACCGAATTCTTTAATTTGTCTTTGATATTACAGTCCTTGTCATACTTACGTGGAATCTCAAATTTTTTTTCTATGATGTTGAACTGTGATGTCAGAGATGACTCTATTCTAGCATTGCAATATATGTAAATTAACTACAAGCTGTGATGTCATTTCAAACTGGGTCGGATTCCCCAGCTTCTAGCCAATGTTGATCCTCCTGAACTGAGTGTCACAGTTTCAACACAGTGTCAGAGTAAGAGTTTTATCAGGGATAGCCCCTACAACTACGTCATCACAGCTTGATAGCCAATCGGCTGACCGTAAACTACGTTATCACAATTCAAACATTGATATATTGAAGGAAGCATTACATTTGTGATCCCAATGATTTATCACAGCAATCACCAGTCTTATCCTACCAAATGGCAGCTTTTATAAACCCCACGGAGTTGTTTGATTAATCTACAAACTTGCTAACTAACAACTTTAAACTTTGATGGAAGTTGGTATAAACAGAAGGCTTTGACAATTTGTGTGTAAACACATGACTTATGTTATGTATATTTGTTCTGGCAGCCCATTGGCTGAGAGGCTGTGATGTCAAACTTGCATGGGTTTTTCCCAGACCCAATTTTAACTCTGACACTGAGTTGAAACTGTGACGCTTAGTTTGGTGGATTCGCATTGGTTTGAAGCTGGGGAATCTGACCCAGTTTGAAATGACATCACAGCTTGTAGTTAATTTACATATATTGCAATGCTAGAATAGAGTCATCTCTGACATCACAGTTCAACAGCATAGAAAATAAACTTGAGATTCCACGTAAGTATGACAAGGACTGTAAAAGTCCCTTTCCTCATATAAACAAATCAACAAAAATGAGTCCCTGGCCCTTCACAAAAAAGTGAATATTTCAAAGACCTCTTCCCTGATTTCTATGAAAGTTGGCTAGTTTGTAGGCCTGCATATCGACAATGTGCTTCTATATTTGTAGCTTTATTGCTTAATTTTTGTCTGAGCCAGCAGACCCCGAGTGCACGTAGCCCTATTTTCAAAAATTTGAAGTTTTCACTTTTCCAAAAAAATTTTTACCCAAAGGTCTTTAAACTTCACTCAAATTATTTGTTATTGCATCCAAGGAACCTAAACTGTAAAACTTTTACAAAAGAAATTCTAAGCTATCTTCTAAATACGATTGACAAACAAATTTTCTTCAGACACATGATGAAGTTTATCCAGTGGTGGCTCCCTCGCATGGTGAAATTGTTCATATCCATTGGAAAAACCATGGATTTTGAAAACAGGGGTAGGCTCACTCGAAGGCCACTGAGCTATAAATACATACTTGTATGGTCGATATACCCAGGGGGCCAGTGAGGTCCACCAGACACGTGCTGCTGTAAAAGGTTGTGGGGTATAGTCGGATTCCAAAGACCCTCAGCTATCATCTCTGGACAGTGCTGAAATGCATTTCAATTAATTCTGTGACCCCAAAAACTGCAAAAACCCCAGAATAGACCTATCACACTCTCACATTCGATCATTATTGACCGAGATAGAGAGATTTCAAGGAACGGCGGCCATCTTGGACGCCATCTTGAATTGCCGAGATTGAGCAGCCGATTGGCAAGGTTGTGAACCTGGAGGTGATAGCTGAGGGTCTTAGGAATCCAACCATACCCCACAACCATACAGCAGCCCGTGTCTGGTGGACCTCACTGGCCCCCTGGGTACATCCACTTAGTATTAATTTGTCATCTATCAGTGGCGTAGCTATGGGGGGGCCTGGGGGGGCCAAGGCCCCCCAAATGGATTAGTGGCCCCCCCACTGGCCCCCCCATTTCAGATTTGAGAAATTTGAAAAAATATTTGAGCAGAGCACGTCCGTCTTGGTGACCTGAGCCGGCGCTCACTTCTACCTGATTCTCACCATAATGACAGATGGTTTATGTAAAAATCTACCTGTAATGTTTGCCTTTTTTGCCTTGAATCTTAGTTTTTCCCAATTTAAATCCGGAAGGTATGCCTATGTGTACGTAACAGTTCCACGAACATCAATATCTTGTGATTTGAGGAAATATTTCCCTTGCTATTGTTGAAATATTGCACATTTACAAACTGCTCAGTTATTCATGTGTTACTTGGAATTTCCCCATATTTTTGGAATTTGAGTCATTTTCACCAATTTGAGGCATTTTCACCAAATTGTAACGTCATTCTTCATTGTATGCAGCCTTGAGGTTTTCTTCGTTATGTTCAAGCATGGTCATTGATGTTGTATCAGGAAATAATTTTTATCCAGATAGGCGCCATGCTCTTTCAAAATTGCGACCAAGTTGATCTTGAGAGTCATCAGATTTATGAATCAACAAGTGCTGTTTTTGTGATGAACGTATACTGTCTTCTCATTCCGCATGCATAAGAGATAGACGCCTGAAATCAATATTCTGCACTTTGTCCAACTGGTTCTATGGAAAGTCATGTCTATATTAAAAATAATCTGAAAGAATATTTAGTGGTTTTTGTACCATACCTAAATTAAATAGTAAATGCAGTTAGTGTTCCCCGCAAGAAAAGCACGTTGATGTTCCTGTGTCGTTTGTCAAAAGGGCTTGCGTCGCGGCATTGGTTTTTGCCCTTGTATTGCCCCAAAAATGCCGCAAAAAGTGGGCCCCCCTGGTTCAGACCCTGGCCCCCCCCTTGGCCCCCCCACTCCTGGATTTCTAGCTACGCCACTGTCATCTATCAATGACGAAAAAATGTTTTATTTTGAACATAATGATTGAAACAATTTTGTATACAACAGTGTCATGCAAATGAGGGGACTTACAGAGATCCCTAGGCAGAGGTCACAGTTTGCAGTCTATGGAGAACACCCTCGGTATACGTTTTCAGCCACAGCATGAACAGAAGACAAGAAGAGGGAAAGTAGGAGCTTACATGACAATGATCCAGGACTCAGGTCCAGCTGAATGGTCTGCCTTAATCCGTAAGGAGCAGCTCATGGTCATTGGTCAAGCACAAGTAAAATAAGTTCATTGTCTTTTGTAATCTATAGATGATTTGTAAGCATAGCTGGCTTGAAATATACTTGGACTGAAGTTGGACATGGGAGATGCCTGACTGGTGCATGAGCTTCAACAAGTCCATGAAAATGTGAGAAGTGTGAATTGATTTGGTTGCATGGAGCAATAAAACAATGAGTGTCAGGAAAATTAAGAAATGGTTTATTTCAACACGATGACAATACGAATGACATGAAAAATCATTTAGTTTCTGCACACATTAATGATCCTGGATGAAGGAGATCAATATCAACAGTTTCATATAATATTTTCTGGTATCTATACTTAATCCCTGCTTGATTAGGTGCAATACCTTTCTGAGTATACATGGCACCTAAGATAATTTTATCGACATTTAATAAATCAGAGGTCCTGACAGTCAAGGGAAATGCAAATTGTTTCCTCGAAGTATTGTAGTTTTCAATAAGGATTTCAAAAGAATGAACATCAATGACCAGCTCCTCCCCTGGGGTATAGATGGACGCCAAGGTGTCCTCGTTTCTCAGAATAGTCCCTTTGTGTTCCAGGGTAAATTTTTCTGGTGGGAATTTCTGGGAACAATTGTAAAATATATTCATTTCCTTCAGGTTCTTGATGCTGGTTGACATCGGCAGTGTGAGCTTTGAATCTGGTTTATTCGGATATTTGCGTTTTCTGTGGTCGGTTACAGACACCTCAAAGTAAAAACAAAATGATTAGTAAAAAAAAAATGATTAGTGTTTTTTTTTAAGATTCAATTTCGAAATAAAATCATAATCTGTATTGTTTTGCACCATGCTTATGACAGAAAGAAGAAAAACTCATACCATTGGAGACATTTGCCTCAAAATTATTTTCGAAGAAACGTCGAATTTCATGCAATAGTGCCAGATCAAATGTGACAACACAGATTCTATTATACAAATACTTGATGCTGCAAATTCAACCTATGCATCATTTAAGATTCATTGATGATAAATTATGTGTTTATATTATATTTTTCCAATTTTCTTTCTCTGTTGCGCTCATGGTACTGCCTACCTTTACCACCTCAGTTCTTGACTCATCAGAGAATTTAGTTCTTTGTTCCTTCTTTCTCCATCCCACTATCAACCTCCCGACCTCTTCGTAGGTCAGAATTTCCAAGGGCACAACTTTGTCTTCAAACTCTTCTTTTTTCATTATGGGGAATCTGATTTTTGACAAGACATCTCCAAGAGCAGCTCGTTGGTTTTCAGGAGTCACCTCCCAACGTTTACGTTGACATTCTCTCTTGGCCCATTCCACACAGGCTGTGAACAATTCAATCTCCGTACACGTAATTCCATCGCTGCTGCAAAGAGTTAGCAGAACATTTTGAGATATTTCCAAGAACTCTTTCGTCTTAATGACCTGCAATGTATTGGTCCTGAAATATTCTTGGCAGACTTTCACATTCTCTTTAGCATCCAGTTCCACAGCGTGAGAGGCAAACGCCACAATGTTTGAAGTGGCTAGTTTTCTCTTCACCACCTCTGCACAGTGTCTCTCTAACTGTTCCAATCCAAAGACCTTTGCAGCATGGGTCATTTGAAAAAGATTCTTGTCATTCACATCACAGGTGTCTGTATAAATATACCTGCAAAAGAAAATAAACTATGCCTCAAAACTGTTACTTCACATGCTTCAGTTTCCTTTACATGAAGCTAAATAGATAGATGGCTAAAGGCATGATTTAAATGATAGGAACCATTTTGAGGAAGGTAGGAGCATAAATTTATATATATATTATATATTATGCAAAACTAATGTTATTCCAATGGAGACAATTTAATACACATAGCTCAGCAGTGAGTACAAGTAACAGAATATTTTTGATATGAAAGGTTGCCAACGCCAAATGACGTAACGCAAATGTTTGGAGCACAACAACTTGAAAATTACACAAGTTTTTTTACAGTCTTTCCACAAACTATATGCTTTGCCATAATTTTGTCAGACACAAAAAATTTTGAATATATTTATTTTGGCGTAACTCAACTTTGCCTGAACGAAACTTAGATGAGAGTCACATGGAGTATTTTTCAGCCGAATCCAAAGATTATGTGAAAAGGATACTCTGTTGTGCCAAACAGTTTTTGTACTACTGCAAAAAACCTACTCGCACAACTTTGTCAGATGCAGTGTATACAAGACAACTGATGTTACAGTCCTTCCATGGGGTAATTTATTTATAACTGACTTGTACCTAACTTAGTAGAGGACTGATTTGAATGTTTCCATGGACCAGGGCTACGTACTCTTTGAAAGGAACACTGTCTGTTACAGTAGACCATATCATAACATGAATCTAACATTCGACACATTCCAACCACACACTTACTGATGATGCCGAAACCTAGAGAAACCATATATTATTTTCAAAGATGACCATTATTTAGAAGAGGCATTTAAGATCACAATACGGAATTTCACAAACTGCAATTTGATGCAAATCAGCCAAATCTGCACAATTAGACGGTTAACAAGACTGACTTGACATACTTGAGGACTGATTTGAACATCTCAGGTGCCACATCCTCCTTAATTTCTACTCTTCCTCCAGGGTTTTGTTCCAGGAGATCGCTGAGACCACCTCCCGCAGAAATCACCACCAGGCGGTGTGCTCTGATGTGTGACCCTTGCACATCAAACGTGACGTCCGTGAATTTGTCACCTTTCTTAAGTTCAAAAAGACGAGTCCCAGCCATTTTCAATCTAAATAAAAACGTTTAAAAATTGACATATGTAATAAAAAGCAAAACATATATATATATATATAATAAAAATTCAAAAATTGATATCACACGTTTTTAACACACTAGTCCAGACAAAATCCAACACATTACAAGGCAAAGTGATTGCACATAAAATTTATGTCATGATTCCAGGCACATTCACCTTTATCAAACCCTACAGCACTAGGAAAGTTGGAAGTTAGAAGTAAACATACAGTGTCACCTGTCTACAAGTGGACTGCTCTTGCATTGCCACAGATCAGAACATATGCTGTCTTGTGTTGCCAGTACCACCTAGTGATAGTGTGCTATTCCGCGAGCTCCTGCGAGTGCCCACATACAGTAGTCAACTTTCGAAGTGAATCAACATTTTTCATATAATATATATTAACACAAAGAAATATGAGTAAATAATCTTAGTGCAGTATGTTGGTGTGATGTCTTGTTAATGTTTTGGTCGACAAAACTTCATGCTTCACTAATTTTTTACCCTTCAAAACGATGATTGTTTGTCACAAGGTGCAAAGTCGTCTGTAACACTAATAACAATGGTGACCTTAATTGAAAACAGGTTATCATTTCTTTTGTAACTGTGCAATAAACCTGGCATTGGTTTGTTAACTCAATTAAGCTCAACTTTTGATTTGACGTTCCACATTCACTGTTTTCAAAAATCTGTGGCTTTTCCAATGGATATGAACAATTTCATCCAAGCGGGGGAGCCACCAGCTTGGGTATACTTCATCAAGTGACTGGAGAAAATTTGTTTTTCAATCATATTTAGTAGACAATTGAGGACTTCTTTTTTTAACATTTTCACAGTTTAAGTTCCTTCGGTCCAATTCGACATTGTTTGAGTGACCAAGGCTCTGAAATCACCACTCTTTTTTGGTGCTACAGTGTATTCACTAGTGTGTGACAAGTCGTTTTGCACCTTGCTTCAAACAATCGTGTCTGGTGACCATCAAAGTCACTGAAGCCTAACAATCTCGTTCAAGCACATTACTAAGATATCAAAGTTAACATTTCACGCAAAACTCTGCAGCAACAACAACTGATGTCAGAATTGCAATTTGCTACGAAGTAAATTCTTAATCCACTTCGAAAGTTGACTACTGCACTCTCAACCAGAGGAACACACACAATTTTGTCTGGAAGACACCGGGGCTGTTTCTGAGTGTGCTGATGGCCTTGTCTACTCCCTTAGAGAATGTGATTGCCGAGTCTGACTCTGGTATACATCAATGTTGAATAGAAATTTTGTGAATGTGCAATGAAATTGGAACTATTTCTTGGGACAGCAATGCTGCAGCATAGAAAATCAACTTTAGTGCCAGGTGGCAGCAGCATGCAGTTCTCATTTTCACCAGACTGGTTCACAGGAGTAAATACGAAGACATAAGGATCAATTGACAGCTTTTGAGCAGAGTGCCCCCTCCACAGGTGTAGTCCAGCCTTGCAACTGAGTTGTTGTGATATTATTGACTGCTCTGGCAATGATATAACTGCAAGGCTATGATGAAACTGCCCACAACGGATGGTATTGGCCAGTTTGACCTATGGCATCATTGATTGCACCAATTTTGCATATCCTCTGGTGCTTGGCAATGGAGTACCCACCTATGACATCATAGGTCCACTGTGGCACTGAGAAAAAAATCTGATTTCTTCAGATCAATTCCACGGAAGTGTACCACTTTTGGTGATTTTTGAGATAGCTCTAATTGCCAAGTTTTTAGCATAATTAAACAATTTTAACTGGTATTTCATGAAGCTTGTTGTAATGCAGTAAATCTATGCTTCAGTTGATCAAAGGCAGGATTTTCCATTTATTTGAAATTTTAGCAAAATCCTTTTTTTTTCAAAATAGGCGAAAATTAAAAATTCCTTTTTCTGAACATTTTTGGACTACAAACCAACTTCTTAACACTGCTAATGAGTAGAAAAATATAAAACCAGTCGGTTGTGTGTGCTTGTTTATTTCATCGATATTTGGTGTTTTTTGCCTATGAAATTGCATTATTTACTCTCAGCGATATGAAATTTGACCGACTAAATCAATTTTGAATGTGTTTACCCTAGATTAGATAATCGTGACCCAAACAATTTTCCTTCAGATAAGTCCCATCAGTCACAGTGATTTTGTCCCATCAGTCACGCCAGAAAATAATGGATTTCCTAACCAAGGAGGGATGCAAAGAAGTAAATGCTGGTTTCATTTGAAGGCCACACTCAGTAGGAAGTAAATGCACCATGACACAAATTTATGGCAAGCTTTTGAACGCAGATATTTCAAGATGAGCAAACATACCCAAAAACCTGTGGTCAAAAATGTCCCATCAGTCACGACAGTATATTTAATTTTATCGCAGAAATAGCAATTAATATCTGGATGTGTTTTCTTCACTAATTTATTCTTGAAGGCAATAAGAATGATGTAGCCCAGCCACAAAATTCTCTTTTTATTTTTTCTGACAAATTTGGTCACTGACAAGGCTAGAAAATGCATCAATTGTCCCAAAAGTCACGGTGGAATTGACCTAGAGCTGTAATACCATTGATCTCAGGAGAAAATTTGCTTCTATTTCAGTACCAGGAAGCTATATCTATGATAACTTTGAAGCTGGCAGGATTTTGAAAACTCAAAATTTCATGTTGTCAAGCCAAATCGCGGAAATGTCACTCTATATTGTCAAATTTAGCTGAATTAAAATTTCTACAAAGAATAAAGTACACAAGGAACAATTCCTGTTGAAAGTGAGAATACTCACAGGTTTTCATGAGCTTTCATTGTGTGATAGCCTTGCTGCAGATACACTCAAATCTGCACTGTAAATCAAATATTCAGGTATCATCATTTCGCTATCTATGAAAGGTTATCGATGTTCTGATATGAATGTACAATGACATAATTTATTGTGTTAAAGACTTTTGACCAATATAGATAATCTCAATTGTCAATAGATGAATGATAATTATATAATTGCGTCTTTTATTAACTTAAGATAAATGAGGTGAAAGTATCAATTGCACTTAAGTTTGTATAAGCGACATATGTACTTACCGATTTCTGCTATGAGATTTATGTTGAATACAATATCAGCATAGAAATGGCGATTTTTGGTGTTTTCGGACCCCTTATTATTCAAAGGGGGTAAACCGGCGCAAGCAGTTGAGCGATTTCAAAAATTGTTTTTCCAACTGATTCACTCACCAAAAGGCACAATTCCTCCGACAGGTGCAAAAATCAAAGAACATTGTTGTTTTTTGGTACGCCCTAATGTGCATTGTATTAGAGAAGAGCTGAAAGAATTTTGTATATTTTAACAATTTTTTAGAGTATTCTTTATCCCTTTTCAATAAAAACACTAGTCAGGTGGTGGACTGGTGGTGTAAAATACTTAAAACATGCTTAAAACACTGCTTAAATAATTTGAAAATTAATTCATTAACTTACATTGAAGTTTAACATTATGTTAACATTTTCAAGGGGATTTATTTATCAATTCATGACCAGATTACACATAACCATTTTTTATGCAATGTATTTAAAAAGATTATGCCAAATACAGTGGCACCCTCTATTTTTTAGCATAAGAATCACAACTTCAAACTTCTGTACATATGAAATATTTTATGTTACTTTTTTGTGAGCGCTGCTTGTATGAATCTGTAAAATATAATTAGTGTTGCATAGACTTGAATTGAAATGTGTCTGGCTTTTCATATACATGTTTTGTACATTATTTGGTTGAAAACCTATTTAGTCAATTAGTGTAATCCTGTGTTTTGTTGCTCATCGAATGTATGTTCTATGGTGCTATGACTTGCTTATCTGAGGACTTGTCTAATCAGTCAGATTGACTTTAATAAAATGATGTATAAAAAAAAAGTATAATGTTTTAGTCATGTTTAATAACTTGCATGGAATTATTCATGTGTAATTGATAGAAAATGTATGTTTTATCAATTTTTTTTTAATCTTTAGAAATTTAAAACATCTATAGAAATATGTTAACAAAAAAGGAAGGCTATGCAGCAGCATACCCTTGGTTCAAATCTGAGATGTCACTAGTCCGGGGTTAGAAAGCTACCAAGGCAAGTGAACGAACAAAATAATTGCAGAATTTGTTTTTATTACATTTATGGTAACTTGGTTATATAACAACGCATCAATGTCATGTTGCGCTATGTTTTGGCATTGAAATGACATGCAATAAATAATATGAGGTTATACCATGGGTAGGTGAAGTACATCCCTAGTATACTCCCCGAGACTCCAGAATATACTGGAGTCGAGGGGAGTATACTGGGATGTACTGCACCTACCCATGGTATGACCTTTTTATCCCATGTCTAGGCACATTTTCAAAATAATTTAAAACTTTTTCTTATAAATAAGTTCATTATAACTGTTTCTTGTAATCCTCTCTTGCACTGATAATTCTTCCTTCAGTAATATTTTTATTATGGCAAGAGTTTTTAAGATATCACATTGATATTTTGGATCAATAACCTTAACAATATGACGGACGTGACTGGTAGATATGGTAGAGCTGGCATATTTAGATCCTGAGATATAGAATTAAAAGGCCATGAAACTTAAAAACCCGTTGACACAAAATCTGTAATGTAACGCTTGAACTAAAAATTCCTGTTTCAGTAATAATTTTTTCATGGCAAGGGTTTTCAAGATATCAACGTGAAATTTTAAATCAGTGACCTTTGAAATATGACAAAAAGGTCTGGTGAAAATCATAGATCTGTTGTTATTATATCCTGAGATATAGAATAAAACGGCCATGGACCTTGAAAATATATTGACTCAAATATGTGATTTCACGCTAGAACTGAAAATTCTTGTTCCAGTTATAATTTTTTTGTGACCAGAGTTTTTGAGATATCGTCTTCAAATTTTGGATTTGAAATCTATACTATATGTATAACAGTATATGCTAACTTTTATACACCTGGGTTGATTAGATCCAGAGTAATTAAATAAAACGGCAGTGGAATGCAGAAAAACGTTTCTGAAATCAATTAACAACTTAACTGAAACTATACCAATAAATTGAATTTAACATTATTACTTTGTCATGTGTTGCAAAATACTGTCTAAAACAATATAACAAAATAAAAAGGGGTCCTCATCACGACAGAAATTTTTATAAATCAGTATTTGTTCAACAAAGTCATTTTGGAAAGACTTAGTGAATTTTCCGAAAATCGCTTTGGAAAATTTTCTATACCAAAGAGAAAGTAAAAACTGCCTTAATCTGATGTATTATTTTCTTCTGGATCTAATGCTTCAAACCGTTTCTCTCTAGCCCTAATAGATCAGTGACAAATTGCAAAAGAGTGGTCGTTTTTTGTACTCTGAAAATTACAACTAAAGATCATAAAGCAGCAGCAGAGAATGTGACGCTATACAGACTTTCTGTGGGTGTGTCTGAATACTGCTCTCTGATTCGTTGTTTTCAGTATATTCCCTGTAATTACAGGGAAAAAACGTCGTATACAGGGTCAGGTGACCTATACTGCTTTTTCTCCCCTATACTGACTTTTTCCCTGCTGTATTGCCCAGGGAAAAACACAGTATTATAGTATAGCAGGTTGGGGAGATTAACTCACAAACTCACTTGGCTGAGAGATATAACCAAACAGGTTTATTAATCCAAACGTGTGACAACAGAATACAACACAGTGAACATGTACAGAACTCTTCCAAGAGCTTTCACACAGACTGACTAACTTCTTAATGAGGATCCAGCATTTTATACATAACATTTACTGTACATTTTAATGTGACGTCAGGCACGGCGGCTGGCCTGCCCGTTACGTGGGCACACCGTGATGTAACGTGGAAATTCCGTGCATTACCAGTATTCCGTAGCTCTTTCTTTACATGAGCTCATCGCTGTGCTCTGACGCACCTCTCATAAACTACACCAAGTCCGGTTTGGGATAAACCCTCTAATGGACTTGCACTGGGTTCTCCTCTCTTTCTTTCACTACAACTAAAGGACATTTAATACAAATACAATAGAATTTGTTACATTTTTCCATAACCCAAAATAAAGTATAAATAAGTTAGTTATTTACTATACAACAGTATCGGGGAGAAAATGTGCCAAGACATGGGATAATAGGTCAGTATATAATATTATATAAACCGTACAAAACAATACTGTGCAAAAACTGAAACATAATATCACAGAAAAGAAAAGCTTTTTACATTGTATGATATACGAGAACATTGTAAGTAAATGCACAAGTGTAAGTTTCTGAATTATCAGAGAAAAATAAAATCTTACGACTAGACATAGGCCTATTCTATAGCTATGTAGTTACTCTTACATCTACTTTGTAACACACCGTTTCGTAAAAATGGAAAACAAACTGTAAAGTTGCAAAGAAGAAAATTTCAATGTACAATTTGCAACAAAATATATGAGCACAAAGATCTCATTTGAGGATATCTGGACAGAGGAAAAACAAAATCTTAACATACACATTCATTCCATAGGTTTTTGTATACATTGGTAAACTTAAAGGGCAACTTTAGTGTCTTTCGTACAAGGTGTAGTCAAATGTTTAAGCAATCCAGTTATGTGTGTCTTGGGAGTGCAACAATCTTGTGGGGTGGAGGAATGAGTGCGAGGGCGAAGGAATACTCTCTTGGGTCAGAGGGAAGTGTCTCGCCCTCTGGTGGCTGGATTGTCAATCGCTGCATCAACATGGCGATGATTAGGAAGAGACGGTTCTTGGCGATTTGTTCTCCTGCACACATGCGTCGGCCCGCACCGAATGGGAACACTCTGCAAATAGAGGCATATCATTTAATTGTATGCTCCAATGGTGTTTATGTTTATTTGACATGGGGGGGGGGGTTGTATATGGATTAAAACATTTGCAAATATTGAAAAAGGGAGGACAAGAATACAGAAATGTGTAAAAAATGTAAATGTAAATGAATTGGGTTTAACATCTACCATCCACCAATGAGCATGACCAACATTTACAATTACATCCTTAACAGGCCTGATCAAGCTTGAATCTTTCTCAGCTCACTGGGGAGCATACACCAGTGTGCAGCGAATTTCACGCGCTTCTTAGTCAAGCATTCCACAATTGCCATCACTGCCTAATTGCCAAGTACCCATTTGCACCTGGGTTGAGTGAAGCAATGGTTTAAGGAGGACCTGCTCTGTTCCTCCATGCAGTGACTGGGGTTCGAACCAGGGACCATGCACGTACTAGTATATTTATACAATGAAAGTTCTGCAAATGCCATGACATCTTTAACTTGCCTAGTACACAGTACACTAATTTGTAGCAATTGGTCCAAAAAAGACACTCCGAAGACATGGGATTCTTAATAGAGGGAAGGGGAAATAGAGTCTTAACAAAATAAAATTAGACTTAATTATATTGTTTTATGTTGTATTAGCCTAGTATGTTAACAATGAAGAGTCTAAACTTTTCAGAGAACAGAAAATCAGAGTATGATAAAATAAATTGATCTTTTGATAGATCAGCGGAACATAATCTTTTTATGAATGTAAGTTAGGTCGTCCTACCTCCTTCTTGTAGGGTGTTCTGCTGAGAGAAACTTTCCATTTTCGTCAATGAATCTGTCCGGGTTGAAGCCCCATGAATCACCGAAGTAGTCCTCATTGTGGTGGAGATTCCAGTACAGCATCCAGCACTGGCAAAAAATGTAACAAAATGTTATTCAGATGAATAATTCAAACTGACCATTTATTCATGGGAGCAGAGCTTAATTTTGAGAATAATATACAGTGGTGTAAGGTCCTCTTGGGCTGGTGACACACTTTTTTGCCAAAAGCGGAGTATAGCACACAGTTGACACCAGTAAGGTGAGACTTGGACAGTTTATCACAACAGAAAAGTAATATATAATGTACACATTTATTAATAACACTTAAACAGTAAATACATATTATATCAACTGTGTACAATGCCTCTGTGTACAATGCCATTGACTGATGAAAATTTCAAGGCTGGACATTTCCCCATCCACACACTTTCACACAATTTGTTTCAGTTCAGCAACAAATCTAAAGTGATCATTTTTATTACTATCTTCATTTACAATGTTAAAAAAAATGTAAACCTGTCTGTTGATTAAAGTTCATTTGTAAAGTTGATCACCTGATCTTTTAATGCAGACAGTCAGTTCAATGTTCTTTTAAGTTCAATAGAAGATGACTTTATTTTTATCTGAAGTATCTACCTCTATCTTTGAAGTATGACGTATGGCTTTGATAATCGTATATTAATAACGTTGATATAATACTAATGTTATCACACATGATGTAGCATGTGGATAAGTGAAAGTATGATATTTGAAGTGTTTAAGATGTTAATATTTGTCGGCATAGATAAAGTGACCCGGAACCTTGGTACTAGTTGCTCACCAAGAAACTTATTTGGGGAAGCGGATGTTCCTAATTTGCACCTTCTTTTTCGATTGATATGTAATTTTTGATGCAAAATTTATTTTATCCAATAATTACATCATATTCAAATATCACAATGTCTTAGTTCAAATGGTTGTTAATTTGGTGTTAATCAAGTTAGCGAGGGATGAAAATCTCCTTGGTAAGTATGCCTAAGTTACTTAGCTACAGCGCAAATGCAAAAGACCAAACTTGTCTTGGGAAATGCTTGTGCTTTTGGTACCATTTTTACCATTATGGATCAGGAAAGAATAAAGTTTGCACAAAATATACTGGGCAACAACGTGTAAAACACATGTTATTGTTCCTAAACTCGTAAGACCAAGATCATTTTCAACCAAAGTGGCAGGCTACAGCAGCCTGCTTTTGCTGCGAGCGTGAGTGAGCAGGCTACAACATTTCACTGTTGGTGCTATATTTCACGTCCTCGCACACATGCATTTCTGAAGCAGCCAAGCACAGTTCTGCTGAGTTCTGCTGAGTTCTGCTGGGTGCGGACCTCATACGCAACAGCGCAGACCTTAGGGGCAGCAGTCCCAGTGACCCACATGCCAATTCGATACCCAATTCGACTTGAATTTCGTCAGTCTGCAGCCTCGCTCGCTTGCCTGCTTGAATGGCAGACTGTGCTCAGTCAGTCAAAGTGGCGATCAAATCGTCCGCTTAATTCTAAATTTCTAAGAAGCTTTCATGGTAAGCAATGCCCTGGAAATGTAAAATTGTACCTCAGTTTCAGCTGGTAGATCAATTCCGCAAACACTTGTGTCTTTCATCGTTTTATGGGCTATTCCAGAAACCCGGAGAATCCTCATCAGTTCCAGGACGGTGGCTTGTGTGTAGTGCAATCTCTCTTTGTCTGTTACACTTGGAGCTCTGAAAATCAAACAAAAGTTCATTGAGAACTCCCTCGTATTGTAAAAGACACTCCCAGTCCCTCACAGATAAAATTGAAATGTTCCACTTTGAGGACTGCTGAAGCCTTTTATAGTCTGTATTTATCAATATTTTTATTCTTGATTTTAATAATCGTATTATTATTTTAGACAGGGCTGCATAGCTGTCCAACACACCCGCCCCCATCCTTTTTCCCAAGCTGCCACAGGGTAAGATTCCTATTCAAGTGTTTTTTGTGTGTTGATGACATCAATTTACGTTGGTTGGTGTCAACAATGAAATCAATATTTTTATTGCATGTGTCTGTTGAGGCAATAACTCTGAATGACAATTCAAGGAATTTAGTCTAATGCCCCATTCTCACGGCGAGAACCGGATAACTTTTTGAGATGAATTCTAGGAAAAAGTATGGCTAACCCGGCGACATACAATGTTTATATAACGATTATATAATTAATTAAAAGCATCTAACGGCGGAATAAGATGTTAAATCAGCGAGATAAGATCGTAAATTGGCAGGATAAGATCGTAAATCGGCGGGATAAGATCCTAAATCGGCGGGGACTTTAGCATAATAGCTTCTAATCCAAAGCAAAAAAATGCCAATCATCTTACCTTGATCCTAAGCACTCGTCCACTTCCTTCTGCAACTTCTTCTGCACTTCAGGGTAACTTCCAAGCACAGCGAGAAGGCAGGCCACAGATCCTTGGGTAGTTCCAACTCCTACAATAATTTGGGAACATATTGAAATAAAAATCTAACAGATCAAAAGTCGTGTGATGCCTTAAATTCTCCTATTGACATGAAAGAACGCTATGTATAATATGTATACTGGCGGTTTCTGCTGGAAGTAATATTGTAGGACCATTTTAAAAGTACATCATAGCGTGAATACTGTTGTGTTATCTTTTATAAAGTGCCATGAGAAGATCTGAGACACTAGTATAGTGTTAGGCTTATGCTAAGACTTAGGGCTCTTTTTAGATTGGCAGTCCACTGCAAAAATTTATTTTTTTATTTTCAATTTGCAAACTGCCTTTGCCACATCATGGAGAATTTTCTGTTGGTCTCCTAATCTTCTTATTTGATGAAGTACTTCAAGTCATTTAAGTAGTTTGTGTATTGTCACCTATGCTGCTAGATATGATAAGCACTGAATCAACTGATTGACCATAAATGCTGCTTGATATGATAAGCACTAAATCAACTGATTGCCCATAACTGACTAACTGACACAAACAAAACATGTTTAAGCCAGTGACGTCAGAAGACCAAGTTAAAAGTTAATTTGAAACTGTTTGGACGGCTAATCCGCAAACAGCTCTAAGCTAATCATAGTTTGGCTACCCTTGGTGGAGTTTGACCCATAGCCCGGTTCTCCACCATGTAGCATTCTCAAAAAAGATACAATACAAACTTTTTAGCATATATTCTATACAAGAGAAAAACTGGCGCACCTCCAACCATAGTGTCAACAGACAGAGCTTTCAGGTGGTTGTCGTTCAAGTAGTCCGATTGTCCTTCCATTCTCTTCATGTTGTCAAACACACATTTGGGGTGAGCTGGATCGTAATCCGACTGAAATGAAATATGTAATTTTGGAATTGCTGGTATTCTTTGATACAATTATTTATAAGCAAATCATAAGATAAATGAAATTACTCCTACTAAACTAAAATTAAGCCTGGTTTGGTTTTTTTAATGAAGAACAGACAACAGGAATCAAAATGAGTCTCAACTGTAAGATAATTTCACAACTGAAACCATGCCATTTCTCTGTGATAAGTTTATATGGGTCATAATCTTACAGCCAGGGAAATATGGCAACACAAGTGATAATATATCCGGCCTACACAATGGAGGGATATCGCTATCAGAAATTGTAGGAAGGAATCAATGCTCATCAAGGAAGTTCTACTCCATATCGTGCAAGGCATTAGGTAGGTGTACAGATGTATAAAAACAAGGAATTACATTTTAAAAGCTTCTCAACTCACCGCCCATATGCCCATTTCTCTCTCAACCCACGCATTGACGGTAGCTCGTCCTCTCTTCATGACTTTGTACCAAGGATTGTTCATGTAGCGTAACCATGGCCACGCTTCTATTTCTATTCCATTACTAAGGGGTGTGGCCATGAGGAAAATGTCTCGCTGCATCTCGTACAGTTGGTCCAGGGACTCTTTGCTGATGTTCCTGCCAAAAAGCTGCAATGGCAAATGATATGACATTGTGTAAATGAATTAACATAAGCTCTATAGACATTTTTCTTGTTCTAAAGACAGTGTCAATAAAGAGAATCATGAAATAGTGGAAGACAGAATGAGAAGAAGGAAAATGAGGTAGATGAGGTGAATGAGGAAGACAACAAAGAAAGAAAAGAAGTGGAGGAGAAGGATGAGGAAGCGGCAAAGAAAATGTGAAAGATATTTGAGAAAACATAAGTGGAAGTGTCTGAGATAGAAAGGAGGATACAAGAAGCAAAAGAAAGTGACAAAAAGAAGGGAAGAAGACTATTTGAAGAAGAAGCTAGTGGAAAAAGAGATAATTTGAAGAAGAAAACAGCAATAAGTTAAAAAGGACAAAAGAAACATGAAGAGGAAAGATAAGGACAAGAATAATAAGATTTTTTAGGAGAATTTTAGTCTGGCTCGAAAAGGAAGAGAAGAAGAAAGGAAAGAGGTGGAGAAAAAGAGGAAGATGGAAAAGAGGGGGGTGTATGAAGAAGAGGAAGAAACAAGAACAGGTAGAGGGAGGGAGAGAGAAAGACAGAAAATAGGACAGTTTGGATCACTACCATCCAAAATGAAATGAGAAGATATGATACGGGTTAGTGGAACAGAGAGCAAAAGGAGAAGAAAAAAGATGAGAAAGTGGACTATGAGATGAGGAGAACTAGTAAAAGAACTAAAAGGGTGTAGTGTACTTACAATAGTGAACATTATACTGCTGATTGTCTCATGGATGTGAGCTTGTGGGTTGAATGGCTTTCCTTTATATGACAAGAATGTGTCACACATCCCATCAATATGTTCTCGGGTTAACTTTTCTAGGATTTCCAAATTCTCTCCTGCTACCTGAAAAGAAGCAAAAATAATATTTGATATTCCAGATATATCTTATCATTTTCAATCATTTGTTTTGGGGTTCCAGTGTAGTTATACCTCAACTGTCTCTACGTAACTTTTATGTCATCTGAACATACCATTTAAGTAGTAGTCACTTCCTGACTCTAACCTATGCCTCACTGCCTGTCGTCGTATCTAAAACCAACCAATATAAAGCTAGAAATTCCATTTTCCTATGTGCCTCTCCTTCTATCAATAACATGGCAAAAATTATATACCTTTAATGCATTGACAAAGCACTTCTTCAAAGCTGACCACTGGGGGCTGATGTCCTGGAATGTGATGTCTTTTTCTCCTAGGTCCTGCATTATGTGACCAAATCTGAAAAACACAAATACATAAATGCCCATTGATAATGTTTAGCCAAAAAGGAAGAGTCATTAGCCTGAAAGAGCATTTAATATGGTATATTTAAGAGGGGAAGAAGTGGAACCCTGCCTGAATATGTCACTAGCCTTATTCTTTTATATAGATGGATATAGATAGATACCTGAGTGAATTGGGTCTTCCTGCAAAATCATTTGACTTGGTTACAAGAGCCTCCCTCAATCCGGCTTCGCTGTTGATGATCACCACAGGTTTGGAATAGATAGAGATGGTGTAGATGTCTCCATATGTCTTGGCCCATTCCAGGAGCTTGGCTTGAGGGTGCTTGGGGTCAATTTCTGAAGAGATTTAATAGGAAAAGTCTGAACTATTTTTGGCAGTTAATTTGACTTGAATAGAATTAATTAATATCGGCGACACTAGTTTTCAAAAAATAACTGTTATAGTCCCCTGCCTGCAGGTTTCTCTTTTATGTTCTTGCATAATCTTACATGTATGAATTGTTATAAAGTTACGTACTGTGAAATACCAAATCAACATTTTCAACAAGAGTCTTATGAAAAATACATGTACTTTTGGTGAATAGAATCATCTGTGTCTGTCAAAATTTCACAGTCATATTTATCATAATCTAATCTCCGATGAAAGTTGAACGCTTGATTGTCTGCCATATACGAGGGTTGTCCTAAAAGTTCTGACCAATTTTTTTGGCAGACCTTTCTATTTGAAATAGCTAAATGAAATTTTCACAGAATTAATTTCAGGTATTTGACCATCTATTTTGAAAAAATCAATACGGTAAAAAGTGTTTAAGTTACTGTTCTGTTACCATGGTTACCAGAGGTCAGTGCACCTAGCGCAGCTCAATTTCTGAGACGAAATTTAGCAAATTAGCAGTGTTAAAAGTCAGAGAATTTATAGTAAAAAAGCAAATGATTGCAAGAAAATGTATATCCTGATAAGCTTGCAGTCTTTCAAGATATCTATCATTAGATCATAAACATTTATTTATATTTCAACCTGATCAGCTGAGACAGTTCCAAAGGCTTATTCCAGAAGTTGCCTAACAGTGCTTGAGACGGTTTGGCTGAAACAATCTGCTGTCAAGAGGCAGTGCTCAAGAACCATAGGTGCAAAACCCAATGTCATCTGCTTTAATTACCAGATTTGGCCTTCTGTAACTTTGCGTGATACTAAAGTACAGTCATAACGAGAAATGAAGCAGTTGCCACATACACTGAAATTCCACAATTTAGGAACAGCCCAGTTTGGAGGACCCAGATGATCGCCTCAGCATATGGGTTAAACTGATTCACAGTCACTTTAAATATAAATGAAAAACTTTGAGATACTGTTACGTTTCCAAATAATATTTTTCATGATCATCCATTGCATGTTTACAGTAAATTCCTTGGTTATTTGCAAGCCTAGACACTTGGATTTGGCCTAAAAAATTGAGCTGCGCTGGGTGCACTGACCTTCTGTTTCCATGGCAACAGAAAAGTTATTTAAAAAGTTTGAACAGGTACCATATTTTCAAAATGGAAAGTGAAATACCTGAAATTTATTCTGTGAAAATTTCATACAGCTACTTCAAATAGAAAGGTCTGCCAAAAAATTGGTCAGAACTTTTGGGACACCCCTCATATGTACGAGGGGCGTTCAGAAAGTTCGAGGCTTTTTTTCATATGGATACTTATTTTCAATCTAGAACTATGAAATTTTCGCAGGATAAAATTCAGCATATTTGGAATGGATTTCCAAAATTTTGGACAATTTGGACATTTTTAAGTCATTCTGTGGTTGCCATTGAAACTGAAAGTTCAGCTTCTTGGGGCAGGTAACACTGAAACCAAGAATGCCAAGAAATTGTGACTGTGAGAGACTTCTCTCTGTCACTTGTATTAGTCAGATTGACAATATTTGACACAAGAAATATGATATTAGCTTCTAAATATGCTTTCAAGCACACCAAATGTGTGTATTCTTACACTGAACCCATGTAGGAAAGCACTCCTGCATGCCAGATTTGGTGAGGGAAATTCAGGAGGCAACGGTGTGTTTCCCTGACTACAAAAGGACTTGTGAAAGCATGGATTCACTAGTATGAACAAGAGACCAAAATGGACAGCATTATCCATCCTAGCTATTCCTGTGACATGCTGCTTTACATAAGTCCTGGTTTTCCCTTACTTTAGTCCATGGGGGCTACAGTTTCAGGCACTGGAGGAGAAGAGGCTTTGGATGACCGAAATTCTTTCACCGAACTTTGTTTGGAGACTTCAAGGAAGATTTAATTCAATGGGTCAGGTGTATGAATCAATGCTTTTGGTGAGCTTAGGAGTATTTTTAAAGGCTAATATTACATTGTTGTGTCAAATATTGTCAATCTCCCTAATGCAAGTGATAGAGAGAGGTCTCTCACAGCCAAAATTCATTGGCTTTAGTGGTTTCAGTATTATCTGCCCCAAGAAGCTGAACTTTCAGTTTCCATGGCAACCACAGAATGACTTAAAAATGTCCAAATTGTCCAAAATTTTGGAAATCCATTCCAAATATGCTGAATTTTATCCTGCGAAAAATTCATAGTTCTAGATTGATAATAAGTGTCCATATAAAAAAAAGCCTCGAACTTTCTGAACGCCCCTCGTATTCATACGGATATTTACCATGGAAGTTTCCGCTGAGCCAGTGTCCCGGGGGTCCAGGGGGCAATTTTTTTAACTTCCGCTTCTTGGAGTAGTCATGTGTAGTTTTTGCCATTGCTCCCAATAAAACACCAGCAACCAGTCCAGCTGGGAGGTAGTTGTACTGCTTCAGCCATGATCTGAAAGTTGACAGCAGACTTAGTATATTATCATTGCAATGTATCTTTTTTTTAAACGATTTTAGTTATTCCCTGCCTCCAAATTGGAAAGAGGAAGGCACATTGTTTTTTTTAGACCATTCAGCTTTTTATCTTCTTTTAATGGAGACAATTTTACAGATAGAGCTTTTATTTTTCTGGGATTGGTAAGTACCTGAACAATTGACATATTGTGTATCTTATGAATATCAAATTGTTCTCATAAATATATGCTTCAGACCGAGCAATTATAGCTTTGACATTGTTCCAATTGCTAAAAAGACATTGTGCCAGCAACAGGGACATTAACCACTCTAAACTTAGAGCTCAATAGGTTCACAAAATTGGCTATCTTTGTGCCCTCTGGAATCCATAGCAGAAACTACAATCGAACACAGCTTACTGTGTGAGGCACTAACAGATTTCAGATTCAGCAACTGTTACTTTTCTACAGTGTTGTGGAGTAACTATTTTGTCTGTTGAATCATGTCTAGAATTGAATATTAAATAACTTTTAATCGGTCAGTGTATGCTTAGAATTGTGTTATTGCTGCAAACTGGTACTTGTTGAGGAACTTTTTTTTTGGCGGAATCATGCTTTTCCTGGCCAGGGAATTGTGAGTAGTCCCTGTTTGGCAGCCAGCCAGACAGCCACGAGCACTGCCACTTCTCAGTGTAAGCTTGTTGAGCTTACCCTGACCACAGCATAACTCTATTTTGTGAAGTTGTAACAAAAAGATTAACTCTCCTCCTGTGTGACAGGTAATAGATAACAGTTTCAGATCTCTTAAAGCAATTAAGTTAATGCTTGAGTGTTTCATTGTTGTCTGCTTGTTGTTTCAATTAGTTTCTATGTAGAAAACCATAAACAATCAATTAGTGTTGTCTGTGTCACTGCAGTTTGGCCACAGTGAAAGGCTGACAGTAAGTGCATGTGCACTCATTGATTGTTTAACATTGTTGATTACAATTTGTTTACATCTTGCTGGCAGCTCAGCAGTGCGTATGAGCACAAGTGATGAGGTCCCTCTGCCTAATTGAATGACCTGACCTATTTGCATATTGATATCTGTGTCACCTGGAGGTCATCCGATTTCTGGCAGACTCTCCAGCTGTGCTGTTCGTTTAGAGTCTGTGAGCAGACAGGGCAAATCTATTTTGCATACCTTCACAAACAATTTTTTTTTTTCAGACGAGTAATTAAGTGTGGAATAACATAATTATTCTTTGTGCAATTCATTGAAATTTACAGAAAGGACTAAGATCATGAATCCACATAATTGCTGTTTTACTGTGATAATTGGTTTTCATGTTCGGATTGGATTTAATTTTGTACACCTCTGTTAGTGATTAGGTACCATGTGCAATAAATGTGCATATCATGATAACTATCAATATAGGTATATTGACATAAATAGAATTTCAGACAATAAAACGGTTTAAAGATATTACAGCGAGACACTTTGATATAGAATTACAGCAAAATACTTTGATATAGAATTAAAGTGGACTGTGGCACTGTGAAAATGGCACTTCGTGACTCATGATACCTGATGAAGTGTCATCTTCTCTACTTTCAACATGGGAAACATAGAGGCTGTTTGATTAGTCATGATCAAGAGTAAGCCATTTGACTTCCCATAACAAATTTTAGAGAGAAAATCAGATGCATAATCCTTTTGTTTGGCTGTCAACAACAAGTGGGATAAGTCTCCTTCAATCAAATTAACATTGAAAGTATTGGGTTTGATCATGACAAATCATCAGCATGATGACACACGAAGTGCCATTTTCACAGTGCCACAGTCCACTTTAATTCTATACGAAAGTGTTTAGCTGTAATGAATTCGACTTACTTGACTGTTTCTGTCGCAGTGGCAAGAAAATTATCCGGGAGAGAGAGGAGTTCTGTATTCATTGTGAAATGATCAAAGAGAAATGCACCAGAAGAAATCAAACCGTGTTTATCAAAGTGAGCGCCGCAAACTGAAATCCTTCAGATGTTTCTTTTACCTTTATATAATTCCATATCGGAGAACTGTCAAAATGACAGATTGCGTTTGATTACGTGCTCAAATAATTTCAGCCACTCATCCCCTTGAATCATTGACTTTTGATAAGATCAAGTGAAATAGAAAGTCACCCAGGTACTTCGATCTGTCTCAGTAACAGGTCAGACACTTTCTTTTGTTCCCATGTCTTGATGATCTATGACGGTATTGCCGTTACATTACCTTTTTTTTCTTAAATCTGTACTTGTTCGGTTCAATAATTCTTACAAATCTCGAATAATTGTGTCAGTTTTTGATGGTTTCCCTCCTCAGGCTTCCTCTTTACCTTCACTCTTAACAATAATGTTCTATATGGAACCTTTAAGGGTTCTAGAAGCTGGTATAGATAAGGAACCCTAAAAGGTTCATTATTCAACTTCTAAAATGGACATTTGCAACTGACTGCTGGCACTTCCAAGTTCAAGTTCCAACTAACCTTCACTATACCATAGGGCGGTATAGGCTAAGCACTAAGTGATCAGACTAATAGTGTTGTGATGCTTGGAATGACAATTTGGGTAAACATCTATAAAGGAAAATTCATATAGCAATGTAGTTTGGCAATTTGAGTATATATATATTGAACAGAACACATTCATGTCACCCTTTTATGCAGAATGACGATATGGTTTCAGTCATCTGTAACTAGATTTTAAAAGAATGATGGTTATGCAAGTCTCAATTTAAAGAGGAATTGATTGAATTTATACCCCCCCCCCTCTTTAAACATGCTCAACTACACTGCTTCTGGAAGCCAAATCACCCAGAGCCTCCCACCTGACCATCTCAGATTTTGTCAAAAAAATTCACACATGTTCTAAAATCTATATCACTGGTGGATCCCAAATTTCAGGTGCCTATCACTAGTAGTATAAAAGTTATGACCGATAACGTGTGAGGGGGTATTTTCTGTCAAATTACAAGTATGATATATGACAGTTTTGAGATTGGCATTTCTCAAAAACCGTGTTATATATGAATTTGAAACTTTTTAGAAAATGTAATGTCCTCCTGGACATCCCATAACTCTTCCCGCCAGCTACAGGAGGCAATAGAATGGTTGCAATAAACATGAATTCCATGATAACAGGGAATGGCTCAGAAACATGACCTTTTCTGACATTAAGGGACCTTGAAAAGACAATTTTCAATATATTTACATGTACATAAAACAAAATTATTTCTAATCTAGATATGTGTGCACATCTGGTATTTTCATTAATCTTGAAAAATTGATGCTGGTTAGATTATTTAGGCTGAATAATTCCAGGAAATCATGATTTTTTTAATTATCTCAATATGTTGGGTCTTGATGTTTGATGTTGACATCACCGAGTGCTAATATACTTGAAATTTACAAATTTTTAAGAATTTTTGCTACGGTAGGATTTTTTTGCTGTATTATAATAAAAATAATAATAATATGGATTTATATAGCGCTAATTTCAGTAAACTGCTCATCAGCGCTTTTAGGATTAAATCGCTAATGGGAATTCTGAAACAAATGGGTTTTTAGTTTCTTCTTGAAGCTTTCCAAGGGTTTTGCAGTTCTAACTTCTTCAGGCAAACTGTTCCAGAGTTTGGTGCTGCATAGGAAAATGCCCGATCCTCAAACTTATTTTTGTTGCATGGAGCAGGTTCTGCTAACAGCAGCTTGTGGTTACTTCTCAGGTTATGTTTCTGTTGTGATTTGACTTGAAGAAGATTTTGGATGTATTGCGGCGCCTGATTGTTGATTGCCTTCCATGTAGTCGTCATCAATTTGAATTGGATTCTTGCTGTGATTGGTAACCAGTACAGTTGTTTCCTACTATGGCTGACACTATCATGTTTTTTCAATCTCTCAATTAATCGAACTGCCGAGTTTTGAGCAACCTGAAGTTTATTTAAAAACCGGGTGGCAGTGCCATACAACAGCCGATTTCCGTAGTCCAAATGAGGGGTTACAAGTGCATTAACAGCAGTTTTAACTATTTCCCTTTCTAGGTTTTTTCGGAGTTTCGATAAGTTTCTCAAATTGAAATATGCACTACGACACATTTTGTTGATCTGCTTCACCATGGTCATATGTTCCTTCTTGTCTGTAGATGCGAATTATTGTTAACACCAGAGACTAGGGTTGGGAAGACAAGCGGTATTTATACAGTACCGTGGTATTTTTCAGGCCAAATATCTTACCATCAGGTCTCACAGTACTCACAGTATAAATGGTGTAGCTTCATATCGTCATTTACACAAATATGAAGAAATTGCAAGAAATCAACTTGAATCCACATTGTTTCGGTCCCTCAGGCACCATGACACGTCGTTTTCGTGCTGGACGAGATTCTCGTCCAGAGCGTCTGCTTACAAAATAGTGTTCGAGGGTAGCGCGAAATTAAAATTTTTTGAATTTTTGCCAATTTCGTACAACTTATAGCAGTAAACAGCTGATTAACCCTGAGCTATATATATCTTTTCGCGATATGACTATCAATCGATATCGTGGTATCCAAATACCAATATCGTCCCAACCCTAAAAAATTGTTTTTGCAAATTTTTACCAGCATACACATTTTGTTGTATTTTGTTTCAAATAATGACAAACATGCACTTATAATGTTCAGATTAACGGTTATTCAGAAATCTAAGGCTAGAAGTCAAGTGGCCTCCCAGTTGTGATTGCATGATAACCGTATTGATCTATTTAAAAATAGATCTAACTACATACATAAAAGGAAAGATTGAAAATCAATTTTTATTTTCAGACACATTATTGTATTTTTTTTCTAAATATATTGTAGTATGGTTCATCATTTGTGACAATACATTTTTTTGTTCTAATACAAAGACTTACGAGATTCGAAACAGTTGTGTACTTTTCAAATACAGGTGAATTTACCATTACACTCTGCAACTTTTATGAACTCCTGAAAACGTCTGATATAATACAAATACGGCATGATAGGAGTGCAATATGAAAATATATTTTCACAACGAAATTCATAATGAACGAGCGTTCAGCCATGGTCATTAGTTTTCACTAAGCTGCTATGCTTGACCATGGTGCTATTATTGTGACTAGTCATAACAAAGCAAATACTTGCTCAATCTTCACTGAATTGTCAGGAATTATAGTTTATACACAGTAGCAGGTGTTCTGATGAAAATTGTTGAATGAAACTATAATTCTTGACAATTTGGTGAAGATTGAGCAAGTAGGGGAGAGTGGGGACCGATGGGCCGCTTGACAAATTATTGGCCGTGGAGGCAAATCTGTTTCAGATACAGGATTCATACTGTGCGCCCTTTTAGCCGATGTAATTCTCTATAAAATGATATAAGATCCACATAGATCAACCTAGGAAGAAAGATGAGAAAGCTAATTTTCTGTCAAGTAAGATGGTGGCCCATCGGTCCCCAACCATGGGGACCGATGGGCCATCCCATGGGGTCCGATGGACCATGTCAATAACTTGCCAAAGGGTGGATAAGGAATTTGAAATTTGGATTCAAGATGTTTTTGGTGATCCAACTGAGTGTATAGGATAATAAGAGATCCAAAAATTATAGATATGCCCAGATTTTACACAAAACAGACTTTAATATCCAGTCCCATGCCAATACGCCACCTATAGACAATTTCAGGAAATAGTGGCCTTTGTACCCATGTTGGGTGGCCCATCGGTCCCCAAAAGCATTCAGAATAGTTAAACCCCGTTTTTTTGTGAAATATGGTTCTTGTTCCTAAACTTATATGTGTAAATTGCAACCAATATATAGGGAAAATCGTCATAGAAAATATGTTGCCTCTAGTCTACACAAGTAGGAGATATAACACTTTTTCTTAATCAGTACAAAATTACTTTAGATGTTGAAAATATCATTTTGCCCACAAAACGCTTTTGCTTTCACTTATCGATCAGTCATCAATATGGTGTTTATAGATGTGATAAGCAATACTAAAAATGCAAATAAGATGTTTCAAAACGTTTTTGATGTGGAGTTAAGAGGATGGCCCTTCGGTCCCCATGGCCCGTCGGTCCCCATTCTCCCCTACTTGCTTTGTTATGTTGGTCACAATGATAGGGCCATGGTAAAGCATAGTAGCTGAGTGAAAACTAACGGTCATGGCTGTAGATTGCACTCCAACAACGCAATATGAGTTTTTATGATGCTGTCATGTGACTTATTTTGGCCAATCAGCATCGCTCCAGCATAGTTATCAAGTAATAAATTAATTTATAGAAATTGTTATCCATTGAAATTCCTTAAGTTAAATATATTATTATTTTTTGGGTAAAAGAAGAAGAAGCTTCATTGCTTAATTAACAGTTCACCCTATACAAGAACTTGAATGAATGAATGAATATTTATTTTCAACTTACGCAGGTACAATACATGACAATATAGAAACAAACACGACAAAAGCAAATATAAGTTGATGGAAGAACACCCGAGTAAATAAATACTATACCCAGATGGGGGATGAGCTTCCGGTAAAGTTACATATATATTTTACAATACCTTAATTTTAAGCATGACAATCTGACTCTATAAATATATTGTTACACTGGATAATGAAATTATACTTCTGAACTGATTAAAGTACTAATATATCTAATGACCACATCTTTCTCATGCATTAGCTAAGGTTGCTTTCTATGTCAATTCAACAAGGTGTCACCCACTTCTTGCTTCACAAATTAATAGTACTACACTTACTTGACTTACCTTAAACTGTTGACAGTATAAAATGCTTTTAATAAGAGAGTAATACTCCTATTTTGCCTCCTGTTTGCTGGAGCTGGCTGTTCCAAAACATGGTATGCCTCCCTCTGGGCTAAATTTCCATGTGCTTCAAACATGACATAAAGCCTTCAAATGCCATAGTGTAATCCACTATTAGTTCTCTAAATCAGTTGTGTTGAAGTCTGTGTGGCAAAACTATCAACAGACCGCCTGAGAAATAAATCTATAAAGAAGATGTATTCATTTCCTGTGGAAGCATGTATGCAAGATTGGTAGAACATTGAGGTCCAGCCTGCATGGGTTGCACATGACTATAGGTGTGATATCTATTCTATTTACTGATCCCTTAATTGTTGTTTAAGTAGCTTTAATACTTCCTAACATTCACAAACACTCAGGAAATAGCACAACAACAGCCAAAACTATACTTTAAAGTGAAATAAACATAACTTTAATGCCAATTGTATTTGCGATCCTTGTTAATGACTATGGGTTGTTATCTTTATAATCCCATGTAGTTTGCAAAACAATATCAGTCAACTTGGTTCATAGTTGTCTTGTGTTACATAATTGATTGTTTCAGTTTACCAGACTGAACAAGTTAAGCACTTCAAGTGACAAACCCCAATAGATCCTCCCAGTAGTTAATGTCAAGCCAATGAATATTTATATATCAGTCAGCTTTGCAGGTATGTATCATAGGCAATATAGATATGGATAATTGAACACAGACAACCTCTAATTCATAACTTGATTCAACTTGTGTTTTACAAAAGTTTTATTAAATTTTTTGCTATCTCTAATGTTTTTTAGATCCCTTGGAAGGTGTAGCCACACATGTGGTGCTCTGCCAAGAAAACTTTTATTATACAGCTGGCCGATATGCAGAAGGGCTTGAAGTAAATTGACCATGTAAGAAATGGTTGGGTGTCAATGGCAGATTATCATTAACATCATTGCTGGAAGGTGTAAGGGGTCTTGAGTTCAGGAGTCCCTCAACTTCTACCACAAAAGTGTGAAATTCTTCGTCTGTAAGATCTGCATTTCCAATAATGGCATTGAGTGCTGGTTTCGCAGCTTTGATCATTATCTCAAATATGCCACCAAAGTGTGGTCCTCCTGGTGGATTGAAATGCTATCTAATCCCTGCTGTGTTCTTGTATCCAATGGTCTTTGCTTTTATCTTGCTCCAGTCAATTGCTGTAACAAGTTCTCTTAATTCTCTTTCTACTGAAACAAAATTACTGCCATTGTCTGTGATTATATCTTCAGGCATAGATATTCTGCTTGTCATTCTGGAGAGTGGCATACGAAATCCATCTGTGTCCATGCTCCATACTGGTTCAAGATGCACTGCACATGTTTGAAGACACGTATACAATCCTAAATAGCGTCTCCATCTTGTCTTCCCTCATCCTTGTTTTACATAGAATGGTCCGGCGAAGTCTGCTCCACATTTTGCAATGCCCAAAATGGTGCATTCAGGTGAAATTTTGAAATCTGCGCCATTTTCTGAATAACTGGTCTTGCTTTTCTGATTTTACATTTTTTGCATCGGTGTTCCCAATCTCTCATGATAGTCTCTTCTTGTGGGTCCAATGCAATTCCATCCTACACTCTAAAAAAAAAAACAGCCTCCAAAAAACCAAATTTGGTTTTTGAGCTTGTCCCGCATATTAAACCACCTAGGGTTTGTGGAAATACCAAATTGTTTGGTTTTAACAAAAACCAAATAAAACTGGTTTCATTTGGTTTTAACAAAAACCATAGAAAACTGGTTTCTTCATAAACCAAACAGATAGGGGGCTGTTTGGATATTTGAGATATCAGTATTGGTAGTATGTAATCTCATATATAATTGGTCCATGGCTGGCCTGATTAGTCTATCAAGTGCCGATGCATGGATGGATGATTGAGGCTTTATGTCAAGGATTTATGCACTTGGTAGGCTGAGTAGGACAGTAGGACACAGAAATCAGGCATTGCATGATTGAAACAGCTGTCCAACATAGGCTGTATTTCATTGGGGGGGGGGGTTTATTTTTCTATCTGTGGGGGGGGGGAGGGATATCTATGGGGGGAGGTGCTTTGATTCTTGTTTAGATCTGCAAAGAGAAAAGACAAGAAAACAGAATAGTTAGGCCTATAGAGTATAATAAAGAAACACAGGGCAGAGAGAGTGAAGCTACACACCCAGCAAGCACTGGAGATAGCTCTAAAATTAGTAGACTTTTCTTCCTTGTTTTACCAAGCAGTCTACAGTCCATTTACGGACTACCAAGATAACAAAATGTACTTACCTCACAGAGAAATGCCACTGCAAAGCTATGGGATATTCCAAGATCAGTTACCTGTGATTGTCTGAAGTTTGGTCTTGAATCATTCTCATGTTGGAGTTGTTGGGTGCAATGATACTTCTACGAAATGTTTAGCTTACCTACTCTTCCACATGTAAAGAGATATTCATTTATGATTTCTTGCAAATGGTGCATGTACAATTTGTAAGACTATCATCTAATCAACATGCCAGTGCATCAGGCATGGTCTTTATAACCTCAAAGTTACAAAGTACATTTTAAAAAGTATAGTTATAGATGGCGCTACTCGGCTCACCATTGCTCATTCATGATTCTTTGACAAACATGAGACTCAATCTACTTTTTAAGTCAACTGTGATATATGTAAGCTGGGATAGAGCCACACTTTGAGATAATGCACTGTTGGTTTGTTACAGCTTAGTTATGCTTTCAGTGTTGATAGGTGCAATGATTCGCTGCTGTGTTTTTATTAATCAATTGTTCCTTGTTAAATTTGAACTTCTGTTTGCCAAATGCATGCCAGTATAGATGGCGTTACGTGTGGTACCGAAGGAGGCTTTGTTCTCCGGGGAGCTGATCTGTCTCAGCAAGCACAGTATCGAGGTTGTCTATGAGGTCCATGAAGTTCCTTATACATCGAAACTAGTACTAGGTTATTAAATACCACTAGATAAATGAAACCCATTATCTCTAAGCAAATTATTTATGTATGGTAATCTTGTTGATCATCAACAAATTTTGTCATATTGACGCATGGACCAATAGTTATCATGGCATGAAAAACACTAATACCAGGGTAGACTCATTCCAACAAGAGGCCTTGGTTTTTTGAAAAACCATTTTACCTGAGGAGGAGACCAATTCCAAAGACAAAAACCAAAAATGACCTGATAAACCAAATTTCAGTGCAAAAACCACCATGGTTGTCTCATAAAACCACTTGATATTTTTAAAAACCGCTTTCGTCCTAAATTTTTTAGAGTGTAAAGGTGTTCGTCTTGCTATTGGAGCAATACTTTTCTCTTCATCCGCTACCACTTCTTCTAAAACTATGTTCACATAAGGATATCTGTTTCCTAATAGGATATATTCCTATTTCTAGTTCTATGGTTATGATTAGTATTTTCAAATAAACAAACAGTTCGCTGAGGTAAAACATCTGTCATATATCTATGGGAAATTTTTACTAGAGACAGTTCCGCTAAGCCTTTAATGTCTACGAGTTCCGCCCTTTTATAATAAGGCGCAAGTCGAGATTGTCTTTTAAGTTAAATATTGAACGTAAAGCTTTATTTTGACTGACTTGGAGCTTTTTCACATTACTTGCTGATAACACGAGTCCCTAGACACTCATTGACCGTCTCCAAGTTTGTGGGCCTGCATTTGACATTGTGCCTGTGTAATAGCGTGTATTTGTAATTTGATTGCTCCATTTTTGTCTGAGCAAGTACATATTGTAAACCCTGAGTGCGCACACCCCCTTTTTTTAAAATTGAAGTTTTGGCTAGTCCAAAAATATTTTTACCGAAAGGTGCTCAAACTCCACTCAAATTATTTCCAATGTCATCCTTGGAACCTAAGCAGTAACAATTATGATTAAGAAACACATTTTCTCCAGTCTCTTGATCAAGTATGCCCCAGCTGGTGGCTCCCCGCCTGGTGAAATTGGTCATATCCATTAGAAAACCACAGAGGTTTGAAAGGAGGGGTAGCCTCTCTCGAAGACTACAGGCTCAGCCAGGAATAATGCCACTAAGCTACAAATACACACATTTAGGGTAGATACATAATTCAGACAACTTTCATAAAAATTAGAGAGGGATATTTAAACTTATTTTAAAGGGAGACTTATTTTTGCTAAACTGCTTAGATTATGGATCTATTGATCACTGCTGTAGTAGTTGTGACATATCTCTCAGAAGTTCTTTGGACTTTACACAATGATTTGCATGTAGGCCTGCCACCTGATAAGGTGTGTAACTGGATCATAAATATTTATCACTCTTTTTATGCACTTCATATGTGTAATGAAGAAACCCAAAAGTTTCAGGTAAGCAGTACATCTATTTTTTCTTTCTACAGTCTTTATCTTTATATTCTTGTTTTGAAATTGTTGTATAAATGAATGTTCAAACACATTTATCTATTTTTTTACAAATAAGCAACTTAAAAATTTTGATTATATATATATATATATACAGTGGTACTTATTAATATTAATTTTAATTTCCCTACAGATTATGTAAAGCAAACATAAATCCTACCGCATACTGGTAATGATGAGAGCAGGATATCAAACTAATATTGAAGTTTAAAAATAATTAGCAGGCGACCTGTGGTCTTAGTAGTTCCACTTTCGATATATCATATACGTGACAGTTGACTGATAGGTTGGTTACATATATAACATATTTTTTCAATTACCATCATTTTTGCTATTCACTTATATAATATATTTCATCATTCATGTATTTTGCTTCTCCAATTTACAGCTTAATGTCACTAACAAACTGACTGGAAATGGGTGGAACCAAGAAGTCAAGCTTTACAGCTGAATATCGCCACAAGAAATGGATGAAGAAAATGAAGAATAACTTTGCTTCTCAAGAAACGCATGGCTATTCATGTTCTAATTGTGGAGCGAGGTGTTCCCCCAATGACTGGGAGTACCACACTTTTGAACCGGACAGAGGTGTGTTGTGCTTTTACTCTTCCTTGAACCAGACTTCACACAATGACTACATAAAATACGGACTCAATGGATACAGGTGATTATAATAATTACATACCTTCAAAATAGTCACAAGTTCAATAAAGCAAATAGACATCATTTTCAATGGTACAATCCAAAATATCATTTATACAAATCAAGCCATGCTCGTTTTATCCTTCTTTCCCTATCAGCGTGCCCTGGCAGCCCAATGTCGGCCCAAAGCCGGTCCGATGCTGCTGACATTGGACCGACGCCGGGCAGACGCTGGACCGCTGAGGCACGCTGACAGGGTTTTCATGTTTCTGTGTCTATTTCATCACTAATGTTTATGGTATGGTAAGGTAAAAATTTTAATTATTAAATTTCGTATTAAAACCATGTGGCAGCGCAATACCCAAAGAGAGCGTCTGAACTACACATAACATAAATTACAGAAAGGAAATAATATCATTATAATATGAATTATCGATTGGATGACAGTGCTGACAATATAATAATAGGCCCACTAGTTATACATTTTAGGAGGCAAAAATGACAAAATATTTCTTCTCACACTTCCTGAATATTTATTCTCCTTTGCCTTTTCAGAGGTCCAAACTTCGAACATAATGTCAATCTGGCACAGAAGGTGAAGGTTCTCAGCGGTGTTGCAGTCAAAACAAGTTATGCGCACAAACTGTCAAGAATGACAGTTCATGGAGAAACTTCCATACCAAATCTTACAAAGATGGACACCAGAATGTACCGGTCAGGAATAGAGTCGATTTTAAGCAGCAAAGATGAAGTGGAGGGAACAGCCAGTAAAGAGACAAAGAGTGATCAGATTATTAACAATGCTCAGTTGCAAGGCTGTGAATTGCTCGCTAATCAGGGGATCCGTGAAGATGTAAAGAGCACAGAAGAAGTGAACACTCAATTTCTTGGAGATACCTTACTCAACTTTCAGGATTCAAAGGAAACACACAGTGAGCTAATTACGAACAATGCGGATGCATCAATATGTGAGGACGAGTTACTCACTATTCATGGCGTTTCAAAAGTGACCGAGCAGAATTCAAACCTCATGCATGAATCCAGTAACAATGACATACTCACTAACAAGGCTGCTTACACTGAGCTGGAAAGTGAGCAAAGTTCAAAGGATGTGTTACTCACTAATCCCAGTGGGTTACTTACTAATCCAAATGCTTCGATACGGATGAACAATGAGTCCCTGGACGATCAAGGACTATATGTGCTATCAACCAAATTTCAAAAAGACTTAGACATGCTTGGTCTTCAAGTTGTTCAAAAAGTGAAAATGCAACCATCAGGACCTTCTTGGTTTTTTCACACACCAAATAATGATATTGTTGATCTGGTCAAAAATGAACATACTGTAGAATCAGAGAGTTTGACCGTGAAGAGTCTTCAAACAGAACAAGAAGCTTTTGCAATCATGCGCAAGACGCAGGACAAAGATACCATCCACGATGAGGGTGTAAAATGTACAGACGATGGTTTAATAGTGTCATCCCCAGAACTACGTAGAACTCTCGGCAAAGGCATTGCAGGTAGATATCATTGCAGGGAAGATCCATCATCACAATTGTCAAACCACAACAACAACAATGACTATAAGTTTGTTGATGAAACAGCAGGTGGCAAGATTATCAAAAGTGGCAATGCTGTACTGCCACCTGGAGTAAAAACTTCGTTGGAATCCGAACAACATTGTCAAACAGTTGATGGAGAGACATTTGATAACACCATCATTAAAACGCCATTAATGGAACTGAGCACTGACGAAAAGAAAAATCAGTCCTCCCAATATGAACAAGCAACTTTACAGACCACCAAAGACGGTGAAAAGGATACTAGTGACACACCAGTGTCTGAAGAAAAGTTCAGTGACCGAAAACTATTTAAAACAAATATGACGGGAGGGCAGAAACATACAGATAGGACATTGCTCCAAGATAAAAACAATGACTCTATTTCAGAAACTACCAATTCATCAGAAAATAATCGCAGTATTGAGAATTCTCAAGATAGACAAAAACGAGCAGGGAACAGTAAAAATAAACAAGCATCATCACAGACACGCAGTCTCAGACAAGGCGACACTCAAGATATTTCCAGTTCTGCAGCAGAAACAAAAAAGAAATACACCGAGAAAAAGTCGCAGGCAATATCGCTAACAGAATCAATGCAATTAAGTGAAGACAGTGATGATGATGACATAGAAACAGATGACTATGAATCTGCAACCGGCACAACAGAAGCGTCAACAACAAATAAAGGATGTGAGAAGAGCAAAAAATCTAAAATTGACTCTAAAATTGACTCTACAGAATCAGAAACAACACAAAAAAGAGATTCAGAATCGAGTAACGACAGTAGGGAGTCGAGTGACAATGAATCATCTTCAAGTTATGACGAAGCTGATTTTGGGTCTTCAATCAAGAAGAAACTGACAGAATTGAAAAATAAGACAGGGAATCAGAAGAAAGTCACACCATGTGATCAAGAAGAGAAAATATACTACTGCGTAAGCTGTGTGATGAAAACTGGAAAAGTGTGGAACGAAGTGAGAAACATCTGCGTGCATTTTGGCATCGAGATTGACCAGTTGTACTTCACCAAACAATGATTCACTCGGGGATTCACTGCTTTTCATCTAAAATTGATAAGGAACTCTACGACTGAAAACTGAGTACTTATAATTATACTTATAATAATACTTAAATAGTAATACTATTCTGAAAAGGGAGTGATAGCCTATTAGTGGTGAGGAAATTTTCCCAGCAACATTTCCACTTTAAACGCCATTTCTGTGCAATCCTGGCAGTATCTAAATAAAACCCTTTGACTAAAGTGTCTACAGGTAGACTATTTTAACGGAAACACGCTATATGAAATTGGGTCGCAGATAGGATTCCACCAGATTGCATTGCATTGAATTCTTTAATTTGTCTTTGGTATTAGAGGTCCCTTTTCTCATATATATACAACATGTTACATGTAATATAGATTATTATAAAAAGTGAGTACAGTATACAACTCCTTGACAGGCTAATAAAATACTCAATGGATTGTCTTTTCTTATCGTGAGTTATGCAGACCATCATATTTTGCTAAACTCACATTGTTCAATTTCACAGATTTTGGGAAGCAACTGTGAAATTCAAGGGAGATGGATTAGTATTTTTTTAAGATATTTACCAGTACCTAATTACACAATGCATTCAAGATATCTTCTGCTAGCCCCAGTAACAAATATCACAGCATGAAGCCCTTTTCACGAGATGTGGCTTGCTTTTTGCTTTCTCATTCAAATATTGCATTGTATGTGAATGTCTACTTATTGATCAATGTAATGGTGACATAAATAAATAATATCTTTGGTAAAACCAAAGGCGAATAAAACAATAATGCATGTTTATATTTGAGGTTTACCGAACCCTGTGGCCTGAACCAGTGAGCACAAATTGACTACTCTTGTAAAACACATCCAATTTGTATTAATGTGTCATCTTTCAATGACGAAAAATGGTTTATTTTGAACATAATGATTGAACAATTTTTTATTTACAATAATGTCATGCAAATGAGGGGTCTACAGAGGTCCCTAGGCAGAGGTCACAGTTTGCAGTCTATGGAGAACTCACTCAGTGTACATTTTCAGCCACAGCATGAACAAGACAAGAAAAGAGCTGAGGAGGGAAGGTAGGAGCTTACATGAGAGTCATCCAGGTTTCAGGTCCAGGTGAATGGCCTGCCTTAGGGGAGACCTGGGCCGGTTGTCAAGGGGCTGATTGTCACTCTGCTGGGGAAGGCTGCCACAACAAGGAGGTTGCACATAGTTACAGGCTCATATCTAAGCTTTTAGGATCAAGTATGAGTCTTTCCAATCACAGACTAGTATAAAGTGCAACAATTTGTAGAACTGCATAGGCCTATGTAGGGGAAAGTAGGGTAATATGGGCAGTAGTTTAATATGAGCACCCTTTGCCATATGAAAACTAATGCTGGTAGGTGCTGACCTCTGTTGGAATTTGTAAGTCTTTTGAACCTGATCATCTTCTCAGCAGACAGTATCTTGATTGCTGCCATGATATTCAAGGTATTGTCACTGGAACATTTGGTTGTAATTTCTTTCATCGTTTTTGCTTCGGGAAATTGCCTCTAGTATGTTGTTGACTGTAGAAGATGCCTCGAAGTGATGTAAATTTGGTTAGAGATACTCTTCCCTTAACTATGAAGTGTGGAAAGTGGCTGGCCATAATATCAGATATTTGTGATGCACCAAAATACAGCATGATGTGTCGTAGGTTAATATGAGCACATTGTTTGTCTGATTTTATGGGCATATGGGTACTCCTGTATTTATTGTGCAAAATGTTGTCTGCTAATACGGGCATGTCCTGCAGGGGTGCTCACGGCTCATATTATCCTACCGAATACTTATTTTTCAACTTCTTGTTCCGACCCTCTTGTTGAGCACAGCCTGCAGTGCCTAATGTGTAGATAATGGTATCCCACAAAATTTGAAAAATTCTAAAGATGTTGTTTAGACTCCTTGTGTGCTATTGTCTATTACAATATAAGCTGTCATCTTCAAGAATAGGAGTTATCAGAGTGCTCATATTATACCACTTAGGTGCCCATAAAATGCCCCATCAGTTTAATATGGGCAATTTTTTAATTTTTATCATCGTGAAATTACTCAAAAACAAATTTACCAAATGTCCTAACCTTCACGTTTTAGCCATATTCCAACTCTGTCTCACAAAGCTGGAATACTGTAATTTTCACATTTATGCTGATGGCTAGAGCCACGAGACAAAAATATGCTCATATTACCCAACTCTCCCCTATGTGAAGACTCAAAGCTTGTTGTTACGTGTGACACCCTGCCCCAACAGTGTGACAACCTGTGACAACCTATCCCTGTGACAACCTAGTCTCACCTGTATTTTGTAATAGATGATTTGAAAGCATAGCTGACTTGAAATCTACTTGGACATGGGAGATGCCTGACTGGTGCATGAGCTTGAACAAGTCTATGAAAATGTGAGAAGTGTAACTTTAACTCGACAATGATTGACTGGAAAATGAAGAAATGGATCACTTCAACAAATTTTACATGGAAAAAGATTCAGTTTCTACAAACATTGAATGCCCTGGGAAAAGGTGATTAAGATCAACACTTTGATAAACCTTTTCACCAATTGCATACTTTATCCATGCCTGATCGGGTGTAATACCTTTTTGACTATACACAGCACCCAAGATAATTCTGTCAATGTTTGATAAATCAGAAGTCTTGACTGTCAACGGAAACTCCCATGGGTGTTTTGACGGATCATATTCACCGACGCGGATGTCAAAAGAATGAACATAAATGACCAGCTCCTCCCCTGGGGTATAGATGGACGCCAAGGTGTCCTCGTTTCTCAGAATGGTCCCTTTGTGAGCCAGCGTAAATTTGTCTGCTGGGAATTGCCGTAAACAATTGTCAAATATTTTCATTTCCTTCAGGTCCTTGATGCTAGTTGACAGGGGCAGCGTGAGCTCCGAATCCGGTTTATTCGGATATCTGCATTTCCGGTGGTCAGTAACAGACACCTTGAAGAAAAAACATAACATTTGATGGTTAGTGCTTTTTTATAAGGAAAGTAAGATAAAGCTTTGAAATAGACTCATAATCTATAAGTTGCCTACCTTCACGACCTCAGTCCTCAACTCATCCGAGAAGTCTGTCCTCTTTTCCTTCTTTCTCCATCCCACTATCAGCCTCCCGACCTCCTCATACGTCAGAATTTCCAATGGCACAACTTCGTCTTCAAACTCTTCTTTTTTCATCACAGGAAATCTGATCTTTCCAAGGACATCACCAAGAGCAGATCGTTGGTTTTCAGGAGTCACTTCCATACATTTTCGTTGACATTCTCTCTTGGCCCATTCCACACAGGCTGTGAACAAGTCAAGCTCAGAACATGCAATTCCATCGCTGCTGCAAAGAGTTAGCAGTACGTCATGGGAAATTTCCAAGAACTCTTTTGTCCTGATAATCTGCAATGTGTTTGTCCTGAAGTATTCTTGGCAGACTTTCACATTCTCTTTAGCATCCAGTTCCACAGCGTGAGAGGCAAACGCCACAATATTTGATGCAGCCAGTTTGTTTTTCACCACCTCTGCACAGTGTCTCTCTAACTGTTTCAATCCAAAGACGTTTGCAGCGTGAGTGATTTGAAAAAGATTCTCGCCATTCACATCGCAGGTGTCTGTATAAATATACCTGCAAAAGAAAATCAACTATGCCTCAAAACAGTTACTTCAGTTTCCGTTACACGAAGCCAAATAGATAGATCCTAGAGGCATGATTTTAATGATAGGAACCATTTTGAGGAAGGTTGGAACATAAATTTTTAAATATATATATATATATGCGACACTTATATTATTCAACAGTTCAACAAAAATAAGTCCCCCTTTGGAAAAACTTGAATATCTCAAAGATTCCTTCTCTGATTCTTATGACAGTTGGCTGAATAATAGCCCAGCCCCGCATATCAACCTTACAAGTGTGTATCTATAGCTCAATGGCATTATTCCTGGCTGAGCCAGCAGCCTTCCGAAGTTCAAGTGAGCCTACCCTTTTTTTCAAAAATCCATGGCTTTTCCAGTGGATATGAACAATTTCAACATGCGAGGGAGCCATCAGCCGGATAAACTTTATCACATGTCTATGACGTCTTGAGAAAATACATGTATGTTTCTCAATCTTATTTAGAAGATAAGTAAGGACTTCTTCTGTAACAGTTTTACAGTTTAGGTTCCTTGGATGCAATAACAAATAATTTGAGTTTAAACAACATTCGGTAAAAATTTTTTTTGGAAAAGCCAAAACTTCAAATTTCTGAAAATAGGGGTACCTGCACTTGGGGTCTGCTGGCTCAGACAAAAATCAAGCAATCAAGCTACAAATACACACGCACACTGTCAATATGCAGGCCTACAAACTGGCCAACTTTCACAGATATCCGAGAAGAGGTCTTTGAGATATTCACATTTTCATAAAACGTAAGACGGCCAAGGGACAGGGGTACATAAAACTCCATTCAGCACTGAGGGTCAGGGAATTCAAAAGTACAATTAGTAAAATTGCAAAGGGACGGGGAATTCAATAGTAAAAACGCCAGGGGTCAGGGGGATGCAAAACCCCATCCAGAGCATCAGGGTTCCGTATGTATTCTATCATTATTCAGAAGAGGCATTTCAGAACACAATACGGAATTCACAAACTTGATTTGATGCAAATATGCAGAAATGGAAAGTGTACGAGACATTGATTAGACATACTTGAGGACTAATTTGAACGTCTCAGGTGCCACATCCTCCTTAATTTCAACTCTTCCTCCAGGGTTCTGTTCCAGGAGATCGCTGAGACCTCCTCCCGCAGAAATCACCACCAGGCGGTGTGCTCTGATGTGTGACCCTTGCACATCAAATGTGACGTCCGTGAATTTGTCACCTTTCTTCAGTTCAAAAAGACGAGTACCAGCCATTTTTTTTCTAAAGACAAAATTTGCTTCATTAATAACAATCAAATACTCCAGACAAAATCAGACACATTACAGGGCAAAAATATTGTAGCCGGTGCAAATCTCTATGGTGATTCTAGGCATGTTGACCATTTTAAACTCTACACTGGAAGTTGGAAGTAAATTTACAACTATTTTGATTCCTACAAAATGTCAAAATGTTTTACCCCAGAAGATAAATTTATGATTAGAAACTAGCGGTTTGCATGATCAGATTGTACTTTAAAAGGCACATGAGTTGTAAAATTTTGTATAAGGGACCGTTCAGAATTTATGACTTGGAGTTTTGCCTAAGGGGGTACTACTCTTCACACTTGTTACAAGGGGGGGGGGGTACTAAATTTGATGACATATCGAAGGGGGGTAAGAAATTTTATCAAAACAGAAATGTCATAAAACGCGATACACTCAGTTTATCAGCGATATTACATGCACAAAAGTCCGCAAATCCGTACGAGTGACCGTCCAAGCGCACATGTATAACAGTATGTATTCATGCATTTATTTGTCGAGGAGGGCTACAAAAAATAGGGGAGAGTGGGGCACGTTGGCCCCCCAATTTTATTTTTTGGCTCTCAATCAAAAACTTCTCTAAATATTTGAGAAGTCTTTTAACTGACTGACTTCTAAACATCTGCACTACCCTAATGCCAAACCAAGTTGACCTACCTTCTATAGTTGTGGAAAAGAATAACTTTGACAATTTTTTTTTCTGGTCCAACGTCACGAGTGTTTTCAAAAAAAAAGTTGTGAGCTTGTGATGTGTGTCTATATTATTAACAAGGGTATGAATGATAGGCCATATTGAAAGATTTGTTTATAAAATTTAGTGTGCTGATTAGTATCTGTATAAGGCATGACCCACCTGAAAAACGAATTTAACACCATCCTTGTGTATTTCTGCAATGATTTCATCCATTTATGGGTGCCAGCTTCATAGTTATAAACAGAAATCCTCCTGTTGAAGGAGGCAGTCAACTCATTTACCATTTCATGTAGGGACATCCAACTCACTGGAGCAATCGAATACATCAATGATTTTGCAGCAAATAAACAAATGCTGTGATTGGATGATAAATGATTTGTCCAAAATAATCAATTACTTGGTTGCAAATCATTCAGGAATTGTTTTAAAATTATTTCATGCCTGGTGATATTTTTGTTATAATTATCTGCCTAATTTTAAGCAAATTTAAGCAACACACCTGTCAAATGAGAAAAAAGGCCAAACCTGATGATCACTTCAAAACCAAGTGATCACTGTCATCAACAAAATCATTAATTAGAATAATATTACACTTGGAAAAAAGGATTAGATAACACACAACACTGATTTTCTACAACATAATGACAGCTGACATTCCATGGCTTCACTTCATGCACTGCACTGAAATATGGTCCTGGTAGCCTGAAGACCTGTGTAGTTGCTTGAAGATGTTTCTAAAAAACAGGTTCATGAGTGCTTCTTTTGGTCAATGATAATATTTATGACATTACTTTTAGGTCAGCATACTGAAAGTCTCCTCTTAATTTTTATTTCATTACTCTGCATGGTTGTGAGATGATGGGCTTTTTTTTTCATTTTTGCTCCTGAGTTAGCAAAGAATAGATACTTTTGACTTTTTAAGAGTTTCCCATCAGCATGATCAGATAATTAACCCTTGATAATGTGCAGGCATGTGTTATTGTATATCTGGTGTGTTTTGTAAAATCACAAACAATCACTCAGATTACACAATTCATTCTTCTGTCACAGAAATTTAACCAACATGGAAACCCAGGGTTGGAGTGTCGGAATTGTAGTTTTTGGTGGTCACTATATTGCAGGAAGGCATGCAGTCAATATGCTAGACATACAAATGGAGTGACACAACACACATATTTCCACCAGAGGCAGCACCTCACAGTAACATTTTCAGAGTGATAGGCCTAGATCTGTTTTTCCCTGAAACTTCTTGTACTTGAATGCACATGACATTTGTAAATGAATGGGAAGCTTTTAAGTTTCTCCTGGACCACATTACAGTCTTTACTTACTGTCAGCTGAGTCTTAGAAAAATGTCATGGTCTCTAAAAGTTTGGAAGAGGAGGTTTTTTAAATTTCTAAATGGAGCTTTTCCATCTTTCATGATTTTCTTTATTTGTATTAATTCACATTTGCAAGACATTGTAATAGCACATATCTAGTCACAGTAAAGCAATTGATCCATTGCAATGCAGCTGTGGATTGTAATTACTTTTCTCACCAGGTGCTGTCATGTCTAGAAGTGATTGACCCCCTGTTGCTAAATCTCAGAATTAAATTTTGTCCTTGGCTGTTGTTTTGATTATCACTGGCAGCCATTGTTGGCTGAGGCCAAAGACCCTATATAGCTGTGTAAGCTTTGGAAAGAGGTGGTTTTCATTAGAATACAGAGGTGACAACAACCTTTGGCCTACCCCATACAACAAGACAGTTGCATGGAGCAAGAAAAACATCAGGTAAGACAATTCTTTAAAATGTGTCAATTTGAGGATAAACTAGCCCATGAAAGAAGGTAAAATGCTAGTTTCATACTCTGTATATCTACTCATCACAAGCTCATCAGTGTCATCACAAAAAAAAGGTGACTCCACTCGTGTCCAACGTGCCCCAGACTCGCGGCACATTGGACCGCCATGTGGGGCATGTTGCACCACGGAATAGAAGTCTAGGAAAGTAGAAGAAAGTGAGCAAACACCACATTTTATTCTCACAAATCACAACACGCACTTTTGTGTCATTGCAGAATGATTATATCTGAATATTTACCCAGATAATCTTAGTAAGTCTCGTTTCAGCTAGAAGGGCTGGCAGATTAGCCAACTGGATTTATTTTACCTTTATATTGTACAGGAATGACTTAGGTGCTCTATTAATGTAAAAGATTACCCAGCTGAGACTTTGCCAATAATCTTTTGTCAGCCAATCAAGTTTATAATGGTCCAACGTGCCCCGGCCATGCTGGTCCAACCTGGCCCGTCCCAACCTCTTATGAAAATGTGCATGTCTCGCTGACAAGGTTGAATGTGAACTTGGGAAACTTATGTCAAACTTTACTTAAGTGGTGATAGTTTCAATTTATGAGACTTGTCTGACTAGATCCCCCATATTTTTGAGAAGGGTAAACTAGCCATTGAGACTTGGAAAAAGTCACTTTTTATGGCGAAAATCAAGAGACCTGAAATAACACTCACACTTTTCCTTCAATGTTCATGAAATTTTTTGGATAAAAGGCATAACACTAAAGGTCTCTTCATCGGGGATTTGGATAACTGCACATGTTTTATAAAAAAATATTGTTAATGGTCCAATGTGCCCCGAGGTCCAACGTGCCCCACTCTCCCTACACATAAAGGGTGGGTGCTAAAATCCGCGCGAATCTCAAGGAGGTATCGAATTTTGACGGGAAATTCTGGCAAAACTCCCATCGCTTCACTACCCATTGTTTACATAACAACGTCAGATAATGAGATGCACATGTTTCACAACGATGAACCACATGGTGTGAATCACATGGTTTTTTGCCAGAACTTCACTGCCTATTGTGGGATACTTCAAGCTACACAACACAGGTCACTACACTATAGTTATTCAAGTGCAGCACAAATAACAGACCTTTTGCACCGTGTAGTGTCAAGAACCGACCTTCTTAGCTCTTCTTGCTCCTCAGTTGGCCTTTAAATGAATGTGCATGAGTGTAGTTGAATCTCAACAGATGGCTCTGATGGTTGAACATTTTGCTCGCCCTCTTGAGGCCATTTTTTCAATGGCGGCTCCAGGACATTTCAGTACATTTAAATTTCATCCTGTGCCTACATAATTCTCTACAAAATGGCTCCTCTGTCACTGCAGCATTTCTGAAATGTTTCTGCAGCAAAATCTGTAATTCTGCAGGAGTTATGCACCTTGGGAAGTTTTTTGCAATTCTGCAGCTAGCTACAGAATTCTGCATTTCAACAACCTGTATTATGCAATACCAGCTAAAACAAACAGTGGCGTCACTAGAAATTATAGTTTGGTGGGGCCGAAGCCCCGAAGTTTTGAAACGTCGTCAGAGGCCTGAAGATTCGAAGCGCGGGCCGCCCCAGAATCCAAAGAATTTAGATATCGGCGGATCTATGCAGACATAAATAGATGAACTGCAAAAATAGTGACACATGGTGCACAAAATATTATATGTACAGTGTCTTTTGACTCTGGATTATTCAATCACTAGCTACCAGTATCATAAGGAATTTTTTTTTTGCCAAAGCTGTTTTTGGGGGGCTGAATGCTTCATTTGGGGGGGGGCTCAGCCCCTCTCAGTGACGCCACTGAAAACAAATTTCAATTATTGGAAAAACTTGTCATTCAAAATAATCTAAAAAATCACCAAAAATGGTACTCTTCCGTGGTATTGACACGTTTCAGTGTTCACTTACTTCGACTGATGTTTCAGAAGCCTAGAACTTTGCCCAAAAGGTGCATTACAGACTAATAATACACGTAAGAATTTCACATTTTTCCGGGGTTTTCCAGGGTGCACATGTCTCCTACCCTAGGATTCAGCCCAATTGGTTGTGATATGGTCACATTAATTGGGGGAGATTACTTTTATTTATAACTTTTGTTTCATAAGACACCTTTTATCAAACTGATGTTTCTTGGGTTTGTCTATTTTAAAGATAGGCCTATATATTTTCTAATATCTTATTTTCTAACTTTTCTATGCAGTGTTGCTATTCTACTCAAACTTTCCTATGTCTTAAACACCCGTTTTTAGTAATTTTCATTTCAAATAGTATTATTTTTACTTTTTATTAAAAAAAATAAAAATAAACGTTTAAACTTTTTAAAAAAGTGATAGAGCGTATTAAATTAATGCTGTGGTATTTAAAAGATCACATGTTAGATTAATTTGGTAATACGAATCCAGTTGTGCACCTAAAACAGTATTTTTCTGAGGCAGTCTAGTCGTAGTTTTTGTTGTCAGTAGGGCATAATATTTCTCTTGACTGAGTAGGTTGCAGTTGAGTTAATTTTCATGTCACTGACGTTCCATATAGCCACTGTTACATACATTTGGGTCTTTATCCTTTGGAGGTTTGATTCTTATACAAAATAGTTCCAACTACTGCTTCAACATATTCAAATTAAGCTTCACACCTTAATCAACTAAACGGTCATTGATTTCATTGCAAAGGATCAACAAGCGAAGAGAAACTGGTAAGTCATTTTGTTTTAAAGAAGCCATGATGACTATATAGTCTATCATCATCATACCCTTAATTCGTGGTTGCTTTACTCTACTCCTCCCAAACTACTCATTGCCCACAACTAAAAATTTGCAGGCAACATTATTTCATGTCTTACAACAACCATAAATGGGTGTGGTTTCTCAAACTGTTCATATTATGCCAGCGCACTTATTAGTCATTTCTGCACAACTATCAATATTCTCCAATGCAGTAATAGTAGTAGTTGTGTGTTCCCTGGCCTCCGATGGAGGGAGGGAGGGGCCACTTTCTTGAAAGACTGGCCCTTCGCCCTTCTCTGTAGCCCTTGTCTTTAGTTAATAGTCAATTCCTTGCTTTGAAAGTTCTGTTAAATGTTTCTTATTCCATCTCACTGTTTCATCTCAAGGTCTCGCCCCTACCCCAGCTGACAGTGCACGTGAAGTTCACGTGATAAACACGGGGGGAAACTGGTGAACATGACATAACTGAGAGTTATCACGTGTTTGTATTCACGTGAGAAAAACTCCAACATTTTCATGGGATAACCACGTGATGAATGTCACCAGATTAACGCTTGACCATCTTCATGACATAACTGAGAGTTATCACGTGTTTTTCTTCACGTGAAAAAACTCCCCAACATTTTCACAGGATAACCACGTGATGAACTTCACCAGATTATCACTTGACTATCTTCATGACATAACTGAGAGTTATCACATGTTTTTCTTCACGTGGTTAACTGGTGAAGATTGCCCCCCAGAAATATAGATGGAGCCACCTGTACTAGAAACACAGCTGTTTACAGAGTTCCGCACTAAGTTTACTTTAACTGAGTTTAAACTAATTAAACAAATAATTATGATTTCTAAATCTGAACTAATGCACAGTATATGGCGGAATGAAGCTTATTAGCTCAAAAAGGAGCACATTTTGGATAGTATTACCAAAGACTAGTTATCCGAAATGTGAATCATGTACGACTACAATCCTTGATTCTGGTAACCCATTAAGAAGACTGAAAAGAGACACACTGCATCACACTGGTTGTGACAAATCTTCAGCAAGTTCTTGTGGCTTTACTTCAGCCCCACAGCTATTGAAAGCCCAAGATATTGCTTGAAAGAGTCCTAGTTGACTGGCTTGATGAAGAGCCGAGTTAACCAGTGGGAGATTTTGCCTCTTCTCAAATAATTCTAACTGGTGAAGATTGCCCCCCAGAAAATCACGTGGTTAACTGGTGAAGATATTCACCAGAAAATCATATGGTTAACTGGTGAAGATTGCCCCCCAGAAAATCACATGGTTAACTGGTGAAGATTGCCCCCCAGAAAATCATGTGGTTAACTTGTGAAGATATTCACCAGAAAATCACGTGGTTAACTGGTTAAGATTGCCCCCAGAAAATCACGTGGTTAACTGGTGACAAAATCACGTGGTTAGCGTTTGCAATAACCTATCAGTTTCCCACGTGATAACTGAGGGGCAATTTCACGTGATAACTCTCAGTTAACCACCAGTTTTGTCAACTGGGACATCATCTGCATGCTATGTTAGTCAAGTCATCACATACCTAAAACTCACTCTCTCACTGCCATTCTTATGCCCTAGTCTCACGGCGGCTCCCGGAGAACTATTTAAATCGGCGTCGAAGTATTTCCTGGTAATTTGGATGAATTTGGATGATCCGCCGTCGACTTTTCACATCCGCCCAGGGGAAGTTTTTGTTCCCCTCAGGGGTTCCTAGAAATGGAAAAACTGCGCCATGGATGTAAAAAAATATTCAACAGGTAAAAACTTTTTTTTCATGACGGCGGAACAGAGCCCAAAATTTTCTTGATTTTTGGATGTCCGGCGTGGATTTTTTCAGTGAGAACGTCTCAAAAACATCTCCGGCGGGATATTAGGACATCCCTTGCCCCTGAGGGGACCTCTCCTGCCCTCGCGGGGACCTTTCCTGTCCCTGGGGGGACATTTGAAGCCTCGCCGGCAGTTTTTGACATCCCTCCGCGGTGAAATAGGTTCCCTGAGGGGCAGTTATAGGTTCCCTGAGGGGAACTTTTTATATCTCGGGCGATATAAAAGTATCCCTCAGGAGGAGGAAATTCCTTTCCCCCGGCGAACTTTTGGGGACGGCGTACAACTTTTCTTCCCTGCAGTGAACAAAAAGAACCCCGCCGTGATATGCTTTTAATTAATTATGTAATTGTTTTATAAACATTGTATGTCGCCGGGATGGTCATTTTTTTCCTAGAATTCAACTCAAGCTACCCCTCAGTGGTAAAAAAGTTCTCCGTAACGTGCCGTGAGACTGGGGCATTACTCCCACCATGCGCATTAGCACGGGTGCTATGTTAGTAGTTTGAAGTCTGTGAAGTCATATTTTCAGAAGTCATGTTTCTTCTATCATATTAGTAAGCAGGGAGTGAGCTCAGTTGTTAGTGCACTTGCCACTTGGCTGGCAATCACTCCCCAAATGAGTTTGATTGTTTTATCTAGGCCTCGAGCCTCTGGGTAAGATTTGCCCCATATCTCATCACGATCCCCATGGTTGAAATTACAAATACTAGCACATGGGTGATGGATGGATGGTTGGGGCCTTATATCCTATATTTATGCATGCACTTGCTGGGCTAATAAGGACAGGATACTGTTATTCGAAACAACATTATCATATGGCGAATATGCATTAGTTTACGGCTCGTTTTGATTTTAATATCAATAGGCCAAGTACATAACAGTTCAATGATAACATCTCGTAATTTGTGACTCCTATGTCATATAAAACTGCTTCTTGAAAAAACAAAATTGAATTTATAAAATCATAGGGGAGACAGGGGCAAGTTGGACCTTTTAATAGTTTGACAGTTATGTTTGAGGCTGTTTAATTCTGTTTTTCACAGCCAACAATCAAAATAGGATCAGCAAATGCCTCACCAGTGATATTATTGAATACTTTCTTAAAGCAGTGGAGCATGACAATTTTTTCATGATATTTCATCGAATAAGGGCTCAATCATTTACACAAAAAGTTCATTGGAATGTTATTTGGAAATAAGTGGTTAGCCAGGATTATTATCTAACAAATATTCAAATACACAAAAAGACCAGATGAATGTGAAAGTGAATATTTTTAGGCAGATATTGAATACACCTATTTTTCACACAACTAACCAAAGGTGAGATAAACTTTATTCAGAACAAAAATTGACAGAATTTATTGAGGCTGAGCATATTATTTTGACTCTTTCATAGCCATGGTCAGCAAAGCAAGCCTTCTAATTGCATTCCCCTGATATCCCTATCAGCCTGCCTCGGCAGTCCAACGTCGGCCTGAAGCTGGTCCGATGCTACTGACATCGGACTTACGCTGGGCCGACGTTGGACCGCCGAAGCATGCTAACAGGGATATAATGACTCACTTTTTTCTAAGACAATGTATGGACATGGCCTGGATATCTTTTTAACTTGCAGCATGGTCACATCGATGTATAGAGGCACACAATCAAGCAAAGTAAGCACAAATATCTTGTTGTTTCCTTCAGAATCGTGAGTGTTCTTTCCTCGTACTGGAGGGGACACATTTTTTACATCATATTCAAGCCTCATACTCCAAAAACCAAGTACAGATACTGAAATAGATATTTTTGTTTTACCTTGAGACGTGTCTCCAGCTACCAGATAGACACAAATAGTAGACACACTCTTTAATACTGATTGATAACAGCATACAAATGGTCTATCGAAGACAACATTTTTGACATATGCCATTTTTTACATTTAAGGAGACAGCTCCTTTTGTATAACTTATTCACATGAAACCTGTTGTATTTTACATCCAGACATATACAGACAGGCAGCATAAACTTGAATCACGCTGCCTGTATTTCTTTTTCTGTGTTGCCGTAAAATATGCACAACTGCCTGTGAGACTAAAAGAAGTGCAAAAATTGGTCATAAATTGCACGCTGCTTCAAAACTAAGCATCAGAGCAAGGTAAAATTTGGTATACATAATACATATATTTCAATGTATTACAAGGCTGCCACCATGACAAATTTCTATGTACCTTTTATACTTTTCTCATAGTAATTGCTTAAATACGAAAAATCCGCCGAGTGCAAATACTGTAAAACTGCCCATATAAGGATGACCCCTTTTAAACTGACATCAGTACAATTGGCCCGAGAGTCAATAAAAAGTTTTGTTAAGATAAAATAATTTACAGTCCTCATCATACTTACATGGAATCTCAAGTTCTTTTCTATGCTGTTGAACTGTAATATCAGAGATGGCACTATTCTAGTAGGGTGTGTCAATTTTTCATTTTTGTGCAAATTCAAAAAGCACTAGTGGCTAGTGCCTAAAATGTGCGTTTTGACCTGGGAATCCAAATCTGTTGTCGAAATTGTGATACGACAATTCTTACCTACTTCAATTTTGGTTTAAAGTTTCAACGTTTTTTTTCTTTTTTGACCATTTTCGCCAATCCGCAGTTCTCCAGTATTTGTCATACAGCATTCTAACTGCCATGGTTGGAAATCTCTCAAAAATACCTACATTTTGCATACCAACATCAATGGTCTAGGACGATTTCTTGACTCCCATTGGCTCTTCGGCCTACACTTTTTAGAAATGAAAGCTCTACGGACAATCTGATACTGTTAACAAAAGGCTTTTTAATTTTTTTTCACTGATGATGCTGTGATTTGCATTCTCCAAGTTCCAGAATAAGCAAATAAATGATTCTTTAAATTTTTGACCATAGAAAATCCTGCTTTATGAGCTAGCAGTTTTAATGCTACATTTCGTCAGAACTATTGAAATAAATTAGGGAGGGGCTGTTATATTTCATTTTCTAATTTCATACAAAATAAATATAGGACAACACCATTGGTACCATGAGAATGCCAAGAGTATTTTCTTTCACGTATTGTCACTGTAGCCCTGCAATAAATTCTGACAAAGATATGTTATGAAATGCAACAGACCCCATCTCACATTTTATGAGTTTACAACTAACTTTAACATTAAAACTTCATCACTCACAAGCCAAGCACTCCCATGGTAAAAATCAAAAAGTTTTTATATTTGGTCATTCTGGAACTTATAGAATGCGAATCACAGCATTATCAGTGAAATAACTTAAAAAGCCTTTTTTAACCGGAGGCCGTAGGCCGCAGGTTCTTATAGGCATGTTTGGCCACTCTCCCCAGTTGCAAACTATACGCAAAATCGTCTGACACAAGAGCTTCTTGGGCTCAGCAATGGCATAGATAGGTGCTAATAGGTCTTGTGCACAAAAATTTGGAGGCACAATTTGAAATTGGAGTACCTTGAAGGGTTTTTTAGCACAAAATCTCTTGTTCAGGGTGTCCAGGTTCAACCTCTCACCAGGCCTGATCACGGCCAACTGGCTCACATCGGCACTGGAGGGCATGCAGGGATGATGCATTTGGGCTAGTCCCATTATAGGAGAGGGGTTCCAAGTTGCCAGATACAGATAATTAGAGCAAAACATGCCCATCTTTCTTCTTTATGTGGATTTCAGATTAATTATTATAAATCATGTCTGTAATTGGGAGAAAACACCAGGTTTTTGTCAAAGTATCTGTCAAACTAATTCTCAAGTTGGATCCTGCTGCCCCTCCCACCTGGCAAAGTCCTATTAGGTGAAAATCACTGGAGCGGAACAATGTCAACAACAACTTGACTGGAGTCAAAAGAAGTTTCAGACTTCTGTTTGGGCACTTTCTTTAAAGGATAATGGCTGCAACCCTGAAATTTGCTATATACCCTTACTTGCACAAATACAACTTAATAGTGCTCTACTTCCTGCTTGTAGACAGAGTTGTGCTGCTCATCACTCATCAGAGGGCTGGTAGCCTGGTGCAGTTCAGTTGCTGCTCACTGCTGACACAGCTGTGGTGAGCAGCATCAGCAAGAGCACCATGTAGCATGTGTAGTGAACCAGACCCCTGTTTTGGGCTGTTTTTATCTGTACAACCTTTACCTGTTTGTCATAAATCCAGAATTTCATATTCCCATCACTGTGTTCTATAGATGTTTTGAAAAATCAACAGTTGACAAAAAATATAGACCTCACTAAATTATTGTACAAGTCTCAATAATACTACATCAAATGACAAAATTTAAAAGATTTCCCAGATGGTGCAAACAAAGAGACGTTTCTCAGAAACACAGAATGTCAGAATTTATTTTTTTTATATGATTGAGTCTGTGAGAGAACCTCTGCTAATTACAGTCAGCACAAAAATTATTTTCACTCTTTGATTTTTCATCACTAAACTATTGCCATAAGTACACAAAAAGCTGCCTGATGTTATTTATAAACAGTTCAACATAAAAAAGTGATTGATTATAAGTCCCCCTTTACTAAAACTTGAATATCTCAAAGACATCTTTTCTGATTCCTATAACAGTTTAACAGTTTGTAGACCTGCTTATTGATCTTGTGCCTGTGTATTTGTAGCTGGGCTGCTTCATTTTGTCCACACCAGCAGACCCTGAGTGCACATAGCCCTCTGTTCAAAAATGTGCAGTTTTGACTCTTCCAAAAAAGAAATCCCAAAGGTGCTCAAAACTCCACCCAAACTATTCTTAATGTCACCCAAGGAACCTAAACTGTGAAAATGTTGCAAAAGAAGTGTTCAATTGTCTCCTAAATATCAAAATATGATTGCGAAACAAATTTTCCCCAGTCTCTGGATGAAGTATGCCCCTGCTGGCCGCTCGCCCGCCTGCTCGGTGAAATTTGTCATATCAATTGAAAAAGCCACAGATTTTTGAAAACATGGGTAGGATCACGCGAAAGGCTGTTGGCTCAGCTAGGGATAATGCCTCTAAGTACAAATATGCAGCCAACTTTTATATACATTTGAGCTTTGGGAATAAGCAGATGGATAGGAAACTCCTGTACTTCAAAGGTACACACTGCGTTTCGGTATCGTCCTAATGACCATTTAATTGCTTTGAAATAAGAGCAGTAATTAACACAATTCACATCTCAAAACCCAATGAAACAATGGACTGAATATCAAAATAATACATTTTCCAGATTCAATATAAATTTTAGCTTTTGTTATAAAAGAAAAGAAAAATTATGTTATAAACAAGATGGTAAAGTTCTGTACTCATAATCCGTGTAGACACAATGGTTAAAGTATGATGAAACAATATTACCATCTGAAATAAAATATAATCTGGTTTTAAAATACTTTTTTTGTGATTAAAATACATCATACACCTGTTTTTCTATGGACAGGACGCAAGAGAATAATCTCATCTTTCCAAAATGGGGTCTGCCGATTTTTTAGGCCTAATAGTGAGGATGCTATGATTATTCAAAGTTCATTGATGTTTGATCAGTGATTCCTGTCAACCAAAAAAATAGGCACTTTTAAATGCATGTAACTCAATTCGAAGAAATTCGAAGATTAAACCATTGTAACCATCATTTGGACAATATTCTTGGCTTTCTAATGAATGTAGGCTCATCCACGGCTTTCTATGGATTTGAGGGTTTATTTGAGTTTTAAAAACTAATGTTTTTCCTTATTTATTAACATTTTGGTCTAAAACTCAACTTATAACAGGCCTATGATTAAAAGAAAAATATGTATGGAAAGGCCTGAATCTGACTAATACACTAAAGTAAATTTTAAGAGAATATGACAAAAAATGAGAAAAATGTATTTGAAGCTTCCATGTACAAAAGGGGTGAAGATGAGGATACTGTGTGTTCACTGAAGCGCAGTGTGTACATCAAACAAAATATGTGATTAACAACTCATTAAGGATTTTGGGCCAGCTCTGGGCCAATATGAAACCTTGGTAATGACCATGTAATGATAACTGTTTTATGACTTAATGAAGTTTCCCATCCATCTACTTATTCCCCAAGCTTTGAGAAGGAATCTTTGAGATATTCCAATTTATTTAATTTTTGTTGAACTGTTTAGAATAGTGTTAGTAGGTTAGTGTCATATATATCACAGATGGGATAATGAGGAGAATACTGAAGTCTGTGGTCTTACTCCATGTATATGGGTATTAAATATGACAACAAACAAGAAGCTCATGAAACTGAGATGTAAACTTGTTTCCCAAGTTGACAGTGAGCCAAGACATATAGGTTGTAATATCTTGGGAGAGGACCAGCTGAGATTGAGAAAGTCTTTTTCAAATGTTGTATGTATCATGTAGCATGCAACAAGTGTTACTTCAAAGGATCACCCAAATGAAGATTGTAGCTGTGTGACACTTTAGATGGCAAAGATCCTGTTCCTTGATGACTATATTTGTGATAAGTCAGAAGACGCAAAATGAAACATCCTTCCCTTAAAGAGCTTTGATTTTTTTTGCTGGTCGCCAGCTCTGACACAAGTCTGGCAAAAACTAGGGAAAAAAAACAACAAAAAATCAACCACTGAAATTGTTGGTTTATGTGTCAATTATAGTTGTACAGTGAGAATGTTCAGTTTTAGCTTAGAAATTAGTTTTAAAAAACAGTGTTTACTGTTCAGTTCCAGTGAAATTGCTTACTCTCTGCAAGTTATTGCATCCACCAGTGACATGCCTTTTAGGCATTTCCACTCTGCTATGCTACACAACTACATCCTCCGGTTTTTGCAACCCCTGGGTTCTTGTTTAACAGTATTAGACTGTCAGCAACACTTTCATTTCTAAAGAAGAGCCAATGAGAATCAAGAAATCGTCCTAGACCATTGAAGTTGGTATGCAAAACATAGGTATTTTTGAGAGCTTTCCAACCATGGCAGTTGGAATGCTGTATGATAAATACTGACAAAATTATAGAGAACCGCGGATTGGCGAAAAGGGTCAAAAACGAAAAAAACGTTGACACTTTAAACTAAAATTGAAGTAGGTAAGAATTGTCCTATCACAATTTCGAGAACAGATTTGGATTCCTCACGCACTAGTGCTTTTTGAATTTGCATAAAAATTAAAAATTGACACACCCTACTATTCTAGCATTGCAATATAACTTCAAGCTGTGACGTCAGTTTAAGCTGGGTCAGATTCCCCAGCTTCTAGCCAATGCGAATCCACCAAACTGAGCATCACAGTTTCAACTCAGTGTCAGAGTGAAAATTGGGTCATGGAAAACCCATACAAGTTTGACATCACAACCTCTCTGCCAATGGGCTGCCAGAACATAATTAATATACATAAAATAAGCCAAGTGTTTACAAACAAATTGTCAAAGCCTTCTGTTTATACCAACTTCCATCCAAGTTTTATGTTGTAAGTTAGCAAGTTTGTAGATTAATCAAACAACTCTGGAGATTATAACAGTTGTCTACTGTGAATGCTCACAAAGCTGCCATTTGGTAGGATTAGACTGGCGATTGCTGTAATAAATCATTGGGATCACAAATGTAATGCTTCCTTCAATATATCAATGTTTGAACTGTGATGCGTAGTTTATTGTCAGACCATTGGCTATTAAGCTGTGACGACATGGTTGCAGGGGCTATCCCTGATAAAATTCTTACTCTGACACTGTGTTGAAACTGTGACGCTCAGTTCAGGAGGATCAACATTGGCTAGAAACTGGGGAATCTGACCCAGTTTGAAATGATATCACAGCTTGTAGTTAATTTACATATATTGCAATGCTAGAATAGAGTCATCTCTGACATCACAGTTCTACAGCATAGAAAAGGACTTGAGATTCCACGTAAGTATGACGAGGACTGTAAGTGGAACAGGAGCAGTGGTCAGAATTATGATGTCCTGAACCCTGATTAGGTGGAAACAAAATAAACTGTTAGAAAAACCTGGAAACTTAAAGCCATATTTTCTTTTATGTTGGGACAGGATTTAAAGGGCCCAACTCACAAAATAGCAGACTGGATTATCTTGTTTAGCACTGTTTGGCATTGACTGTTTGTTATCTATCACCTATCGTGATCCTCAAGTCAACAAAAGTGCAAAATTTAAATGTTATCACTTCAGCAAAGATTCTCTGGGTGAACGTTATAGGCCTAAGCATGAGATTCTCATGCAGTGGTTTGGTGACCATAAAAATGGAACAAGATGGTCTAAAAACCATTTAAACTAAGGGACCGTTTAGAATTTATGACTGGGGGGGGTGGGAGTTTTGCTGGAACTTCCCGTCAAAAATTAATACCCCCCCTTAGGTTTCATGCGGATTTTTAGTACCCCACCCTTAGGTTTCATGCATATTTTTAGTACCCCCCCTCTCAACATACAAAGTAATACGCACTTATATACTGTTATACACGGTCACGCGTACAGATTCGCGCCATTTCGCGGACTTTTGCGCATAAAAAAGCCCGGATAAAGTGAGTGTATGCGTGTTTAATAACATTTTTTCTTTGTTAAATTTTCTTACCCCCCCCCCCTTGGAAGTGTTGTCAAAAATTAATGCCCCCCCTTGAAACACATGTGAAAAGTTAGTACCCCCTCGGCCAAAACTCCCACACCCCCCCAGTCATAAATTCTGAACGGTCCCTAACTACACAAACAGTAGTCAGTGCTGCAGGGGAGAAAATATACATCCAGTGTATTTAATTGGTTCCCATAAAAGGCAAAATAGGTCACTTAAATACTTTTATTAAGATGGAAAAAAAAGAGAAAGCATCACTTGCCATATTTCACCATATAACACCACTTTATTTCAACCATTATTATCGTTTTCATAGCTGTGTGTTTTTCTGAAAACTTCGTTTTGCAGTTAAACCGTGACATCAGAGGGTATCGGTGAATGTGATTGGTCTAATCTTCAACCTGTGACATATCAGTTTAGAGTTTGACATCACAGTTCTTGACAAAGGAATCTAAAACTGCCAGGCAATGTTATTTTTTTGTGTACAACCACAACAAACAACTTCTGTCTAAGCCGAGTGTTGCACTTCCCAAGAAGAAGAAGAGTCTCAATGTTTTGCAAACAAAGTGTGTCACTGTTTCTCGCAAGACACTAGTTATCACAATTTCAAATAATTTCCATAAATTTGTTGTCAGTCATGGTAAAGGACCATTCAGAATCTGAATTTATTGCTAGGGGAGGTGGTAGTTTTGGCTGAGGGGGCACCAACTTTTCAGACATGTTTCAAGGGGTGTTAATTTTCGACAGCATGTCCAAGGGGGGTAAGATATTAAAAAAAACAAAAAGATCTAGAATGCACATACACTCAGTTTATCAGCGAATTTTATGCGAAAAAGTCTGTCCAAGGGCACAAGTGTAATGGATCATTATGGATGGATGGATGGATGACTGGAGCTTTACATTCTGTGTTTATGCACTTGGTGGGCTAATAAGGACAGGGGGAGGACATGGCAATGAGGCGAAGCACGATTGAAACAGCCGTCCAGCATAGGCCCAGGTGACCCGGCAAGAGCTGGATTCGAACCTTAGACCCTGCGATTGGCAGTCCAGCACGCTACCACTAGACCAACCCCCCTCCCCCCCGCACAAGTATAACAGCATGTAGGGAAGACCGGGGCTAGTTGTCACAATTTTTTTACTTCACCTTTGACTGTATCTGAGAGGTCTCTAGGTTCAGGTTGTCTGGAAACTTCCAGCCCAGTAACATTTTTGTAAGTCTTGAGAAAGTTTTTATTCAGCTTTCGTCCTGATTTATCAACCATGTGTTTCCCTGTAGGTCATGTTGTAACTCAACGTCATTTTTGTGAAAATGTGACAACTTGCCCCGAGCCCGGGGCAAGTTGTCACACTCATATGGCCTATCTAACATCTCTGAACAGATTTTCTATAATCCAAGCTTGTAATACATTGGATACTATTTGAAAAACAAAAATGCACATCTTGCGAAGACTTTGGATGAATGCCATCATAAACCAGGGCTTATTTCTACCAGATAATTGCTTCTCAAATTGGAGGACAATGAAATGATTGAACAATTTCTGTTGAAAAAGTCATTTTTAAGAAGTCCACATATCACATGACAGATTATACTTTCTTTCAACCACATTATACAAAAAGCTTAGCAAACAAACAGATCTTGAAATTTATTTAATAACAACAGAACAGCTGCCACCTATAGCCAAGTTATAAGCATTGTGACAAATAGCCCCGGCCTATCCTCGTCACGAACATGAAGTCAATCCCGATACTTGGTATTCGAAAGAGAATATATTCTGTTTCCACTTAGAAAACACAGACAGATTGTTCACGGAGACTATGGATTAATGCCATCATGTATCAACGCCTTTATCTCCCAAAAAATTGTCTCAAATTGGAAGACAATGAAAAATTTGAAAATGGTGAAAAAATTGAGTTTGAACTGTCATTTTCAGACATCTTCACATAGCACATGACAGACTGCACATTTTTGTGATATCATCACAAAAATATTCCCCATGTCAAAAAATATCAAAATTGATTTAATTGCCATGCAGCTGCTACTATCCATAGCTGAGTAATAAGCATTGTGACAACTTACCCCTGTGACAACTAGCCCCGGTCTCCCCTATTGTATGTGTGTACTATGAGGTTATACCATGGGTAGGTGCAGTACATCCCCGGTATACTCCCCGAGACCCCAGTATATTTCCGAGACCCGAAGGGTTGAGGGAATATACTGGGGTCGAGGGGAGTATACGGGGATGTACTGCACCTACCCATGGTATAACCTTTTTATCCCATGTCTAGGCACATTTTTGAAATAATTCAGAACTATTAATAATGTTTGTACATGTATGCATTCACTTCTTGTGATGCTACGTTTGAACTGAAAATTTTTGTTTCAGTTATGATTTTTTAGTGGCATTAGTTTTTGAGATATCGCCTTGAAATTTTGGATTTGTAATTTATACTATATTTATGACAGTAATAGAGAATTTAATAGATATGGTGCACTTAGGTCCTGAGTTATAAAATAAAACGGCCATGGAACTAAAAAAAACTTTGACTCAAATCTGTGATCTTACGCATGAACTGAAAATTCTTGTTTCTGTTATGATTTTTTTGTGGCAAAAGTTTTTAAGATATCATCTTGAAATTTTGGATTTGTAATCCATACTATATGTTTGACAGCACTGTTTTAATTTTATACATCTAGGTTGATTAGATCCGGAGCAATAAAATAAAACGGCAGTGCAAGGCAGAAAAACGTTGACACAAATATGCGATTTTACGCTTGAACTGAAAATTCTTGTTTCAGTTATGATTTTTTTCGTGGCAAGAGTTTTTGAGACATCATTTTGAAATTTTGGATTTGTAATTTGTACTATATGTATGGTATTTTGTGTACATTTGGTACATGTAAATGAATTTTATCCAGAGAAATTAAACAAAACGGCAGTGGAATGCAGAAAAACGTTTCTGAAATCATTGAACAACAGTGCTGAAATGACACCAATAAACAGAATTTAACATTATTACTTTGTCATGTGTTGTGAAATATTGTCTTAAACAATATAACAAAATAAAAAGGGGTCCTCATCATGATGGAAATTTATATAAATCAGTATTTGTACAACTAAGTAATTTTGGAAAAACATAATATTTTTACCGAAAATCGCTTTTGAAAATTTTCTATACTTAATAGGAAATCAAAACTGATTAAATCTAATGTATCTTTTTCTTCTGGATCTAAAGCTTCAAACCGCTTCTCGCTAGCCCTAATAGATCATTGTCAAATTGCAAAAGAGTGGACCTTTTTTGTGCTTGCAAGATTACAAGAAAAGATCATTAAGGTGACTCAACCGTGGTACACTGCACATACTTCTGAGCAGCCTGGTTGCCTAGCAACATAGCGTCACCACTGCTGCAGGCCCTGAAAAAGTTGTGACGTTACCACTTTCTGCTCTCTTTTTTTTAACAGCATGGCAGCCAGTAATTTGCTATTTAAATGAGATCTAATGCAGCTAGAAGCATAATTATTTTTTTATTGAATGCAGTAACATCTACTCTATGCTAATTCAAAGTTTCAGCTTCTCGTCTTTATCAAAAGAATTGTCTCAACTAATTTCAGTCAACTGTGTCTAAAATTGTCTTTATTTCTTTAAATTGACATTGGCATAGTCATGGTACTGCAGTTAAAAAACGACTAGGTGAATTTTTTTTATTTTTGGACATTTGTTTGACAATAACCAGTTTATGATATACGCAAATTTAAAAAAAAATCTGTATGATCGTTTTCCTAAAATTTGATTACTGCCAAAATTGATGCATGCAAAATCTGCAATTAATTAGTGTGTTTGTGCCCTTTGAGCTCTTACAGAAAAAATTATTTTAACCTTTTTCTTCAAATTTGTGGCAAATGTATTGGTTTACATCCATGGGAAAACATTTCTGACATTTTTGTGTGACAAATGCATGTAAGGCTTTATTCAATGGTACATAACCAAAAACTCAATTTATAACTTTTAAGCAGTCATCAGGACAAACATGCTGTTACCATGGCAACCAAACGAGTCGGTGAAATTTTTTTATTTTTCATTTTTGGAATGTATGGGTCCCATAGACTACCTGTGCAAAATTTTAGAAAAATCTGTATGATCAAACTACCACGCTTGAGTCACCTTAAGCAGCAGCAGAGAATGTGACGCTTTATCCTCAGTCCAGTGCTGACTAGTCCCTGTCCACATATCAGTGGACAAGCAAGTAGTAGGTGACGTCACAAAGCGTTTGTGAATGAGCGGATGTTGATTGCATTGTTGTCTCGACCAATCAGATCACAGAAGTCGGTACTAGCTACCTAAGGTCATTCATCGACCGTGGATTCCAGATTGGTCCAGTGTGAATCCTCGATTCTGATTGGTTGAGAGCTGAGGTGTATGACACCGTACACCCTGTCTGTCTTCACCAGACAGGGTGTATGAGATAAACAATGATGTCACAATTGCGACCATAGGATTGTTATGACGTCATCCTTGTGGCAACAATAGTCATGATGTCACAATGCCATTGTTTGAGCCATTGTGACATCATCCTGGTGGCAGTACTGTTGATGACGTCACAATGCTCTTCCTTTGTTACTGAAAGACATTTCAGACTCAGTTTGCAAGAAAATCTATGGGCATCAATAAATCAAAAAGTCTGAGGATAAAACCGTTACACCCTGCTCGTTTTTCGAGGGTACGGGAATTTATCCTCAGTCAAGTGTGAATCCTTGATTATGATTGGCTGAGAGCCGCGGTGTATGACACCGTACACCCTGTCTGTCGTCACCAGACAGGGTGTATGAGATAAACAATGATGTCACAATTGCAACTATAGGATTGTTATGACGTCATCCATGTAGCAACAATAGTCATGACGTCACAATGCCATTGTTTGAGCCATTGTGACATCATCCAGGTGACAGCACTGGTGATGACGTCACAATGCTGTTGCTTTGTTACTGAAAGACATTTCAGAGTCAGTTTGCAAGAAAATATATGGGCATCAATAAAACAAGAAGTCTGATTCGGCTTCGTGGTGTATGGAGTCCTTTGCGGTGTATATTCCCGTACCCTCGAAACGAGCAGGGTGTAACTGATAATACACCACTCAGGCCTCCATACACCACTCAGCCTTCGGCTTCGTGGTGTATGGAGTCCTTCGTGGTGTATATTCCCGTACCCTCGAAACGAGCAGGGTGTAACTGATAATACCAGATTTTTGGGGGTGTGTCTGAATAGTGCTCTTTCACTGGCTGTTTTCAGTATATTCCCTGTAATTCACAAGGAAAAAACGTCGTGTACAGGTCAGCTGACCATATACTGATTTTCTCCCTGATATTGACTTTTTGCCTGCTGTATTGGCCAGGGAAAAACACAGTATCGGGGAGAAAATGTGCATAGACATGGGATAATGCTTTGTACGTTGAGGGGGGATAGTAAATATATGCATAGTAAAAATATGCATGAAACTTAAGAGTGGGGTACTAAAAGTCCGCATGAAAGTCTAGGGGGGTATCAAATTTTGACAGGAAGTTCTGGCAAAACTGCTACCCCCCCCCTCCCGTCATAAATTCTGAATGGTCCTTCGAGGATAAGTAGTCTGTTTGATTCAGTTATGGTGATTGAAGCATCTATCAACCAGTGCTGGTATAAAAGCCAAACAAGCTAAACATACATGATCCATGTGTCAATGCATTTGGTCAGTTTCTTGAAATATGTGCTTGTAATATACAAAGTTATGCAACCAAATCTGTGACATCACGGTTTTGAGATAAAGCAAAGTACAAATTTGAGAAACACACAGCTATGAAAACGATAATAATTTTCCCTTTACAATCTTTCCAGGAATTCACAGGCTCACACACTCACTGCCACTGAAAATGGGTGGAACCAAAAAGTTAAGTTTCCCAGCTGAATATCGCCACAAGAAGTGGGTGGAGAAAATGCAGAAGAATTTCACTTCTCCTGAATCTAAAGGCTATTGGTGTTCCAGTTGTGGAGCGAGGTGTTCCACCAATAACTGGGAGTACCACACTTTTGAACAGGACAGAGGTGTGCTCTGTTTCTACTCTACAATGAACCAGCTGTCACATAATGACTACATAAAATATGGAGTCAGCGGAATGAGGTGATTATAAATAATTAAGAATTGTTTATCGAACTTCCATCAAGTTCTATGGTTATACTATGAAAGGTTAGGGCGTTTCATTTTTTGGAACGTTTTTTCCGATCAAGCCCTAATTTTAACCAGCTGGTCTCTTATGCCAGATAAGCAATTGGTGTGAATTTCGGCCAAATCCATCATGTCCTAACCCCCCTCCTACTACCATCTAGAATTTAGACCTGAGGTATCCCATGAAATAGTAGGAGGTTTGATAATGATTCTACATGGCTCTAAAATACTTAAAGAAACACATACCAAAAATTGAGGAAAATCCATGCACCAGAACAGCCTCAAATTTGCATAAAATCCAATATGCTTATCTGGCATGCGAAACCAGCTGGTTTAAATAGACCTTGATCAGAAAAACTTTCCTCAAAATGATGTCTGGATGAATTTTTATATCTTCCTTCCGTAAAAAAAAAGATATAAGTCATATCATTAAAGTCTGTGAAACACATTAACTACTTTGTGTACATTCATTCAATAATTTTTGACTTCTATATTTTGTGCTTTCTTCAAATGATTACATCCCTTGCAATTAACCAGCACAAAAGCTCTTTTACACTAGCAATATCGGTATACAGTGCCGTCTGTAAGTAAGTGAAATGGGTGATGCTTTGCCATTGGGTCAGTGCTAAAGGTCCTCAATCAAACTGCTTGTGGAAGCACAAATTACCATCTGATGAGAATAAGATGAAAACATATTGGGTCATGAATAGCCCTGGACCCCTGGGGACAGGGGTCATGGATCCTCCCATTGGAAAATCACGAGATTTGAAAGACAGGGTTTGGGAGAATCAGGATATCTCGAAAAATATGTTTAGACTGTTCATTTCAATTATACCACCTAAAAGTGTGAAAAATTTGCTACTGACGGCAGCTTTTTCTACATTTCTACATGTCAACATCAATGAATACTCACCCTGTGAATTTCAAGAAATGATTTTTTTTCTTTAAACATTGAAGAAATGGCGTCTCCTCATTGGGTGAGAGAGAGTGATGTCATAACAAGCGTTTGTGATGTCACAGGTAATTTTAGTGACGTCACAATGGTGACATCACACATCAAAGTGAGGCTAATGACTGTCTATCACATTTTTTGACATTTCTCTCATTTAAAATCACGTTTAAACATCTCAATCTTTGTGGAAAGGCTTTCAAAAGTAGTGCCGTCAGCAGTAAAATGTGCAGGCTACCCAAATCTAAAGTTTCATCCCATTTTGATAAGATTTGTTTAATCCAGACCAATTCTTCCGATACCATGTCAAAATCTCAAGATTTTGAATTGGACGACCCATGACCCATGCTACGCATGGGTCCCAGGGCTAGGTCATGAAGGCTGATATTTGAGGCATGTGGGATAACAATGGCTGCCTTCTTTTTTGCTGTACTCTGACACAAAGCCAATGTTATTTCAATGGGAAGGGTGGTTCACTTACCAAAGATTTTGACCCATATGTAACTGATGGTAGAGCAAAGAAGATTGGAAGACATACATCCCACATGCCTCAAATATCGTCCTTGTGTCCCCATTTGTTTTCGTCTCATCCGATGAACAACGGGGCTTCCACAAGCAGCCTAAGTTAATTAGTTTCGGGTGTTTAGCATTGACCAATGGCAAAACATCACCTGGTTCACTCACTTATAGATTGTATTTTTATGCACTGTAAATTTTGAAAACTGTGTTGAAGCAATAATTTGAGCTATCTGAGAATGTTTATAATTTTCAAGCTATGATAGCTCAATCCTACAAGTTGTCAAGGTATGATAGCTCAATGCTGTAAGTTGTCCAAACGAATCATAACATTAAGCTGTGAAAACATGAAAGCTTCAGTTGTTGCAGACAGCTTGACATCTCAGTCATGCCACATATAGCGCCATCTATAACAAGCACTTCTCATAAGACTGCATTTAGTTTTAAATAATTATTTACTTACAAGAAAAAAGAACATTTATATTACACTATCCAAAAAATGAGTAGCACACCACTTCAGCTGGTTACTTTTTTATTTTTATCTCTCTTAAATTAATTTGTGGGAGTAATTAGATGTATGCTTTTTCACGTCAACCAACATTTCCAAGTCAGAGTGTGTTCAAATATAGGCTTCTAGCACTGTATACCAACTGAGATGAGCCACAGGCCATTGGGATTTATTCACAAGAAATGAATTTTTAAATTGCCTTGTGATGCAATGGTCTTTGTTGAATGCATCTTGGGCCTGTCCATGGTGTGCTGAAATGAAGCATACTGGATCAAGTGGATCCCCTTGAGAGATCAAACAACATTTTGGGATTACAGCCCATATTCATAAATTACTTTATAAGACAGGTCACACAAATATAAATCAAAAACAACTAAAAATAAGTCAACACAGCTAAAAATTTTGAGTTGTGTCAGCTTGGGTCAATAAGTCAACAAAACTCAATATTTTGAGCTGTAACTGTAAGTCAACACAGTTCATTGTTTTGAGTTTTTTCAGCTTGAATACCTTAGTCAACATAGCTTAGTATTTTGAGCTATCTCAGCTCGGTATTTTGAGTTATCTCAGCTTAAAACATTAATCTATGTTAGCTCAATCAACTTGTGCAACCATCTCACTCAATCAATAGAGCTGAATCAGCGAGTCCGATTTTACAGTGTGTAATTATTTGCATGATATTGATTTTTGAAATGTCGGCGTGGGGGGGGGGGGTTTATTTGCTCAGTTCAAAGCAGTTTGGGCTTCCAATCAACGTGCCCCAGGTTCAAATCCAGCCATGGCTGGGTCACCTGGTTAACAGCACTTTCAACCCTCCTTTGCCTTAGTTCTTAGATTTCCATTCCAGGGTCTCGTGTGTGAGGAGATTGAAGGTTGGACGTCCTTAAAGGTCTTAACATCACTTGTCACATTAAGTCTCACATCTCCTTACATCTGACTCTGGTTTGATTTGGTTTACTTCCTCTGCCCTTTGCCAGATCGGGTTCTGGGATCTCAACACTTTGTACTGCACCAGACAATTTATCTTTTTTCTCTTGTAATTTTATATGTATTATACTTATGACATTGTGTTCTCCTCCCGTTCTATTCAGGCTGCCAAAGTGCGTTGTCACTCCTTAAGGTTGATATTTTCTTACCCTATCATATTTCAGAGGTGTAACCTTCGAACATAATGTGAACTTGGCAGACAGAGTTAAAGTTCTCGAAGGAGTGGCCGTCAAAGTGAGTTATGATCAGGGAGTGGTGGAAAAGAAGAAGGACACCGAAATTGAAGATGAAGGTCTTGTTGCAAGTAAATCAGTGCAGGCTTTAAACAGTGCTGCATTACCATGTGATGCTGAGTTGCAGTCTTCATGCCAAGTTGTTTGTCTATCCAGTGACAATGATCTACTCACTAACAAGCTGGCTTCCGCAAAGCTGCAAAAAGAGCAAAGTCAAACTGATGTGTCACTCATTAATCCAGATACCTTGAAATCGAAAGAGGTTCAAACTGAGTCATTGGGTGAGAATAAATTACTGTCTTATCAGAATGCATCTGCTGAAGATGGAAAGAAATCGACGGAACCCGAGAAAACGCTTTGTAAAGATAAGCAAGAAAAATTGTCTTGCGAGACAGGACCTTTTGAAATAATATATTATCCTCCGCACACGGGCAGTAATAGTTTGGCTGACAAAAGTGATGGTGCTGGCCCTTCACTGTACAAGGCAGCTGAACCAGTGATCGAGAATGAATTCCCACAAAGAGTCAACATGGCAATGATGAACGAGTTGAAAATCGATAAACGCTTGCAATGCAACGAGAGTGGATTTACCTGTGCCTTCCTTGAACAACCAAAAGCTCTTCAATTTAGAATTGTTACTACAAACAGAATTAGTTCTGAGAATGATGAAAAAGTGCCTTCAGAATTGTTGGACGGCAACAATAATGACATTGAGAGCAAGAGTCTGGATCACACACAAGATGGCATGCCGATCCTTAGTGTCGACACTGAAATTCCTCATTGTGAATTGGAGCTTACCGAACCCCAACTGCGCTGCAAACAAGTTCATGGCAAGACATCTGATGCTGTGGATGCGAAACTTCCATTCAATGACGTGTCAACTGTAACTTCCGGAGGCCACCATGGAACCATTAATATGGCAAAGACACAATTCAGAGTTGAACAGTTCAATTCAGCGTCCACTTTTGATGAAGATGTCAGTACTTCTTCCAATTCAGAACCAGGCTGCAGTGATGTGCATGCAGACGCTTCAGAAGAGAGTAGAGAGGCTCCTCAAACTTCAAAAACTCCGTTGAATTCAGCTGCTGAAGCACGCAAGGAATCCGGTGTTGACAGAAGAGCAAGGCCAGAATCACACGTATGTACGGATTCCAGAGAACCAAGTCAGGATAATGGCAAAGAGTCAGAGCTAGATGAGGCTACAGACACAAGAAAAGATCCATCAGATACAGAGGAACTACTGAGCAGACTTGCCAAATCAATTTCAAAAGAATCCGTGACACAACCCCCATTAGAATCACAATCAAATGATGAGGGCGAAAATATATTGTATTCTTCTAGTGATGAGTCATTCGAAAGTTGCGATGAACCTGACTTTGGTCAATCGATCAAGAAGAAGCTGAAGGAATTTAAAAGGAAGATGGGCAGTGAAAAGGAAGTGACACCTTGTGACCAAGAAGAGAAAATATACTACTGCGTAAGCTGTGTGATGAAAACGGGAAAAGTGTGGAACGAAGTGAGAAACATCTGCGTGCATTTTGGCATCGAGATTGACCAATTATATTTCGATAAATGAATGAGTTTTGCATGTTTACAAATATACAAAAATCTAACAAGAGACCACTTTTAAAAAATGGCAAACCATTCAGAGATCAGAATGCTGATATTTGTCTTGATAAATTGCAGCTGCTATATTACAGTTAGAAAACTTAAATTATTGTCTGTTAAGATCTATGTGATTTTAATTTCCCAAAAATGCCTCGAATTTTCAAAATGTAAAACAAATAAAGGTTTATAATACTTTAATATTGTTTTGCTTTTTCAGAAAATAATAAAATATTGTTTTGCATTTTCAGAATATAATATAATGTTGTTTTGCTTTTTTCGGAAAAAGAACTTCTCTTATTCTGATAGACTAATATGAGCTAATATGACTGACAAGACATCTCCAAGCTGCATAGCAAAGTTTATTCAAATGCAAGTTGTAATTGCTTGTAAGTTGTTAAAATTGAGTATTATATATTCAAAGTCAAATCGGCAAAACATTGGGCAACAACACATTCAAATCATTCAATATTACAAAATACAAAATTTAATTAATTAGATTACAGATTGTACACAAGCCAACAGGTCAACCCTAACCCAACAGCTGAGGAAGCTTGGTGATTACGGAGAGTCAAACTTAATTGCTCATAAATTACAATTGAGTATTATTAATATGGTGAGCAAACATAGAGCAAAAAAAAATAGAAAAGCGCCATGGGCATTGAACAAAACTGTATAAACATACATTGGAACTAACAGTTTTTAATGCCAGTTGTATGTAATTGCCTAAAAGTCAAAAAATAAAACTGACATGTTGGTCTCGAGTCCAAGGTTCTGACGGACTGACGGTGACACATATTTACGCATTCAACATTTCAATATTGGGTATTGTGAAATTGTTCATTAGTTGCAAATAAATATATTTATACGTATTAACAAAGTACAAGCTTAAAATTACAACAATAGGAATCATAATATTCATCTCGCAGATCTTCATTTTAAAACAACAAGTTAGTGTCAGGGATTTATTGTGAAAGAGCGCAGGCGCCTCACAAAAGCATAACAATGTACCAGTATCAGAAGGTTACCACAACTTTTCCAAAAAAAGTTCCAAAGAAAATTATTTTGAAAAATTGTTCAATTTTTGGAAAATTTTTCGGAAAATTTGCCAATGTTCTACAAATACACAGAGTATCCAATAAGATTTTCTGGAGCTACTGATTGGGGAATTTACAATGACCGTAAACGGATATCGGCTGATGTAGAAAATTTGTACAACACATGCATGACAGGGCACATGACCGGTTGTTCATTGGATCATGAGAGAGAACTTTGAACACTGAGTCCTGTTTGGATTTTTGGAAATGTGCTTTAACAGAAAAACATTGCTTACTGCCTACATAGAACCATAGGTGGCCTTATTCTGACAGTTGTTCGACTCCTTCCCATAGCACTCATAAAGAAGTTAGTACGACATGTCAATGCCCAGTGGCACATTTAAGGGGGCCATTCGGATATGCCCCCCATGCCAAAAATTAACAAGGGAAAGATAGGCAAAGCCACATATTTGCGACATTTACGACATATTATGTGCTGGCCCCTCCCAACAATTTCTAGGAACCCCGTGGTAACGACTACCTTCAACTAAAAACCTAAGATCTGAGGAGGGACATTGGGACATACAATGTGTACATGTCTAAAATTAAACTGAACCAAATTAAAAACACAAAACTATTTCTATGGCTGTGTCCACATCTACGGCGAGGTTTATCACATTGGGGTATGGTCAGTGGACCGGGGTATTAGGCACTCGATAGAGCAAACCGAATGATTTAGCGTGATAGGATGCAAAAGGCCACACAATTTGTTTCAGTGGGTGCCTCTTAACTATTTAAAATGTTGTTGTTCGAGAAGTCAGGTCAGAGTTTGTCACACACAATGATATTGTAGTGAAACACTGAAACTATAGAAACTGGTCAAGGAATGGCATATACACATGCAAAGGTGAAACAGGCTTAGGGTCTATCAAAAAGACCTGTAACAACCTGTATAGCAGCTTTAGGACAAACGGCAGTACCATGTATTGCCGTTTTATGCTTTTCTTACGGGGCAGATGTGTGATTGTGAGAATAGCAAGAGGGCACAAAATGTGATGATTTTTACTTCTGCAGCTGATACACAAGTTCTGTGAAGTCTTTCTGATAGACCCTAACTGTTTTTCATTCCCTAGCTTTTGTCAAGGATGTTTGAGGACATGTTTCCTCAGTTGCATTGTTCCATTGGAATATCATTGAATGTGGAAAACTTTCACCTGACTTTTCAAAAAGTAAATTTTTCAACAAGTCAGATGGCACTAAATGAAGTGAATTGTGTGGCCTTTTGCATAGTTTTCTCCAAGCTTTGACTAACCCTGGGACCCACGTGTGCTGGCACGTGGGTCATGGGTCGCTTCATTGGAAAAACTTCAGATTTTCAACAAAGGTTTAGGAGAATGGCTGTAGGTAAGATTTCCATAAATTACTGATATTATGTGTTGGTTTATCAAAAATAGACGATTTTTGCTGCTGATAGTATATTTTCATTTTTGTGAATACACTTTAATTATATATAACACCTACAATAAAAGGCATTGAAATTGAGCTTAATAAATTTCCTTATGTATACACTGTAATGAAACTGCACTCTGATTGGCTAAGAGGGAGTGACAGCTACATGGTGATGTCACAACATGATTGTTTACACAATCACTATGACCTCACCAGAGATTGTGATGTCACCAGTGTTTATGACATCATAACAGTGCTGCTGCTCTGTTTAGACCAATTACTGTTGAGCAGCCATTTCCTTTTCTTGAGGAGACAGTTTTTATGTGGCTTAGAAAAATTAAAACTGTTGTCTACAGTGTATATGATGACGTTCTGGACTGAAATGATGTGCTATCAGCAGCAAAATACATGGAGATTATTGTGAGATAATTACAACAATCAACAGAGCTGCAACAATGACACCATTCTGATTCTCCTGAAGGGTAGACTGAAATCTCAAGTTTTACTATGTAGTGACTCATGACTCCTGTGCCACACGCAGGGTCTCAGGGCTAAGCTTTGACACAATATCATTAGATTTTCCCTATGGGGTGCCTAATACCCCTGTCTACTCACCATACCCCAATGTGATAAACTTGGCAACATACAAGCTAAAAATGGTCACACTTTAGTCCTTTGACGCCTGATTACACAGATGCATTCACCCAACAGCCCATCTGAAGCATATCTAGAAAACTAAAGCGCTGGTAATAGTTTTGCGTTTTTAATTTTTATTGGTTCCAAGATATGAAAAGCCACAAGTTTTCAAGTGCTTGCCACATGTTTGCCCCCCAATCCAAGCAAAGTCCAGACACCTCTATGGATGGCAACAAAAATACAACAAAAATACTCCAATCGTGCTTACTGGCCTGTATATATACATATACACTGCATACATTGCAGTAAAATATAAGTTTACTTTAAAATCATCATTTCAAAGATTGCAGACTGCACACTTGGCAATGACTTTCTTCAATCATTGACCCAGCTTAGCAGGTATCTAAGGTGAGGTAGAAGGCAGTATCTGCTCAATCTCAATAGCCCATTCCACACATATGTTTTCCACCTCACTTCTGATCTTCTCTGACGACTTCTTGACCAAACATCTGCGGCAGTAATAGTTCTTTTCTTCTTGGTCAGAGGGCTCAAGTATATTCTTTCCTTTCTTCAAAAATCTAAAATCAACTTGGTCAAAATCTCCATCAAGTTCTTCATCAGTGTTTTCACAGGAGAAGTCTCTGAGTTCTTCCACTGAATTAGCACAACTCCAGTAAGCTTCATCAGAATTTGCTTTGGTAAAAGCTTCATCGAAATGTTGGTGAGTACCCTCAAAATCCACAGTCGTCAAATGACTGATGGACATTTCTGTCTCCTCCGTTACAGCTTTCTCTGGTAGACACTCTGCTTCAACACAGTCAAATGCTTCATTATCATCAATACACTCATCTTCTTTGGCTTTTTCTGGTTCGATGCTCAGTAATGAAACCAATGCTGCAACATCTGCATTTATGCATTCACTTTTGCCAGCTTCAGAAAACGGGAGTTCAGTGTCCAGACAATCAAATTCAGAGTCATCACTGTCATCGATTGTCATGCCACCTTGAGGAATTCCAAACGAACCGTTCAAGATGCCCTCTTCTGCATTTTCCATGAAGTTAATGTCTCTGTTGTTATTATTGCAATTAGATGGCTTGGGTGGTTCCATCTGACATTGATCAGCCTCTGAAGAGAACATTGCAGAGTTTTCGAAACTAATAGCATTTTCTTGTTCGCTTGGCTTCGCAATCTCATCTGTGTTGCACTGCGTTGGCTCAGGCAGATGACCTGGTGACTGTTCTCCTAAATTTGCATCCACAGAGGCATCCCGACCTTCCTTGGAGAACTCCTCAGACAGATATCCTGACTCTGCCATTATCTCGTTCAACTTGTCCTCCGTCTCGCCATCAACTTCATCTTTGCCGCCCATAACCGACACTCGGAATGAGGTCACTCGGCGACAACTGTTTCTGCCCTGTGAGGTGAACGAAGTCTGTCGGTCGATGTTTATCCTGGTATCATTTCCGTCTGTAAAACAGCTTGGAATGGAAAATACCAAATTGCAGTCATTGAGGGCAGCATCTTTGGCTTCAAGAGAAATGTCCTCTAACTGGCCGCCTGACTTGTTGACCTTCTTCTCATTTGTTGACGGAACTCCATTTTCCTTATTGGATGACGTTTCATCAGATTTTTCCAGTCCTGGATCATAATCCTTCTTGACCGCCACTCCAGTCAGGAATTTCCTTTCCTGAGAAATGTTCCTTGAGTACTCCACTGACGGTCCTCTGTAACAGAATTGCATAAAATAAGTATAACTCAACAGTTATTAAACAAGAAACATTTAGTACCGACTTATTAGTGCGCTCTAGGTGAGTTATCATCAGTCACAATTAACTTTAATATTTTTGTTACAGCAGTTTAAATTAGCACACATTTCTGGTCTTTCGCATATATATATATGTGTGTGATAAGTAAATGATGTCACTTCATAAAATTCAACTTACGGGCAACAAAATAAGGGAGATATTGTCAGGAATGCTGTAATTAATGTAAAAACTATTTCTAAACATTGGGGCTCCTCATCAGCGGCAATTTATTGCCTTCGAGGAGTCCCATTGCTCGTATTGTTTTTCTTTTACAGAAAATGTATATGTTATGTGTGTTTTTCATTACTTATGAGCAAGAATAAAATGAGTCTGAGTCTGAGTCTATGTTACGAGTTAAGAAAATGTAATATACCTGTAGTTTGCTCCAACCTTGTAGGCTTCACTATGTGATTTCCTTGTTGAGTAGAAGCAGAGCACTCCTCTGTCCGGTTCAAAAGTGTGGTACTCCCAGTTATTGGGGGAACACCTCGCTCCACAACTGGAACACGAATAGCCGTGAACTTCCTGAGAGGGGAAATTCTTCTTCATCTTCTTCATCCACTTCTTGTGGCATTCCGCCGCCTCTTGTGAGTGACCCATCGTGGAAGAGATGCGGAAGGCAGCAGGGAGGGAAACACTGCAGATGAAGAAAAAATGAGAAATAAAGTTCCTGTATAATCATGAAAATGCTTTTTAATTTTCTTAAGCATGCAATACAGCAGTTTTCGAGCAAGCTTGCATGGTCAGTTCACTGAGAAGACCCTACAGATCATAAACTTAGATAGCCCAGAGTAAAGCTATCAAGCAATTTATAATCTGTTAAATCACATTAAAATATCAGTCAAGAAACTGCAGCTGGTTGACCTTGGAAAGATTTCTTTGTTTTTAGGTTGCAAATGGTCAACTCTTAAGGTCAGCAGAGTAGTTAATGGGTCTTCCCAGATGTCAGGGTGGAAATTAGCACATTTTCTGTCCCAGGGATCTTCTCAATAAACTGACCAAGCTTCCTCGAAAACTGGTATAACTGCATCCAGACAGAGAAGAGAATCAAATTATAAGGTAGCTTTAGTGAAATCTGCCAACCCCCCCCCCCCATCCCCCAATACTTGATTTTTGATAATATTAGATATTAGATCAACAATATGCAGCAGTCAAATTATCTTATTGCTTGTGCAATTATGCAGTTAAACTGTCAAACAATTATATACCCATACATGTAGGCCTATATCAACCAATCAAATAGTCAACCAACACATATTATATAGTTAGTGGATGGTGAGGTGACCAATATTGAGTTTTATTGGCCGAAGCAGTAATATTGGTCGAGGCCGGAGGCCGAGACCAATATTACCTGCTAAGGCCAATAAAACTCAAATAATAATGATATTGGTGTCTTAAATTTTAGTGGGCCACCTTGCATAGGGAGAAGTGGGCCGTGTAACACAAACAAGGTCAAATAATTTTTTTTATTCATTCTAATTTTAGGACTTGAAAAAGCATAAAACAATGGTAGGTTTGGTGTTTCTGGGCTTATTAATACTGAATATGTCAGACTAAATGCCTAAAATATCATATTATGCGTTTTAAGAAAATTGCTCATGTGGCCAAATTGACTTTTCACTTTGCTATGTCCCACATGGTGTCCTTTGCAACAACAAATTAAAAAATATATATTAGAAGAATGCTGTTAGATTCATTGAATTAATTGATGGCTCAGTTGAAGAGTAAAATCCTATTCTGCTATTTCTCAATCAATAACTAAACAGATGGCCCACTTCTCCCACCCCTGTGGCCCACTTCTCCCTACCGGAGGGAGAAGTGGGCCACTCGGTCATAAAAATTAACTACTCCATTTCATGAAAAAATATCATGGACTGACACTAATACACACCAGATATAAGTTTTAACATACCAAAACTCCATTCTAAAAGGAAATACAGACACTGAACTTCAATACTGTAGTCATAAAAAGGTGAAATGCAAAAAGTGGCCCACTTCTCCCTACCTTCCCCTAATATTGATCTCGGCCTGCAGCCTCAACCAATATTACTGCTTCGGCCAATAAAACTCAACATTGGTCTCCTCACCATCCACTATCTATATATATATATTTTTTTTTTTTTTTTGACTCAGGAAAATGTGATTTTTTAAATTTTATGTTATTTATTTATTTTGCTAAACAATTATTTTCCATAAAAGAACTTGAACTTAAATCAACCAACTTGAAATTAAATCAACCAATCTTTCAGTTAACAGGCCAATTTTTCTGTCTGTATGTGATCATCTGTATCTTTATTGGTATATGAAAATCAAAGTAAACCAGGTATTAGCCTATTGCTCATATATATACTAAATTAAAGTAATTTTAATTTTGGATAACCAATTAATTATCAAATTGGCTTAATAATCCTATTAACAAATCAATTAGAGTCAATCAGCCACTTACCCTCTCTAGTTTCCTTGCCAAGTGCTCTGCACAGAATCCTGAATGGAATGGAGGGCCTACCACATCTCTCATTATTATATAATAACAGGATCAGTGGCCTATGGACTGGGAAAGTGAAACTACTGAAACTGCATTCAACAATTTCAACAAGGAAGTTGTGGGGAGAAATTCCATTCATGTAAAATAAACCTTTAAACTGTAACAGGATTCGTAGTATACTCAGGTCAGATAAGCTTTATTTACACATGCACTTCAATCTGTCCTAGTTGTAATACACTTGTATATTGTTATTGGGACACTCTGGTACATGTAGTCCACAGTAGGAAGTGCTAGGCACAGGCATGGAAACAAGGGGGGCAGAGGGGCATGGCACCTGCCTCCTAAAAATCTGGCAGCCTTTAAAATTGACATTGAATTCGGGCAGAATTTAAAGCTAAAGTGACCCAATGATGGACTGCCCCCCCCCCCAAAAAAAGATCACCTCCCCTACATGCCTGTGAGTCTATGACAGTAGGACACTGCTTGACAGTGCTTGTAATACTACATTCCACTTTCAGTCATTCCGGCGCTATTCGCTTAGGCGTAGGAGAGGTGATCTTTTTTGGCGCCTAAGCATATTTCGCTGGGGGTCGGGGGGGGGGGGGGGCTGCAGCCCCCCCTAGGCATCAGGGTAAATGGCATATGTCTGGGCAAATTCTGACCAATCAGGGCAGATCCAACCGTGCCATGTTAAAATTTCAGGGCAAAATAGCAACACGCCTATCCCGTACACCTATGTTTTTTTGGGGAAAATCCATCATTGGGTGAATGGGGCTTTCTGCCGGAGTTTTTCAGATCTTTGCTCAAATCCAATGTCAATTTTAAAGGCTGCCAGATTTTTAGGGGGGCAGGTGCCCCCCCCCCTGGTTTCTACGCCTGTGATCATTCATAATAATAAGAAGACGACCATTAGATTATGGAGTTTTCCTTAATAGACAATTATTTATTTACATTATAGTTATTTATTTTGGGTGCATGACGTCTCCAAATATTTGTTTCCAAATTAGACCCTAAGCATCACCCAGTTACTTAAGGGGGCCACCATTTAATCTTAAGGGGGGAGCTAGAAGTTATTTTAAACAAAAAATTTCTTGCTCAGTTTTGGTGAAATAAACAAATTCCTTGTGGTCAGTCTTAAGATAAATAATTTCTGGAGGGGGTATTTCTTAATAAGGCGTTGCTTAATTTGGGAATGAAAATTAATATGTAAATGGCACGGCCATAAAATTCGCGCAGCACTTAGAAAGTTTTTGCAGGACTTATAGTGTTATCATGACTTTCATTAAATCTATTTCATATTCAATGTATGAAAGGCAGTAATGTTACTGATTCAAAAATTATAAAAGACAGATATATATAGAAAAATAGATAGAAATTTAGACAACAAAGATAAAATAGATAAAAGATAGAATATAGATAGAATATAGATAGAATATAGATAGAATATAGATAGAATATAGATAGAATATAGATAGAATATAGATAGATAAATAGATAAATAGATAGATAGATAGATAGATAGATAGATAGATAGATAGATTGATAGATTGATAGATAGATAGATAGACATGATCTGCATGTAGATTAAGTACTCACTGTTACATAATCATCAGTTGACACAGATTATGTAACTTTGTTTATGTTTTCTTTTTGTCTGTTTTGAAAAGAGATGAATCACATGTTTAATATGTAAATGGCACTGCCATGAACTTCGCGCAGCACTTTAAAAAGTTTTTGTGGGACTTAGGCCTATAGTGTTACCATAACTTTCATTATTCTTCATATTCAATGTTTGAAAGGCAGTTATGGAACTGTTTCAGAAAATTAGAAAGACAGATAAATGGAAAGACAGATACATGGAAAGACAGAGAAAAATGTAGAATAGCAAGATAAACTAGACAAAAAATATAATACCGTATTTTCTCTATTTAATGCCCAGTGGGCAGAAGTAATGATGATATGGTCAATTAATAATTTTTTGCATAAAAGACTTAGGATAAAGTCATATTTTGATGGAATTTTGATGAAAATTAGTTCCTTGTGGAGGGGGTGGGCTTTTATTAGGGGTCACTCAGGGAAAGTAACTTGATTCTCAGAGTGTTAGGGGTGTGCTTTTAATAGAGAAAATACGGTAGATAAATAGATAAATATATTGATAAATAGAGATATAAATAGATAGATAGATAGATAGATATATTGACAGACAGATAAATAGACAAATTGATAGATAGATAAATAAATAAGATTGATAGATAATCAGCTAAATGGTAAAAAGGCAGACAGCACTGAAAAAGCTGCCAAAGTCAAGTCTATGTTAGATTGTTGATATTACATAATAGTATAAATATATAGTAATACAAAAACAATAACATTGCATGTAGATTAACTGTTCACTGTTACATAATCATCAGTTTATAAGATTATGTAACTTTAATTTTGTTATGTTTTCTTGTTGTCTAATTGAAATTTTAAATGAATCACATGTTAATAATTTGATTTAGCTTGTCAATACTAATAATTAACTATTCCATAAAAATTATTGGTACAGGATATATTACTAGAGAAAATTGAATTTTTAAGACACTTTTGAAGATGAATATGTTATGTTTTGTTAAATACGAAACTAAATCATTGATAAGAAGCTGGACCCACTTGACCTAATTCCCAATTCTGGACTGTTGATGTTGAGACCATCACTGCACTGATTTTTCAGTCTTCTCTTGCACTCAATTCGCTTCGCTCAACGGCCTTCGGCCGTTTCGCTGCGCGAATGTAATTTATTTAGCTTTTCAAGGCTTATAATTAACTATTCCATAAAAATTATAGGTACAGGGAATTTTATGGAGAAAAAATAATTTTAAAGACACTTTTGAATATGAATATGTCATGTTTTGTTAAATTCGATATTAAATCATTGATAAGAAGCTGGACCAACTTGACCTAATTTCTTGCTGTTGACCATTGATGTTGAGGCCATCACTGCACAGAATTTTGAAACCTTTCCTGTGCTCAATTCGCTTTGCAAAATGGCCTTCGGCCATTTTCATCGGCGAATATTAGGAACATTGGCAAGTTGCATTCAAATATAGAAAAAAAATTGAAATCTCGAAAGATAATGGCCTGGATACATTCCTGATATTAATTACCATAGATTTATACCATATTCGGAGGCTTTCATGCCTTCACTTTGAGGCATTCTACTTTATTCTGCTCCATTGGAATATCATTGGATTTAGCTAAAATTCCACAAAAATGCCTCTCCTGAACTGGAAATAAGTCATTTTTAATGGAGGTGTTTACACACCGCCATTTATGTAGTCCGTGAAAAAGCGGGTGAAAGAGTGAGTGAGACAGTGAGTGAGTGTAAACTTTAGGCGGGAAATTCAAAATTTTAGAAGAAAATCTGAAATTACTCTTTGCATGTTTCAAAATATTTCCTAATTTTAAAATTGCACGCAACTAGAGATGCAGGGCTATTATTGCAGCCTACTTGTATTGACCTAAAATAATTCTAAGTAGTCCGTTAATGATTTGATAGTTTGGAGTTGTTGTTTTTTTGTGTTACAGTCCACCATTTTGAAAATTATGTGTATTGTGTTTTGTGTATGCAAATGAGCTGTCCACCATTTTGAAAATTATGTGTATTGTGTTTTGTGTATGCAAATGAGCTGAGCTGGAACTTTGTCATGTTGGCACTAGGATGTGTATTGGTCAGTTTTCTGATCTGGAAATTTATGTCATCAAAATACTAGGTCAAAAAAGAGGGCGTCTGTAATTGGCGGAACGGAATGGAATTGGCGGAATGGAATATCTGTATTCCGCGGAACTGTAAAAAACGGAATTGTAGAATGCGGAACTGTAAAAACGGAACTGTAAAATGCGGAACTGTTTAAAATCTGCATTCCGCGGAATTGTAAAAAGCGGAACGGCCGGGATTTAATTGCCTAATTGGTTATTTGGGATTGTATGATATGCCAATCTCTAAGGCCTTGAACATTGCAATTGTGTTTCAGTTTGGTGATGCAGGTATTATACTAATCACTTTTCAACCATGCTAAATTGCAATTCTGGAGTTCCTTGAACTTTCCTTGACACTTCCAACCCTAATTGCCATTTCAATCCCTATATATAATTGCCATTTCCATGGAGTTTGTTTTTCATTTGGTAATTGTCTTCATAAACGTCTTTTGTTGTTACTTGTGCAGATTCTTCTTTTCTTTGAATAAAGATATTATATTATTGTTCTCTATTTACCTGTTGGAATGTACCCATGGCTGGTTACAATTAACAAGTCATAGGACTCAACAAAATGTTAGACCAGACTTGATAGTAAGTATGGATCCATTAAAAGTAAGCCTGCATGATTCGATATTTCAGTATTTCTTTTAAAATCATTTTGCTAATATGCCTAAACCCCTACTGTCAAGGATGGTAAATCCGTCCACTCTCTGGAATATAGGCATTTAAATACATTCAATGCAATTGTGCGAGTTGTAAATGCAGGAGAAATTCGTTTTCTACAGATTTTGCCTATTTTATGACTTTGATAGCAGTTTTATTGACAATTCAGGTGATTAAACAATATGGGATTTAAAAAACCGATGAAATTCTGTGACCTTATCACAAAACTTCCATCTACAAACAAATGTATTTCAAAAAGTCAATGATCAGAATGTGAAATTTTATAGAATTAGTTAAATTACTTAATTGTGACACCTTGAAAGGCAATACAATGCAAACGATAGTGGACGGAATTACCACCATCATCATTTTAAGACTGGCTTGATTTGGTGTCTGTACATCCGTCCACCAGCATTAATTGTCATTCAGAGCACTTTTATTGTGACTTTCAATACTTACAGATTGCATAAAACTGAAGAGAAATTAGTCAGGAGCAATTATACCACTTTGATTTGGTTAAAATGGTTCTTCAATTGTAATGAGCTGGTCAATTGAAATTCTGCTTGTTAAATTAACCTCTATTAGCCTATTCTTGTTTTAAAAGTGCAGTTAGTATCCTAATTTCCTAAAATCAACATTGACTTTAATCTAGAAGAACCATTAAGTATGGAGGAAAACATTTTCAGACTGTTTATATTGATCCACCAGGCACAATTTTATATTTTCATTGCTTCCATTAGGGCTCTTGAGCGAATGATCATGCCATAATTTCAAGTTTTCGACACTAATCTAACAGTCAACAAATGTGCTTTTTTAACCAAAAATCCACAGCCCCCCCCCCCCAAGATCATCAGGTCAGCCCCTTAGAATGACCTGTTGGAATAGGTCCTATAGACATGTAACCAAACTGCATATCCTCAAAAACCATGCTGAATGACACGAGAATTAAGGCAGCTTGACCAGCATCCAAATGAAGGTTTTTGATACACTTTCTGTGTCTATCTAATTATATAGGCACTCCTTTTTCATCTAGTCAACTGTGGTATTAGTCCTATTAAAGTTTTCTGTGATAAACCTATGAGACAAATATTATCGCCAATTTTTGTAGTAAGTATTAAAAGAATGTTAGGTCCGATCCAGACTAACTTGCCCTATTCTCATTGATCATGGTCTTCTTCGATCCAATCTTTTTGCATGATATAACAGTATAGGCCTATCAGCATGCAGCCAATACACCATTGTCCGTATTTTTAAATGAGAGTTGTGAGTACTCAGATACTTATAAGCCCAGTTTGGAAAGGTTGTTTCTTTTCATATACCATATTGAAATCCAATAACAGATATTTTATCAAGTAATAACTGCTAATTTATCAGTAATACACTTACCGTGGCTGTGTAATGCTTTGCTTTTAATTAGTTAATCTATAGATCTTTTTGACAGGTTGGTGGTCTGTCAATAAAATTCAAGTAATTAGAATTTATTTCTTGCCAGTTAATGTGGGTGGGGGGGGGGGGGGTTACCGGTAGGTCCATGAAGCTTATAATGTCTTGCTTATTGAAAAACTTCATGAAAACAGGCAGGTGACATGCGTGAACTGAGAAGTTGAAAACAGAAACTGAACATTGACAATTTGGTTAAAATGACAAGCCGCCACATGCATGTAAGTAAATCAGCTGGCTTCTTGTATTTTGTTTTCATAGCATGAAAACTCAGACTGAGACAAAACATTCAAGCATTAACAGAATTGTATGTTATATGCCTATATTAAAAGAAAGAAACATTGTATCAGAAGTTATTAAAACTGAATTCCAAAGCAAATCCCAGTTCTAACCTCTGAACACAGGTTAATTACACTTTAATTATGTTCAACAAGATTATCATACTCTGACACTTCAATACCAATCACTGAAGTGCTGGCACTTCAAAACCAATTGGGCACTGGAACTTCAATGCTACTTTAAGACACTGATACAATAGGAAGGGTACCTTGCTATCCAATGCCAATTAAAGACCCTACTGGCTGTCATTCCCAAGCCAAGCATATGATCGCACAGGGATTATGTGGGCCCTACTGGGAACCAGAAATCTTTATGTAGGCAGGGACCTGGGGGCACAGGAACAATATGGAAATGCACACACTTTGTTAAATTACTCGCGACACTTTCAAATGACATTTAAACAATGGAAATAAAAGTAGACTAAATTCCTGGTATAAATCGAAATGTTGTCCCCTGGGCCTTGCTAATAATAAAACGACTGATCTCTGCTTGACAAGTAATGTTTGGCCATAACAGAGTGTGTGTTCATGTATCCAGAATACATTTTTTGTGACAAGACCACTATGTTAGTTCGGCAGTTATGGGCAATTGAGCTGGAATAACTAATAATAATACTTTGTGGCCAATATGAATGTGTTGAGACTAGTTGAGAGAGAAGGAAGGTGTGAAACTGAATTGCACTTGAAAAGTTAAAAGGCAATTCAGACAGGGGCTTACAATATGGTGCCCACTTCGACAGCAATTAAGCAATTAAGAAAGTTGATTGGAATGAAGTAATGTAAGATGCTGTTGACATCATCAATTGAGAGTTGGTTAATTGTATACAACAAAGATCCCGGCCGTTCCGCATTTTACAGTTCCGTTTTTTACAGTTCCGCATTTTACAGTTCCGTTTTTTACAGTTCCGTTTTTTACAGTTCCGCATTTTACAGATTCCATTCCGTTCCTTCAAATACAGACGCCCCACAAAAGATGGGATTTCAATAATTATATAAATCTCCCAACTATTTCAGTCAGATATATGGATGGGTAAATTGCTGCATAGATAGATATATAGATATGTAAATAGATAGATAGATAGATAGATAGATAAGCAGATGTGGATTTTTAATGGAGGAGTGTACACATCTCCATTAATGTAGTCACAGTGACAGAATGGAATGTTTTGGGGGAAAATAGAGTATTTTCACTATGTCTTTTTGGCCCTGAATTCGCCATTTTGTTTGGAGATGTTTGGAGTAAAAGAAGCGAGGCTAACTTGGTTATAGAGCATGCATATGGCATAGGAATGGATAGCAGGCATGTTGTAATTAGGACGTGACTTCCTTTTTTATCTTGCTTGGATCCACTGCGGGTGGCATCACCACATCACACATTGTGTTTTGGCCACTGTGCCTAAATTATTGCACTTGCATATATATACTTGGCACATGACTGGATCTTATAGTATATATGTTGCCTCGTGGTGTTCATATTAAAGCAATTGCTACTGTCTTTGTAAAATTATTGAAATTAAAAAAAAAATGTTTTCGTTTCCGGAGCAGAACTCCAAAACGGTTATACCTGTTGGAATGAAGATCTACCATAATATGCGTTAAATACCCTAAATTTCCTTTTAAGGGTCTAAATGCTCTTACAAAAATTAATAACAGCAAATTCAGAAAAAATTTTAAAAAATGTATTTTAACAATGCTCCATGACTCTGTAAATTTTGCATCTCCTTGTCTACATTATGCCTCTTTAAATGACTTGATTCAGCTGCAGGGACAATGTTATGAAATTTTCATAAAAACCAAAAAAATGGAAAAAATGAGGATTTCTGATATTTTTCTCAAATTTTGGATTCTCGCAACAGCAGGTTCTGTGCTCTCAGGGAAATAGTCTTTATCAGGGGATATGAACTTACAACTAGGGCTTGGCAATATATCGCATGCAATGTTTAACATAAATAAAATACACCTTTATATGTTCTTGAAAATCAAGAAAATTATATTCTCTCCAGGTAATTTGCCCTTCAGTGAGTAGGTGGGTCCCAAATTTAAAGGAAATTATGCCCTTGATGGCTTGAGCAGATTTTGTGTTGCTGAAGATGGGTTGTCAGTCAATATTGACGTAGCAATAATTATTGATATCTCATTTAATATCGATATCGCAATAAATTATTGCAACTATTTTTCGCAGTATCGCATATCGCAACTTTTCTCAATATTGCCAAGCCCTACTTAGGACACTACATCACCTCCATTTTGAACCCCTGGGTTCTTGTAGTACAAACACTCCTCCGAGTCTTGGTTGATGCCATTGACTTTGTCCTGTGCCAATTTCAGCCAATTTTGGTGGTTGTACTTGAATACAAGGCAATTCAAAAACTTGTCGAACGTCTCATTACAAACTCCCATTGGAATAGCATTGCAAATAGGATGTGATAAATCTTTTCTTTTTTGATTTGCTGTTGACTCGGATAAAGAGCTGCAATCTGGCTGAAACTCCTGCTGCATGAAGTCATTAGCATAAAGTAACCGATAAAACAATTTTTTTAATGATGTGACTTTGTTTTAGTCCAAGAGAGGCTTCGGTTTTCAAAATTCTGGTAAAACCCAATGGTATTCCAATGCCACTGAAAAACGTGGATTGCTTCCAAATAAAGGCATGCAAGCTTCCGAATGTTGCATAACTTGGTGGAAATTAATATTAGGAATATTTCCAGGTCATTTTTGTCTCACTTTTAAAGCCACTTGAAAATGTACCTAATAACTTGGCACACCCGAAATCGTTAATATATGCCACAACTTCTGAGTGCATGAACAGAATGGGACATAAATTTCTCAGAATAATCTTCTACCCTAACCCACTCTTATGGGTGAAGGAAATAAAAATGTTCCATTTACACTTGGAGATATGGCAAAAAACCATCTCTGCCTAATAACTTGGCACACAGTGTAGAGTAGTTTAGAGTAGATGAATCGAACGTACCCACAGTATAAATCAGGGCTTTGGAGTCAGGTGTTAAGTGAACCGACTCCGACTCCCGACTCCTTTGGCTTTTTGAAAAGCGACTCCGACTCCAACTCCTTAGGTCTCCTGAATTACGACTCCGACTCCCGACTCCGCTTATATTTATCGGCATTATTGCACACAAATATTACATGGTTACCAAGGGGAGAAAAGGTAGTTTCTATAAAGTTTTCATTGGATTTGTACATGAATACTTCTTTAAGAAATGTTATATAAAATTTGTAAAACATAAAAAATGTTTGTAACTGGATTTTTGTAAATTATATTACAGTCAAACCTGTGTTAAGCAGCCAGTCAAGGGAATGAACAAAAGCGGCTGCTTAAGGCAGGTGGCTGCTTAATGGAGGTGTGATTTTGGAACTGGCTGAAATCTGCCATTAACAGTGAAAACAATTTGTGAATGAATGGACATATTTTTGGCCATCAAATTCATAAATAATAAAATTCTAGCCAATTAATTGATGTTTAAACATGTGATTTGAATTAAATAAACTTTAAATAGATAACTAGCACATTGAAACTATACTATTGTAATCTGGCTACAATGAAATTCTTATTTTTTAGGTTGTTTCTATGCTGCCCCTATAATGTTATGCAATTGGATGCTGGTTTGCAGTAATGCAACAAAATAGGGGTTGCTTACCTGGCTGCTTAATACAGGTCAGGATGGCCATTTGGGATTGAAAACACTGGCCTTTAACCACAGACAGCAGGTGGCTGCTTAATCCAGGTGTAAAACAATGCAAAATCAGTTGGGAGGAATTGGAAGTGGCTGCTTACAGCAGGTGGCTGCTTAATAGAGGTGGCTGCTCGAGTAGATTTGACTGTATTAATTTTTTGGAGTCAGGAGTCACCAATTTAATTTTCGACTCCGACTCCACCTGAAAGTCAAAGTATGACTCCGACTCCGACTCCACCCAAAAACCTCCGACTCTCCGACTCCGAAGTCCTGGTATAAATATTAAGTTCAATATTCATTCCTGGGAACTGGTTCAAAATTTAAGTTTTGCCTTTACAGAAGACGAAAAACGAGGGCTTAGGAGAAGTTGTTGGTGGCCATCAATGACTTCACAACTAGCCCTATTAAAAACTTTGAAATAAGCTGTCAACTTGTCATTGTCATTGAGCAACTTGTGACTTCACATCTTCATTGATACTCAGTTGGTCACACGTTTTGATAGCATAGCAATTAAGTACAGGCTATGACCTCATAAATTGCTAATGACTCATAGAGAATAACAGGATAGGGAACCTTATGACCTCACAAGGAACATTTCAGTACATTTCTTAAAGTACTCGTTTATCGTCGACTGTAACACAAGGTGAATAGCCTAAGTATTCTCCCGGATGATTGGAAAAGCCTGGGCACAAGGCTCAAGCTAAAAACAGCAATAACGCTTTTCAGACGCAAATATTGTTATTTATTGGTGTGTCACATAACTGATTTTATATCACCTGATTGACACAATCTACGCGGAGAATTTTAGGGGTCAACCAGACGATTGTTTGGGAGGGGGCTAGGGATTTTACCTCTGAGACAAACTTTTTTTTCGCTCGCGATGCGTCTACAAACTTTTTTTATTGCAATGACCATTACGGTACCCAAGCTACAGGTGGAAACAATCTTTTTTTTTCATGTGCTGAACAAACTTTTTTTCTTCAGTGTTAAGTGGGAAACGAACTTTTTTTCACCAAAAGTCCATAGCCCCCCCCCCCCAAAAAAAAAAGATCATGTGGTGGGCCCCTTATACAAACAGGCATAACCTAAGTGCAATATGTTTGTATAAGGAAATTCATACGACAAATTTTAGATATCGATTGCGGACTATTTCAACACCAAGATGAATCAGTTGAAAATGTTATTCATGTCAGGGAATTTCTTTTCCCAAACAAAATAACAAAAGGCATATATTTACATGGATGTATACATAACTTGCTTAGCTGCTAGCCTGCTACTGCCTCTAAGACACAGCAGTGAAAAGTTGCACTCTAACCATGCAATATGAGTTTTTATGACATCATCATGTGACTTATTCGGGCCAATCAGAAATCATGATATAAAATATTTTATTTACATAAACATGATCAAGCTGACTGTTTGCACCATCTATTTAAGTGTCTCTTTAAATTATATTTATGGCGGTATTTCTTACCACAAGCGGAACATTCACATTTTTCCTCAATATTATGGGTGTACATGTGAAGGTCACGGTTGCCTCGTTGGGAGAACCTTTTTCCACAAACAGAGCAACAAAATGGCTTCCGTCCTCGGTGGATGTTCAAATGCAGAGCGAGACTCGTCTTCGTCTTGAAGGATTTTCCACACTGGCAACATTTGTGTTGCTTTTCTGAACTGTGCGTTAACATGTGCGATCTAAGTCCACTCCTTGTGCTGCACACTTTACCACAAACAGAACATCCGTACGGTTTCTCTCCACTATGTGTTCGTAAGTGATACTCCAGACTTTGTCGCGTACTTACAAGTTTCCCACAAACTGAACATCCATACGGTTTCTCTCGGCTGTGCATTTTTATGTGACTACGGAGGTTGGTACTTTGGCTGCAAGTTTTTCCGCAAATAGAACATTTATACGGCTGTTCTCCAGTATGTGTCCGCATGTGTAATCTCAACTGTGGCTTGGATCGGAACTTGGAATCACATTGAGAACACTTGTGACTTTTCTCTTTGCAATGTATTTTCATGTGCCTGTCTAAATTGTGTTGCTGCTTGAAAAGTCTTCCACATACTTCACATAAATAACTGGCGTCATTATGACTTGTCATGTGGTTCTTAAGAGATTCACGAAACGCATATCTTTTCCCGCAAACAGAACATTGGTAAGGATCTTCCCCCAAGTGCATTTTCATGTGTCTCTTGCAGTGGTCTTTTCTGCTGAACTTTTTCTCACAAACTGGACATTCGTGTGGTTGTTCTTTATACTGTGTGACGTCATGTGCCGTTCCAGCTGACCTTGTTGGCTGAACTTCTTGCTGCAAACTGAACATGCAAATGGCTTCTCTCCAGTGTGGCTACGCATGTGCACATTCAACTGTCCTGCGTTGATGAACGTTTTGTCACAAACAGAACAGCAAAACCTCTTGTCTACTTCGTGGGTCTTCATGTGATATTTGTACGAGAGTCTCACAGTGTACCTTTTACCACAAATGGAGCATCTGTACGGCTCTTGTGCAGTGTGGCCTCCCATGTGATCTTCCAATGTTTTCGCACGGTCATAGCATTTACCACAAACCGAACATTTATGAGGCTTCAGGCCTTTGTGATGATCCAAATGAATTTTAAGATTTCCCGGGTTGGTGAGGTATTTTCCACACACAGAACACTGATAGGGCGTAACACCACTGTGCATTTCCAAGTGGTAATCTAGAGTTTCTCTGCTGGAAAGGAATTTCCCACACACGGAACATCCATATGGCCTGTCCCCACGGTGAGTCCTCCAGTGTGCATCACAACTTTTTTCATCTACAAACCTTTTCCCGCAAATTGAACATTCATAAGGCTTATGTCCATGAGTCTTCATATGTGAAGCACAACCAGTTTCTCGTTTAAACTTCTTACCACAAACGGAACATCCATATGGCTTCTCCGCACTATGACTTCTCCTATGTGCATCACAGTCATTTTTAGTTTTGAACAGTTTACTGCACATAGAAGCTTCATATGGCTTATCTCCACCGTGCTTTCTCATATAACTATCCAAATCCCTTTCCTGGCTATACTGGTCAGAGCTTTCAGTCGTCTCTTCTATGTTTCCTTCCTTCTTCAGACAAACACCTCCAAGGTGAGTTTCAATGTGAGCGTCTAATCCAATTTTGAGCTCAAACCGTTGAGCACAAACGTGACACTTTAGGGGTTTATAATCCTGACCATCTGGTTTATCAACCATAGAGTTTTGCTCTTCTGGAGCTAAGTGTGATGTCATATTGGAAGTACAGTATTAAGCAATATTCAAAAAAGTAAACAGACAATATGTCAAGATACTTACTTGAAGTACTACAATATATTCCAATTGTAATATTCTCGAACAAATATATTGAAATTATTTTTCACGCGTCAAAAAAGTATTTAGATCCTCCATAAGCTTTGATTTTAACACATAATCTACGTCCATTCTTTTAAAATATCCAGTTTTTGAAGTAGACAAAGATATAAACATTATGTTTCAACTTAGGCAACAATTTTCATATAGGGGGTACAGGTCCAATAATGGGGGCAGATACTCTTTCCCCAACATAGTGATTTCACCGCTAAAAGGGTTGGGGCCCAGTGGGGACAAGGTATGGGCACAGAGGGGGCAAGGTTGGGCACAGAGGGACAAGGTTGGGGCAAAGACTGGACAAGGTTGAACCAGATGGTTCAATCATGAGAGGAAATTAATAACAGCAATATGTTTCCTATTGGTAGAGCTAAGAGTTCACTGTGTATCCCCCCTGCTCTGTAGTGCAGTTAGGCATTATTAGGCCCACTGCCGACAGGGCCTAATGTTTTCATTTGCAGATGTCTTTCCGTCTGTTTGTCCGTTTGTCCATTAACAAGATTAAGGAAAAACTGCTGGGCACTTCCTAACGAAACTCTGTAGGATTTTGATTGTCATTTCCGTACAGCTCTGAAAATAAATTTAACCCTCCTAGGATCCACGGGGCCTCTCAGGGCATGCCGCATAGCTTATGTTTACTTGCGTCCGGTGAAAATAAAGTCAAGAATATCAGACTTTGACCTCTCATTTCTATACTACAACAATTGAGAGAATTAATACTTTTACTCTTACTTTTACACTCTTTGGATTTTGGTAAATATATCTATGATGCAGGCATCAAAGCCATTTCATACCCTTGTAAATGCAAGTGAGCAGTTGACTTGAATTATCCCTATATGAATGTCATTATTATTTTTATTAAACTTGTAAAATTGCGCAATTTTCCTGCACATCTCTAAATTTATATGAGTAGCATTTTCTGCCGTAGCATTCTTTACTTTTCAGACTAACACTTCTGAGAGGCACAATGACAGTTCTGGTCCTACAAATGAGATTATGCTGGTGAGTTGTACATTCTAAGAATCAGCAGTTTTAACTTAAACAGCCCATTGCAAAGCCATTCTCAAAGCGCTAATTATGACCAGCATTTGACCGCATTAATAAATGTAAAGAAGTAATGGAAAAACATAGCCTACTTCCAAAAAAAACACTTGATTTAAAAAAAGAAATTGCTTCTTCATTGCGTTGTTGGTGTGGAGAAACTATGGGACTTTTAATAATACACATCCATATACTTACAATGAATAAATCAAATGCGAAAGTGATGCTGAACATTCTGAAAGGTTGGCTTTATTTCTTGTATAAATTCCGACAAAAGGGCTGGATGAAATTTAGTGGGTAACTTGGGTACTGGGTAGCCAGAGAAAAACGGAATATTGATATTTAGGGCCTACAGCCATTATTACTTGTCCGATATGCAAAATTAAAAAAAGCATCATGGAGGAAACAATATTTTCCAGCTCCTAGACTCATCAAAATTGTTACTTCTACAATATCTGTTGCGCATTCAGCGAGTGAACTTTGCTTTTGCATATTTTCTCAGTAGAAAATTCCCTGCTCTGAAATGATTAAAGTTAGAACGATGGTTTTCATGTCAAAAGATGCCTATATTGAAGGGTAATACTAAGTAGACATTTCATGCTCCTAACTGTATTGGTTTCTTCAAGACTAAGCCTTAAGTCACCCAAAAATGCAAAATTTTCTGATTTTTTGCGAAATTCTTGTGTTCAGAAGATAAAAGAATCTCAAACTGAATCTATCATCAAGGACTATACACGCAGATTCCAAAAATGTAAAAAAAAGTTTTGAGAGTCCAATAGTTGCTGATTTATGATGAGATACATTTTAACATGCACTAACAAAGTTATGATGTCAGAATGCCAATTTTCGACATATTTTGATAATTTCATGTGTTTAGAGCTTAAAAGTCTCTTAAAAGAGCTTAAAAGATTCTAAAATGCAAAACTTATATTTTGAGGGTATAAAATTTGCAGATTTATGATGAGATATGCTTCAAGCACAGAGCTAGACTCCAGACTGCCTATTTTTGGCAGCATTCTTGACAATGTGTTCAGACCTTTAAAGTCTGCTATACAGTTTGAGAAAAAATTCCAATGGATGTCCATTATTAAGGACAAAACTTGAAGATTCTAAAAATGTAAAAATTATTTTTCTGCGACTTATAGTTTTGCAGATTTATGATAAGAAATATGTTACAGCATTGTGTGACTTATGGTATCAGAAGCAATTTTCGACATTTTTCGAGACATTCTTGTGTTCAGAGGTTTAAAGTCTGCTATAAAGTTTTAGGAAAAAAGTCAAACTACATGTAAATCCATTATCGAGCACAACACTTGTATATTCTAAGAATATAAAGCAAAATTACGAGTTCTATAGTTGCTGATATATGTTGTGGCGAATAAATGATATAATAATAATAAATCAGTTTAATTTTTTGTGCGTCATTTATGTTAATTTTTTGGTTTTTTCAGGAATAATTTGAACGGTCATTGTATACAAGAAGCTATCAAAGTCAATTGAAGACTGGAATCTTCACAGGGGAACACATCTTATTATAACAAAGCAACACAAGGTAGAATTACAATTATAATTCTTGTCTAATTGAGAAATAATATAACTATTGATGTTTACATTTCAGTGCTTTTTGATGTTTCTGTGTAATTATTTTGCACTATTTTTTTCTTTTATATATATATCGAGAAAAAATTTGTTGCAGGGTTACTGAAAAGAAATTTATACGAATGAAAGACATTGGTTACATGATGCAAATTATGTGCCATAGACCAACGAGGAAGCAAGGCTTCCTACCAGACATTGCACCATCGTCATGGCGAGGGAAATGTAACCTGCAACACAGTATAATCACAAAATACATGGCTACATAATTGTGCTCAAGAATGACAAAACTTTGTTGATGATGTTCACGGATTACCTTAGTTCACAGAAGTGACGGAACAAACACAAGCATATTAATTTATCATTGATCTTTTCATGGATTTGAATACACAGACCGTTATGGATTTACCCTTGTATAACACTCAATTGGACATAGGCCCTTTGTCATATATTGTGAGACATTGGAATTACCCTTACTGGACGAACAAGCTGCACTATATAAGTGAAACTGACTTAATTATATTACAGTATGTAAAGTATGTAATGTCATGTCGTGACCAGCCTTGATTGAATTGAGTATAATATAAACAAAAGTAACCCCCCCCCCCACCCTAACTAAACTCAAATATCTCAAGGATTCCTTCTCTGATTTTTACCAAAGTTGGTTAAATTAAAGGCCTGTATATCGACCCTACATATGTGGTTTTGTAGCTCGTCGCATTATTCCTGACTGAGCCAGCAACCTTCGAGTGGACCTACCCTGTTTTCACAAATCTGTGGCTTTTCCGATGGATATGACCAATTTCAACATTCGAGGAGCCACCAGCTTGATAAACTTCATCACAAATTTGGAGAAAATTTGTTTCTAAAACATATTTAGTGGACAACAGAAGACCTTTGGGGTGAGTGAGTTTGTGTTTTACACCCCATCAGCACCGGTGTGGGCTATATAGAGGTGTCTGGGTCCCTTGGAAATCATTTGAGTGTAGTTTGAGTACCTTTTTGTAAATACGTTTTAGGGGCCAAGCCTAAAATCAAAAATTTTGAAAAGAAGGCTACGTGCATCGAGGGTCTGCGGGCTCAGACAAAAAAAGTAGCAATGAAGCTGCAAATATACACACAAAGTACCAACACACAGGCCTTCAAACTGGTAAACTTTTATTATAATCAGAGAAGAGGTCTTAGAGATATTCAGGTATGTGTAAAGGGGGACTTGTTTTTGTTGAACTCTTTTTATCATGATTCAAAGATCAGTGCCAGCAGTGATACACTGAGCATCATTAAAATGCAAAAACAGAAGGTTCTAATATGCTTGTTAGGACCATGAGGTGTGTGGCACTGTGTGCCTGTTTTTATTATTATTGGACAAGGAAAACTGAAAATGTCATTGTTTAACATTGTTATATTTTTAAATGATGCTTGATCATCAGTGTACATTTGAAAGTATTCAAAAAAAAAAAATAAAATATTTTACATAATACGAGGGGTGTCCCAAAATTTCTGACCAATTTTTTTGACAGACCTGTCTATTTGAAGTAGCTGAATGAAATTTTCATAGAATCAATTTAAGGTATTTCACTATCTATTTTGAAAATATGGTACCTGTTGGGACTGTCTAAATAACTTTTCTGTTGCCATGGAAACAGAAGGTCAGTGCACCCAGTGCAGCTCAATTGTTTACGCCAAATCCAAGAGTCTAGGCTTGTAAATAACCAAGGAAGGTACCGTAAATATGCAATGGATGATCATAAAAAATAATATTTTTGAAACCGAACAGTATCACAAAGTTTTTCATTTACATTTAAAGTCACTGTGGATCATTTTAACCCCTGTGCTGAGGCAAACACCTGGGTCCTCCAAACCGGTCTGTTCCTAAATTGTGGAATTTCAGTGTATGTGGCTACTGCTCCATTTCTCGTTATGATTATTATTTCTTTAATTTTTGAAATGGTATATTTATTTTAGTATCTACAGAAGTTACAAAAGGCCAAATCTGGTAATTAAAGCAGATGAGATTCGGTTGATAACCCAAGGTTCTTCAACACTGCCTCTTGACAGTAGATTGTTTCAGCCAAACTGTCTCAGGCGCTGCTAGGCAACTGCTGGAGAAAGCCTTTGGTAATTGTCTCAGCTGATCAGGGTGAAATACAAATTTTTATAGTGTAATGGAAGATATCTTGAAAGACTTCAAGCCTATCAAGAAATAAATTTTCTTGCAATAATTCTTTTTTTTTTTACTGTAAATTCTGTGACTTTTAACACAGCTAATTTGATGATTTTTTTTCGATAAATTGAGCTGCGCAGGGTGCACTGACCTCTCGTAGCCATGGTAACAGAACAGTAACTTAAACACTTCTTACAGTTTTGATTTTTTCAAAATAGATGGTCACATACCTGAAATTTATTTTGTGAAAATTTCATTTAGCTATTTCAAACAGAAAGGTCTGCCAAAAAAATGGTCAGAACTTTTGGGACACCCCTTGTACATACTAAAAATACACTTGTTTCCAAACTGTCTAAGATTTATGTGGTGAAATATAAATATACAGTATTATTTTTCTTGAAAGTATACACCCCTCAATCATTTGCCATTGAATTCTATTCTAATTCTATTTTAAACTTGCCTCGTGGTAATGGCTATAACATCACCTATATTGCCTGCAATATTGATACAATGCAAGTATAATACCATTGAGGTTTCCAACTATATCTACAGTAGCACGTCCATTCAACATGAGACATGTTCAACATGTAATTCAATGGCAAATCATTTCGGGGTGTTATTACTTTCAGAGCAAAGTTCTGTATATTATTATTATCATTATGTATTACACAATTTTTAAAAGTATAAAGAAAGTAGAATTATTGGATTATAGGCTTAACTGTATAATTATGTGTGTTTCATGTCAGCACACTTCCATTGGGCCTAGAACAGATTCAAGTTAAAGGAAGTGTGCATATTTAGTTGCTTACATATTTCCACTTTGAGAAATTTTTTCCTCAGAAATTTTACTTTATGTTATATTCATGTAAAGGTTTACCGTCTATTACTAAATATTTTTGTGAATTTTAAATTTTATGAATGAAAAATTATATAAATTTTTATTGAATAATGAAAATGAAAAGTTCTGTGTGTGTTTTTAATGCTCAAAAAAGTTGCTTATACTCTGATTGCAACCATTGGAAGTGGGCCAAGATTGGGCCTATATGGGGCACAATATCTGAGGCCAGTATGTAGCCCATTCTGTGCCCGTGGTAGCTTGAACTGGGACCCACTTCGGGCCCAGCTTGGACCCATATGTGGCACAATATCTGAGGCCGGTAATATGTAGCCCATTCTGTGCCCATGGTAGTTTGAACTGGGACCCACTTCGGGCCCAGCTTGGGCCTATATGGGGCACAATATCTGAGGCCGGTATGTAGCCCATTCTGTGCCCGTGGTAGCTTGAACTGGGACCCACTGCGGACCCAGCTTGGACCCATATGTGGCACAATATCTGAGGCCAGTAATATGTAGCCCATTCTGTGCCCATGGTAGTTTGAACTGGGACCCACTTCGGGCCCAGCTTGGGCCTATATGTGGAACAATATCTGAGGCCGGTATGTAGCCCATTCTGTGCCCATGGTAGTTTGAACTGGGACCCATTTTTGGCCCAGCTGAGGCCCATATGTGGCACAATATCTAGACCAGTGTGTAGCCCTTTCTCAGCCCAGGGTAGCTTGATCTGGGACCCACTTTGAGCCCATTTTGGGCCCATATGTGGCTAATATCTGAGGCCAGGGTCTAACCCATTCTGTGCCCATGGTAGCTTGAACTGGGGCCCGGTTTGGCCCCAACTTGGACCAAAATGTACCCAATGGTATAGTTCTAGTAGCCAGTATGTAGCCCATTCTGTGCCCATGGCAGCTTCATCTGGGACCCACTTTGGGCCTGTCTTGGGCCCACTTTGGGCCTGCCTTGGGCCCATATTGGTCCCACTTTGGGGCCACCTTGGGCCCATCTTGGTCCCACATTGGCCCAATATGTGCCAAATGATACAATGCCTGAGGCCAGGGTGTAGCCCATTCTGGGCCCATGCCAATTTAAACTGGGACCCAGTTTGGCCCAACAGGGGCCCGATATCTATTTCCTTCATGGGGCCTGTTATGGGCCCAACTTGGGCCCAAGCCAACTCTGGGCCACTGCGGGCCCCTGTGACAACCCCGCTGCTGGGCCCAAGCGGGCTGCCGGAATGGGGCCCTCTGGGCAGCCCGGCTGGGGCCCAAGCCGGGCCTGCCTGGGAGTGTTTCCTGGGTTTGGGTCTAGTGACTGCTGGTGCCTCCTGTGGCTGTTGTTGGAAGTTAAGTGGAAAATCCCCCCTGCGGACAAAAGAGGAAAAGCATTTGTAGCAGACGAACCAAGTGGCCAACAAAGTAAATAAATTATTTCCAGACGACATTGAAACGGACGAAAAAGACCAAGTGCTATTACACTGCTCAAAAAAATTAAAGGAACACATCTTTCAGGCCATTTTTCTGAAACTGGGAAATCTGTAGATAAATGACTTAAACATGCTTCTCATGTCTGTTCATTTGACTAACCAATTCAGTTGTCACAGCAACATTGGTCAACAATTGCCTTGTCAGAAGCAATTGTCCTGCGCAACACCAAAAAACAAAATGATTTCTGTGGATTTGCTGATCTGAAAAAAAGGATTATCAAACAGAGGATGAAAAAATTGTTCATTCGTCTGGTTTGTCTGAAAACTGCAGGCCAAGGCAAAGTGTTCCACACAGTTTTTGTCTCAAATTGAGGTTGTCAGAAAGGTGCTGAAGTGAGAGGGGGACTAAAGGGTTGGTGTTTCACCAAATGTGGTCTCTTGGCTGTGGCAGAGGTACCGGTGCACTGAACGGTATGACAGAAGACCTGGAAAGGGCAGACATTGGTCCATTATGCAGCAACAGGACCATTATCACCAGCAACTTCTGCATCGGCGTCATCATGCGACTGAAAAATGGCTGTGATGATGCATCAAATTTCAAAATCTTGAACCGAAAAGCTAGGAACCAACTGTTTGAAGAACATTTGAGGTGCAGAAAGTGTTTTTTTGCTCCTCCAATTGCCCCACAACGCCGTACATCAATATTGGAGTTCAACAGGGAGCCCCTGTTTTAGCAGTTGTGTCTGCAGTGACCTCTATTGTCTGTTGGTGCAAGCAGGTCTCATTTTTGACATTCGGGCATCATGTCTGTGTCAGAAGAAACCCATGGTGATGTTTTTGTGAGTGTAACATTTTCAAACATGAAGATTTTTGGGAGCTTTCTTGATGGTCACAGATGCCTTGTCAATGGAGGGGTACACGGAGTGTACGGAGTGCATACAGGACAAATGAATGGCATAATGTGCATCAATGGGCTTGTGGAAATCACACTGAAGCCTAATGATGGGTCATTGGAAGGAAAATTTCGGCTCATGCATAAAAATGCACATCTGCAACCTGCTTGGGTGACCACGGCTCATCTTGAATTGGAAGGTATTGCAGTGATAGTCTGTCCAGAAAGGTCATCAGACCTCAATTCCATAGAACATGTGCAGGACATCCTTTCCAGTGTGGTCCTGGCAGCCACCGCTTCCATGGACCGTACGGGAACATGAACAAGAAAAGAGAGTTGCCCAGGATCCCCCAATTGGCCACCAGCAGGTTCATCAAAAGCATTGCAATCTCATTCAAACAGTGTGTTCATGCTCATCTTGGCCTAACATATTATTGGGAAACATTTGGCTGCAACAGAGAGTGAATTTAACAAAATTTTGTATTTGGTCATATCGTGTTTTCACATCAGTTTTGGGGGTCACCAAAGTTTCAGTGTCCCTGTACAGACAATATTCATTCAATCCAATCAGCTGTGATTTGATGAACCCTTCAAAATGATAAAGAAGATCAACTTTGCATTGAAATTCAGTTGCATCGTACCAAGTTCCTGAAGTTTTACTTGAAAAAAGCTGTTCCTTTAATTTTTTTGAGCAGTGATTATACAGGAGAGGGGGCAACCAGTATGCACCAAAGCGACATCTGGCATTAACTAGGGGGCAGGCAAATGAAAGGTCCTTCCCTATATTTTGCATGCACAAAACAGGTTTCACGCAATATCTCTATTCCCCACTAAACAGTTAAACAAAAATAGTCCCCTTTTGCTAAAACGTGAATATCTCAAAGACCTCCTCTCCGATTTCTATGAAAGTTGGCCAATTTGTAGGCCTGAATAATTTTTTGTCTGAGCCAGCGGACCCCGAGTGCACATTCCCCTATTTTTAAAAAAATTACCGAAAGGCGCTGAAACATTACTTAAATTATTTGTTATTGCATCCAAGGAACCAAAACTGTAAAACTGGTGCAAAAGAAGTCCTTACTTATCTTGTAACTACGATTGAGAAACAAATTTTCTCCAGACACATGATGAAGTTTATCGAGGAGTATATAATTTCTTTCTGCAGTTCTGCAGGAATTCTGCAGGTAGCTGCAGAATTCTGCAGCAATTATGCAGGAAGCCGCAAGATCAATAAGAAACTACAGAATTTCACAAATTATGAAGCTACCTAAAAATTTCTGCAGAAACCTGCAGAATTCTGCCGGCAGCTGCAGAATTTTTTTGCGGGTTCTCTGTCACTGCAGCATTTCTGAAAAGTTTCTGCAAAAGAATCTGCAGTTCTGTAGGAATAATGCAGCTTGGGAGGTTTTATTCACTTCCGCAGAAACCTGCAGTATTGCCAAAATAAATCTGCAGCTGCCTCCAGAATTCTGCAGCTACATGCAGAGCTTTAGAATAAGTGGTTCTCTGTCACTGCAGCGTTTCTGAAAAGTTTTCTGCGGCAAAATCTGTAATTTTGTAGAGTTGTGCAGCTTGGGAGGTTTATATGCATTCTGAAGCTGCCTGCGGAATGTTGCAGTGTCTTAAAAGATTCTGAAGGAAGCTGCAGAATTCGGCAGTTCTGCAGCTCCCTTCAGAAATTTTTGAAAGAGTTCTGAACTTTGCAGATGCATTGCAAAAAGCCGGATCAAGTAACATAGCTTGAAAAATCCATGCAGAGAGCAGCAGAATTGCAGAATTCTGTAGCTTCCTGCAGAATTTTTTAAGAAACTTGTGATATTCTGCACTTTCCTACAGTATTCTTCAGCTTGCTGCGGAAGTGCATAAAACCTCCCAAGCTGGCAGCTGCATAACTCCTACAGAACTAAAGATTCTTCTGCTGAGACTATTCGAGGAGTATATAATTTCTTCCTGCAGTTCTACAAAAAGCTGCAGAATTCTGCAAAAAACTGCAGAATTCTGTAGGAAACTGCAGAATTCTGCAGTTCTACAAAAAACTGCAGAATTCTGCAAAAAACCGCAGAATTCTGCAGGAAACTGCAGAATTCTGCAGGAAGCTGCAGAATTCTGCAGGAAGCTGCAGAATTCTGCAGTTCCAAAAAATTCTGCAGAATTCTGCAGTTTCAAAAAAAACTCTGCAGGAAGCTGCAGAATTCTGCAGCTAACTGCATGATTTCTGAACCTCTGTTACTTCCTCCAGTGTATTGCATCTGTACAGTTCAGACCGCTTTGACATTGGGCTTGCCGCTACCAAGGAAACATTTATTTGGGGGGTTGGTTTGGGGTGTTGTGGTTTGGGGGGGTCTGGGTTTTGGTAGTCCTCTGTCATTGCAGCGTTTCTGAAAAGTTTCTGCAGCAAAATCTGTAATCCTGTAGGAGATATGCAGCCTGGGAGGTTTTATGCAGTTCTGCAAAAAACTGCAGAATTCTGCAAAAAACTGCAGAATTCTGTAGGAAACTGCAGAATTCTGCAGTTCTACAAAAAACTGCAGAATTCTGCAAAAAACTGCAGAATTCTGCAGTTTCAAAAAAAAATCTGCAGGAAGCTGCAGAATTCTGCAGTTCTGTAGCAAATTCTGCAGTTCTACCAGGTAGCAGTTTGTGGAATGACATTTTTGCGAGCACACAGATCGCCGAAAAAGTGCCGTACGGCAAAAAGAAACAACGACGGACAAAGACTGACTGCTGTATTAAATAGAACTGGTTGCAGAGTACCTGAAACTTTTTTCGGAATGAAATTTGGTTGAGAATTGACCGAGCAGTGAGGAAAAATGTCCATGGAAGTTCATTTTGATAGAGCACTGTCAGCAGTTTATGAAATGACATTTTTGCGAGCTGACGGATCGCCGAAAAACGGGTCGTACAGCAAAAAGAAACAACGACGGACAAAGACTGACTATTGTATTAAATAGACCTGGTTGCAGAGTATCTGAAACTTTTTTTGGAATGAAATTTGGTTGAGAATTAACCGAGCAGAGAGGCAAAACGTCCATTGAAGTTTATTTTGATAGAGCACTGTCAGTAGTTTATAAAATGACATTTTTGCGAGCTGACCGATCGCCGAAAAAAGGGTCGCATGGCGAAAAAAAACAACGACGGACAAAGACTGACTAGTGTAGTCAATAGACCTGGTTGTCGGGTACCTGAAACATTTTTCTGAATGAAATTTGGTTGAGAATTGACCGAGCAGAGAGGCAAAACGTCCATGGAAGTTTATTTTGATACAGGAGTTTGTAAAATGACATTTTTGTGATCCCACTTGTTTCCTCACAGTCCTCATTCTTGTATAGGTATTAATGGAGCTGCAGAACTGCAGAATTCTGCAGTTTCCTACAGAACTGCAGAATTTATTGCAGAACTGCAGAATTCTGCAGCTTCCTGCAGAATTCTGCAGTTTCCTTCAGAACTGCAGAATTTTTTGCAGAACTGCAGAATTCTGCAGTTTTCTGCAGAATTCTGCAGTTTCCTACAGAACTGCAGAATTTTTTTTTTTGCAGAACTGCACAATTCTGCAGTTTTCCGCAGAATTCTGCAGTTTCTATTGCAGAATATGCAGCTGCAGGATGAAATTTAAGTGTACTGGACTATTCAGAAACGCTGCCGGGACAGACGAGCACGGAATTCTTCAGCTTTCTTCAATATTCTGCAGCATCCTGCAGAATTGCATAAAACCCCCTATAACAATTTTGTATTCTTTCTCCAACTTTCATGTCAGAACAGATGTAAAATAGGGTGATTTCCAGCCATGTGGTCAAAATCACAAATGTGATGTATGTGATGGTTGACACAACATGTTGAGTTCCTGTCCCCAAAAGAGAAGGAGTTCTCACAGAATGGACAGAGAGTGTTGGAGTGCCCCAAAAGAAGAAAGAGTTCTCGCAGAATGAAGAAAGACGCTAAGTGCCCCTGAAGGAGAAAGAGTTCTCACAATCAAAAAGAATAGATACTGCTCCGGAACAAGTTGGCACACAGAATGAACGAAGAAGTGAGAAAATAGTATAGAATGAACACATAGAAGTCCCCCCGATCAAAGCGAAGAAGTTCCTGTGAAAGAGAATGCCAAAGAGTATCAAATGCACTTTTGTCTGTTGTAATTTATATAGCTGTAGTAACATGTTTTAGAACTTTTCTGGTGTACCATAACTGCAGGGCAGGCAAGTAGTGGTGAATTATTGACTACTTAACCTCTACATTATGTATCAATATACATTTTTACAACAAATTTATGTAAGTTCTCAAAATATTTTTTTGTATTCTTACAGCTTAAACAAAATTGACCTGATGGAGCTCATGATTTCAAATTTGTGCAACTATAGTCTGGATGCATAAAACTAGTATACACAGCTGATAGTTCAACAATGTCTGTTTAAAAAAATTACAATGCCCCTGTTAAAAAAGTATAGCCATGCTTGTTCTCCTTATACATGTATGGAAGTATCTATTAACAATTGATAGGTGAAGATATAGTTAGAGCTTTTCTTCAAGAGTTAACCAAAACTTGATTTTTAATGAGCATAATGTGTCGTTTTACTCTTGTGACTGCAAGTAAAACAAGTAATGGGAATAGTTTATTTTTCCAGTAGACAATACTGATATGTATATAATATATATAATATCATCTCTAAATCAACAACATACTGTCTGCCAGTCATTTTTTATCATAGTTTCCTTGACCAATATTGATTGGTCATCATCGCCCCACCTTCATTGTCAGTAGTTACATTTGTAGTAAAAAAAAACAATTGTGTCATTTCAAATATTATTGCTTCAAATATAAGAGATAAAAATTGATCCAAAAAACAAATTTTTTTTACATATTGGTCCGAATCTGCTAGTTGTGTCCAACCATTATTCTAACCCATTGCTGCCTATAGCTGACTGGGTATACAATCAATTTTCCTGAAATTTTAGCAGCACAAAAAAGACAATTTTTGCTACGTTTTTGTGAAAAAATTGTGTTTGTAAATTAATTTGTCTTTATTTTATTGATGATTTCAGCCCAAAAAACGGCAGTTTTTGGCATGTAAAAGCGTTACATTTTTAATTTGCCTAACTTTAATCCATAAAATCGTCGCACCAAAATGGTGTAACCACCAAAAACAAAGTGGTAACCTGAAGTACAGATATTCTTCTTTGCCACAAAAATTTAATTTTTAGTCCATAACCATTTGGAATTCATTTTTTACCCCATTCAAAAAGGGTCCATTTCTGTATGTTTTGGTCAAACATTTCTCCCTAAATTTCAAGATGAGATAAATAATCCTTAAAATGGCTATAAAACACAAGTATGAGTTCTAAGTTATTGATAATTTATTAAACTTGCTATTTATAATCAAAAATAGTTTCCCGGAGTGACATTTGAAGATGAAAACCTTAAAAACTAGGACGGTGTATGAACAAATCAAAGCATCACATACGTATTTCGAAAAAATGAGGCTAAAAATATCTTAGTTCTACAGGAAAGATAGCCTGGATGATGGTGTCATCTGGAGATATCCAGGAGAACTACATTGTCAGCCCATTTTGGTGAGTTTATAACAACACCCTAACAGCTAGGGGGCGCTTGAATATTTTTCTCCTGCAAAAAAGTGTTGCATCACATACGTGAGATGCATCACATACGTGAGATGCATCACATACGTGAGATGCATCACATACGTGAGATCCATCACATACGTGAGATAACAGGGAGGTTTTGAGCCATTTTAATGAAATTGGAAGGGAAAGTAAAGGAAAATATTTTAAATTTAACAATTTTGTGTTCTTTCTCCAACTTTCATGTCAGAACAGATGTAAAATAGGGTGATTTCCAGCCATGTGGTCAAAATCACAAATGTGATGTATGTGATGGTTGACACAACATGGTGAGTTCCTGTCCTTCTGAACTGATTTAAATTCACTACAGTAAACACCAAGTGAACTAAGTTGCTGAAACGTATTGTTAACAGCATATTGCACTTGCTATAGGCCAATGGATGCCTTTTACTGACACTTATGTGTTGTATGTGATGGTTGACCGACGATTGTCCAACTGTCACATACTTCTGAGGTGCACATTATCTGGACAACACATACAAGTTAAGCAGCTAGTTTGATTTTATACAGTTTAAAGATGTTTACTGTTATTTGAAACAATAAAAAGATTCAATAATACCAACAGAAAACTTAAAAATGTTTATGATCGACATGTATGTGATGTTTGACAATTTTCAAAGGATGTCAAATAATCACATACATTTTGTCAGAATATTTGTCACTTTTTTTGTTATTTTAAATTAGTGCAGATAACCAAATTTCAACCGCCACTTCCAAATGTGATTTTGTGATGCGTTCTTTTGAAATCCATATAATATTCTTATACGTCATCACATATGAATACTTGAATAAGTTTGTATGTGATGATTTGACAGGAATGGCAAGATTGACATAAAATTTAATTAGTATGAAAAGTTGTGCATAAGATATTAACCAACACTGGTTATAAGTATCAATAGTTAAATAACATTATCCTTTGAAAAATATGCAATCAAAATTATTTTATTAAAGGGCAATTAAATCTACTGTATCAATTATCGAAAACGGACATTTTAGGTTAAACTATGCATCTTGGATAAGCCTTGAACGCAGCCTAAGAAAGGAAATTGCTCAAATGAACGGATCCCCAACACTGGAATGATAGTCGGTCTATTCAATGCATTTTGATTCAATGACACCTCATTATTAAGGAGACATGCTGAAAACTAATTAAATGAGCTTAAGCTTGGGTCGAACCATCACATACGTTAGAAAGTCACATACGTTAAATGAAAGTCAAATGTCAACATCACATACGTTAACAAAGATGTGGAATTGTATAGCATCAGGTAATAATGAGTGTTAAAATATTTTTGCAATATTTAGAGAATCAGTGTAGGTTAATATTAATAAATTAATAATTTAGCCAATGTAAATCATATTCCTGACAAAAAATGTATAAAATTCTCTCGAAAATGCCCATTTTTGCTGTTGCGTCAATTAAGCTGCACTTGGTATGATTACCATACATGTCAGTTTTTTGCTTACAGAAATGTAGTTTTTTCTTAATTTATTGTGTTTTTGTGATAAAATATGAAAATAACGAATGCTTTAAGAGAGTAATTCCCATGTCCATCCGAATTTCATCACATACGTGAGAAACCTGACTTTGTTAGAGAAATAGTCAATTACAGGAAGACGAAATAACAATTTGTTATAAAATTTTAAAAACAGTAAACTAGAGAATTATAGCTGCAGGTTTTTACCAATATGATAACTTTGGTGTTAGTTCTAATATTTTTGCCCATGTAACACTTTGGACACAACTAGTAGATTCGCACCCATATATGAATACCAATTTGAAATTGCATTTTTGTGTGGGTGCGCTTTTTTACAATTTTTTCACTAGGCCTATGTCTAATGTGAGAGGAGTTTTCCAAATTTTAAGTTCTGTCCACTTCCAATTTGTACATGTTTGATTCTGTTAATACTGAGGTAATTTTTAAACTATCCTCTAACAATCAGAGCATAGAAATAAACACAAATGGTCAAATGTTGAAATGGAATCAACTTGTAATTCACAAATTTTAATCCAGTTTAGTGACTATTTTTTAAATGAACGGCAGATATGCAAAACGTTGGTCACAATGAAAGAGAAACAGTTGCATAAAAAAATCACATTTTCACCACTCTTCTAGAAAACAAAAGGTGTCATAAAAGATATATCAACAATGAAAGGCTTTGCTTGCATTGATAAGATGCCCAATGCCCAGCTTACCATGCAGAAAACAATTTTGCACAAGGAACTTTATCTTTAATGTATCGAAATTGTAGAGTTGGAAAAATGTACATGAAACTTTCACATGCAATGTCAAGCTCATAACCAAAAAGTGACCCAACTTGCATACGTATATCACTCACTGTAAATTTTGAATTTTGAGTTAGCTTAATCGATTGAGTGAGATGGTTGCACAATTCCTTTGAGCCAAGATAGCTTGTTGTTTGTAAGTTATAACAACACAAATATTATCATAACTCAAAACAGCAAGCTATCATGGCTCAAAAAAATTGTGCAACCGTCTCACTCAATCATTTGAGCTGACTCAGAATTTCAGAATTTACAGTGCTTATTGTATCAAGACCAGTGAAAGATGGACACACTTTCTGCTCTTCATCTGAAAGACGACAATGTTACCTTTCATATGACCCATAATACGAGCAAAAATTCCATTTCTAAGTCAAGATATGACCCAAAACGTCAATTTTGGGCCAAATGTGAATGAGGCATTTTACCACATAGCAGCCTTGGATCACAGGTAACCATGGTAACCATGGTAACCAATATCCACATGATATCAATCCCAACCCTATTGCATCTAAAACTACCAAGGGCACAATATACCTTAACCGCCAAATGAGATCCTTGCATCTACAATAATTTTCTTGACATTGATAGATTTATGACCATCTTACCAGAAATTGGTCAACTTATGTTGCCATGGAAACCAATTTGGAAATATGGATATCTCCTTAGAACTATGAAATGTTTAAACAACAAATCCTTGTCATTATATATTGATAAACCTAAGTCCACAATATTGAGCAATAATAAATTAAATTTTGTTCGTTTTTAAGACAGATAACAATGGTAACCATGGTAACCAACCTCAACAATATGATAAACAAATACTCCAGCACATCCCATATCATAGAGGGGTCACATTTTCCTAAAATGAAGTGTCTAGATACAAGAGTTCTCTTGAAACGTTCATATTTATTCTCAAATTTATAAACTTCACAAATTGATTTGTTACAATAGAAACACATTTCATGGATTTATTTAAAGAACCATGTTTTTCAAATTTGCCATAATTAATGGCAAATGGTTCAGGGTTTTTAGCATGTATTCAGTCCTCATCTGATTAATACAGATTAGCCATAATGTGTAATGAAATAGACAATAGTTGTTAAAAAATGCAATATATTGAATTTGCATTCCATCTCCATGGCAACTAAAGACAACAAATTTGGATTTGATATAAGGAATTAATGCGGCCCATCACTAAGATTGATAATCCCGGATATTTTGCTTATATCTAAATTTTTGTGAATTTTATGACAAAATAATACGTTTTCTGGAAACTGCAAAATTTCAGTGACTTGTTGCCATGGAAACGTATTTTTGAAACAGCTCCACTTAAAATAATTTTTGGAGCTTAGGAAAAAATTAAAGCTTAGATCCTTAGCTTCATTCCTGCCAAGTTTTGTAGCTTTATCCACTCCGTAATGATTTTTTTGTTAGCGCCCCCTACTACTATGTGCATAACTCCCACAGAATTACAGATTTTGCTGCAGAAACATTTCAAAAATGCAGCAGTGACAGCTAGAGGCCCAGAGTTGCAGAATTCTGTAGCTTCCTGCAGAACTGCAGAATTTATGTGTAGAATTCTGCAGGTGCAGGAAGAAATTTAAATGAACTGAGTTTATCCAGCTGGCTACTCCCTCGCATGATAAATTGTTCATATCCATTAGAAAAGCCATGGATTTTTGAAAACAGGGGCACGCTCACTCGAAAGCTGCTGGCTCAGCCGGGAATAATGCCACTGAGCTATAAATACACACTTGTAAGGTTGATATGCGGGGCTATAATTCAGGCAACTGTCATAAAAATCAGAAAAGGAATCATTGAGATATTCAAGTTTTCCCAAAGGGGGACTCTTTTTTTTAACTGTTTATTTTCAAGACTTCTTAGAGTTTTTTCCAGACCAAAGCTCGCATATCTCAATATCATGATTTGCTTAAAGAGTGTCCAATTTGCTAAAGAACTTATAATCTAAATTAATAGAACCAGTGTTGCTGCAGAAGGTATACTGTGCACACTTTGGGTAATGATGCTGCTTTCCACCAGGGCCTAAGGTCAAGAACGCTTGTCCATTTGTTTTAAGGACGTGGGTTCAAATCTCACCCCGGGAACTCACTTTAGTCCGAGCCCATAGGTCATTAAATGAAGGCAGGTTGTATCCAGTAATGCTGGGGCAACTGAAACACCCTGGGCATCCCTGAAATAATAGGGTATGTTCCAGACCCCCAAGTCTTCTCATCTTCATATTTCACCAAAAATGAAAGTGCAGCTCCCTCAACAAAGATCTACTATTTACCTTTGCCTGTAATGCAGGAAGACTAAATTTATTTAACTTTGTCTTATTACCGACTTCTAACCGACTTCCCGGACTGGGACAATTTTTGAGTTGAGAATTCCCAATTTCTCAAGACGATCTTGAGACAAGACCATGGGAACCGTGACTGAAATGCTAGACAGTCAGACAAGCTGAAAACAGTATGCCCCCCATACAAAGTTCTACTAGAGAAACTTGTTTTCATAGAAATTTTTGAAATGATCGTAAAAATTACATCACTCACTGTCAGTGAAATTGAATTATTATTTATCATACGGCAAGCTGAAATACCTGCTGGTGATTGGCCAACAGCCGTGCCATATCAAAACATTTATAATTGTATCACAGGGCCAAACTCACATTTGGCCCTGCAATTCTTAATGAAGATACCAAGGTGTATGACTCAAGCGCCCCCTTTGGATAAAACATAGGCCTTGTGTGTGGTTATATTTGCGGAAGTTGTTATAAATAGAATACTTTGGGGGCTTCCCTTGGGCTATCCCTGAAATGGACATATTCATCCGTCGACCGAATCACGCAAATATGAATGATGTCATTCTGGGGAATCCCAACACCTGCAATAGACTGGGGAACCCCACAGCAGTCAGTAATGAGCAGGATGAAGGTGAGCATTGTTTTCCAAGATTATGTTGAATTGCAATCGATTCCACAGCTGTAATTGCAATTTGGTAATGTCTGTAGTTGTCAGAGCTAATTGTGTACATGTTGAAAAATCATTTGAGCTTAATTGCACTCCACTATCGATTGAAGTGGCATTGACAGTGAGCAGGCAAGGGGCAAGTTGACCTTTTTGAACTCAGTTCAATGACAGCACTTGGGTCTTATCTTCACAGTGTATTTTAAGAGTGCCCAGCTTTACTAGTTTGCAAAATTCAATTTTAAAAAGAACAAATACATAATATATATTGTGGTGTAGGATTTATAAGATAAGGTACCAATCAGCCTATTATTTTATAATTGTATCAGGGCCAATCTAATGACACCAAAAAGGTGAATGAAGAATTTTGTAAAAATTCACCATTTGTTATAATTTGATAGGTCTAATAATATTTTCAGACAACTACGAAATCTTGCTAGGGAATATTCTACAATTGTGGAAAATTCAAGCACCCCCAACAAAGCCTTCCCAGTTGAAGGTCCTGAATTGGATTTCTGAATGTAGAACACATTCAACACAGGCCGAACATCTCATCTGGCTGTCATTCAGGTAATATGTTACTGTTGATTTTATAAGTGGAGATTTCATAATTCCTTTCTGAGACAAATCGCTAATTGTAATCATTAATGCTACTTTTTTTATTTTCCAGTCTCTGTCATGGTTATTGCAAACTTCTCTTCACAGAAAAGATTATTGGCAGCAAAGCATCCTATTAAACAGACTACACGTCCAGATTCTTCTATTCTTCCATGGCAATTGCTACAGAATAAGATTTTTAGAATTTAAACAGACGGGCCTATCCACTGGCCGACATTGACTGAATCAAAAGTCAAAAATAAAGACTGACAAATCATATTTATTACACAGACTACCATACCCATTCGTTTATTGCAAATTGATATTATATATAGGGGCTATATATTTATAAATATTTTAACAACCTCAATTGTTAAGAATTACTTGAAATTACAAAGTTTATATTTCAACTGGAAATGCCTTTGTTTGAATTACCTAGCTCTGTTGATTACCAAATAAATTCCAATAACATGTATTCTTGCACTGCCGTTGATTTGATGTGATATCTATTAGTATTACACTGTGCATATTGATGGTCACAATATTATTAAATACCTTTGAAGTGATGAAAATAAAGTTTTCCAGCTGAAATATATTTATTCCTTTTGTTGTTTTGCTTGCATTCCAGCTGACATTAGTTACCCTGAAAAAAAAACTAAAAAAACTCCCCCCCCCCAAAAAAAAACAACAACCTTGTAAGAGACAAGAAACATACAACATGCGCATAATGCATGCTAGTTATGGCATGGTTGAAATTAAAATATATCACCATTGTAATGTCAATGTTGCAAATGTCTTAGGTCTAATCTCAATAGTTCCTGGTTGACCTGAATTACTCAGGACAAAGTCTTCATGCAGTTAAATGGTATTTTTTTAAATCTAGTTTACCAAATTGATTGAAGTATATATATGTGTTTACAAGCATATCTGAAATAATAAGGCAATCCATTTATTGCCTTATGTTCATTGGCGTGTGAAGAAAAGGCCTATTAAACTTACCACAAGAAAAATCTCAATAAAAAATCTGGAAGTAAATCCTATATTCGACTGTAAGCAGATGGATTAAGAACAAACCTAAAATTGCCTCCAAAATAATTCTCCACCAATATAATAGGTTTCCCGTTCCCAGAAATAGTGATCCAGGATAGAGGGCACTCACTTCAGCAAAGCCTTCAGTGATTAAATCAGACACATCCCCAAAGGTGTCCAATGAGCAGACCTTGACACATGTTATGCAAAAGTGGCCGATTACGTCTGTGCACACATTGCCGTAAGAGTCTCTGAGAAGTTAATAGATGCTTCGCAAATCGCCGGTAAAGTTTTGAACTGGAGAGAAATAATGGGCGCTGATTGGCTATGACGCTGTGACGCAAATCTTATGATAATGAGCGGCCAAGGAAAGATTCGTCTAGGGTAGATTCTCTGGGTGAGGGCACTCTGAAATTGGATCAAAGTAGTCCCGTGAGGTATCCCATGATCCCAGAAGGTGGCTCTGTAGTCCTGAATTCTGATTGGCTGTGAAAGGGAATTCCCTTGTGATGTACGCTGATATGAGTGCACACACAGGTAGGATTGGCAAAATAACGTTTGATTTGAACCCAAATGCAGTGTGATTGATGCTAATCTTCTCCAAATATTGCTGAAAGACTTTACTTGCAAAGGACCATAAAGAATGTTCTCAAAAACTGCTCCTTTAGCAATTTTAATCAGGTTTTTCTATTTGAAATCCACCAGAGGGCACTTGAGTCATACACCTTGGTATCTTCATTAAGAATTGCAGGGCCAAATGTGAGTTTGGCCCTGTGATTGTATGCTGCAGGTATTGCGGGACCTTAGAGGAAGCACCATATTTTGGGTCCTGCTGCTACACAAAAACCCAAAGTACATACATGTATCTATTGGTCTCTAAGTAAAAGGAATTTTATTCAGGTTAATATGGTACATTGGCAGAACCAATGCAAGAATTCCACATATGTTGAAAGGACTCCTGATGGAATTCTGCAAATAAGGTCACTATCAGATCAAATGTCTTGGTATGGGAGAGAGTGGGCTGTGCACCCTTCCCTGTTACTTGGAGGGTTCTTGAAAAATATTGTGTTTAATGCCTCAAAAGTCCTTATCAAGCCTTCTGCATGTCGTTCTGAACAGATGTTAAATTGGTGGCCCATTGTATCAGTGTCTCTGTTTGGGGCACAAAAAGTATCCCTCAACTAGAGCGGGCGCTCAGAGAGCACATGGCTCCGCCAACCCGTAAGCTACTTCTTTTTGGCAATCAGTCAGATGATGGGCAATCAGTCAGATGATGTCAGGTGTGCTTGCGATAAAACCAATGTGTATGAATGAGAAAACAGACATGGTCTGGCACTTCGCTAAATTTTCATGATCCTCCGATGAAATATTTAGAGCATCTAATTACAAAATCTACTTCAGAAACCTTGTCTATAAATTATATCATAATATATAGACTATAAGTTGTCCAAAGTTGCTTCCTAATCCTCTTACATCTTAAAATTTGCCAGCAGAACTTTTTATCATTCTGTCTGACCCCACTTTTAGTTGGAGGCCCATTTCTAAGTCCCACACCTTTTAATTCATGCCATTTCTCAGTGTTTCAAAAGTGCAACAACTTCTTCTCAAATAGATTAGACTAAAATAACTGCAGCAATTTGCTAAATACTAGTATTAAGATTTAAAACAATTAGTTATTTATCCGCCCAACTTTTAAAAGGGCACATAATTTATGTCAACAGACAAAAGAGTATAACTGAATTGTCTTATTGGGTTAAGGACTAATAGCACTTTCATCTATCTATCTATCTATCTATCTATCTATCTATCTATCTATCTATCTACCTATCTATCTATCTATCTATCTATCTATCTATCTATCCATCTATCTATCCATCTATCTATCCATCTATCTATCTGTCTATCTATCTATCTATCTATCTATCTATCTATCTATCTTGTATACATGTAATTGTGGCATTGTAAATGGCAAGTTGATTGAGAAATGGATTATGTTTATGTTAAATAATATGTGAAGTGTGAATTTCTAGCATCGTTTCAAATAACAATGACAGCTAATTAATGTCATGTGTACAGTGACTGTACACAAATAATTATATACCATATTCTGCATCTGTATGCCATGCTACTACACTTGGCAAAAATAAATAGTACCAACAGGAGTTTATAAAACCTCTCATTTGCCCCATCCAACCCCCCACCCAGGGGCGTAGATCCTGGGGGGGATGGGGGGGATGCATCCCCCCCTAGGATGAGCCTGGGGGGGATGATCATATGATTATCCCCCCCTAGAATCTCAACTCATTACTACTTGGTCTAAGAATTATTAGCTATATCTAGTTGTTTTTGCCATAATACTTGTTGTATTTTAGGAGAAAATACATCCTTCGGGTTGCTCAGAATTTATACCTTCCAATAATCTAAAATATTTTGGCTTCTGGACCCTCAGGCAGCCCCGAAATTCTCCGCCGCTCAATTTTCGGCCCGCTAGGCATGACTCGTAGTACGCTTATGCCGAAATCATCCCCCCCTACAAAAATGAAAAATCTACGCTCCTGCCCCCACCCCTTTCTTAAATCCTGAGTGTGCACCTGGCCCTGCAGCAGCTGCATCATGTCTCTTAAATGTGCACAATGGAGAAGAAGGGGGTGTACACATCTCGTGGGTATTTCTTTATTTTGTGAATAAAGAATGCTCAAACTAAAGCCAAAATAGAAAAGAGCAGTCATTTGGTGATTAGAAAACATGGTACCAAAGGAAAACTTTATACGATCTTGAATTTTGTCAGGAAGTTGTGCACAGCGTTACAGAGGAATGTGGACCTGACTCGTTACATAGGCTTCGCCCAGGGGCGGAGCCAAAAATTGTGGCTCACATGAGGTGAATGTGCATGTTGATAGATAGACAGATGGACAGATAGACAGATAGATTGATATGGTAAGAGCAGTATTCTAGGCCCAGTTCTAGGCAACCGAGAGGGTTGATTGATGAGATGGGAGAGAGATAGCAGTTGTCCTCGATGAGTCGAAATGTTACACATTTCCCCCTAATACTCCATGTGAGGGATCTATTACTATAGGCCTACCAGACCAGCACAGACACTGATACAAGACGTCACCAATTTAATGTAACATCCAGCTGGAATCTTGTTCATGAAGGTCACTGATAGGCTAATTCCAGGTTCCCAGACCGGGATTCAAACCCATGCAGGCGAAGACTTCCAGTGGAGCAGGCACTGCCAGGCAGGCACATAACTGCTTTGCCACCCATCTCCCACACTTGCCTACCTTTTATACCTCAGCTCTGATTACAGCCGGTCAATTTGTTGTGTGGAATGAAAGCCAGTTGCACTTTGTGATGTATAATGCTGATAACAAAATTCAGGTCAATTCAGGATCATAACAATGCTCCTATACAGTAATTTCAAGGAGAAAAAGGAGCATTTTATGTAGACCTATGTTAGGGCCCAAAAGTGGGGGGAGGGGGTGGCACGTGCCCCAATGCCGGGTTTATGTTTGTGAAATAAAAATCAAGCTTAAATATATTTTTTTTTCGAACCATAACCTTCTTTTAAAATTCTCTACGCCAAAGTTTCAAGAACCACGGTTAGGGGGAGACCATTTGTTATTGGGTGGGGGCAGCTTGGAGATTTTTTAAAAATAAACAATTTCTTTCTCAATTTTGGTGAAATAATTTAATTAAGCTCCCAACCCCACACCTGATTTAATGGTTGCCCCTTACACTTTAATTGATTTTTTAATCTCATCAGAGGGGCAATTTACTGACTTTTCACAACAATCCCATGGCACTTTGTTTCACCTTTCCTTTGATAATTCTATTGCAGCTAACCACCCCCTCTGGTCCAGAATCCCCGTCCAGGGGTGAGGTGGTCCGGTCAAGGTGGTACCGGTTTCCGATTTACGACCAATTTTTGCCAAAAATCATCAGTAAAGGTCGGAAAACTAAGGTGTTAAAATAAAAAACCTTATTTTTTTCTTCCTTTTTACATGATTCTAACAATTTTCACTGTACCTGTACGTACTGGTACGGGCAACCTCTGGACTGGTTTTTTTGGGACTGAAGGTGGTCCGGTACTGAACAGGTGGTGGTACGTGGACCGTACTGGTACAAAGCGGTCCAGTCCGCATCACTAATTACAGCCAGTCAATTTGTTATGCGGAAAGACTATGAAATGTGCACTTTGTGATTCATTATTGCTGATGAAATGCAATGATCCAACTTTTACCATGGGAATTAACCACAGTCCATACAGGCCATTTGATTAGTCATTATCAACATGATTTGTCATAACAGATCTAAGTGCAAGAAACAGATTATATATCTTTTGGTTTGTCAGACACAAACACCCAACAAGAACGAACACTCAGAGAGTGTATACGTAGGCCTGCCAGCCTGCTGAGGCCTAGGCCTATCTATCTATCTATCTATCTATCTATCTATCTATCTATCTATCTATCTATCTATATATCTATCTATCTAATCATTCGATACCTATGTATTGTATAAGTGAGAATCGTATCTATAAATTTACTCAGGTATCTATCTGACTTTTTTATCAATATTTCCCCTAACTTCTACTCTAATAAATTGTTAATCAAGCTGGTGTTTGGTAAATGCATTTTTCCTTCTTTCTTCCCTTTTTTCTTTCTTTCCTTCTTTCTTTCCTACTTTATTTCCCTTTTTCTTTCCTTCTTTCTCTCCTTTATTAATAAATCTGTAAAGACTTGCTTAAAATAATGGCGCGAAAAATGGACATTGTGCAGAATGGTACAGGTATATTTTCAATTAAATAACGAAATAAGTGACGGAGACCAGCCAAATTCGAAAAGAGCCTTCAATGACCCACAAGTAAGAATACTACAAAGAATCATATTCATACAGTACATAGTTTTAACAGGATCTTGTGCACAGCGTCATACAGATAGAAAGAGCTTGACTTGTCACATAAGCCCTGCTGCAGGCAGGCCTAATTAAGATATATCTCCTAAAAACATAAAGTGTTATTGAAACTAACGCTTTGATCATGGTAAATGAAAATGCAATTCTTATACAGGGCAAGAGTCCACTCATTCCACATGACAAATTAACCAGCTGTAAATAAAGTTTAAGAATCTCAACTCAAATGAAATCAAATCAATTATTAATTTTTAAAATGTATTGAAGCATTGACAACAAACAAGCAAGTTTAATGAATTCAATAGACTTTACTGAATTCCTCAGCCAAATTTCCAGATATGTGTTGCATTAACTTGTATACTATGAATAAATATGTAAAATAAGTAAAGTGCAGCTATATCTGTATATATATAACATAATAAAAACAAAGCTATCATGAGCATTAATTAATGAGTCATTATATTCCATCACCATGTGTAAACTCAGAAATCTGCATATAGAGTAGGCCTTAGTATAGTTTGAAAACATAATTTAAAACTGTGAATATATCTTCTTCTTGTTTTTTTCAAGTTGAATAGCTTTGCAACTTTGACTACAAGTACCTGCTATTCTCCCAATATATAAACAGTTCAACAAAAATAAGTCCCCCTTTAGATAAACTTGAATATCTCAAAGACTCCTTCGCTGATTTTTATGACAGTTGGCTGAATTATAGCATATCAACCTTACAAGTGTGTATTTATAGCTCAGTGGCATTATTCCTGGCTGAGCCAACAGCCTTTGAGTGAGCCTACCCCTGTTTTCTAAAAGCCATGGCTTTTCCAATGGATACCCAGAGGAAAAAAGAGTACATTTGAAGCGCGCGAATTACTTAAATTACCAAATGTACTCCGATTGTACTGCAAAAATGCCTGTACTTTTCTACAAGGGAGCGTATTTGCAGCGTATTGAATGGATTTGCATATAGGGAGTATAAATGAAGCGTAATTTAAATAATTTGAGCGCTTCAAATGTACTCTTTTTTCTTCTGGGTATGAACAATTTCAACATGCGAGAGGTGCCACTAGCTGGATAAACTTCTCATGTGTCTGGAGAAAATTTGTTTCATATTTAGAAGATAACTGAGGAATTCTTTTGTTACAGTTTTACCGTTTAGCTTCCTTGAATATAATAACAAATAATTGAGTGGAGTTTAAACACCTTTTGGTAAAATATTTTTTGGAAAAGCCAAAACTTCAAATTTTTGAAAATAGGGGTACGTGCACTCGGGGTCTGCTTGCTCAGACAAAAATTAAGCAATAAAGCTACAAATACACATGCACACTGTCAATATGCAGGCCTACAAACTGGCCAACATTCACAGAAATCAGAGAAGAGGTCTTTGAGATATTCATGTTTTCGTAAAAGGGGACTTATTTTTTTGTTGAACTGTTTATTTTAAAAGCACATACACCAAGACCAATTCGATTACATGCAAAACAGACTATATCATACAGCGACAAGTAATTAAATATTCAATCACAAACACAATTAATGATAATTTTTAACCCTGTGACACATATGGATTATCTTTTAGTACTCCTTCTTTGGGGAAGATTTCTGCACAACAAATTAAACAAGACTAATTCCCCCCATATGTAATTTCTTTCTTTTTTTTTTCACTGAATTTTAACCATGTGCAGTGTAAACGACAATTACAGCATGTAGCTTCTTATTCTTATCATATTACACTTATCATATTACACTTATCATATTACACTTATCATATTACACTTATCATATTACACTTATCATATTACACTTATCATATTACACTTATCATATTACACTTATCATATTACACTTATCATATTACACTTATCATATTACACTTATCATATTACACTTATCATATTACGCTTAATAATAAATCAGGCCAGACATAATTGATCTTTAGCTTCTCCAATCTTCTCGTTCTTCTCGAGGCACTTTTTCTAAGGTGGCAGCACGAAAATGTAAAATAAATAAAAATCTTGGGTAAGCTCAATTTTATTTGGAGCCAGAAGAGCCGTTGGGTTGGTCGATCTGAATCTCCGAGAAACTAAAAATTAATTATACCTGGCCTTTTGCATTTTTAAACAGAGGTAGTAAGGTGTATTTCAGTGGCATGCCATTCTGGCTTAAGGACGAAAACTCCTGAACATTATGAAACTGGGAGAATCATTGTTAATGTTAGTTCCTTGATGTGGCCATGTGGTGACAGGTCTATTTTCCTGGAGATTATTGCTCAAATAAAAAAAATACTCAAATGTTTCTTTACTCCTTATTCAAGTTTTCCGAATGTTGTTTTTTGACGTGGGTGTCACGATTGCCCTTTTGGAAGAATTTTTTCCCACAAAATGAGCATCCGAATGGTTTTTTGCCACTGTGCATTTTCAAGTGCTTATCATAAGAACTTTTGTGTTTGAATGTGTTCCCACAAAGTGAACACAGGTGTGGCTTCTTGTCGCTGTGTGTGATCATGTGCGTCTTCCGCTTCTGTATCGTGCTGAACATTCTACCACAAACAGAACATGCGTATGGCTTCTCTCCACTATGTGTTCGCATGTGATGCTCCAGACTTTGTCGCGTACTTACACGTTTCCCACAAACAGAACATCCATATGGTTTCTCTTGGCTGTGCATTTTCATGTGAGTACGGAGGTTGGTACTTTGGCTGCAAGTTTTTCCGCAGATTGAACATTTATACGGCTGGTCTCCAGTATGTGTTCTCATGTGTAGAGTCAACTCTGACTTGGATCGGAACTTGGAATCGCACTCAGAACACTGATGTGGTCTCTCATCGCTGTGTATTTTCATGTGAGCATCAAGATTGCTTTTCCTCGTGAACGTTTTACCACAAACTGCACATTCGACTGGCTTTTCATCCCCGTGGTCCGCCATGTGGTAATTAAGCGATTCCTTGAAGGAAAACCCTTTCCCGCAAACAGAACATTGGTAAGGATTTTCCCCCAAGTGCATTTTCATGTGTCTCTTGCAGTGGTCTTTTCTGCTGAACTTTTTCTCACAAACTGGACATTCGTGTGGTTGTTCTTTACTGTGTGACGTCATGTGCCGTTCCAGTTGACTTTGTTGGCTGAACTTCTTACCACAAACTGAACATGCAAATGGCCTCTCTCCGGTGTGGCTACGCATGTGCACAGTTAAATGTCCTGACAGAATAAACGTTTTGCCACAAACGGAGCAGCAAAAATCTTTCTGCTCTTCATGGGTCTTCATGTGATACACTAGAGAATCTCTTAATGTGTATGTTTTCCCACATATCGTACATTTAAGTTCTTCGGCGTTGTGAGCTTCAATGTGTTGTCTCAACCTCCTTTGACTTGCATACTGTTTGCCGCAGAGTGGACAGGCATGCTGGACTCCCCTATGAGAGTCCATGTGTCTCTCCAGATTTCCCTGATTCGTGAGGTATTTGCCACACACCGAACACCTGTAGGGCGTCACTCCACTGTGCAGGGCCACATGATTGGCACGAGTTTTTTCCCTGCTGAAAAATTTCCCGCAAAGAGAACATCCATACGGCTTTTCACCACTGTGAGTTCTTATATGTTGCACTAAAATACTCCTAGTTGTAAAAAGTTTCTTACAAATTGAACATCCGTACGGCTTGATGCCTCGGTGAATTCTCATGTGCATAATACTGTTTGATTTTTGACTGAAGCGTTTACAACAAAAAGTACATCTGTAGGGCTTATGTCCAGTGTGGACTCGCATGTGAATCACAAGGTTCTCTTTAGTCGTGAACTTTTTCCCACAAACAGAACATCCAAACGGTTTCTCCCCACTGTGAGTTCTCGTGTGTTGATCAAAATCTCTTTTTTCTCTGAACCGTTTGCTGCACCAGGAACATCCGTATGGCTTATCTCCACCGTTCTTTCTCACAAGTCTGGTCAGCTCACTTATCTGGCTGCACTCTGCAGAACTTTCAGTCATCTCTTGTGCGTTTCTTTCGTTGCTAACATCATCCATATGTGTTCCGATGTTTGTGTTGTCTAATCCAAATTTATTATTTAATTGTGGATCGAAAATGTCATGACATGTCTCTGACTCGTCAGTCATTGAGGTCTGCACTTCTTCGGCTGTTTCTGAAGTCATCCTGGAAATGATGTTAAATATGTATTGGGCAAGTTCTTTCAAAAGTACATCGCATGCAGCTTGGCTGCTAAAAGTAAATCCAGAGGCGAAGCCTGTTCATTGCTTATCAAAATGTTTAATAACGTATCCTTTTTTAAAAATGTATATGAAATACAACGTGTATCTATAAGTAACTCAGTATAATAGACGTACTATTTTCATTCAAACACAGTCAAATCATAATCCAAATACCTATTTCAAATCATATAGGCCTGTGCATTCTGTCTCATTTACAGATCATGAAAGATAGAAACGTTTTCCTCAAGCCATAAGAATTTTGGAATATATACTTAACAGTTAGGAGCAGCAAACAACTTCGAACTGACAACTGCAAAATACAAAAAGAAATCTAGATTAGATGAGCCTTTTATTTAAACGCAATAACAAAATTTGTTGTCCAAAAATATAGTATGCACAGGCAGGAACAGAGGCCTATGTGTGAAAAGTGTGCATGTGGTCACATGAGCATTCATGACCCTGTATTTGCCTTCATTTCTTTTTGCATGTTTCATATTTACACGTTAAGATCAATTATTTGTGCAATTAACAAGTATATATTATAAGAAGTGTGTAGCTTTAATTACAGCCAAACACTTTGATATAGAATTAGATGGACTGTGGCAGCACTGTGAAAATGGCACTTTGTGTGTCATCATGCTGATGATTTGTCAAGATCAAACCCAATACTTTCAATGTTAATTTGATTGAAGTCCTATCCCACTTGTTGGTGACAGCCAAACGAAAGGATTATGCATCTGATTTTCAGTCTAAAATCCGTTATGAGAAGTCAAATGGCTTTCTCTTGATCATGACTAATCAAACAGCCTCTTCGTTTCCCATGTTGAAAATAGAGAAGATGACACTTTATCGGTTATCATGAGTCTCGAAGTGCCATTTTCACAGTACCCCAGTCCACTCTTATTCTATATCAAAGTGTTTGGCTGTAAAGCCAGACAAAATTGATTTTTAGAGTCTCAGACCTTCTCGAGGAACTTTTTTTTCGTAAGGTCGGTCATTAGGATAAGTCTACATTTTTACAGCGTCAAAATCTAGCATCCAATGGCAAAAATGGTAAGTCACATTTTGGGTCAAATTTACCCAAGGGCAAAAAGTGGCTTTTAAGGCATGTTTCTATTTATTTTCTCAGCTTTGATTGTGTAGAAGTGGTCCATAGTCTCAGAATGATTTATGGTCATGGAAGTGCACAAAGTTTTCGAAGCAAGATACAATTATGTCGAGACTGTATGCTAAGTTTCAATGTTACACATATATAATTTGTGAAACAGTGAGACCTCCCACGTGTTGACAAGCCTTCCTAACCTGCCCCCCCCCCCCCCCGATAGAGAAACTCTAAAAACATACCGGCAAGGAAGTATAGTGACATGACCTCATATCCCACCCTCTAAAACAAACCTTTGTCTCTTGTGACTATTGAACTTTAAACATCAATATATACCTTAAGTAACCCTGGACTTTCAGAGCTCCGACTCAGTTATGCCTATACATGAAACAAATTTACATAGCTTCCATATTCCTTAAATCTTGAATGCATCTATGCTAACGCCTAGATGCTATGCTGGCTGTGGCATTGAAAGCTACAGTATCCAGTATCAAAATGCAATTTTCTGTAAATGTAATTGAAACATTCAAAATGGGGGGTTGGACACTGGCCCATTGAGCAGTTCAGCTGGCATTTCACAATGACTTAAATCTCTTAATTCCTATTTTGCAATGGCTTGGAAATACAATGAGGGTGATCTGCCCCTATGGCACAGACAAAACTACAAATGCATTGGCATGGCATCACAGGCTCGCTGATCACACAATATAGCTGGCATACTTCTTGCTACACAATTATCCCTTGTCTCATTGCAAATTGCCTGATTATCCCTTGTCTTATTGCCTCAACTTGCCTGATCATTTCCTGTCTGACTGCCTCAATTTCCCTGCTTATCTCTTGCCTGACAGCCTAAATTTGCCTGATTATCTCTTGTTTGATAGCCTAAATTTGCCTGATTATCTCTTGTTTGATTGCCTCAAATTGCCTGATTATCTCCTGTCTGACTGCCTCAATTTTCCTGGTTATCTCTTGTCTGATTGCCTCAAATTGCCTGATTATCTCCTGTCTGACTGCCTCAATTTGCCTGATTATCTCTTGCCTGACAGCCTAAATTTGCCTGATTATCTCTTGTTTGATTGCCTCAAATTGCCTGATTATCTCCTGTCTGACTGCCTCAATTTTCCTGGTTATCTCTTGTCTGATTGCCTCAAATTGCCTGATTATCTCCTGTCTGACTGCCTTAATTTGCCTGATTATCTCTTGCCTGACAGCCTAAATTTGCCTGATTATCTCTTGTTTGATAGCCTCAATTTGCCTGATTATCTCTTGTTTGATTGCCTCAAATTGCCTGATTATCTCCTGTCTGACTGCCTCAATTTGCCTGATTATCTCTTGTCTGATTGCCTCAAATTGCCTGATTAGGGTAAGGTGGGGGAAATCCGCCCCCGGGGCAAATCCGCCCCCTTGAGGAGAAAAAGTTCTCTCGTGACCCAAAATATAAATGACAATAAATACTTCTGATGCAGATTAGTGCTTATGTGTCTAGAGACCACTGAAACACAGAGATTAGGCTGTTACATAGTTTTGTTTGGACTACAACTGAGAAAGAAGACATACATCTCATCACTAAGCAATTTCAATGTGCAATTGAAACTTTCAAAACTGAGGTGTTTTACAGGTACATGTTGTATAAAAACATTACTTATTGTCATTAATAGCAATGTTTATTCAACGACTTTACATGTGCAAGAGATTTCACCAATAAATAAAATGCATATTTAGAAAATACCGCCCTCATAATTTCTAGTGGTTGGGGCAATTCCGCCCCTTGTCCATGGGGTAAATCCGCCCCTTCTGATTCTCATGTTAAAAACATACAAACACGAGATATGCCTTGTAAGTCACTCTAATTTGTCATAAAGCTCCACTAATTGTGATTATGATTTTAATTGAGATGAAGTTAAGAATTTTTGCCATGTTTTAGTGTATGTTGAATATGCCAAATGCAAACTTTTTTTATTCTCACACATAAATTGTGAAATGATCCTTACATGTTTGTAAGTACACCCAGAAGAGCCAGGGCTTAATTTAAGAATAGAATTTACTTCAGAAGCCAAATGTTTCTTGTCATTTGTATCCAAAACTCAAGGGGGGCGGATTTGCCCCACACTTCTGGGGCAAATCCGCCCCCTGAGATTGAACATTCATATGGTGATGTTGGCTCAAAGGTGTTGAATTAAAGCATGTAAGTTTCCAGATATGTTCAGATGTATATATTCCATCATTCCCTGAAATACAATGTTCATTTTTCATAAAGGTGAGGGACTGAACAAGGAATATATGTGAAAAGGGGGGCGGATTTCCCCCACCTTACCCTATCTCTTGCCTGACAGCCTCAATTTGCCTGATTATCCCTAGTCTAATTGCCTATAGTAACTGTTATTCCTTGTGTGTCTGATCAGCTGATTATAATTATTATTTTTTTTTTCTATCTGATTAAGTGATTATCCCTTGCCACTGATTGACCAATGTCTCCAGACTCAGTTACACTCCAAAATTTGCAAATGAGGGCATGATCATATTGGTGCATAGTTTATTCATTATACCTTACTTATGGGGTACTGCTTAAGTCGACGATTGATGACAAATAACGAGTATGACCCACTGAGTACTATCAGTTACACCCTGCTCGTTTCGAGGGTACGGGAATATACACCACGAAGGACTCCATACACCACGAAGCCGAAGGCTGAGTGGTGTATGGAGGCCTGAGTGGTGTATATTCCCGTACCCTCGAAAAACGAGCTGGGTGTAACGGTTTTATCCTCAGACTTCTTGTTTTATTGATTCCCATAGATTATCTTGCAAACTGAGTCTGAAATGTCTTTCAGTAACAAAGCAACAGCATTGTGACGTCATCACCAGAGCTGTCACCTTGATGATGTCACAATGGCTCAAACAATGGCATTGTGACGTCATGACTATTGTTGCTACAAGGATGACGTCATAACAATCCTATGGTTGCAATTGTGACATCATTGTTTATCTCATACACCCTGTCTGGTGACGACAGACAGGGTGTACGGTGTCATACACCGCGGCTCTCAGCCAATCAGAATCAAGGATTCACACTGGACTGAGGATAATTTATAATACATTCAGCTGTTAGTGGACATCACAAAAAGCCTATCAAACCCATTGAAATAAACTGTCAATTCGTCATTGGGTACCTTGTGACCTCATTGATGAGTGTGCATGTTAAATTACTTTTCCCAATAGCATGGCAAGTATAGGACATGACCTCACAAATTGCTTATGACTCATACAGAATAACATGGCAGGGATAGGGATATAACCTCACATTCCGCACAAGAGCATTCCAGTGTATTTCTGTAAGCACCAGTCATTCCTGTTATGCATGATTGTATGCTTATCAAATAGAAAAGAAATACATAGAAGTCTCACTTTCCATAGCCACTGCGAGACATTGCACTTCACTGACTCCAGCTGGCTTGACATTGCATACACACAGTGACACAGTGACACAACAATGTGAGGCTGTTCTATAGGGTAAGGTGGGGGAAATCCGCCCCCCTTTTCACATATATTCCTTGTTCAGTCCCTCACCTTTATGAAAAATGAACATTGTATTTCAGGGAATGATGGAATATATACATCTGAACATATCTGGAAACTTACATGCTTTAATTCAACACCTTTGAGCCAACATCACCATATGAATGTTCAATCTCAGGGGGCGGATTTGCCCCAGAAGTGTGGGGCAAATCCGCCCCCCTTGAGTTTTGGATACAAATGACAAGAAACATTTGGCTTCTGAAGTAAATTCTATTCTTAAATTAAGCCCTGGCTCTTCTGGGTGTACTTACAAACATGTAAGGATCATTTCACAATTTATGTGTGAGAATAAAAAAAGTTTGCATTTGGCATATTCAACATACACTAAAACATGGCAAAAATTCTTAACTTCATCTCAATTAAAATCATAATCACAATTAGTGGAGCTTTATGACAAATTAGAGTGACTTACAAGGCATATCTCGTGTTTGTATGTTTTTAACATGAGAATCAGAAGGGGCGGATTTACCCCATGGACAAGGGGCGGAATTGCCCCAACCACTAGAAATTATGAGGGCGGTATTTTCTAAATATGCATTTTATTTATTGGTGAAATCTCTTGCACATGTAAAGTCGTTGAATAAACATTGCTATTAATGACAATAAGTAATGTTTTTATACAACATGTACCTGTAAAACACCTCAGTTTTGAAAGTTTCAATTGCACATTGAAATTGCTTAGTGATGAGATGTATGTCTTCTTTCTCAGTTGTAGTCCAAACAAAACTATGTAACAGCCTAATCTCTGTGTTTCAGTGGTCTCTAGACACATAAGCACTAACCTGCATCGGAAATATTTATTGTCATTTATATTTTGGGTCACGAGAGAACTTTTTCTCCTCAAGGGGGCGGATTTGCCCCGGGGGCGGATTTCCCCCACCTTACCCTAGATGTCTCCTTTTTAGTCCTTTTCCAAGTCTAGCCAAGTGTCTAGCTGACCTCATTTAGCTGCCCTCATTTTAAACCAACCCTCAGGTCATTATACATTTAATGCTCATATGTCGCCTGGACATATTAAATTAGACATGGGATTGGCTATTTGAAAATTTATATATTGTAAAACAACAGGCAATAGTTAGTTGTATTAGCTGTACAAATACATGATTTTTTAAAGAGGGAAATATACAGACATAATGCAAATGATTTATTTTCTACTCAGATCTCCAAGCTATTAATAATCCATTATTGTGAATGGCTAAATAATATTATCACAGAAATTTCCCCCAGGAATATAATTTCCAAGTATGATTTCTTACCAATATCCTACTCCCATCACTCTGGGAAGAGTGACTCCTATGTGTGCTTGGCAAGGTGTATTAAAATATAATGCACTGATAGCTAGCATCTATATCATATCTATACCTTTGTCACAGCTTACATGTGTACATATACTATAAATATAATACTTACATTCAATGATTCCCATTAGACTGTTACCATGTCCACATGTCTTGTGCAACCACAGATTCTCTATGGTGCAACACAATGTGTCATACATGTGTCGGTTGCCTCCTCCTTGCCTCACTTCCTATGCCAGATTATACCGCCCCCTCGTGTCTAATCCTCTAACTATATAGTCAGGTCCTATTCACTCCATGTAATACCCCCCCCCCCCGGTCCATTTCTAGATACGCCCGTATGCAAGACAAGGGGGGATCGTCAACTGAAAAAAAAAACCAACAACAACAACAAAACAGCTTGTACCAGGCCTATATTCAAAAGCAAAATTTTGTCTGTCATTTGCCTCTGGATGGTACCAAATAATCTTCAAGACTTTCCATCAAACTGCATTCTGCGCTCTGCAGTGGCGGATGCCGTTTTGAAGAAATATGGAGCAAATCAGCCCCCCTAGACTACCTCTCTGGATCCGCCACTGATCTGTGTCTCTGTCTATCTTTATTTATTTATCTATAAATATGATATAGATCTAACAAATGATAGGGCTACGCCACTACATCTATTGAGGCTCTGGATGGGGGGGTATGGGGGACAGGGAACTCAAAAGTAAAATGATCAAGGGACAGGGAACTCAAAAGTAAAATGGCTGAGGGACAGGGAACTCAAAAATAAAATTACCGAGGGACACAAAACCTCCAATTTCTCCACTAAAACTGACGATATATTGAAATTGGCATTATTATGCCCTGTCCCCACAGCTGCAATCAAGTCAGCCCTATTTTTGTTTTTTGATGGAGTTCAAGGAGGTTTCTCCAGGAAAGGACTAAATTTAAACATACTCAGTGACTAGCATGCCTATGAAAAATGGCAAGAAGAATTGACCTGACAAACTTCATCGAAATGATCAAATCTTGAACATGTTCAATATCTGCGAGCTGCAACTGTAAGTCAAACCTCTCACTTATTTATATATATATCTTCCATGTTTACCCAGCTCCCTCCCTCCCCAGAATCTCCATTGCCATTCCACGAGTTATATGCCTCATTTTCACAACATCGCTTCACCTATATTTTGCCTCAGTGACAGAGGATTTTCCTGTATAGGGTAAAATCTTTAGTATTGTCTTCGAGTGAAATGGTACTTCCCCGAGGTAAATTTATGCTCAGGGCAATGGGTCTTCTATAAAAAAAGGCCATCTGCATTCATGAGTCTATATATCATTTCTGATTTACCAAAAATCATCTTTGCTTCATAAAGCCGCATACTTTCTTGAGGTAACCAAAATTTAGGGTCCTTCCCCGAGGTCCCAAGATTTTCAAGCATATTCTGGGAGCCATGGTATCTCGGTGACAGCCCAGGCCAGATCGAAAAAATTGCTGTCTCCATGTGTTTAATACCTGACCTCCTGGCACTTCAGGTGACTCACAGACTGACACAGAGGCTGAAGTGCTCTCTTGAGAATGGGCTATAACTCATGGACATGTACCGCATCATAAACCCAGCTCTAAACTGACACACCAGTGGAGCAGTGACTTAAAAAAGGACCTAAAGGCCTATAACCTGTAACATCAAGACTGAACCAAAGGCTTTCTAGCAATACTTGAACTTCAAAGTAAAGAGTACATGTAAATCCACAATAGGTGACCTGGTCAATTCCCAAGGTGACACATAAAGTCAGAGAGGAAGAAGAAAAATCTAAACGGCCACTTCTCAATTGACCTTACCAGAGATCCTGCTCAACATATAATTATTTGGACTTCAGTAAGACTTTTGATTGTGCCCCCCCCCCCAACTCCATCTTCTACAGGAACTGTCAAGCTATGGCATAAGAGGCCATCACCTTGAATGTATATGTAGCATCTTCATAGGCTGAAAGCAAAGAGTGATCATGAATGGGAGATTCTTGGAATGGATGAAAGTAGTCAGCGGTATCCTTAAAACATCGTATGTTTCATCAACGGCATTTCGGATGTCACAGCATCAACCATCCAAATATTTGCGGGTGACAGAAAAATTTACTGCGTCATCTGGAACTCTGGGGACTACACCACCCTACAAGAAGACCTGCAGGCACTTAAAACCTGGTCGGACCAGTGGGCAACTGTGCTTCAATGACACCAAATGCAAAATACTTCACTGAGAAAGGCACATCAGTACTAGAGTCAACCAGAGTTGAGAAGGATCTTGGAGTTTACAAAGAAAAAGAGCTCAAATTCCATCATCATGTCAACTTTTCAGTATAAAGGTCAACATAATCCTCAGCCTAATTAAACACACATTCTCCAGCCTGGATGAAGTAAGCCATCCCTTGCTATACAAGACTGATGAAAGGCTACAGCTGGAGTACGCCAACACGATATGGCATCCACTCTTCGCCATGCATTCCAAAAAGATGAAAAAGGTGAAAAGCAGGGACTCCCCCTTCTTTATAGACAACTGTGAAGCGACCTTATCCAGTTCTACAGAATCATTAACAACCATGACATCCTTGTTTCAGAGATCTTAGGCAGTTTCCATCAATATGCGACATTATGCGCCAACAAGAGAATTTACAAGAGGCCAGACCAAAAAGCTCTACCGAGAACCAAGGGTAGTTTCCCAATAGGATCATTGACGATTGGAATGCCCTACTGCCGGACGTCACTGAAGCAACATCTGTTAACATATTCCAAAGCTTAATTGGCAAGCACTATTTCAACAAGCACAATTCACAAATTAGGGGTGCATGCAAAGTAAATTTTCAAGTAAATTGAATGGCAAAAACGTGGCGAAAACATGCGATGTCCAGAACGAAGCCGACAATCAAAGTATCAAGATGTACAAATTAAAATGCAAATGACATTCTGTACATATGAAGAGAGTGTCTTTGAACATATTTTTTTTGTCATTTCATTATGATTTTTTCTTATTCACCTTGAGGGACAAGGGACACAAAATAGAGCTGAGGGACAGAATTCAAAAGTAAAATTGCAAAGGGACAGGGAACTCAAAAGTAAAATGGCCCAGGGACAGGGGGATGCGAAACCCCATCCAGAGCCTCTCTATTGTCTGATTTGTCTCTCCATGTAGTTAGGGGCCAGTGGCGTAACTGGGGGGTCTCGAGCGGGGGGGCACCTGGGGGGCACGCGATTCTCTGGGGGGGGCACCCACTATACTAATTGTATATTTTAGCCAGAGTTGGAAAGTTCATATGGGGGGGCACCTGGGGGGCACAGGTCCAATATGGGGGAGCCCATATATAGGGACGCCACTGTTAGGGGCTACCATTTAATCTCAAATCGGGGGGGGGGGGGTTTTGTGTCGCTTTGTCACGATAATCCTTGGGCGGGATGTTCCTGGCCGAGTCCCGGGGCAGGACGGTCGTTAGGACCACACAGTCCACCCCGAGAGCCAGGACCTCATGAGCCATGGCCAGCTTCGCATTGGCGATTTGGAGGGGGGTGAACTGGGAATCTACATCGTTGCCCCCAATTTCCAGGATGACGTATTGGGGGGACAGGGATAAGATAAGGTCCTTAGGAACATGGAACTTCTTGGGCCCGGGCATGACCCCCGAGCCACCCACGCCATAGAAGAACAGCTCTGACACTGCTGGAGGGCATTTTAGTACCTGAGCTGACAATTTCTGGAGTGGGCAGGGTGGAACATAGGAGGCGGGTGGGCGAGTTGCGTCCACGTGGCTCTTAAGCCGCACGACAAAACTGTCCCCCAAAACCATGACAGTCGCCCCACGGGTCTCAAACGCCGCCATAAGATAGGATAGTTTATAGGGGGGCGTGTTACGAGGTAATACAGTAGTGACAAACACTGGAATGACTGCAAATGCGGTATAAGCACCTTCGAATATCGTCGATCGTCTTCTTCTCCAGAAAAACGTAATAAGAAGGAAGTGTGGTGCGCATGCGCGCACCGCGTAAAACGCGGGTCCGCCGAGGAAGCGGACCGGCCGTCTCTTTGTGCTACAAATCAGCTCCCCTTCGGTCAAACTTGTATTTAATCTCAAATCGGGGGGGGGGGGGGTTGGAGTTTTTTTAAAATAAATTATTTCTTGCTCAGTTTTGGTGTAATATAAATTCTTTTGGCCAGTCTTGAAATAAATTATTTCCGGGGTATTTTTTGAATGAATATTCAGGGACTTTGCACGCTTGAAATAAATAATTGCTGCTGCTTCTAGCGTGAAATAAATAATATTCCTTTGAGTAGAAACTCCAAGCTCCCGCCCCCTGGATATTCAATGGTCACTCCCTTATAATCTAAATCTTTCTGTCAGTCTATCTTTCTATGAAATATATGAGGTTCCTACCACAACTATACTGAATTTGTACTGTACCTCAGTGTTGTTTTAGTTACTTGGCCAAAGTCACTACTTTAATATATATATATTTTAACTAATGATGATTTCGCCAATCTCAACCATAGGCCTACTCATTTATGTGTTCCTGCATCACCAGTGAAATATTATCATCGGATGTTCCTTTCACACATATTTCAATCACCGGAAACAAATCATCATTAATCAGTAAATTCTCAAATTCCAAAATTTCAGGGATTTATACTCAAAACCATATTTTACCTCATAATGCCTAAACAACAGATATACGTTTAGTCAAATGTCATACCTGATTAAGTTGAGTGCATCTAAAATACATCGAACAAATTTTTTTTTTTAAATAGGCCCACTGCCATTGATAGGCATATCCTAAGAAGCATGATATTGGTTCACTGTGCCACAATTTCCTCTTTGCGTCATCAAAAACACACAAGCCGAAATTAAAATTTATCCGAGCACCCTTGATTTTATTCACAAACTTAATGTACATACAACAAATTTAAATAAAAAATATTAAAAAAATTATCATATTTAGACTAATCGGTATATTTCGCCACTCATTTTTACAATCATCCATCGTCTAATTTTCAGCAATAATTCAAATGTTTAGTACTGAAGTTATGTACAAGCTACAAAAACTCAATTGGATTTTAATGAACAGCAGAATAAATGGATGGCAAAAAATGATTGGTTCAAAGGTAGTCCTGGGTTCAAAGCAGTGCTTACATGAAAATTCATAACTTCATTTAACTTGTATTGTTCAATTTCCAGATTAAGCTCGTAATATAGATCCATTGCGATTTTTGGCACATGTACAAAATAAGCAATCATGGAATTTGTTCACTTATAGACAACATTTTAAGTCCACACAAAATGATGCATCCACTACCATATGAACCAGATTTACACATTTATTCAACATTACAATCTGTTTAAAAATTGACATTAAACTTTCCAGAAGCAATGAAAAAAGAAGATGTTCAAGCGCCATATTAAACACATTGATACTGCATGCTGTGAAACTGAGAAATGACAAAATTTTAATAGGAGTTGACACTTTCTTTAACAATTGTTTTAATAAAAAAAAATTTATAAAAATGTTTTAAACTATGGCCCACACAAAAGAAGGAACCCATTGCTGTCCATTTCATTCAGTCCTTTAATTTTGTAGTAGTGCACTTGGAATCAAAATAAAGCTAACAATTCAAGACTTCACTGTCATCACTTAACACACTGACAATACATCAATAACATTATATACACAGGAAATAAAACAATCAAATAGTGATGAAGTAACAGTTGCACAAACGAGGATTGGAGAAATTGCATTTATGAGCAAAAAGGTTTACATTAAAAGAAATGCATACAGCTTCACACTCATATCGTACTGGATAATGATCATAATTCATAAATGATCAAATAAATGAAATCTGACAAGATTGACCACTCATAATAAATTGTACGTCTCATTCACCACACAATCAGTTTTGACTAAAATTGAAGGCATCTTATGCAGATTCACAACAGTTTGATCACCCCACAAAAGTTGATCTTGGTCATAAAAAAACATAAGCAAATGTGACTCATCTTTGACTTCAAATCATTCCAGACCAGCCAATTCGCAAATTTTGAGAAATACATAAGACTCAAGCAAATTATTTGCAATCATTTTTTGGTAAGTAATTAGATGAATTCAGCATAGCCTAATCAGCCTATTGGTCAATCACTATTTATATCTAGATTATATCTATTGCTTGTAGGAAAAACCATCCTTGGGCATTTTATTGAACTATATGAACGGCTTAATTTTGCGCTCTTCACAGAGATGTATAAATGTCATACTACTTTTGCATCAGGGTATCAAAACTTATTGAAAAACTGTATAAAATCACACACACTTACTCACAAGATATATTCAAGCATATTCATGATAATGTTGCATATATTTCAAGTATTTCAATATCAATTAATCTGGTTAAAATATTGTTATCAAAAACTCATCCTGTATCAAAATCCCTGTCTATGTATTCATCTAAAAAATTTCCTGCTTGCAATATATTTGACAGTACAGTATAATATAATGTATTCATGCTCAGGCTAAATATTTTTACATGTTTCAATCAGACATTTATGATATTATTGTAAGTACTAGTAGCCTATCATGTAGCCGGAGAAAAAACATATCATAGGCTATTGTTACCAGTCAACAAAGTTCTTCAACTTTCCGCTATATTGCAGTTGTTCGAAAAATTTAAAAAAAAAGTTTTTATTTTTTCTGGATTTATTTTCCATTTCAGGTCAGATCTACAAAACCTGACCAACAACAAAAAAACTGACAAACTAGGATAATGGATAATGATATAATTGCTCAATCCATTTTCAGGTTTCACAAACTTTGTATGTCCTGGCTGAACACAATATTACCCTATTTTTGCTTTTATTAGAGGTCTATTTTGAATCAAAGACCTGAGATTCTCTTGGCTGTAGTATGTTGCAGAAAAGTGCAGCTCTGCCTCACCAGTGCTTGCCACTCTTTGAAAGTTTGAACATGCTTTGATGATGGAAGAACAATTGTAAAATTTGTAATGAAAAATTTGTATCCTTGATGCAATGAATAATTGTTTTAAAATTGTTCTTTAACAGCAGCTACGAAGGAAATGTTATAAAATTTGCCAATTAACACAGTATAACATGGAAAATTATAATTACTTGAAATGCCAACACAAATGACACATTATCACTTACTGAGAGTCTGAATAACATTCATGAAAATATGTCAAGTGCCGTTATATTGAATGGGAGGGTCCAAGGAATTAAAATTGAGGCTGACATACATGTGAAAATAGCATTGGAAGGATTCCCAAGCCGGCTGGCCCTTCCTTGGTCATCAGCAAGGACACAATTTTCATGATATATCATCAGTTGTTCAGAGTATTTGATAAATAAAACCCTAAACGTTGATTGTAATATTCATTCAGTATCTGAAATAAAATTTTCTAGGCATCTTCAATTGAGATTCATTGCTCAAATAATTGTTGTATCAAAAACAGTGGTGAGATATAATAGCAATATTTGATGGTTGAAATGATGATATGGATAACATGCATGATGCTTCTTTATCTCGAATTTTCTGTTGTGTTTTCAGTGGTATCACTGTGCATGAATAACACCAGTCCTGTATTTCTCAAAAAGTCGCTCATAAATAATCTCGATATGGTTCAATTTTTGCACTCACACACCGTTCAGAGATCTCAATGTAAGTCTTGTCGCATAAACAATAGATCCACTGTCAAATGGCACACACTAGTACTGATGTAGACTTCATGTAACATAAAATCCATTTTGTCCACAAAAACCAGAATACATACATGGAAAATGATTGCAATGTGGCACTCACAACATCAGTCTTTGAAAAGTTTTCAAAAATGTCTCTCCGATGTGGTGCCTCTTCAAGTAATGAGGGCCTTCACTTAAGGAATTTCAAGCCTCTTATGTGACAGCTGTAAAGTCTGTATGGCATCAGAATTTCACGAAAATGTCAAACTTCAAATGGAAAATAATAATCTCTTGCATCTGAAGCAGCATTCACACTATCAAAACTCTTCAAGTCTCCAAGACAGTTTTCAAAAGAGTGCCGCAGAAGAGTCTCTCCTATGATACAGTGGATTAGTAATCCCATTATCTCTGTCGATATTACTTGGTCTCATGAACATCTCTCCGTGGATCATCGGCCGGGCAGATCCAGGACTTCCTTGCTCAAATTCTTCTCCTTCTTGGAAAGCTATTTTACGACTGGCTCTGCTCCTTGAGCCGTGTAAACTGCCGCCGTGGTCATATACCTGCAAATATTCCAATAAAGTAATATTAAGGGTATGTAGAAATTGTGGATGGCAAGACTTCTAGATTGCTTATCATGGCTATTAAATAGTACATACAAGACAGTAAATTAAAAAAAACATCACTGATGATTGATCATAAGCATCATCAAAAGTTTTAGCTTATTTGTAGTTCTTTGTGTAATAAAAGTAGAGCAGTTTCTGTGTACAAACCACTTAGTGCAGTTTTAACAGGAGCCAATTTGAAGATTATAAAGATCGGCTTTTGTCTGGCTTTTCTCAAAGCAGCCATCACAAGCTCAGTGACTATGTCGTGATTTTGCATCTTGTTGCAGAAACAGCATATTGCACCTTTATATAAAGTTATCAGGGAAATATGAAGATGTAAACTTTATCATATCAAGGAAGATACATTAGCCATATAAATTGAGAGGCACAATCTGCTATTGGTTCATAAAATTTTTGTATGAAGAGAAAGCATGCAGTTCAGGCTCATGATAAAGACAACATTGAGATTACAACATGCATTAAATGGTTTCAGCACGACAAAGTACCTTACGAAATGTTATTCTTGATGCCCGAGAGTTTTGCATGCACCAACCACGAGGGCGCAAAGCCATTTATGCACCAGCAATTGCAAAGTACTGTGCTTGCTCGATAATATCAAATTGCAAATGTGCTTTTTAGATCGTCTATTTTTAAACGGCCCAAAACACACATATCTAATGATACAGAGAGTTTTACATAGTGAATTAAGAATAGAATGTTTATTTTCAGTTTAAAATATTTATATGGTCATATTATAAATTATCTTTTTGTTGTGACCGTTTAATTTTTTATTCATTTCTGAAGGCAATATCCCTGTGTCAGATTTTTTTAACTGGCAAAACATACATGGACGTATTTCTGTTTTTATATTATTTTTTGGTACAGCATTCAAGAGTTCATCCTTGTGCAGGTGGAAAAACTGGATAAAAAAATTATGAAGTGTGGTTCTGCTTAATATTTTTGTGAAGCTGTAATAATTGAGCACCAGTCTTACTTTTGCTACAAAAGATATTGAAATCCTACATTTATTTGAGAACTTTCCGGGCAAGTAACGCTGTCCCACAAATGCAAGGGCAATCGAGCAAGCACAATACCTTTTGATAATGACGAAGGTGTTATTTACCATCCACTCTTTTGTCCTGCTTTCTTTTAAGAAAAAATTAATTATAAAACGAATTGAGACAGAAGAGATGGATGAATAAAGAACACCCTGATACCCAATATAGAGACGATTTTTGTAAAAAGAGACTTTGTAGCAAGATAGCCGTCAGTGCAAGCACCAGATACGCAATGGCAGTATTAATGTGTGAATAGTTACCATGTTACACAGGTTAAAATTCAATCGCTACATTGGGCATTCTACATCACCTGCAATGCATGGATAATGCAGGTTAAAGAAGAATAGCAGAATGTATAGAACTACAGAATACATATATCTACATGTATATGGAACTACCATAGAACGGGGTTAAGTTAGCACGCCGGGGGAAAGTTGGTACCCTAATTTCCCCAGTTAATGGCAGAAATGCCAACTTTCCTCAAATAATGCAGATTTCTTCAGGAATTTTGGCACCTGTGTCAGTGAGGAAAGTGGGTAATTCTGCCATTTCATGGAGTAAATCAGGCAGCCAACTTTCCATCCGGCATGCCAACTTAACCTTGTTCTATGGCACAGAAGTGCAATGATACTATGTTACAGTGTTAGTATGAAGCATTTGATAAAGAAACTAAAGATTTGTGGGAGTGTGCACAAAACCTCTACATGATGATCAAAGGATTCTATATGTTACAAAATAAATACAAATATTCCTCCAAATTTCGAACATGTAAAAGGAGATAATATATTTTTGTTGAAGTTTTCAGCCTTTGAGTTTTGAAATCTAAAAATAATCATACATTGATGAGATTGGTCAACAAAATATCTAATTTCTCTTAGAATTTTTAGATTTTTGATCACATAATATTACCTGTACCACTAAGTGCAACTCCTCAAACACACAACCAAAAGCATACAACTACAAGCACAACACTCCAAACAAAAAATGTCTATGCAATTATAAAAATAAAAGCATGTATATAGGAAACCTGTCATAAATTCAACCTACCGGGTGCCAAGCAGTTTCAGGGAAAGTCCTGGGCAGTTTCACTGTTGAACCTCCATCGTCAGAACGATGAGAAAACGGTTCGACCCAAGGAAGTCCATCAGACTGAGATTCTGATTGGCTGTTGTAGCCGTGGGAGTCTGAACTTCCCCGCGACCGTCTGCCCCCTATCACCCGCGGCTTCTCGTTCAAGTCTTGAGGGGACACTCGCTTAACCCAGTCCTCACTAGCGCCATCTACTGGGACGTCTGGAATTCTGCAAATTAGAATGTTTAGAACTTTTGATGATTCTTCTAACATTGAGCGGGTGTATATAAAGAGAAATTTATGTAACAATTTTTAGCAATAAATTTATTTCAAACTTAGTGTCCAAGTTCATGCCACCCCTGCCTATACTTTCACACCCGGGCTTTCATATATATTAACTTTTTTGAAATTTCCTATTTTCTGGGAGGGAGTTTTAACAATAATGTCAGGTGGCTGACTCCTTGAATTGAGCAAAAATTAAAAGATCACTCACTTGCTGACTTTCAGATGACCAGTTTGATTGGGTTTTCTGACTTCAGCATACACATGACCTATTACAAAGAAACACAATATATTATTATACTTTTCAATCAAATCCATTTTAAAGATATAGACAATTGAATTATAAGACATTTAATCACATTCAATTGCAACTCTTGCAGAAACAGCTATCATTAGCATAGATCTATTCACACATGGCACAATACCCAGTGTCGGGTGTGTTAATATATTTCATGAACTTCTCTTTGCAAATTCATCTTTAAATGAAATCTAATGTTTTTGTCTGTGGGATAATAATGTAATCTACTAACCAGATCTTGGTAAAGTGCTTCCTTGCTTGTGTTTGGAGTAGCTGGGAGTATTTGCCTGCAAAAAGGAAAACATAGAAAATCAAAAAATGTATGTCTTTCGAACTGAGAGTTTGTATCTTTCTAATATTTTTCTGATTTCTCATGCTAAATATTGCTTTCAAGTAAATTGTAAATTAATGGTGTTCAAAAAAGCTTTCGGTAGGGCATAATTTTTAGCCAACCATGGTTTATGTTTCTGCACAGTACATAATTTATCGCCCCCTGAAAAATAGTGGAAGTGGCATTACAATTTCATAGTTCGATCCTTTGTTAATGTTTTATATACATGTACATTTACATGAGTAATGAACATGCAGCTGCCCCCCCTCCCTACAAATCTGGCAGCATCATTTTTGACATAGAAAAATAGTTGGCAGAAATTTAAAATTTCACTTTTAGTTCACTCACTCTTGAGTCTTCACTTGCACTGTACAACTCCTTGGCCACCAGCAACAGCTCTGGGTCGGGTATTCTGCAATGTATCATGAAAAAGAACATATTGAATAGAGCATAACTCGCACAATTTGAGGTAACATAATTAATGCCAAATTTCTCACCAACTCTGCCTGTTAGTATTTCTAAAGGACGACCATTACAATAGGACTACACATGTGCATGCTCGGCCTACGTATGGTATACTGACGTTTATCAGTCACTGCCTCTGCAAATTGTATGCATCAAGGTGAATATGGTACATTCATTGCAGTAGATTAAAATTGCACAAAACTATTCCGTAAGCAACAGTCACCTACCTAGCTTCAGAATTGTAAATACTGTTGCTGTCGCTGTTTGCATCATAAAGGACGGGATTCAGGTCCTTAGGACTGTCTGACGCACCCACACTGTTGTACAATACTCTTCTGAAAAAATAGCAAGTGTAGAATGACAATGGAAACAATAGGCAATTAATACAAATAGGTATTCTGACAAGAAAAATGAAATCTGTCAAATAATAACTCATTTTTATTACAAATCTAATTTAAAAATATTTTTTAATCTTATGCGAACAAACTTATGGGCCCAAGTAGCGAATATAACGGCACAATTGAAAAAGTCAATCAGTGCCGCTTGTTCAGTCGTGTTCACACCTTAACAGCTAATAATCAGCTTCATTTGTTTATTACAGTTATATTCGACACTAAGTCTTAATTAGGCCAATTTTAATCAACTAATTCTTTTTATGGTCAAGTCATCGTCATAATTGATCATCAGAGAAAGGTGAACTTAAAAAATATCACACTACATGTACTAATCTATGCAGTTGAGGATAACAATTACTGTCAATTTGACTTCTTTGTCTTAATATTTGGCCTTTTTCCCAGTTAAAACTACACACCTTTTAGTATCGGAGTAAATGCTCTCAAGCAATTAAAAGGTCTCCTACACAAGAAGAGAAACTGATAAAAAGTACTAGTCTTGAGTGTAGATTATATAAGTCCAGATTCATAAATTTTTTTTGGAAAAATGTTATGTATTTCATGCTGTTATTTCTTATAAATATAATATGCCTTCTAAAGATTCAGTGCTACTGATGAAGATGCCAAGAAGATGTCTAGCACAGAACTCTGGCCTAACCACAGAAAATACAAGCATTTTAATCTGCCTATAACAATTACTGGTATGCACTATGCACGATCACATTATTTCCAGACAAAACGACAACGTCATATTTTAAGAATTATTTGACAATTCCTGCATCCATACACACCTTTTAGTATCGGAGTAAATGCTCTCGACCTCCTTCTCCCTCTTCTGCCTCCTCCTCTGCATGGACACGTAGCAACATAGGAAGATGAGGAGGATGATCAGGAAGAGGAACGCAAAGCAGCCGATTATCACAGCTATCACCTCCCCCAGGGTCAGGGCTGGGGTCGAGCTGCCTCCGGTGTTAGGGCCTAAAACAAACAAAAAGAGGTTATTTTGAGTGTGTTAACTTATTTAAGTGATAGCTTTGTGAGTTTCCATAGACACAAAAAACATTGGATTCCAGACTGTTTAAAACATATTTTCTGTAAATTTTCTTAGTTTTCTTTAGGCGATACAAAAATATTAAGGAGACACAACTACCAGAAGATTCAAATATTTTTGTTGAAGTTGCGTTGATATATGTTAAGTTCTTGGACTTGATTCAATTATAAAACGTTCTTCTGCACTTTACGCCACAAAACCGGTTAGCTATTGTGCAACTATTTTACATGTAAATTAACAAAACGTTAGCAAACTTCTGCCCATGCAAAGGGTAAGCTCTCTTTGGCTTCTAAAATTCAATTTTGTACTGTAAAATGTGGTTATGTGGAGTGTTTTTTAGCTGGAGGGAATCCTTGAATTTTGTAATGGCACAAATCTATTGACATTGAATGGATAGTGTTCTGAAGTGGCCAAAGTAACAACGTTTTTTTTTATTACTGCAACGAATAATAATTAATAATTATTTACCTCCTGGCACAAGCCGCACTCTGGAGATCGATGAGTAGACTCCATCTCCGCCCTTGTTGTAGGCCGCCACTGACACATTGTACGTGCTTCCACTGGCCAGGTTGTTGAGGGTCCGTGAAGAGGCACTTGGGTTGGTGACCGTGTCTACCTGATCACTTGCAGTGCCATCAGCACGATAGCGCACTTTGAAACCAAGCACGTCTGCTCTGTTATTGTTGTACTGAAACATGAGATTAAGAAATATGAGATGGATGGATGGACGATTGGGGCTTTACGTGCTGTATTTATGCACTTAACAGGCTAATAAGGACTGGAGAAAGACACGGCAATGAGGCGAAGAATGATTGAAACAGCTGTCCAACAAAGGCTCAAGTGACCCTGAGCTGGATTCAAACCCCTGACCTAGCGATTGGCAGCGCAGCATGCTACCACTACACCAACCCTCCCCCCAATGATGGATGGTGAGGAGTCCATCATAGACATATGCTGACAAAGAACAGTTCCATTCCACTGGATATCTAATGGCAGATCCCTTATCTGCCTTGTTGTGGATGAAATTCAATACACGTTTGACACAGCATCAGTAGTATTCAGCACTCACCTGCCATTCGACGTAGATACTTGACACGCTTTGAGCTACGGCCTTCGTGATTATTGGCACATATTGGGGAACTGAAATATAACAAAATCACCAGAAAAAAAATATACAAAAGACAATATAAAAGCGTCTTCAGACCTCACAGTGATAATTTTAAGCTATGTAATTTAAAGCCATGCTCTATATGACATCTTCGCATTTGTGTAGAATATTTTCCAATAATTAGGGATGGGCTCAGTGGAGACACAGTGAATCATAGGGTACAATGAATCAATGGATTGCACAGTGAATCATAGGGTACAATGAATCAATGGATTTCTTAAGATGTACTGCTGCAGGCCTTACGCTATATGTAGCAAAAGCCATGAACTTTTTCAGAAATAGAACATTCATTAGCAAAACACAAACTCTTTTAACATAGATCTGAACATAGAGGCTTCTGCAGAAGCCTGCGTTCTTTACTTTACTTTACTTTACTTTTTTTAAAACAAGCTGGACATTCAGAAAAACTTGGAGAGACTACAGCAAATCCAAAAGAATTATGAAATGTTCAATGACGACAGAACTTTTAAAATGTTATAACATTCATCACAATCATCAGGACCACAGGATATATATAATATATTCACTTAATCAATAACACATAACTTCTTGTACTTACCACCAGGCACGAGCCGCACTCTAGATATAGGAGAGAAGAAGCCGACCCCTCCGCTGTTGTAGGCTGCTACGGACACATTGTAAGTACTCCCACTGATCAAGTTATTGAGGGTCCGTGAGGAGGCACTGGCCGAGCTGACCGTGTCCAGTTTATCTTTTGTTTCGTTTTCAGCACGGTAGCGGACTAAGAAACCAATAATATTCACTCTGCTCTCGTCAGGGTACTGAAATGACAGAAATTCACAGAATAATAATGTCCTTAATGTGTGTTATTATAATTTAAAGAATTAATGCTTCATACCTTGTTTTGCAAAAGTATTTTCCTCTCAGCAGAGATGATCTGTTTTTTGTTATATCTTCCTTCAAAAACGCATGATAAATTCGACACTCCCAAACCTACTTTATCACAGTTTAAGCTCTCGGTACCCCAACTCTATTATGCCAGAATGATAAGAAGTATCTCATTACATGTATACATATAGGAAGGATACATCATACATTGTAGGAGCTGTAAAACCATTCTGCAAGTTTCTCACCGTGTATATATATATATAAATTAAATTTCAAGAAAAAAAGCGAGGCAGGTCAGAACTGCATTCAATTTGGTGTCAATATACATACCTGCCATTCCACGAAGATACTAGTCATATTTGGAACCCTGGCTGTCGTAATTCTTGGCACATGAAGAGGAGCTGAAACAGACAAATTTAATTTTTTCTCTGAAGACACTTTTCAGAGTCATAACCGCCAACAAACTTTACACACATACATGTCTATTAGTCCATAGTTATGTACCTGGTTCACGGATAGGCAAAAATGTAGTGACAGGCACGCCCAGCAAGTTCAGTCTTGTATTGATGGCAGCCACAGTGATGCGGATATTCACTCCGTATGGAATGTTATCCAGATATTCCATAAATGGAAGCGTGTTGGGAACAATTTTAGTCATCAGTGGAGTGTTCCTTGTGGTGTCATGGTATACTGTTTGGTACTTGATGTTTTCTGAAATTAAAATTGAAGACAAAAAAATTAAATCATAATTTTGGCTGTGGTGGCGAGAAGTGTGGGGAATTTGTAGTGATGTCTAACTCAATATTTTATTTCTATTTAAACCTTTATTGCAGACAACAACATGTACATATAGCAATAAACAGAGGTCCATATCCTATTGTAAAACTAGACGACTAAATTTTGTTTGTTTGTTTTTTACGCCTCTGCAGCACCTTAGTGGGCACATACCCTATTAATTCAGGGATGCTCAGGGTCTTTCAGTTGCCCCAGCATAGAACACTGGATACAACCCGCCTCCATTTAATGTCCCATGGGCTCGGACTAAAGTGAGTTCCCGGGGTGAGATTTGAACCCACGCCCTCAAAGCCAGTTGACAAGCGCAATTACCCTAGAAGACTAAATAACTACTTGTTGAGAGACAGGCACTGTTAGCACAGCTTGCACAAGCGACCACTGTCATCATAAAGTAGAAATCACTCGAAAATATTGCCACCACAAGGCTCCCTCTAGCTAGGCTCTAGGGGAGAGAGAAGGCTCTATTCAAAATGCAAACATTATGTTGATTCAGGCTGTACAAATTTCGATGAATTTGGCATGACAACTTGCCAACAACAGTTGGTCATGATCTATGATCTTTCTATTATTTACAACGACCCACCTGGAGCTGCATTTATCCGTATTGGAGCCTCCCACTTGACCCTCACGCGGCCTCCACCATAAGTCGCTTGCAGGTTGCGAGGAGCCGTGGCACCTGGAACATAAAATTATGATAAAGGATTATTTATCTATCTATTTATTTCATTTAACCTCCAGAAAAGGAAGAAAGAAAGTACACATTTTACACAATATATCACAATAATGATGTCATGCATTCTGCTAAGAGCTTCATTGCTGTTTCAATCTTAAAATTGTTTTAGTAGCACTAGTGTATATATTATTATAATTCCATTAAAGTTTCATATATGTCGAATTGTTGATTTCAAAGCATTTCAATGCAACTGTGCAATGCACCCTCTAAACACTTTGAAATGAAAAGTAGCGCTTCGAGGGAAAATAAGCAATGAGGTAAGCTGAAACGCTTAATGCCACCCCCTCTCCCAGCAGACTGCCATCTCTAGATCCGCCACTGACACAAACTAACTTTCCTCATAATTTTTCATTTCACTTTTTACTTACGTCCTTCAGTAGTATTGAAGAAGATGGGTGTAGTGGGACTACTGGCCCCAAGAGCATTATTGGCAGTCATAGTCAGTCGATATCGAGCGTAAGGGTTGAGTCCCTGGATGGTAAATGGAGGCCCGGAAGCACTCGCCACCTTGGGGGCAGGTTGAGCGACTTGACGCCTTCTTCTTCTCGGTAGCGCAGGTACCAGCACTGGAAGCATTTCAAATTTATAATAGAGAAAAGGTGCAGATATGATGTTATGTAAATACATGCTATGGTAGTTATGCTACCACTAACTGGAAAATTGCTGGTTTAGTTTCAAGTCTGCCTTTTTGCATCAGATTTTACAGGATATACAATTCAAATGTATAAAACATACAAAATTAGATTCAAATATAATGCTATAATCAAATTAGATTGCGTATAAGTTTTCACCAAACATTACATTATAGAATTATATCATTAAATATCAATACTTAGCATCTGAATTGTTAAATTCATCAAACAAGAATATTTACGTATTATCATGCCTTAAGAAGTTCCAGATATTCTTTTTCTTGTTCCAGTGAGGTTCTTTTTAGGCGGAAAGAAGTATGATATCTAGGGTGCTCGACCAAAATCGCATAAAATATTACAGGAATATAGCAATTTCTTTATGGTAAAATAACAGAAAATATAGGAGGATTATAGGAGGCCCAAAAAACTAAAGGATTTCGAGGAAGAGTGGGCACCCTGGATATCAGAAATATAAACATTAAAATATCAAGTTACCAAGACCAGAGGGAGGATTAATTTCAGTATACTGGATGTTGTAGGTGACAGGGCCGGGAAGAGTGGTTATCGTATTCCAATTCAAGGTGACACTTGTGTTCGTTGCTTGCACTCGCACATTGGTTGGGGTGGAGGGGCCTGGAAAGCAAGTAAAGTTAGGAAAAAAATCATTAAAATTGTTACAAAGTTGATTCACAATAATTGAAAAAAAAAACATCTTTCATAGGAGCTTCCCAACCAGAAAACGCAACATATTCATTTAGATACAGTTACGGGTACGTGATATTTTTTGTATACAAACCCTTATACAGAGTACATGCATACATTGCATACTTATTATTCTGGGCCAGCTAATTATGCATGGCCAAGATGTTTGACTAATATACTCATTATCAAAGTTAACTCTGAAAATTAAACTTAATAAAAGAAATAAAATTAAATTCACAGGTCTAAACACGTTAGATGCCATAACCAATATAAAAGTCGCCATTAAACAATGTTTAGGCTTACAACTCTCAGCGGTTCTACTATCATGGTACACGCTTTAAAAAAATTGCAGGCATTGCAAACTGTATACCGCATGTGATACTTACTCTTTAAAGTTCTGGATGCAGTGCCAAAGGAATTGCTGATTGCGCAGGCATAGATGCTGGTTGGCTGGTAAACTTGTTTCTGAAATTGCAATTAAATACCGCGGTATTATTATATTAATTTGATAAACAATTTGGAGAACTTCAGTTGATCATATATATGTATGCATTATACAGAGGTGGAGTGACTTTTGGTCAACGGCTAGACCAAATTAATTTTAGGAACAATATTTTTCGGCTGCGAAAATAGACCAAGCAAACAAAAGTTTTGAAAGATTTTTTTCAGATGGATATTTTCAAGTGGCGAACACCAAAGTGAGCCAATAAAAACATTGATTTAGGTTGAATTGCCATGGCTTAAAATTTCAGTTTTAAGTTTGAACTAGAGGCAATTTTTCCACAAGTCCAATTATACAAACCAAACAACAATTTCATCTATGTAACTATCTATGTGCCGTGTCACTATCACTATCTATGTAACTATCCATCAATATGACTATCTCTGCACGACTATCTTCATTGATTGCAAATCATTTCCATCTCTGGGGGTGACACCTGATTGGTATTTAATTGAGGTCACATGACTCTGATGTCACAGGGGATTCTCCAATCTGGGGAGCCTATGGTGGCCATGGCTGCCTTCACAATGGAGGTCTGGGAAATCTAGGGAAAGGCATTCTCTGCCAGGTGAAATTCAGTTCAAACAGATGAAAACAGTGTAAATACCTAAGTTAAGATACCTCTAACAACTTCCAATGAACCATTTGGCATTTGAGGGAATATGCAGTGTCATTTTGAAGGAGATGGCATTACAAAAGTTCAGTTTCACAACTCTGACAATGATTACAGAACACTGCGTGATCTATACAATTAAAATGAAACATACGTTGATATACAATGCTTCGTTGACAATACTGTGGCCAGGGGGAGGCAGGAGGTCGGAAATGGGTTGGCCTCCCACAGAGTACGTCACTTTAGGAGTGGGGTAGCCCCTCCCTACACAACGGATCATGATCCTGTTGTTGGCTGGGTCATCCGTCCCCACGATGTCTCGAACAATTGGACGGCCTGGAAATTGAAAATGGAATCAAAGATATTAGCTCAATGCTTAATTTTAGTTAAACCTCGTTTCATGCCTCTGGTTATCATCTAACTTTGTATAGATTTAAGGATTTTGTTCAACATAAATATGACATTTTATTAATGAATTAATGTTCATTTGTATGAAGAAATATATGAAGAAAGATTCTAGAGTGCTAAGTTAAGAAGCAATAAGAGGTACTCAAAATTCACATTTTCAAACCGATGTGGAACATTTTCATTCAAATACAGACCAATCATCACACAAACTGGGGAAAGTACCACAAAAACATCCCCACAAAAACATCAGCCCCCACACTAAAACAACGTTTAAGATTCAAAATCTGGTCTTCAAGATATTTGTGTGACTACAAAATTTAATTTACAATCACAAGATAGATTGATAGATAGATAGAAAGATATAAGTGCCGCCCTCTGGGCACTCAAGAGGGATATGATGAGATGGGACAGACAGAAGGAGCCCTCAAAATGTTACACATTAGCCTCATGTGAGGAATCTTTTACTTGCCCTGCACAGTAACGGTGAGTCACAGATACAAAATCAGACTAAGCCTCACCTTCAACTGTGACATTGACAGTGGCATTGTTGCACCCCACTACACTGCAAGACACGCACGTCCAGGGGCCGTAATGACTCTGGACGTTTGCAGAGGTCTCCGACATCACCAGACTATTCTCTTGAATGGACGTCTTCTGAGCACTGACTTCCCCTGTCGGAGACCTCCATCGCCATGAATTAAACGGGCTGCCATTCGTCCGACAGACAAGTTGAAATGCCCGGTTTTCCCTGATGATCAAGGCCGTGGGGTATATTGACACTGCTGGCTTTCCTATAAAGGATAGGTTTATCACAATTAAAAAGTTAAGACTTTATGATAACTTACATCAAATATTCATCTGAAAAAAATTGTAAAACTAATTTTTCCTCGAAGCACATACGGATAGGCCAACAACTAGTCACTAAAAATCAGTATATTAAATATCCTCTACCCTTGTGATCAAGAATCTAAAACAGGGATATTAAAGGCCAGGACTGTTGCCAAAAATTCTTTACCTTGAATCTGAACATAGATAGGAGCTGTGACATTTCCTTGTGAGTTTGATGCCACACATTGGTACCAGCCTTCGTCTCCCGCCTCCACATTCTAATAGGAAAAGCCAATAAATTTCAACACATCAGGATGAACATGAGATATTTAGACTGCAACCCACAGACAAATATTTTCACCTGCCCTATGGAACTATATTTTTTAGAGCTGATTCTTTATGATTATTGTTTAATCAGAATAAAAAATATATTTTATTGTGTCAGATTAAACAACATTTTTAAACAATAATTTTAAGACCAATTTCAAATTCCCAATGCTGGGCTGATTTTCGCCAAATAATATAGCCTATTTTTTTTAAAGTTCTTCAGACATATTTCTTTAATTGGATCAGTATGAAATTTTTCATATATGAGCAAAATTCATGACAAAAGAATCCTCAATATAATTATACTCCTTGTATGGAGCACATAATAATTCAATCATAATATTTGCAGTGGTACTCACAGTAAAGAGCAAGGTGCCGTGATAGTTGACATGCACTCTCTCTGTCCTGCTTGTAATTGGCAAAGCGGCCTGTGATCCAGGTGTCAACCTGTACCACTTGATTACAGGTGTCTCTGTGCCAGTCGCATTGCAGCCCACTTCCAACTTAGTGGAAACATTTCCCGTTGTGTTTGATGGTCGGATGACAAACGTAGGGAGGTCTGAGAGAAAAACGACAGTGTTTAATACATTGTAGCTCATAATTAACATGTCAATAAAATTATGATGCGTGATGTGTCTGAAAGTTAATTGTGAGTATAACCGAAACAATTTAATTGCGAGTATAAGAGGCACAAAACATACTTATCAAACCTCATATGCGCATTTACAACTTGTGTTTAAAGTAGACTAGTAATAATTAAGGAATAAGTACAAATATTGAATTCAGATCAATGTTTTTAACGATTACAAAGACTCGGCACATGCTTCTGAACTGTAAAACAAATAGGCCTCAGGAGACTATCATTTACATAGCCTTCAAAGTTCATACAGGGAGAGTGAATTAGTTGATAGTTGGGGCGGGCTATGGATTTTATCACCGGGACAAACTTTTTTTTTCGCTCACAAAATGTCGTTGAACAATTTTTTTTGCATGCAAGTGTGCAACAAACTTCATTATCACTGAAAATCCATAGCCGCTCTCCAAAGATCATCTGCAGGGCCCTTAATAGAGACATTCTTGTTCTATAATGGCTTGGTAGGAGTGAGTGAGTTTGTGCATCATATCAGCGCCAAATTAGACTTCAGCTTAGATGAAACTTTCATCTTGGTCAATGGCTCAATGATGTCAAGTTTTCAAGTTCGCCTGGAACATCTATTGCTGTTATAATTACAATGTATGTTGACTTACTCTTAGCATAGACGGTATAGACAATCTTGGCCTCTCCTGCCTTGTTTGTTGCTACACAAGAGTAACGTCCAAATTGAGATTCCCGAATTGAGGTTATCGCCAACGAATTGTTGTTCTGCCAAATCACCATGTTTGTGTCTGAAAAAGGCAAGCAAGACAAATAGATAAGAAATAAGAAAATCAGAATGTATGTCCATGATGACTACTTCATAATTTTATACTACTTCCAGAGGCATTTTATGAAATTGTAGTGGTAGCTACTAGCTAGAGATAAATAAAAATGAGTAAAAATTAAGTTTAAATCTTACTTCAGTTACTTAGGTTGTTAATTCTAAACGGATCATTGTCAATTACATTTCACTGATTTCAGCTAGGATATGGACAGCTTTTTTTTTCAAACTAACTTGTATCAGTTAATGATAATTTCCAAATGTATGGCCGTATCAGGAAGTAGAAGTTACAAGTATTCTGGAGTGAGTGAGTTAGTTGGTGTTTTATGTCTCATCAGGGCTAGTTGGACTACTTAGAGACATTTTTGTTCAATAATGGATTAAGTAACTTTACAAGTATTCTGAGAAGATTGCCAAGTTCCTCAAGATTATAGCCTGCCAGGCCAAAAATGAATTGGTTTACAGGAAACAGTAAACAGTAAAAATATCACCAACCGAGGGCTGCACTTACCCAGTTTGAGCGGCTGGTCCCCTGTCATCAGCCACCTGAATGTTGGGGTGGGGATTCCAGTGAACACACAGTGGAGCATCACACTGTCCCCCGGCTGCACTGCTCGCATGGTCGGGAAACTGGCTAATTTTGGTTTCACTGAAATTAAGACGCATATCTTTAAGAGACCGTGTTAACTCCTGGAGTAATAACGTACTGACGTTGTTTTTACCTGGAAAATTTTACCTCATATTTTCTGAAGTGCTTCATAAAAATTTTCATCATTATTATTTATTTCATTATACATAATGTGTTTTTACAGCTTCGTTAACTTGTATATACTGCAAATGTGTCAAAAACAAGCAGCGAGCACCTACTAAATATGTAGCTCTCAGCCTCTCTCAAAGTACATAGGAAAAGATTCAATTTTATACCAAAATGAGAGAATACAGAAGGCCCTCCACTTCACTGTAAACTTTAACTAGGTCTGTCAATAGCATAGTCTTATACATTTATATACAACGCATCTCACCAAGTACAGAAACTCTCGCAGCAGACATCAGGGACTTTCCTCCTGTCGTAGCTCGACACTGGTAGGACCCCGTAAAGTCCGTTCTGACATTGGTCAAGAGCAGAGAGCCGTTAGTCAAACTGATGCCTAGTCCAGGTCTTGGGGGAGTCCATTCTATCACTGGAGGGGGGTACCCTGAAGCATTGCAATGGAGGGTAGCCGTGCCCCCCTCTACTACTGCTGTGTCCACTGGCGTAACGCTAAACACTGGTCCATCTGGAAGTTAAGAAATATTTGAAGTGATATTACGTGTTATAGCGTACCTGGTCATATATAAAATATATCAAGCGAAAGAAGTAGTTTCAATTGTTAGGGACATCTTTTCATTATGATGAATCAACTAAGTCAGTTATCTCAAAGTCAAATAATAAGTTTACCAAAAATCAAGAGTAGAATTGATCAAATGCGGTTAGAGACATCAGTTTCATGGTAATAAAAGGCAGTAGGCCTACCAACTATCAAAACAATCCATGCACTTTTTATAGGACGCACATGAATATCACTTGGGAGTTGGGACTCCCAATTTATCAGGTTAAAAATAATGTTGTGACATTTGACATTTTTGTGATAAATTAAGATGCATGCTGCTGATAAAATGTAACTGGGATTAAAATCGAGAAATTTGTGAAAAAAGAAACCTTTCTTTTTTTGATTGAGTAATTTCTTCATGCATAAATTTAAGAAAAGTCCTAAGACAATAATCTCTTGCACACATATGAGATTACCCACAGGTCAGGGGCGGACTATATATGTGGTGGGCACTGGTGGGTGGCAGTTGCCAAAGGCCCATCCATTCAGCGGGGCCCAATCAAGAAGTCAACAATGTCCTTTTTTAGAAAAAAACCAAAAAGCCAAAACCTTGCCATCAGGATTATGATTGTATGATGCAATCAAATGAACTGAAAAGGACAGGAGCTCTCATTTGGGGGCCTCACCCTAATAGCCATTTACCAAATTATAAATGCTATAGTAACTTGCTTTGCTTTTTTGGAATGATGCCTACGATAGGGGCCCATTGACCAGTGGCGTCACTAAGGGGGGGCTAGGGGGGCTGAGCCCCCCCAAATGGAGCATTCAGCCCCCCCAAAATCATGGCAAAAAAAAAAAAATTTTCTTGTATGATACTGGTAGTGAATGAATCACCAGAGCCCACAAAAGACAATGTGTACAGTATTTAGTTCACCATTTTCTTATTAATTTTGCAGTTTATCAGTTTATGGTGATCCGCAGATATCTAAAATCTTTGGATTTTGAGCAATTTTGGGGCGGCTCATGTTAAGATGCGCTTTGATGCGCTTCTAGTGACGCCACTGCTATTGACTTATTTTACCATGGGGCCAGAAATTCCAACGGTCTGCCCCTGAACTAACCCTTCTCCGGAATTAGTACACATAAATAAGTTATTAGCAGACCAATCAATCAACAAAGTATTAATTCCAAATAGGGAATTATTTCAAGGGTTTTCGGAGGTTTCCGGGAAAACGTACTACCGGGAATTATTTAGTGAATCATTAAGTGAGTTAGTAGATTAATTTAGTGAATCAGTTAGTGAATACGAACATGCAACATTCACAGTGACAGTGACGGATGCCGTGGCAACGGAGTTTACCGCGACACAAGTATATTTTCCCGCATCTCCAGATGTCACGGTGGAAATGAGCAATCTATTGCCTTGGACGACCACTCGTGGGTTGGGGGTTTTCGAGGCTGTAGCACTTTCTACAATAACAAACAGAAATACTTCTTATGAAAAATTAAGTCAAAATGTAGCACAATGAAGTATTTCTGGTTAACATTTATTATACGGATAGAAACCAGAACACTAATGAAACAACAATTGAATAAGTAATTACTATTGCAATTTGGCAATCAAATATTTCTTAGTGGGAAAATAACAGAAAAATATGCTCTAACTAGAATGCGCAAATAAAATTTGCAAATCTAGGCGCTGATTGTTAACTTGACAATTTAAGCATGAGATGAACCTCTGTCTGCCATTGTAGATCCTCCATTGTGAATGAACCATCCAGCTGGTCAGAGATCCTATCATATAGCATGTATATATTGTATAGGTATATGAATTGAATTGGTCACCAAAAGCTGTTTTCATCTTATTTACATTTTGCTGCAGCCCGTTCTAATATGCTAACATGTTCCGCTTGAGTACACACAGTCTAGACATTGCATAAATTTAGGACAGTGACCTGATTTTTTGTGACAAGAAATAGTTATTTCTGCCAATTTACAGCAAAGAGGACAGCTATTTACAATCACAATCCATAGATCTGTTACTGATCCATCACCAATAGCAATTACAGCATCCAAGCTAGAAGGGTTGATGTGTTTACGAAGTTAGAAGGTAAACGCATGAAACCATTGTATTTCATGTTCACCACAAACAGGAAGTTGAAAAACACGCAGGAAATGGCAGGTTGTACAAGCATGATCTAGGCGCAGCAGCGCCTAGATAATAAAAAATTTAGAACATCATGTTTGAACATTGATGCAACTCCTCATAAATGGAATAGGAACTGTGTCTTCCATTTATATCATAATAGTAAAGATGAAGTTATTTACAGCATATAGACATTCATCCTAAAGTAAATGAAAAAGCTGGCATTCTTTGCAAATCTGGTATTAGTAAGACGACAATATGAATTTCATGTTTATAAATAAATATTTTGAAAGAATTCATCATGACCTGACTAAAAAAAGCAAACAAAACCAAATTATCACGAAATAATTGAAATATATTTATTATACGATGAATGCAGAAGGACGACAATAAGCCAAATCATTAGATACCTCCGCTTGGCAATATCCAGTAGATGGTGGGAGTGGGGTCTCCTCTGACGGAGCAGTTGAGCATGAGGTTGTTGCCCAGGGGCAGGACCACGTCACTGGGGAACGTGCTGAACCACGGTCCAACTGCAAGAAATGTATGAGGTTAGTTCATTGTTCACTCAGAATTATGTCCAATAAGCGAGATTTTAAAACTTTACAAAAGCACTGTAGTTCAAATTTATTTCAGTTTTAGCAGTCAGAGATTTTCATGGATGTCACACCATGTTCCTTCATTTACATCATTATCTATATAATCTTATATTCCAAGATAGTTCTACAAATCTATGCTGTCCATTAACAATTATCTGACAATATTGGTAAATTAGTCAGTACCAGTACTTAGATGTTAACTCAGGTTTTTTATATTGACTCCAATTATTTTTAGTTTTAATATCAGCTTACACTTTTCTGATGTAAAAGTAAATACTGTATTACTTTTTAAAATAAATTACATTTAAGTGTTTGTTCTTAGTCTCATCTTCTTCTTCTCTGTCAGTTCTAGCCTCTTGCAAGGCAAGGTTTCTAAGCTCAATAACATAATGGGTCAGGAGTTTAGCCACTTGAACTTTTGGCAAATTGCAAAGTGATCCAAAGTCATTCAAAGAAGGACAACTAGACATTATAGAGTATGCCAGAGCTGTGGTGGACAGCTGACCTTACCTCTAACCCTGAGCTTGACTGTGTGACTGATGGTCTGGGGTGATGCCACAGCTGTACAAGTGTATGACCCTGAATCAGAGGTCATTGCCCCCTGGATGCGCAGGATGCCATTGGCTAATTGGGTCATCCTTCCAACCACCAGAGCGCCACCTACCTGCAATACCAAGAATTAAATGGAATGAACTAAATTGAAATGTAGGCCTATGAAGTTCAGCAATTAAAAAGTAGGATAGTAGGGAAGACTGGGATAAGCTGAACAATTGGGTCACTTGATCCATTCTGAACTTGTTTAAACATTGTAACTGGGAGACCAAATCCCAGTGGACAGATTTGGTCTTCCAGCCATTCCCAAATTGGTGACTTATTCTTTCCTTAGACTTTGATTAATCGCAAATTTGGTGCCAAAATTATAAGTTCTTGGACGCATTCAAATTCGGAGCTTCTTCTTTCCATATCAAAATGCTCTTTGCTGTCGTTACCATATATTTCTGCTGGCATTAAGTCCTCTTCCTGATTTTCATCAATTCAAAATTTGTTAAACTCTTTTTGGAGAAAATTGGTCCAAATCCTAAATTAGCATTCATCTCAAACATTTTAAACTTATCATGGTTCTTCAGCCGATCTGTAGAAGTAGTAAAAACCGTGGTTTAACAGTTTGTTCAGCCTTCAAATTCTGTCGGTCTATCAGTTGAAAATTCTTTAAGAAATGCATTTTACTCAGGCATTGCCAACATATTATTCAACCATTATTATATAAGAATTTACAATAGTAAAACGGAGATCATACCTTGGCCCATGACACCACAGCATTACGGTTAGCCACGCACTGGAAGGAGACGGTGCGACCTTCGATGACATCTGTGTCGTTTGGAGTCAGGGTGAAGCGCAGAGATGCAGCTAAAATGAAAATTGAAATATCATATGAAATACGTAGACATAGTATGACAAAAACTTCCTTCTTACATCTGCATACCAAATGCTGCTTATTGCCTTGCTTGGTGATATTTTGATCAGAAAATCTGGTAGACCTATATATGTCAGCTACTACAAAGGGCACAAGCCAAAAGGTCAGCAAAACATTTAATTAGCAAAGGGGGGGTAACTCATTCAGGAAAAGGAGCAAAGTTGTTACGATGTTGTTGAATAAGTGTAATACCATGTGGGTTATAGAAGATTTCAGAAAAAATCACTAAGTCTTCAGTTGCATGAGGTCCGTTCTTAAGTCTTTCTTTCCTACAAAAAAGAATCGGTTTGGCTCCAAAAAGAAATAGTAAGTTGTCCCTCTAACCCTTTTATCTGAGCCATAGATATAGTGATGTATCATGTGTGGTATGGCAGCCAAATAACTTGTTGCGATTGATAAGTTAAAAGAAATACTGAAGAAAGACAAAGCGTCTAACAGTAAAGTCTGTCTTTTGCTTTTCTGACCACTGAAATCATAAGGACATACAGACCTGAGTTGGTGCATAAATGCTGATGATAAAAACAATTACAAGAGGCATTCAAGCTCTTACGATGTGACCTATATTTCTACAGCAAGAGCAAATCTTGACTGGCACCACAACAGGGTCTGAAAAATGCTCTATTCTTGGAACCGCACCTATGGCAGAACCAATTCTCATAAAATTTTCAACGAAAACTTTTAGAGCCCCACAAAAATGCAATTAGGTTTGGTAAAGTCTGAAATGTAATGGAACATTATTAGGATCTAGCACAGACAGTTAACAATGAACATACAATTGGCTATTTCGGGAAGGGGAATCATTACAAAATGGAAATATCAAACTTTCTTTGGCCCAATATGTTTCAGACACAACTCTTATTATGATTAAGGGATCAAGCTAGCAGAGGCGGCTCGACTGGGCTCTTCTCAGCTAGGATCAAGCATATAAAATATGTACAGACCGGATCCTGGTTATCATTTATCATAAATGCATGATCAGATTTATAATAAATATATATTATTAAATCCATGACATTAGGATATGACACAAATAATTCTATTCATCCCGCAGAGTGATGTACTAGCCAGCACTGAGTGTCTTATCTAAAGGCACAAGTGAGTAAAGCAAAATCCCCAGTTGTGGTCTAAAACAATATTTGGTGGTAGCTTGACTAGTACAACTACTGGAAGCACAACACAGCAATAAGCAGTACACAGCAAATTTACACTTTGATAGATACAGCACAGCTAAATCTAACCCTGCACTAAAAGCCACTGCAAGAAAACTTGGTATCTATAGGCAATTAGACATTGTAGATTTAATTCATCCGTGCCAATCAAAATCAATTGTGTCTATTTCATCTTGATTAGGAGAGACCGGGGCTGAATGTCACAGGGGCAGGTTGTCACAGGGGTAGGTTGTCACAGGGGTAGGTTGTCACACCACTGGTGCAGTTTGTCACACTCAGGTATTTATTGCAGCTGTGTTTAAAACTACACTGGCCTCAGGTATATTAAGAATCAAAGTTTGTGTTACCTGTGACAGGTTGCTCCATTGGTGTGAGAACCAGCTCCTGTGACAACCTGGCCTAAGACAACCTTCCCCTGTGACAACCAGGCCTTGTCTCCCCTACACACTGTTGACACGTTGTATATTTCAAGGTTTTTCAAGGTTTTGCATAATACCCTGTAATTCTAAGTTTTCAGAAGTATTTCTAGAAGCATCAACAAAGGTTCAAGGCTTCACTACACATCAAATTGACCACTGGAAAACATTTCAAAACAAATCAAAAAGTAAAAGTTCTCAAATTTTTTTCTGAAGTCAAATCAAACCAGGTTATTTCACTCGACTTACTTGTCGCAAAATTTGTCTGAACTGCTGACGCTGACAACAAAATGAAAGTCATTTTTAGAATTTGTAAATTTTGAATCAAAAACCAAACCGCTTCTTAATTTTTGCCAAAAATCAACCAAAACACGTCAAACTCCAAACCAAAAGAAAATGCTTTATATGTGTATTAACTCACATATTTTTTGTTTAAAAAAATGTAGTTTAGCTTTTCCAACAATATATTGTTGGTTAATTAATACCATTATACCAATCTACTGCAAATCAACACAACAATTTCTAACAATAGTTCCTCTCAATATCAATTGTTTTATTTATTGCTTATTTGTTGCAAACACACCTGTCTGGGGGTATAAGTGAACATGACTTAGCTTTGGATTATCAATGAGCATCCAAACATTCAACTACTAAGGGGGGCACTTTAGTGGCTCTTTGACCTTTGTGACCTTGTCCTAAGGGCACTTTAGAGTCCCCTTTGAGCTACCTATTTAATATCCTAATTGACTTATTGACCTCAGTAACCTAGATATATTTTTTCACAAGTTCCTCAGTAACCAGAGATTCTACAGAATTCTTGACCTTTGTGACCTTGTCCTAAGGGCACTTTAGAGTCCCCTTTGAGCTATCTATTTAATATCCTAATTGACTTATTGACCTCAGTAACCTAGATATATTTTTTCACAAGTTCCTCAGTAACCAGAGATTCTACAGAATTCTGACCTTTGTGACCTTGTCCTAAGGACACTTTAGAGTCCTTCTACCTACCTATTTAATGTCCTAATTGACCTCACTAACCTAGATATATTTTTTCACAAGTTCCCCAGTAACCAGAGATTCTACAGAATTCGTGTCCAGAATCCACAACATTTCATCAGATTTGTTTCTCCTCAAGAATTTAGTTATTATACAACATTCTGAAAATCATGTCATTGGTATTTATCTAATATTCTACTATCTTAAGCAATAAAAGGTGTTTACAGCGTTTGGAGAAGTATTCTGAAAACCATACGAAGAGCTGTACCAATAAATTATTCAGTCTGTTCTGAAAATTATGTTGAAAATCACAGTAAGCTAGAGCATTTTATTGTTCTGACAAAATATATCAATGTAAGTATTGCAAAACAGATAAAAATCACTCAGCAGTCATGTTAGCTCTTTTATATAGTGATCAGGTCACATTATACACCAGTTCTGTAAATTGATATGGGGTGTTCAATCAAAACTGCATTCCTGTCAAAGATTACATGTGGTAACTATATTCCAACACTAAAATACCACCTGAATGAGTCATAAGTGGACCCTCATCATTCAGCCAGGAAACACTGAATATCTGCCTTCTTTCCCTATTAGCCTACAAATGCATTAATACCGGATGTAAAGCCCAAGATTTCATCCATCCATCCCTTATTTTTCAGAAACATTATCACATACAGACCACTGAAAACATGACATGGTTTCAGACTTTTTTGTAACCAAAGAGCCACTGAGCCATAATTAGGATAAACTCATTAAACACCATTAGAAACCTCAATTAAAACACCCTTGTTATCAGTTATTAGGGGATATTTAACCAACATTTCTCACTGTCATTCCATGGAGTGCAATCATGCAGACCTTGCTATATTAATCTCATAACAAACCACCTGGCCTTAGTGCTGTAAGGGTGATTAGTGCTCAGCAATCACTGATCTGAGTGATCTCTGCAAATCTTTTTATACCCCTCCCTCACCTTCAACCAGTTTAAACCGGTTTAGGTGCTTCTATCCTTTAGGTCCAGAATTCTAATCCAGCTTAGCAGGGTGCCTATGTTGGACAGCAGACTCAACCATACTAAAGTGAGTCACAGGAAATCCCCGGATGTAAAAATAGCTATATTGCACAACAGTGCTATGAGTCACTGGGAAATCCCCTGATCTAAAAATAACTATTGCACAACAGTGCTATGAGTCATTGGGAAATCCCCTAATCTTAGTCTGGCCTTGACCCTGACCCAGATATAGGTGACATACATTAGACCAATTTGACCCTTATTGGAAGCTAGATCTATGTGACCCAAATTCCCTGACCCAAATTCCTGACCCAGAATCCCTGACTCAGATTTCTTGCCAGATAATCTCACTGACCTCCTAGAGGAGTAGACCAATCACATTTATCCTGTTGGGAGTAGTAATCTCCTCATGAATTTCATGTAAAAATGCCAAGTCCTGATTGGCTGATGGCCTTTTCCCAGCTTACAAAGTACTAAATACTAAATCCTGATTGGCTGAACAGTGTTTTTAACCGGTCCTGATTGACTGACTGTTTACTTCAGGACAATATCAAACTTGTATCAACAACCAAAACAAACTCATCATTTCATTTTTAAAACTTTATTTCACATATTACATATACAAATCAGCCTCATTGACTGTAACAATATTAAAATTTGATCCATTTTTTTAGCTCAGTTGAGGCAGGAATGCCGGGGGGTCTTCCAAAAGGAGGTCTTTTAGCCGGAGGTCTTTCAGCTGGAGGTCCTCTTCCAATGTTCCTTTCAGCCTGTGTTTCCATATCTTCTTCCAGTCTGGACTGTGCTCTTCTTACTGCAGCTTCAGCGGGTATAACAACTTCCATCTTCGGCATATCTTCCTTCTTTCCCTTGGTCTTGGTATCGATTAAGATGAGATTACTCTTTCCCCTCTTCACAACTGTCTTAGGCTTCCCCTCAGCTTGTGCTTTGAAGTGTTCCAGAACTGCCTTGTAATTCAAAGAAGACATTATGTGTTCAGGGGGTTGGTCCCAAATGAAGGATTATCTTCAGTGTCATCCAATATATAGTTTACTCCGCATTCTCTTCTTCATCAGAATTGGCATCCTCTGGATCTTCCTCTAGGTCATCCTCAGAATCATCCTCTGAATCTTCCTCTGGATTTTCTGTGACAACTCTATTGAATACTGGCTTGTACTGTTTTATAGCCATCCTGGCCGCATCAATCCAGTCAAGGTTTTCAATGTCATGGAGCTCTTCCACTTTTTCCATGATTTTTTGGTGAATATGACTGTTCTCACTCAGGTCCATCCAGTTTTTAATGAAATTTGCATACGTTTTCCGAAGATCTCTTGTCAGTTCTTTCATGTTGTCCGCAATTGTCTTTTCTCTGGCTTCTTTTTTGCTCCATCCTTCTTCGATGTATTGCTTCTGTTCTTCTTCCAAACATTGAACCCAATTTCTGCACACTTCCAGTCTTATTGGAGCAAAACATTGAAACTCAGTCTTCATCTTCTTAGGAGGATGAAATTCCGATGTCTGGTGGTGTTCCCTCGGTCTTTTAATCCCTTGATTTCTGATAACGCACTGTGGCTTTAAATGCTCTTGTAGGTCATCAATGTTGTCCATAACAGTTCCACAATCATTGCATGAAATCATGTTAATGTAACTGACTTTTGGGAGAGATTGACCGGAAGTCTGTGTTCGTGATTCCTTTATATCTATTGAATTTTTGATATCCAAGATATTTGGCCTGAAACGGTCATTTTCATTGGTTGTCTGCTTGAAATCCAGTAACAAATGACCGTATGGTCTTGATGTCGCAGTGTCATAGTTCTGTAAAAATTCCTTCACTCTTCTGGGGTTTACTTGTCTGGCAAAAGTCATGACAGATTGTTGATCATTCGGATTCTTGAACAATACCACATAATGAGAATTCCGTCTTTGTGTTGGACTTTTGCTATAGTAAAGATTTTGACAGAGCAATACAACACTCAGAGATCGATGGTGTGAACCCTCGTAAAAGATCTCAGTCATACGAGGATCATCTCCACATGACGTCATCAAATCGTCAATCACAAGAAAATTTGCAATGTTCGGATCAAAGAAGCTAGGATGGTCTATGCCATGAGGAATTCCTTGAATAAACTCCACCTTCGGCTTTACTGTAGCCTGAATGATATCATACATTGGCTGCCATCTCTTGTATAACCACACTATTCTCTGAGGTGATGGATTGATCATGAAATTGTTGTGTTGCAAAATATTTTTCACAAGTGTAGTCTTGCCACAGGCACTAGGTCCACTGAGCAACATAGTAAATGGATGTTGCAAAACAAATCCATCAGCCGCATTGCCATCTTGGTGTACTGCCTTAATCGTTTCAGCAAAATTTCCATCTTGGTTATGCTGAACCATCATATGACGCTTTAAACTGGAATTTCTGGTAAATGAGAGACCGCAAGTTGTACAACTCTTTTCTTCCATGACCGATGTGGACTGACTGGACCAGAAACAGAAACTGACTTTAGGCAGATATCCGACTCCTTTATATAGTGTGCAGCCACCTACCTGACCACCCCCAACACAATAATGGACCTACCCAAACTGCGAATGGAGCACCTACCTGACCCACAATGGACTCACCGGCATCCTAACTGTACTACTGCACCCTGCACTTTGCTCTGCACCCTACTACACCCTGCCCTGCACTCTGCACTGCACTCTGCACTCTGCACTGCACTTTGCACCCTGCACTTTGCACTGCACTTTGCACTGCACTTTGCACTGCACTTTGCACTGCACTTTGCACTGCACTTTGCACCCACTTGCACCCTGCACTGCGCACTGCACCCTACTACACCCTACCCTGCACTCTGCACTTTGCACTCTGCACCTTTTGCACTTTGCACTCTGCACCCTGCACTTTGCACTGCACTTTGCACTCTGCACCTTTTGCACTTTGCACTCTGCACTCTGCACCTTTTGCACTTTGCACTCTGCACCCTGCACTTTGCACCCTGCACTTTGCACCCTGCACTTTGCACCCTGCACTTTGCACTTTGCACTGCACTTTGCACTGCACTTTGCACTGCACCCTGCACTTTGAACTGCACCCTACTGCACCCTACTGCACCCTGCCCTGCACCCTGCACTTTGCACTACACTTTGCACTGCACTTTGCACTGCACCCTACTGCGCCCTACTGCACTTTGAACTACACCCTATAGCACCCTACTGCACTGCACCCAACCTGGCAGTCAACTTGCACCCTTGCGTAACAGGAGAAGAGTGATTAGTTTATTTGTCAGTTTCTTTACCCCTGAAAACCCCTATTTTGATGTTAAAATAAAAATTGGGATCTGACAATTTTGATTTGTCAATATTTGAATTAGTTGAAAATCCCTATTTTGATGCTTTATTTATCATCCTAGCTCATCTAGGAGCTGAGTTATGGCCAACTTTAGGTTTCAGCCATTTTGGAATGTGCAGGAAAGGCTGTTCTCTTGGCTTTTTACATTAGGAAAACTTAAAACGTATTCTACATTGCTGAGAGGCAAAATGCTCCAGTTAACACCAAGCCAAAGTATAGGTTGAGGGTTTGCTGCCGCGCACTGCCCATTCTACAGTAATTTCTATTTCAAAATGCTTCAATATCAACATAAACCCACAATACATCACTTGCGGTTGATTATATGGAAGAAGAAGAAGACTTTTTCGGGCGTCGAAGGTTTGCTGCAGCGCACTGTCCTTTCCCGCCTTATGACGTCACGCGCGTAAAACAAAGCTTAAACGCTTTAAAATACGTAATAATGGCAGACAAACATTACTAAATGCATATATAATAATAAATCGGACATTTTGTGGCTTTTAAACGCAATATATTAGACGTTTACGAGAAATTTCTTCGATCGGAAGCGGAAATAAGCAGACTGCAATGTGCGCGCAAAATATGCGCCACGACTAAACCATTGTCAAGCGTTGCAACGCTGAGGCATGTCGATTAAATGCGCATTTTAAACGAATAAAAGAAGTTTAATCGGACATTTTGTAGTGATTAAAGAGGTTTTGAGGGCTTTCCAACAATTATTTTAGGATTTCTGGAATATTAAGAGAAATCTCTGCATGGTTGGCCAAGGTCAAGGCCAAGATGGCGACATCCACATTTTCGGGAAGATGTACAATTTTCGGACGCTATAAACGATGGAAAATGGCTGAAATAAGACTGGAAATGGATGTGTTTCACTCAGGACTATCTGAAGAGTGCCCACGATTACTGACAAGTCAATCAACGTCCGATTCGGCGAGAAAATCACCATCGAACAGCGGGAACATGGCGATCACGTGGGTATTTGAGATGTGAAATGTGATGTTTTGACATGTTTAATCGATTAAATGTCGATTTAAAGCAAAATTATGGTTGAAATAGAATACTGTGGTCTTTATACGATATATATCTATCGTATTTCGGTGTATGGAAGGGCCAGGCTGATCGAAATTAGTGAAAATCGACTTCGTCTGTTTGGCTCATTTTGTTGACATTTGTGAATGCATTGTTTTGACATGTTTAATCGACAATATAGTCGATTTTAAGCAATATTATGGTTGAAATAGTATACTATGGTCTTTATACGATATATATCTATCTTACTTCGACGTATGGGAGGGCTAGGCTGGTTGTAATTAGTGAAAATCGACTTTGTTGATTGGACGCATTTGTTGACAAATTTTTGACAGGTTGCAACAAGATGCTGCATTTTGATGCAAAACACCAGTGTTAAGCCATAATATGTGAAGCACTGGATGAAATTAGAGGAATTGACCCAACAGTGTTATGTATTGACTGTAAAAATGTTTTAAATTCTTACCTGTAGACCAGTAAAATGTTGGCATCTGTGACAAGTCCCATTGATGACTCATTTTATATCTTATGCTGACATCTGTGATGACTAACTTTTTAAGACACTGTAACATGATGAGGCATTAACCCTGACCTCTTGTTTATCCCTGAACTGTCTTTTTTAAAGTTATGGTGTATTTGCTTACACAATGCTCTTAGAAAATATCTGCTTTGTTGTTCGAGGCATATCAGATTTTCTTGGATGTGCCATACATCCAGAAATTCTGGGAGGATAGAATAACATTGCTCCATTTTGTCAACAATTGTTTTTGCTGTTCAAGACCTTATCTGACAGGAAGTTAGGTGTTTCCTGGATGGAATCCACATTCCAGGAGATATTTTTAGACTGCCAGATCAATTTCAAGTGATCTGATCACTATATAAGAGAGCTAAGAATGTTGTTGGAGGCATATCAGATTTTCTTGGATGTGTCATACATTCCATGCTTCTTTTTGTAATATTTTCATGAATGATAAAATGTTAGACCTTTTTCTTTCTGTATGGATCAGTTATGTGGATATAGCTGTGTACTTGATATAAGGTGTCAGTGTTTATAACTCGGGGTATGACCTCCGACCCAGCATGTGCATCATCTCCTGCCTCCAGATGTGTTGTAATGAATACTTTAAACAGGTTTTTACCAATGAATAAGGTATTTCTTTACATGATCACCCTGAGAAACATGGTGCATTTCCTGTCAGAATGTTATTCGAGGCAATATGGAGTTGTAAAAAGAACTTATTTCTAAGATTGGTTATTATAAACAAAGAGCACAACATATCAAAACAATTCAGCTTGAGACAATGAGTGTATCAGATGTGTAAAACTGAATAGTAATATTTCAACTCTGTAATTCATCAGATAGATAGATAGATAGATAGATAGATATTGAGGGAGAAAGTAATGGTGGGTGGATGATATGGGTTTTAGATCCTGTATTTATGAACCTAAGCTAATGAGAATTGGAGCACACAGCAATGAGATAAATGATGGTTGAGTCTACTGTCCATGGATGATATGGGTTTTACTTCCTGTATTTATGAACATAAACTAATGAGAATAGGAGCACACAGCAATGAGATAAATGATGGTTGAGACTGCTGTCCAATATAGGCACCCTGCTAAGCTGGTGGATGGATGATATGGGTTTTACATCCTGTATTTATGAACCTAAGCTAATGAGAATAGGTGCACACAGCAATGATGGTTGAGTCTACTGTCCAACATAGGCACCCTGCTAAGCTGGTGGACGGATAATATGGGTTTTACATCCTGTATTTATGAACCTAAGCTAATGAGAATAGGTGCACACAGCAATGATGGTTGAGTCTACTGTCCAACATAGGCACCCTGCTAAGCTGGTGGACGGATAATATGGGTTTTACATCCTGTATTTATGAACCTAAGCTAACGAGAATAGGAGGACATAGCAATGAGATAAATGATGGTTGAGACTGCTGTGGGTGGATGAAATCTTGAGCTTTACATCCGGTATTAATGCATTTGTAGGCTAATAGGGAAAGAAGGCAGATATTCAGTGTTTCCTGGCTGAATGATGAGGGTCCACTTATGACTCATTCAGGTGGTATTTTAGTGTTGGAATATAGTTACCACATGTAATCTTTGACAGGAATGCAGTTTTGATTGAACACCCCATATCAATTTACAGAACTGGTGTATAATGTGACCTGATCACTATATAAAAGAGCTAACATGACTGCTGAGTGATTTTTATCTGTTTTGCAATACTTACATTGATATATTTTGTCAGAACAATAAAATGCTCTAGCTTACTGTGATTTTCAACATAATTTTCAGAACAGACTGAATAATTTATTGGTACAGCTCTTCGTATGGTTTTCAGAATACTTCTCCAAACGCTGTAAACACCTTTTATTGCTTAAGATAGTAGAATATTAGATAAATACCAATGACATGATTTTCAGAATGTTGTATAATAACTAAATTCTTGAGGAGAAACAAATCTGATGAAATGTTGTGGATTCTGGACACGAATTCTGTAGAATCTCTGGTTACTGGGGAACTTGTGAAAAAATATATCTAGGTTAGTGAGGTCAATTAGGACATTAAATAGGTAGGTAGAAGGACTCTAAAGTGTCCTTAGGACAAGGTCACAAAGGTCAGAATTCTGTAGAATCTCTGGTTACTGAGGAACTTGTGAAAAAATATATCTAGGTTACTGAGGTCAATAAGTCAATTAGGATATTAAATAGATAGCTCAAAGGGGACTCTAAAGTGCCCTTAGGACAAGGTCACAAAGGTCAAGAATTCTGTAGAATCTCTGGTTACTGAGGAACTTGTGAAAAAATATATCTAGGTTACTGAGGTCAATAAGTCAATTAGGATATTAAATAGGTAGCTCAAAGGGGACTCTAAAGTGCCCTTAGGACAAGGTCACAAAGGTCAAAGAGCCACTAAAGTGCCCCCCTTAGTAGTCATTCATATCAGAATTTTGGCCATTACCATTATGACTTTCTGCTTTTCTAAGATAGATAGATAGATATGGTAAGCCCAGTTCTGGGAACTCATGAGGGTTGATTGATGAGATGGGAGAGAGAGCAGGAGTCCTCAACATGTTACACATTTACCTCATGTGAGGGATCTTTTACTTGCCCAGCACAGACACTGATACAAGGGGCCGCCAATTTTGTGTCTCATCTGAACGACATCCAGCTGGGATTTTGCTCATGAAGGTTCACTGAAAATTTTGGGTTCCCCGCCCGGGGTTCGAACCCATGCAGGGAAGGAAGGACCTTCAGCGGAGTAGGCGGGCACCTTATAAGCACTCAGCCACCCAGCTGCTAACATACATTGAAACTAGTTTTAAAAATTAAAATAATAATTGATCTATCCATCTAGGATTGTAGTTTTAATATTGTGAAATATTCAACCCTCTGGACGATATATTCGATATATATACAATTATACATATACTCTTATTATTTTGTGCCCAAAAGATATTGGCCAACAATTCTCTGACCAAATCTTCTTTCAATCAATTCAGTCCAATAAATTCAATTCACACATTAATCATCCAACTCCCTTCACTATTCTATGAGACTTACTTGTTGAATAAATAGGAGCTTCGGCTAACAACAAAACAAAAATGTTAATTGTGTAAGGTATGTCAACCAACATATTTATTTTGATATTTTTTGCATCTTGAAAATCAGATTTTAAAAACAAGCAATCTTCTATTTTTTTGTGGAAAACTGTAAATGTGGCAATGACGCCTCTTGTTTATACAATTGAATTTTTGTAACATTGACCAAACACACAAGATATATAATACTAATATTCTAAATCAGCCTAAAATACACAATGAAAGCCAGTGTTGACCAAAAAACAACAAAAAAGCATGCTTTTTCTACTACACTTACTTGGACTAGGTGTAGACGCTAAGATATAAAAGGAAAAAAAGCTACTCATAAAATTCAAAAATTATAGTGAGTGAATTTTCTGAAAAACACAAAATCTATTGCAATTGCAAATTTCATAAATTTCAATCTCCTGTTGGCCTATGACTTACTTGTGAAACGTGGAAATGCTAGAGCTGGTTATAAAAAAAAATTAAGACAAAATTTAGATAATATGATGATGGCAAAATGTTTGGATAAAATTTAGACTAATTCATCAGAAAATTTACACAACTTCATTTGCCAAACACTTAACAACAACAATTTTCTTAGACTTGTGCTACTGGTGCTACGGGTAAACACTACAGCTACTCATGCAAAAAAAATTGTGAGACAATTCAGAAAATGTGCGCGAAAGATATTTTTTAAAAAACACGACACATTAAAAATATCAAATTTGTGAAATTTAGTTTGTCTATTCTACGAAAACTTACTTGTACTGGCAATGGTGGGACCGGGTGTACTAGCAATGGTGGGGCCGGGTGTACTAGGAATGATGGGACCGGGTGTCTGTGGTCTAGCAGCTATCAAACAAAAAGGTGGTTTAGAATTGACAGTAGTTTTATTATCTATGGAGAAGAGGAGAATCATCTCACCATGGGAGTTGCATATTGTCAAAACTATCATGAAACATAATTACGAGGGGCGTTCAGAAAGTTCGAGGCTTTTTTTTATATGGACACTTATTTTCAATCTAGAACTATGAATTTTTCACAGGATAAAATTCAGCATATTTGGAATGGATTCCCAAAATTGCGGACAATTTTGACATTTATAAGTCATTCTGTGGTTGCCGTGGAAACTGAAAGTTCAGCTGGTCGGGGCAGGTAATACTGAAATCAAGAAAGCTAATAAATTTTGGCTGTGAGAGACCTCTCTCTATCACTTGTATCAGTGAGTTTGACCATATTTGACACAAAAAATATAAAATTAGCCTTGAGAAATACTTCCAAGCTCACCAAAAGCATTAATTCACAGACCTGACCCATTGAAGTAAATGATCCTTGATGTCCTCCAAACAAAGTTCCGTGAAAGCATTTCGGTCATCTTAAGCCTTTTCTCCTCCAGTGCCTGAAACTCTGGCCCCCATGGACTTAAGTAATAAAAAATCAGGACTTATGTAAAGCAACATGTCACAGGAATAGCTGGGATGGATAATGCTGCCCATTTTGGTTTCTTGTTCATACCAGTGAATCCATGCTTTCACAAGTCCTTATGTAGTCAGGGAAACACACCCCTGCCGCCGGAATTTCCCTTGCTAAATCTGGCATGCAGGAGCGCTTTCCTACATGGGTTCAGTGCAAGAATACACACATTTAATGTGCTTGAAAGTATATTTAGAAGCTAATATCATATATCTTGTGTCAAATATTTCCAATCTCACTAATACAAGTGATAGAGAGAAGTCTCTCACAGTCACAATTTGTTGGCTTTCTTGGTTTCAGTATTACCTGCCCCGACTAACTGAACTTTCAGTTTCCATGTTAACCGCAGAATGACTTAGAAATGTCCAAATTGTCCGAAATTTTAGGAATCCATTCCAAATATGCTGAATTTTACCCTGTGAAAAATTCATAGTTCTAGATTGAAAATAAGTGTCCATATAAAAAAAAGCCTCAAACTTTCTGAACGCCCCTCGTAGCTACAGTGCCAACAGATAGTGAAACGGGAGTTGTTTTGCCATTGGGTCAATGCTAAAGGTCCTCAACTAAACTGCTCGTGGAAGCATAAATTCTCATCCTATGAGCTTAAAACATATTGGGTCCCAAAGGACAATATTTGAAGCATGTGGGATAACAATGGCTGCCCAATTTTCTTAGCTGTACTCAGAGTTAGTCTTTGATGAGTAAGTGAAATACAAGGCCAATATTATTTCAATTGGAACGGCAGTTCACTTACTTGACCAATATATATTACAGTTCTGGGAGCAAATGAAATTGGCAGCCATTTGTATCCCACATGCCTCAAATGTTGTAGTTTATGGCCCCATATGTTTTCTTATCATGGGATGACCGCCACTGCTTCCACAAGCAGTTTAGTTGAGGATGTTTAGCATTGACCCAATGGCAAAACATCACCCGTTTCACTTACTTACAGGCATCACTATATAAGTGCAATTGTCTCGGTGAAATGGTCTTCTCCTTCTCCATATATGAAACTACTGTATCTGTGAATTATCTCATAAACGTGTACATGAAACATTAACATGCAAACCAAATCATCACAGCAAACACAATCTCAAATTTCAGTTTCACACCCCGCTAACTAAACTTACATGACGTTGGTGGGCTTGTGATAGGCCTGTATACTACGGCTGGTCAAATTAAACAAAAATATTGTGTTTTTAGATAAAAGGATCTTATAGTGAATCATGTGCAAAATAGATTTACTACAAATGTGATTTCACACTCAAAACACAGACGCACAGCAAACATCAATCAGCACTCTCCCGTCATAACTTACTTTGCCCAAAACCTGAAAAGTGCAACCATAGTGAAAGTATGTTTATTAGTATAAGTAAAAGAACTGGACGGTAATAGATAATTCAGTGTCATAGTCGAGGCCAGCACATCGGAGGCCAAGAACAAGGCATGAGCCTCCAAGATCAAGACCGAGGCCATCAAAATGTGGACTCAAGGGGCCTCCAGGACAAGGTCGACCGCGAGGCAACCAACACTGCCCCAAAGGCACCCAAGACAGAGCCAAGGCCAAGAATTGGGCATCCAAGATTAAGACCAAGACCCAGGCAGAGGCCAACAAAATATTGCATCGAGGCCTCCAACACTGATAGATATAATAAACAGTTCAACAAAAATAAGTCCGCCTTTGGAAAAACTTGAATATCTCAAAGATTCCTTTGCTGATTTTTATGACAGTTGGCTGAATGATAGCATATCTACCTTACAATTGTGTATTTACAGCTCAGTGGCATTATTCCTGGCTGAGCAAGCAGCCTTCGAGTGAGCCTACCCCTGTTTTCAAAAATCCATGGCTTTTCCAATGGATATGAACATTTTCACCATGCGAGGGAGCCACAAGCTGGATAAACTTCATCATGTGTCTGGAGAAAATTTGCTTCTCAATCGTAGTTAGAAGATAACTGAGGACTTCCTTTATAACAGTTTGAAAGTTTAGGTTCCTTTGATGCAACAGCAAATAATATGAGTGGAGTTTAAACACCTTTCAGTAATTTTTTTTTGAAAAGCCAAAACTTCAAATTTTTTAAAATAGTAACCAAGTACAGTAGCCGTTGCAAAAAACCAACAATCAGTGACCCCCCCCCCCTCCGACTTAATAAGCCACATGATTGGCTTATTAACAGTTGTTCACAGCTTTTCTGCCAATCATATGGCTTATTCGGCTCATGAATAGCATCCTAAAAGTAGTGACTTGTCTGAACTGAATAAGCCACAATCCTGGGATTGGCTTATTAACAGTTGTTCACACACTAAGCCAATCTTCTGGCTTATTTGGCTCAAGAATAGCATCCAAAAAGTAGTGACTTGTCTGAACTGAATCAGCCACAGCCCACAGGATTGGCTCACTAACAGTTGTTCACACCTTTCGGACCAATGCTGTGGCTTATTCATTCCAGGAGTGTCACCACTAGTTGGATACTATAGTTGAGCAAAAGAGTATTAAAAAAAAAACTTACGTGCTACCAAGAGAGTCGCAGTCTGTTGTATCTTTCCGAAGCCATTAGTAACTTCACATCTGTATGTTCCCTGCTGGACCAAGGACACTGTGTCCACCCTCAGGCTGCCATTTTGAAATATTGTGTATTCTGGTTCCTGGCCCTGAAAGAAAAGAAACAAAATTCTATTATCATGCATTTTACTTGCTAATTCTGAGATATGAAGGTACATCACTAGAGCGAGTTAATTTATGCAGAAAAACAAAAACCAAATCACCCAAATTACTTGTTAACTTGTGAATTTCAAACAGCATCTTTTTTTTTTTTTGTTTAAAAAAATTCTCAAGTTTGTTTACACAGCAATGCATAAATTTATAACTCTATCTTGGCCAGTGTATGTCAATATTATGATTTGACTTCTGCTGACTCATTTCCAAGCTTATATCATCCCAAAAATTCCCAGTTTGCCAGCTGGGTTTAATCTACAGTCTACAGTTTTGTAAACCTGATGGACAGTTGTGTAACATGATGCATCATTTTCTGGAGTGTTTGAGATGATCTGACAAACAAATCAAGGCTAATTACAAGTGACACACCTGCGTATATTTAACTTTGTGAAAAATTAAATTCTTCTCGGAGCCCCAAAAGAGGTAGTTTCTCTAAGGCAGGCGCTTCATAATTGGGGGTGCTATCTCACTGACTCCTTCGCTGAAGTGACAAACTCAGATTTTGTTCACAATTTTTTCCTTGGTAAATCGTCACCAAAAAGTGGGAAAATTGCATTTTGAACCCTAATACCTTTTAGCTAATTTTTGGGAGCTCTTTGAAATAAGAAAAACCATCCGGATGACTTACAGTAATAGCAGCCTCCTTGTCCACTCTTGTCCATGCTATCCTGGGCGCAGGAACGGAAGAGGCCAAGCAGTTGATGATGGCATGGGTCCCGGCTTCTACCCGCTGGTCAGTGGGGGGCGATACCCATTGGGGTGCACCTGCAACAAAAGAAGATCAATGAGCACTTGAAATTAGATATGGATGGATGACTGGGGCTTTATGTCTCGTATTAATGCACTTGGTAGGCTAATTAGGACAGGAGGACGACACGGAAATGAGGCAAAGGATGATTGAAACAGCCATCCAACATAGGCCCGGGTGACCCAGCAAGAGTGGATTTGAACCCTGGACCCAGCGATTAGCAGCCCAGCACGCTACCAGCAGACCAGCCCTCCCCCCGGAATTAGATACGGAGACATCGGACGGAAAGCGCGGCCCTCTAAGGCAATACTTCAGAGATGAAGTTGATTGACGAGATTGTGTGTGTGTGTGTTTGTGTTTTACGCCTCTGCAGCACTTTAATGAGCTTTATCAAGGCAGGCTAGAATTTTATATGTCTTTGTCATTTTTCTTCATATTTTGTAATATGTCTGTGTTTGATGTAAAGATAAATTATGTTTTCTGGTTTGTGTTGACGAGATTGTCAAAGACAGAAGAACAGAGAGAAGAATTGACAGAGAGAAGGATATAATTCCAAAATCCCCTGCCGGACAAAAAAGAAATATTTGATATATATCAAGAAATATCAACGTGTATCCAATTACAATTCTTTGGCCTGCCAGACCGGTTGACAATCTGTCGAACAGGTCGTTCTGACCGGTAATCTTCATGAAAATTGGATACAACAGGAGCTAAGCACTTTCAATTGATATTGTCTTCCAGAAGCGTCTCTTTAAAGAAAAGACTCTACAAATCCATATCAAATGTGAATTATTTTTGCATTTTCATCAATAAAAACAAAACTGCATTCTTTTGTGTGTGCACTGTGCAACGATACGTGCTTTTTGGTGATCCAAAATTGTAAGTAAAAAATCAAATTTCCTAAACCCAAACTTGACAGTTAAAAATTGCTGACCACATACGTAAAACGAATACATTTAAGCCGGATTGATTAATATTTAGAGCTTGCACAAAGCATTTAAAATAAAATTTAATTTATAATGTAATTCCCCATTTGTGCAACTAAAAAAATGGTTGATTTACCAGAACTTTCTCTGAAGTGTGTGTGTGTGTGTGTTTGTTCTTTACGTCTCATCAGCACCTTGTTGGGCTATTTAGAGACATCCTTGGTTTGTATCAAGGGAGTTAATTCAGTGGGATTGGTGTTTGGTAATTATTTTGTGTTTCCTGTCTTTCTCTTTATGTTCGTTTGTCTTTGTATTTGTTCTTTTATAACTTTCTTAGCAACAAACACAAAATCATGTTGAATCAAAACAATAATGGCTCCATAAAAATCGTCTGTGAAGTCGTGCTGAGTGACTAGATCAAGTACATCTTTTTTGGTTGCGAAGGTGTCAGTCAGTTTGGCACATAGTTTGTCAAAGCCAAGCATTGGTACCAGATATGAAACTGCCAGGTTCAGGTATTTTTGTACAAACATTGGTCGTTGAATGTCTCCATTTGGTACTCTTCCTTGAAGGAAGCGGAGGAGATATTCTCTGTAAGTGATCTGTTCAGAGACTGGCTTGTCTTTTCCTTTGTCAACTGGTTGTCGATCCTTTTCGATAATTTCTTTCTTTCGTTCTGGTTCCTTGTCTGGTGAATGGTCTTCCCTTACTTCCTCTTGACTCTCGGCTGTTTCTTCCTTCTGTGGATTCTCTGGACCCTCTTCTTTTTCTGCTTCCTGTGGAACCTCTGGAACCTGTTCCTTTTCTGCCTCTTCATCTTCTGCTTCCATGGATTCATTTTTGGGTGTTGTGCTTCTGTCATCGTCGGGGTAGTCATTTTCCTCATTTGTGTCTGTTGTAGTTGTGTGTTCTTCGTCCATTGCTACCTCATGAGGAGCTGTGGCTCCAGCTGATGGGTTTGGTTGTTCAAGGTCTGCCTGGGATGTAGGCCGTTGTGTGGTGGTAGTTGTCTGTGGAGTGGATGTTTCAGTTGTTCTTCCCGAGTGTCTGTTTGTGTCTTCTATGTTGTCTGTGTGTTGTTTGTGTGATCTGTTGATGCTGTGTTCTTCGAGTTGTAGCCTTCGTCTGGCTGTTGCATGATGTTGAGGTTGTGGATATCCCGCCATGTCGGCATAGCTTGGAATTCCTGAGTGTTGTTCCACAATCCTTCTCGCCTCTGGAAAAGATATCGCTTGGGTTGCCTTCAATGTGAGGATTTCTTTTTCTTTTGTCCACTGTTTACACGTTTTGCTGTAAGAGGGGTGATCCTCCTTACAGTTAACACAAAGAGGAGGGGATGAGCAAGGTTGATCTTTTGATTGGGTGTGGTCCTGGGATCCACAGTGTCCACAAACTTCTTGTCTTAGGCACCACTTGCTCAGATGACCGAAACGTTGACATTTAAAACATCTTCTTGGGTTGGGAATATAAGGTCGTACCTTGTACCGTTCCCATACAACTCCCAACACTTTCAGGAAGAGCAGTGTCTGAAAAGGTCAAGATAAGAAGTTCTCGATGATCCCTCTGCGGGATGCGATGAAAATGTACGACATCAGTGAAGGTTTCAAACCACTCTTGTAAGTCCTCGTCAGAATTTAAATAGCTAAGTGAAGAGAAAACCACCCCCTTACAAGTGTTTAATGTGTGATGTGGCTCGACTATAGTCGGGTTCCTGCAATACTTGTCAGCTCAAGCAGTCTTTGTGTTTGTTGGTCATTTCTTGTTTTAAATAAGACAGTTCCATCTCTTTGTTGTGTGGTTTCTGCAGGTTCTCCTACTTTTTGAAGAATTGTCTTGTAGATCGTAAAGGGAGAAAGTTTGCTTGTTGGATTAAGCACAATGTATCGGTGTCGGTATTCTGACTTCCGCGTGGTTGTTGGTCGATTTAGAAGTTCCGGGTCGATGCAGTCATCTGAGGATGACCGCTGCCGTTTTAGTCTGGACTGTGAATTTGAAAGAGAATAGGCCATAGGATATTTGGTGTTTCATCCCCCATGCTCCCCACCCACCAAGGAGCCCAACAAGGGGAGACCAATATGGGTAGGGCTGAGCCCAGTACCCTAGTCCCAGGGATCCATGGGGGATATACTCGTAGAAGGCTAGGTAAGAAATACAGCTGCAATCATATTTAAAAACATGGCCAGCATGTAGACTTGGTCAAAACCTTCTTTGATTGACCCATCAGCCATGGCCAAATAAGTCCTAATGACAACATGACAAGCCGATTGACTGGACCGGGCCAATCCAGCCTCCTGTCTGGGACAAATCCAGGCCAAAGTAGTGTATTGTATGGGAGGGACCAACTTAGTCCTATCCAACTCAACTACCAGGACCCCTTCATCCTACGACAAGGGTCGCAACCCACGGCAAACAGGTTGCCCCTTTTCCGTCGAGGAGACGCGTGCAAGCGCACTGTCCCGTGTTGGCCACTAAGGATACAGGATTTTACCAATAGTGTTACCACCCACCGCCACGAGGAGGCCCGAGACCTGCGGGGGCCCTTTCTCTGAAGTAAATATTTTCTGTGTTTTATTTGATGAAGTTGGCACATACATGTGGCAAAGTCATACTTGGGTACACTCTTAACAAAAAGGTTTTATATGGAACCTTTAAGGGTTTTATAAGCTGGTATAGATGAGGAACCCTAAAAGGTGTGTGTGTGTGTGTGTTTTACGTCTCATCAGCACCTTGTTGGGCTATTTAGAGACATACTTGGTTTGTACTAAGTGTCTTTATAGTCCTGTTTGATTGGTAGTTAGTTTTTCTTTTTTTTGTATCATGTTTGTACTAATTGTCTGTATAGTTCTGTTAGATTGCTACTTAGTTATTCCTTTTTTGTGTCATGTTGTCTGTTGTCCGTTGTTTTTTCATCAATTTCATAGCAACAGACAGATGGTCATGTAAGACCAGTATACTGAGGATTCCATAGAACTCGTCAGTGAAGGTGCAGTTGGTGACTAAATTGAATAGTTCTCTTTTTGTGGTATGTGTATCTTCATGCCAGTCATGCAGCTTTAGTTTTGTTCGTTCAGTCAGCTTCCGAGACACATTGCCAAAGCCAGACATTTGAAGATGCTTCACTGCCGGTTCTAGCCAGTGGCGTATAAACTTCGGTCGGAATTTTTCAATCTTTTCAGGTGATGGTTCTTCATCTAGGAAGTAGTAGAGATAATCTTTGGTTGTGATTGTTTGGTTGTCATCGTTTTGTGCCCTGTCTTTTCCTTCATCCACAGGTTTTGTTTCCTTTTTGTCCATTCCACCCTGTTCTTTGTTTCCTGGATCATCTTCTCCCTCTTCCTCTTGTCCTTCTTCGTTTTCTTCTTCGTGCAAGTCCCCTTGATCCTCTTCATGTTCTTCCTCTTCCTCTTGTTCGTCTTCCATTGATTCGTTGCTGGGTGTAGTGTCCCCACCATCATTTGATCCTTCCTGTTCCTCTTCAGTGTCTGCTTCATTTGGATGTTCTTCTTCCATTGCTGTATCTGGAGGAGTTGTGGTGCCAGCCGGTGTTTTTGGTTCTTCAAGGTCCGCCCGGGGAGTAGACGGTTTTGTGGTGTTTGTTGTCTTTAGAGTGGTTTTTTCATTTGTTCTTTCCAAGTGTCTGCTAGTGTCTTCTGGGTTCTCTGTGTGTTGTTGGTGTGATCTGTTGATGCTGTGTTCTTCGAGTTGTAGTCTTCGTCTTGGTGTCGCACGTTGATGAGGATGTCGATATCCTGCAATGTCCGCATAGCTGGACATTCCTGAGTGGTGGTCCACGATCCTTCTAGCCTCCGGAAAAGATATCGCTTGGGTTGCCTTCAATGTGAGGATGTCTTTTTCCTTAGTCCACTGTCTGCAAGTTTTGCTGTAAGAGGGATGATCCTCCTTACAGTTGACACAAAGAGGAGGGGCTGAGCAAAGTTGTTCCTTTGATTGAACGTGGTCCTGGGATCCACAATGTCCACAAACTTCTTGTCGTCGGCACCACTTGCTCAGATGACCGAAACGTTGACATTTGTAGCATCTTCTTGGATTGGGGATGTAGGGTCGTACCTTACATTGCTCCCATATAACTTTGACACTCTCTGGAAGAGTCGTGTCTGAAAAAGTCAAGATAAGAAGCTCCCGATTATCCCTCTGTGGGATTCTATGAAAATGAATGACATCAGTAAAAGTTTCAAACCATTCTTGTAAATCGTCGTCCGAGTCTAAATAGCTAAGGGAGGAGAAAACCACTCCCTTGGAAGTATTCAAGGTCCGATGAGGCTCGATTATGGCCTGGGTACCTGCAACATCTTTCAGCCTAAGGAGTTTTCGAGTCTGGTCGTCGTTTCTGGTCTTAAATAGGACGGTTCCATCTCTCTGTAAGGTTGTCTCTGCAGGTTCGCCGACTTCTTGAAGTATGGTCTTGTAGATGGCGAAGGGAGATAGCCTGTTAGTTGGTTTGAACACTATGTACCTGTGTCGGTACTCCGATTTTCGTGTTGTCGTTTGTCGATTTAGAAGTTCCGGGTCGATACAGTCATCCGAGGATGACCGCTGCCGTTTTAGTCGAGACTGTGAATTAGGAAGAGAGTATGCCATAGGAATTTGTGATGTTCATCCCCCATGCTCCCCACCCACCAAGGAGCCCAACAAGGGGGACTAATATGGGTAGGGCTGCGCCCAGTACCCTAGTCCAGGGATACATGGGGGATACACTCGTAGAAGGCTTGGAACCCTAAAAGGTTCATTATTCAACTTTGAAAAGGTTCCAATAGCAAACAAAAACAACATTTATATAATTCAGCTGCACTGAACTCCCACAACGGAACCCTTTTCTCTCAAGTTGGGAGCACAGGGTCCTATCATAGGGCCTTCCTGCCAAGTATTGAACCTTTTCAATTCAATTAAACCTTAAAAAAATGTAGAACCCTTTTTTCAGCTGTGGATTCTTTATATATACCATAAAGCACCTTTCACGCTAAGAGTGTAGGTTATTTTCGGTTGATGATTCTTACTTAGTGAAATGCACCATATCCCTCAGATGATATATCCATTGGTCAAAATGTATCATACTTGCTCAAATATAATGACTAAGCACCAGGCTATAAAATCGGTTATTGATCCAATTTTAAAGAAAATTTGGAATTAATCACACTTAGTAATTCATAATCATAAAACCCTGAATCATTCTGTGTGTCATATCACTCATATATGTGTGAATCAGATCAAAATATCTAGCCATAAACATCTTGCTGGTCATCATACTCCATCCACTCAAAGAAAAACATCAAACCTTAAAATTTCTAAACATAAAATTTGAAACGCAAATAAATATTATGATCAAAGGGGAGCGACCATTATGCGTAGAGACGAAAACAAGATTTACTTTTATAAGTTAACCGGATTAACTAAACTAAGCGAAAAATAGAGAGTGATACATGTATAAGGTAAGGGCATCACACCTGGTTAGGATCAATGAATTATGAAAAATAGCACTAGTTATGGTTTCCAATGTATTAATGCAGATTAGATCAGCATTCTGCATTGAATAAAGTTATTAAAATGATAAAACAGGCTTTGGACTAACACGTACTGATGTTCATGAAATTTTTGATACTCACAAAAAAAAATATACTCAGCAATCTGCATTGGTTTTAAATGTTTTATATTAAGTTGAAATGAGTGTCTTCTTGAGGTGTTTTAAATAAGTGTAAAGACATCAAATAACACACATATTAAAATAATAAAGGAAATCACCTCTAAATTCATAAACAGAAATTTGAGAAAGAAGGAATTATCTTGTTCATTACTGCCTTCAATAGACTTGTAAAGTAAAGGCACAATCGATCATATCAATCACCAACATATCAATCGATCTGGGATCAGTCAATCAATCATCTGTCTACTTTTCTGGACATAGCTTGACCATTACTAAACGAAAACGCAACAATCTTCCAAAATTCAGGTTTTTCCATTTTCAAGCAATTAGCATACCATGACTATTTTTGCTATTGCTATGCAGTCACAGTTATGATGCTTGTCTGACATGTGTTACAAAGCAACATACGAATGATTATTCATTGATTCGTGATGTAAGTCGTAAGTAAATATTTAAAAATACATTTAAAGAGAAGGTGATGAAAATGTTGACCGATATTTCTGTAACGTCACAAAGCAAATATATAAATGCTGTACTAAAAATGTCGACTAGATGAAAAAAATTAATTGATTACTGAAACATACTATTCTGGTAACAAGAACAAATTCATGGAACGCAGTCATTTTAACATTGGAAGGATGATAGGAGTTTATGTCCAGTATTTTGTGTTCAGTGTGTACTGTTATTCTGTATTTTGTGCAGCTGGATAGCAGAGTGTTCAAGGTTCCCACTCGCTCGGCTGAAGGTCTTAACCTGCTTGGGTTTGAACCCGGGGTGGGGAACCCCAAAATTTTTAGAGGACCTTCATAAGTAAAATCCAGCTGGATGAAAATGCGTGACATGTTGAGGACTCCCGCTCTTTCACATCTCGTCAATCAACACTCGTGAGCGCCTAGACCTGGGCTTAGAGGGCTGCACTTACTATATCTATCTATCTACCAAGATTATTAGGCAGAGTGCTCACTTGACACAAGATGAAACTTTCATCTTCATATAAAATTGGTTTGTCCTAAACCAGGAATCACCCATTACTAACAGCTGAAGCTGGCAAGCTTGCCTTTCCTAAAAGATAATTATAATACTCAGTACTTACCAAACTACTTATCACAATACTTATCAAACAAGTAGGAGAGCTTTCACCTATAGGTTTTACCACTAGAGTCAATCAAAATGAAAAGGCAGAATCAATATACTACGAAGGTAGGTATTACTTATTGATTGACCTCATTGTACGGAGTAGGGTCCATTAACCTCCAAAGATCTCATATTTGTGCAAGTTTTTGCAAGCAAGTGAAAAGTCATTTTATGGTTTACAATTACACCCTAAGGAGGTTGGTTCTCATATAGGCCTTTTGGTAAACCGATATCAAAATATTGACCATTCAGCCACCTAGCTGTTACATGCGGATTTATGTTTCGGTAAGACCATTCACAGTTTTAAATAAGTTTCGCAAAAGTTTGGTCACAATGTAGCAGAAACCATTTTTCCCTTGACCATTTCACGAGTTACAGCGTCGCGAGTTCTTATAAAATTGCAGAGGCCACACTTTCTCAGACAGAGTGCTGGGAAAACTTCAAAAAAATTCAAAAGCTATTCTTTAGAAATTGTGAAATCTCAGGTCTTCTAGACATTGGCTAGTAAAGTATGACCAACATAATTGTTACATCTTTTCATTGTGGTTTTTGAGCGGAATTTTGAACGTTCTGATTCAGGCCCTATTACAAGTGGGCAACAGGGCAGTGCTATGGACGCCATCTCTTCTGAAGCGGTCAAAACAATAGTTTTATTAATATGAGCCAGAATATTCCATACGGGACAGACGTTTGGTACAACGCCATAGGGAATCTAAAACGAATGCCGCCTACATTGTAACACATGAATGCTTCTGTGCTACTGACTGACAAAGCAGGCACGAGTGTAGTTTTTGGAAAATGCTGTGTTTGGAATTTTTTTTTTGCTAATATCCACTGCAAAGGATGGATGACATTGGCCTGAACCAATTGATTTTTTATTATGCAGTCATACATCATTACATTCATATTTGCATACAAATACAAAGTTCTATCAAATGACCAAAACAAAATTAACAAACTGACCTTGAATAGCCAGAGCAGCAGCTCGGGTCATGAGAGTTTTTCCCGTTTTCGTGTTGAGTGCTCGGCAAGTGTATTTTCCAGCTCGGTTGTACGAGAGATTCACGATTGTCAGTTCGCTTTGTAAGTCGGACGTTTTCCTGAACAAGTTGGTGGATAAGGGAATTCCATTGAAGTACCTGGAAAGAAAATATCATTAAAGTATTAATGTAAGACCCCCGTTTATATATAGACACACATCTTCAAAAGACACTACACTCCAAAAAAGGCTTGTGTAAAATGGATTAAATGAACTTTTGTTGGTGTCCTTTCAAAATCTTTGTTGACACCATGTAGAATTTGCTCTGAAAATGTTCAAACAGAAGATTATTGTCAGTGCTGATCCAATATGCTTCCATCTCATCGGATGAGAATTCATGCTTCCGCAAGCAGTTTAGTTGAGGATGTTTAGCATTGACCAAATGGGAAAACATCACCTGTTTCGCTTACTTACAGGCAGTGCTGTAATTGTCAAGAAAATGTCAATAATGATTTCAGTTTTTGTCTGATTTATACATGTAATAGACACAGCCAGAAAATATGGATAGTGACATTGTTTGTGTGGACTTCTGACTTTATGGACTTTTTGGGCAAGATTGTACGGCTATTGAGCGGTTCCTGCTGGCCTGTGCCTACCTGCTCTCACAAATGACACCACACCAAACCTGAAAAGCTGTAAAAACTGTGCATTTGATTTTGACAAGACTTTCTACTTGATTTTATGAACATTTTATACTCGTAATTTACATGCATTTAAAACTGATTAACAATTAGGACAGGGACCAAAATTTTAACTTCCTGTAACTTTTAAATTATAAATGTACTGCATATATTTCTTATTGTATTAGCTGTCTGTAGATGTAGAGTAGTTGTCAATTTTCTGTTGTTTACTGACAAATGTATCTGTTTAATATGTAAATTGTCAATAAAACCATATATATATTGTTTGATGACGTTTATAGGAAAAATTGAAATTGATATTGACTTGACCAATTTTACGATCTTTATTCAAATTATTGATTACAAGAGAGGCTCTTTCATGCACCACACCCCACTTATTATGCATTAAACATATATATATAGGCCCAATAACAGTGTAAAAGAAACATTTTTTTAAATGTGTCTAAAGATATTCTGAAAGAAAAACTCTGTAGATGGAGCCATATAGAACTGGTAAAATGAACTGATGCAATCTAACAATTTGCATAGATCTATCTAACTTTAGAATGCTGCTTTAAAAATCATTTCAAAACAGATAAAAAATGTTTTTGTAAATTTTAAAAGTAAAAGCAAACTTCATGCCCGCACATAAAATGTGGCCATTTGCAGCAAAGCTTCGCCATGGGATCAATACGAGATACTTATTGACAGATATAGATGAAGTTTGTTATTGATTTTTCACTGATCGCAGTGAAACCATTCATTGAATTTAGATCACTGCTCATTTTCTGGCCATGATAAATTGCATAATTATCCAAATTACAAAAAATGACCAATTTATAAAGGTTACGATAGAGTGAAAAGTTTTCAATAGCAACTGCAAAGTTTGTCAATAAGTGAAAGTGGCCAACGAGCTTATATTTTGCATCAATGAAACAGCTTCAATGTTTGTGAACTGACACATCAGAAAGTTCAGATAGATAGTTGATAGAATTGATCATATAAACAAGCCTAATGTTAAAGTTTGGTCATCTGAAATGATTTTTAAAATTAAAAGAGAGTTTAACCAATAAAAACTATCAGGCAGGATGAGGGCATTGAGAGACCTGGGGAAGATTTCAGTAGTACTTATCACATGCCAGTATTTTTCTGATTAATAATTCTCATATTCTTTGTTGTCCACTTATTGTCTCATGTTTGACTGTTTGTCTCATGGTATAAGCCGGTTATTCACCATGGGATCGGGAATATGTGTTTATCACACCTCGGGCTAAAGCCCTCCGATGATAAATGACATATTCCCTCTCACGTTGTGAATAACCTAATGTGCTGACAGCGCTCAGCCTCAAACCTCTAAGGGGGGACACAAGAAGAGGGTTTGTGCCCCCATATTGGGACTGTTCCTCCCAGAGGCCCCCCTGCATATGAAAATTATTGCACTGATTAAAACACACAATTAGTAAATTTAAAGACTATCCACAAACTATCCACAAGACTTACCATGCAAACACAGGAGCAGGCAAACTGAAGATGGAACAACTGAACGTAACAGTCTCGCCAACCCTTTTCATTTGGTCTACAGGTTGGGTGGTGAAGGCTGTGGCCAGATCTGAAATGGATAAAACAGAAGACTCTTGTAAAAGGAATGAATTGCAGCAGATTCCTGGTATTCTTTGTATTTTCTTAGATTCAGCATTGTTCTCATCTCCCACCCAAATTATGAGTATTCATCCAATTAATTTGCTGAAAGAGATGCTCAGATAAAATGTGGGTCTATACGGCACTCAGCCTAACAAATTAATAAATTTTCATTAGTTGGGGTGGAATGAGGAGATTTGTAATATGGCACAAGGCTTTGAAACAATATTTTTTTTTAATTCGACACATTGGCACGTAACTAAACAACACGTACACATGACATCATTGTATTTCTTTTTCATTTGTGTAGCACATGTGACATTGTTGATATAACTTGTCTCATTGGGTTATGACACATCACATCATTGACATAAATTTTCATTGGTTTATGAAACATGACATCATTGGTATGATTTTTCTCATTGGTGTATGACACATGACATCATTGGCATAATTATTCTCATTGGTGTATGACACATGACATCATTGGCATACTTTTTCTCATTGGTGTATGACACATTACATCATTGGCATAATTTTTCTCATTGGTGTATGACACATGACATCATTGGCATAATTTTTCTCATTGGTGTATGACACATGACATCATTGGCATACTTTTTCTCATTGGTGTATGACACATGACATCATTGGCATAATTTTTCTCATTGGTGTATGACACATGACATCATTGGCATACTTTTTCTCATTGGTTTAAGACACATTACATCATTGGCATAATTATTCTCATTGGTGTATGACACATGACATCATTGGCATAATTTTTCTCATTGGTCTATGACACATGACATCATTGGCATAATTATTCTCATTGGTGTATGAGACATGACATCATAGGCATGATGTTTCTCGTTGGTCTATGACACATGACATCATTGGCAAAATTTTTCCAATTGGATTTTTAGTACCGGCAATTTCAAAGCTGACTGACAATTTAAAGCTTTAATGCAAAGTAGGGAGACCCTTAAAGCAAAGTTAAGAGACACCATCTAGTGCAATCCCACATCACCAATACTACTGGTTTGGCTATTCACAAGGGACTCCTGTGATACAATCATGGTATTCAAGACACTGCTATTAAATCCAGAGGGTACATTGTACAATTATGATCATGACTGCAAGCAGAATTCCAAATATCTGCTCTGCTTTCTCTAAAATAAATGAACTCTGTGCACAAAAACAAATATATTATACTCAATATCACATTCTCATTTCATCTTTGATTTACTCAGATGACTGCCTTTTAAAATTTTATGTCGAGCGCATGCAGCTGCGGGTCATTAAACATTAAATTTTGTTCAACATGATGTCGACCAGCAAAGGAGAGTTTCAACATAACATGCAAATAAAATTCACACATGCACACGATAATATTCAACTTAACAAACTTAACGATAAGTCCCATTCACAACTGACTACTACACTATAGCGTATAATATAGTATATTTTGAAATGATAATAAAGAAAACATTCAACTATCCAATAGTATTCATGCCCCATCTATATTTATGCTCAGTGTGGACAGTTTTAATATTTTATTGACTGCCGTTTACACATGTGTACTTTATGTGTAATATAGTCAATTGAAACTCGTTTCAGATGACATTCTATATTTATCTGTATTTCAAAATTGAGAAGAGCTACAACAATAACCAGGTTAAAATCAGATGAGGTTGTAACCTGTACTCCATCTTTACTGCAAATGTACAACTGAACAGTTAGACAAAAATAAGTCCCCTTTCGGATAAACTTGAATATCTCAAAGATTCCTTTGCTGATTTTTTGACAGTTGGCTGAATTATAGCCCCGCATATTGACCTTACAAGTGTGTATTTATAGCTCAGTGGCATTATTCCTGGCTGAGCCAGCAGTCTTCGAGTGAGCCTACCCCTGTTTTCAAAAATCCATGGCTTTTCCAATGGATATGAACAATTTCACCATGCGAGAGAGCCACCAGCTGGATAAACTTCATCATGTGTCTGGAGAAAATTTGTTTCTCAATCAAATTTAGAAGATAATGGAGGACTTCTTTTGTAACAGTGTCACATTTTAGGTTCTTTAGATGCAATAACAAATAATTTTAGTGGAGGTTAAACACCTTTCGGTAAAATTGTTTTGGAAAAGCCAATTATTCAATTTTTTGATAATAGGGGTACATGTTACACGGCTAGACAAAAATTAATGAGTAAAGCTACAAATACACACTCACAATGCCAATATGCAGGCCTACAAACTGGCCAATTTTCAGAGAAATCATAGAAGAGGTCTTTGAGATATCCACGTTTTTGCAAAGGGGGACTTATTTTTGTTGAACTGTGTTTAGATATTTTTGAGAGCAATTAGATGAAAGCAACACAGCTGGAAAAGAGTCAAATGGTCAAGGAAGGTTCTTGATATACTCTCAGAAAATAAATGGTGCTAAAAATAATACTATGTTGCCGGAATTATGAAAAAGTTTGGGACAGACCTTTGCAGCTAATTTTTTAATCTTGAATAGCCGAAAGTTACTATGTGTGTTTACATAACATTCCCTCATTTATTATCAGAATTTCAGCCTTTCATTAAGTTTTGACCATGTCAGATACCCTGTTCTGATATCCGGTTCAGATACCCTAATTCTGCCAGATACAGGATATCCAGCAAATTCCAATATCCGGCAGTATACCAGATACAGTGCCGGATATCCGAGCATCCCGAAGCAAGACACCAGTCCTATAAGACATTAAGACATCCGACAGGTCATCTTTTCAGTCTCTGTTCTATAAAAAATCATTGAACCTCATTAACACCGAAGGATCTCTTTATTGTCAATCATTCTGTCTATCCTTTAAAAGAATTACATATCTTTCATATAAAATAAAACAACTGAAAACAAACCTAGCTTACTCAATATTCAAAATTATTAATATTACTAATTATTTTATAACATCACTGGTGTTTTTCGAGATGTACTATTTATATATCTATATAATATTAATTTACCATAATATCATAATGTTTCATTGATATATTTTATACTTTTTATACTTATAATATATAAAATGACATATTCTCCCTTTTTGGACACCGGTTCAGCTCACTTCATTCTTCAATTGACAGATGTCAATATATTTCTTTTGGCCTTTATACCATCACTATATCTGCTTGTACAATATCATACAGAGACTGAATTGCCCATCAATAGTTTACGTTCACTTTATTGATTTTCATAAAGCATTTGACTCATAAACAAATAATATTGAACCATGAGTGAATAGCAATCCTCAGTCAGACCAAACACTGTTGATTTTCAATATATATAGTTCACATAAAATGCATATGTATTAAGATAAGCTGGAAAATGTTTTTATATACAGATTATTTAGTTTTATCATAAACATGTACATGCACGTCTCTAATAAACTGTATTAATCAATACCAGTATTTTATAGTGCTCATTGCACAGTTATTTCACTTTCGCCTAATTAACTTTTAGCATGCAACATATATTTCAATAATAAAATCATACGAGTAATTATGAACGATAGCCTAATCATCGCATTGGACATCGTAAAACAAAAATCTATACTATGTAATGAAGGAGTATCATTCGCAGTGAAACATTTAATCAATACTTTTCAAGCTTGATCTCATCCAACTCAAAATGCAAAGCAAAAGGGAAAGTTTTGTGAAATGGCCAGAGCGATCATTAAAATATAGCTAAGTCAGAAAATGCTCATCTAGTCCTATTGGGAATGATGAGAGCACATTTGGCCCAAATATTTTTGAGCTAAATAGGGGGTAGACATCAAGCCAATCATCGAGAAGATGCATATATTAATAAATAAGACAAGACAACTTCATTTCTTCAGGGTAAAACTTACTTCTTATAAATACCCTCAAAAGTATGCAGAGGCATTGTCATCATTTTGTCACCAGAGACACTCAGGCAGCATCAGTAATTCTCGATTGATCCACCTTTTTTTGAGTGGTCTTCAATTTTTTAACTCTCATTTCAACAATCACACAATTACTGATTTGTAGTGTTATTCGATCTACACAGACACTGGTAGACACCAGCTAAAGTTACTTTTGTCTTTATGGACATCAACTAAAGTTAGTTTTGTCTTTGTAGACACCAGCTAAAGTCAATTTTGTCTTTATAGACACCAACTAAAGTTAAGTTTTGTCTTTATGGACATCAACTAAAGTTAGTTTTGTCTTTGTAGACACCAGCTAAAGTCAATTTTGTCTTTATAGACACCAACTAAAGTTAAGTTTTGTCTTTATGGCTATCGACTAAAGTTAGTTAAAAATTGTCTTTGCATTCACCAGCTAAAGTCAATTTTGTCTTTATAGGCACCAACTAGGGTTAAGTTTTGTCTTTGTGGGCATCAAATAAAGTTAGTTTTGTCTTTGTAGACACCAGCTAAAGTCAATTTTGTCTTTATAGGCACCAACGAAAGTTAAGTTTTGTCTTTATAGCTATCGACTAAAGTTAGTTAAAAATTGTCTTTGCAGTCACCAGCTAAAGTCAATTTTGCCTTTATAGTCACCAGCTAAAGTCAATTTTGTCTTTATAGGCACCAACTAAGGTTAAGTTTTGTCTTTATGGACATCAACTAAAGTTAGTTTTGTCTTTGCAGTCACCAGTTAAAGTCAATTCTGTCTATATAGACACCAGCTAAAGTTAGTTTTGTCTTTACAGAAAAGAGCAAAAGTTGCTTTGGTACAAACAGAAACCAGTTAGAATCAGTTTTACTAGTCTGTATAGTACCAGCTAAAGTTTGTAAAGACAGTGGTTAAAATCAGTTTTGTCCGTATGGACACCAGCTAATATAAAGTTAGATTGTGATTGTTAAGCACAAATACTGCGTTCAGTGTTATCTTCTCATATGGAAAACATTGGAAGTGTCTGGGGTTGATATGCACACAAAATACAATTGGTAATATCATTATGATATGTAGCTACTCACATGCGAGTCGGAAGGCAGCGGGACTGCTCTTGTAGACAATACTGTTGACCCTGACCTCGCACTGGTAAGCTCCCTCGTCCTCTTTGCGAACGGCGGACCACGCGAGGGTGCCGTTGGTCATCACTTGCTTGCGCCCCTCGCTGATCACGTACTGGTTGTTGTACATCCATCTGCAATGTCAGAGATTGGTGGATAAAAAGTGATGGAGTTACAGTACAATCCAAAATAAAGTAAGAAGGTTTTCCGTCAGAAGTCCTTTGTTAACCTATTTTGCCCTCCTTTCTCCTCTCCACCCCAAATCTCCTTGCAACTACCTTTGACTCCTCACCACAACTTTATCCCATATTACAGGTGATTTCATTACCATGCGATTCTTGTCATTCACACTTGGCTGTGAGGAATCAATGCTAAACCAGTACTTGCTACGTTTGATAAATCCAATATGTGACGTTCTGTTGTTTCTAAACCAATCAGATTAACTAAAAATGTCATGTATTTGGTGGGTCTAGAACCTGAGAATCCCGTACTAATGAAATCACCTGTAAGAACTCTATTAAGACAGCTGACAATGTTATTTCAATTAGAAAAAAGTCACAATATCAAAGAAATGAAACACAATGGGGGTAATGGAGTGTGAATTGGTGTTGGCTTAATGTAAATTTAATGTAATTTTAAAAGGTATTTTTAAGTAGGTAAAGGTAGGAAGTGATTTGGAGGGAGCCAAAAGGTGTGAAAGGATAAAGTAGTGGATGATTCTTCCTTCCTGCTGAGGTAATCGTACTTTATTTTGGGTCGTACTGCATATTGCGAGCGGGGTTGTCGGATTTTAATGCATGAAAATCATCATTCATTCGATTTAAATCATTATTCAAATCGCTGAGATTATCACTCTGTTTAAAAAACAAAAAATCACCAACACTGATTGCAATTTATGCAACTGTTATTTCTCTCAGGAAATTCCAATAAAATGGAATAAATAATTATAGGCCTTACTATTATTATAGGACGACTATGTCTCGCTTCAAAATGTTGGCAGAAACTTGAATATATTTCGAAATAAGAAAAATCAAATTTCCATGAAGGCTGAAAGAAGTGTACAGAACACAAGGACCCAAATTTTAGGCCACAAATCCAATAATAAATACATATTATCAATCTTTAACTTTTCACTTAAAATGTCAAAATGCAGATGTTTATTATCTTGTTAAAAAAATTATCAGATTAAAATTTTCAAACAGGGTAAAAAAGTTGCTGTATAACCATATCTGCATTTGTAATATTCTATTCTAGAAACATTTCCCAATATATTGCAACATGCTTTCAGCAGCCTACCCCATAAATCTATATAAACAGTTTTCAAAAAGTTCACCATAATCCATTTCAATATATTCTAATCTTTATTTCTCATTTATCATACCTCAGTGATGAATATAAATATTTTTAACTATATCATATCTGAATTTGCTTTGGCGCACCATTATGGAAGGTTCCTTTTATAATTCTAACTAAAGCGACCTCCAAGCTTCTTTTAATTCTAAAACTACAAACTGTCTTAATACTATAGAAATGAATTGACGATAACGTTCAGGAGAATTGATAGAATTGTCTGATTTTTTTAGGTTTAAAGCCGCTAAACTTGAAATATGCAAAAAACGAGTCTTGGATCATGCAGATTTTGGCACTCTGGGTCATAACGGCCTATGGAGTTTCATCTTCTCCACATTCAAAATGGAAACATATAGGCTGTTTGATCAGTCATGATCAAGAGCACGTCATTTGATTTGCTATAACTGATTTTAGAGTGAAAATCAGATTCATAATCCTTTCGTTTGGCTCTCACCAACAAGTGGGATTAGTCTCCTCAAACCAAATTAACATTGAAAGTATTGGGTATAATCATGACAAATCATCAGCATGATGACACACGGAGTGCCATTTTCACAGGGCAACAATCCACTCATTTGGCATCTGAAAGTTACAGACAGTAATTTTAAAATTACAAACTGACTTAATGGTGTTTATAAATATTTAGCTAGCTTCATACCTCTCAATTCTGATAAGAGCTTTACATGCGTTTTAAGAAATTAGATTTTTGAATTATCTTCGCTTTTTTGTTATAAACATTATATCATTTCAGACATTTCAATTTTATTATTTTTTTAGAAATATAGATCTACAAACACTAAGCCTTTTAAGACAATACAATGCTTGGCATAAATCTTCAGCAAATTTTCTTCCATCTCCAATCAAAATGAAACTTTTACAAATCTTGGTGAGAATTCAGTATTCTGTTTTATCCAGAGTGCATCAAATTGCATGAGTACCAGCTGCATGTAATGTAGTGCATGATATCATTGGGATGCTTCTCATGTTTACCATAATAATCAATACCTGATATCAAAGTGCTGTTTACATGGCCATGGTGGGCAAATAAAAGAACAAATACGATTAAGCCAATACTAGCCACCAATGCTAAAGGCCTATTGATCACTTCTGAGAAATAGAAAGTGATTTTTTTTCTATTCAACCAATTTTATTTGTTATCATTTTCCTTCAAGAATGCTTAAGACTTTCACACATATCCATTGTACTAGTCTTCATGCCATGAAAATTAGAACATGTTTCCAGGGATAATTGCATGGTTAACCATCTTTCAGAAAGTTAGAGAAATCATGCAAAAGAAATCCCCAGATATTTCTTTGCCTTCCTATGCTCAACGTATTGGAAAGACAATGCAAAAGATATGTTATTATACACCAAGGAAAAAGTTCTGGAAAATTAATACATTTTTGAGATGAGCAAATTATAATTTTCAAAGGCTTTGTGCAACCTCTCAACTTAATAGAATGAGCTGAAATTATGCATGTGATTGTTTTCCTAATATGGTCATTGATTTTGAGTTTTCAAATCATCAATTGTTGCATGCAATTTTGACCAACCTAATATAGTTTACTCTTAACACAAATTTTTAGTATGGAACCTTTAAAGGTTCTATAATCTGGTATAGACAGGGAACCCTAAAGGTTCATTATTCAACTTTCAAAAAGGTTCCAAGTTCCAACAGCAAACAAGTCACATAGTCACAATTAACATTTAGACCAACACAATGTCCTGAAGTGGCCATCCCACCACAAATAATAATTTGACAGTTTACTCTTACTGGTGAAACCACTCCGTGGTAATAAATAAGTGCATGTCAATAAAATGTAGATTGAATTTTATTGGATAACACTCAAAATCAATTGAACAGCCAGAATTAGATTGCTAAATTATTGGGATCAATTTCAATCCATTTTATAATTCAAAATGCAGTTATTACAAAATGAATACAACTTTTCATTTCTATTTCCTTTCAATGAAACAGAGCATCAAGAAAATTTCTCAGGTAGCCGTGAAATAGTCTGGATATGTGGCCTATCAGACCTAACGGTACACCTAACATTCTCTCTATGTTAGACCTTGCATGTTTGGCCTGATTTTACTGAAGAATCACTTATATATAGCCACTATTGATATTTTGATAGATTTTATTCAAAAGTAAAACAAAACCTGCACAAAATATTATTCAAATTGTCATAAGCTGGCGATACATGAAAAAAAAAAATCGTCTAGTGGCAAAATGTTGTTGGGAGTGAAAAATCTAAATCTGATATTTTTGGTCCAAACTAGCATCAATATGTGCCGAAGAGACCAGAAAAGATATACAATTAACATTGTATGTAAAACAGTACAGTTGCGGACAAAAATATTCATACAGCTGAGTATTCTGCACATAACTGGTATTTACTCTTGATTCAGGGATGCGAGGAAAAAAAATTCACTTTTAAGTCATTGCCCTAATCAATTGTCATTGTCAAAAACTGCAAACTTAAGCATATCTCTGTTTTCAAGCTCAGGGGGCCCACAAATGTAAAATTTCAGCATGACAAAAGTATTCATACAGCTCGAACACGCTGGGTATAAAGTGCATCAAAAGCTTGAATTTCTGTTCAAATAATTTGTAACTTTCTGTGGTTTCTTTGGATAACCTCCTAAGAATTTCTGAATGCTTTTTGGGTGTTTTTATCTGTGTTGGTTGACCCATACCACCCAATATCGCTGGTATCATTTTACCATTAAATGTATATGACATTTCTCAAAAGATGGCAATAAGTCCATGAAGAATAACCTCATTTCTTCAAATGGTCCATCATAGTTTTCTTTATGCAATAGGTTGTGCCTGATGTTAACTACAAGAAGTTGCATTTGGTTTTACAAGATTTAGACATGGGTACCAAATGTCTAGCAAAGTCTTGAAAGTTTTGCCCACTGAAATAGCATTGGGCCTTGGCCAATTTTTATCCTGGGTCTTTTGCATCATGTGCAAATCATCACCTGCATGCCACAAGTTAATTTTAGTCCACATGAGAGTTTGCACTAATGATTAAAGCAAGCCATGAAACCAAATTTTACTGTGTGTGAGCATTTAGCTTGGCTTAGTGAGCATCTTTGCAGAAGTTTCATATATAGAGTGGGTCGGGGCAAGGAGCCCGGGTTAGGTGAGAGGCCCCCCCAGGTTTATATCTAAACTTACATTTTTGGTGCTTTTTCTTGTTGATAGGATTGAAGCTAGAGGCTTTTTAGGTGACGTCACCAATTTTCAGGGCAAACAGCACCAAACCATAGTAGTAATTAAAGAAACAAAAAAAGGTGCATGGTTTATGTAACTTTGATTAATTCTTTAAAATTGGTTGACAGAACTAACTTTGGAAATTTTTTAAAGTTTAATGGATATCTGCACTGCTTTACTTTATAACCATCAGATAAATATGATTTGGATCATGTTTTTTGCATTTTAGCTCAAAATATAGAGGTCAAATTAAAATATATGGGTTTGGGGCGAGAAGCCCCACATGGTATGGGGCATAAGGCCCCCTTCACTGAGGCCTCGAAGCCGCTTCAGGAACCATTTAATAATGTGTACTTTACCTTAAATCTTGATCAAATAGCTAATTGAAATGGAAAAAAAATTGGCCAAAAATTGAAAAAGGGCAAAAAATATTAAAAAATACATGTATGAACAGAAAAATTCTGAAATTCAGAAAAATGGAATAGAATGCCTTAAAAATGATAGAAGAACCCAAAAAAATAACTTTCAAGCTGAATGCACTCACAAAAAAAATTGCCATAGGATTATAATAGGGGGGCTTCTTGCCCAATGGGTGGGGTAAAAAGGCCATTTTAAATTTTTTACAAAAAGGGCCGTAACTCCTTTATTAAAATTGGTAGACATTTGTTTCACTAGTTAAAAGTAGAGTCAAGTGATCCTTTCCCGACTGCATAAGTATTCAATAATCAACCTTAAAAAGTAGGTCAAATTGCACCCCAAAGTTAAGGGGGGCTGCATGCCCCGCGCCACTCTACATTTAATGGTAAAATTATACAAGCGCCATAGGGTGGTATGGGTAACCAAAACAGATAAAAACACCCAAAAAAGCATTCAGAACTTCTAAGAGGTTATCCAAAGAAGCCACAGAATGTTACAAATTATTTGAAATAGAAATTCAAGCTTTTGATGCACTTTATACCCAGCGTGTTCAAGCTGTATGAATACTTTTGTCATGCTGAAATTTTACGTTTGTGTGCCCCCTGAGCTTGAAAACAGAGATATGCTTAAGTTTGCAGTGTTTGACAATGACAATTGATTAGGGCAATGGCTTAAAAGTGAATTTTTTTTTCTCCTCGCATCCCTGAATCAAGAGTAAATACCAGGTATGTGCAGAATACTCAGCTGTATGAATATTTTTTTCCGCAACTATACATATATATGGGGGCAGCAAAAACTTTTGAGCAGTTCAGTACATTTTTTTTTAAATCTGAGAATAGGGTTCTGGGATAATGTGAAAACAAGTTGATTACAACCAGGAAATTTGATATACAAAAAGAGTGGACTGTTGCACTGTGAAGATGGCACTTTTTGACTCATGATAGCTGATGAAGTGTCATCTTCTCTACATTCAACATGGGAAACATAGAGGCTGTATGATTAGTCATGATCAAGAGAAGGCCACTTGATTCGGCATAACTAATTTCAGAGGAAAAATTAGGTGGGTAATCGTTTCGTTTGCCTGTCACCAACAAGCAGGATTAGTCTTCCTAAATCAAATTAACATTGAAAGTATTGGGCATGATCATGACAAATCATCAGCATGATGACACACAAAGTGCCATTTTCACAGTGAAGCAGTCCACTATTTTTGCATATCAAATTTCCTGGCTTTAATGGTTTAGGTATTTTTGGGACATCTCAGTTTTAGTAGAAATCATCTAATTTCGAAGAGATCTGGGAAGATGGCTGTGTATTTAGGGGGACATCCCTAGTTCTCTTCAAAATGAATGTTATCCAGTATTAGCAACCAACTCACCTTATTTGACTGGGTTTCAGATTCGTGTTGACCAGTTCACAGTTCCAGGAAAAGGGTTGTCCATCCACCCCGACTGCCAGGGAGGGTGTGAGCTTCACATCTGAAGGAAATAAAACACATCTCAGAAGTCAGTATAAAACGGACTACATGTAAACTGCTCACACTTAAAAATGCACACCTTTTAACACAGCTTACAGTCTGTCACTTTGATGTAGAAAAAATGAGGACCAGTTCACAGTGAAAAATGCACTTCTTGACTGATGAAGTGTCATCTTCTCTACTTTCAACATGTGAAACATAGAGTCTGTTTGATTAGTCATGATCAAGAGAAGGCCATTTGACTTGTCATAACTGATTTTAGAGTGAAAATCAGATGCATAATCCTTTCGTTTGGCTGTCGCCAACAAGCGGGATTAGTCTCCTTAAATCAACTTAAAATTAAAAGTATTGGGTAATTGGTATGATCATGACAAAATTATCAGCATGATGACACTCGAAGTGCCATTTTCACAGTGCAACAGTCTTTTCTTTTTCTTTATCAAAGTGACAGACTGTAAAAACTAACTTCTATTTCAGGCATGGCCATGAAATATTGCCTTGACGTGACTGAATATCCAGTCCTAGGATCTCGTGAGTTTCATTGAAAAAAAATTGAGAACCAGCTGCATCAGGCCACATTTAGTGAAACTGCTTCAAAAACCAAAATCATAATCAATGCAAATCGAACCAGAAAACATTTTTGCATGAAGTCCATCAGACTCCCATTTTTGGAGTTCACAGATAATGAAAGTGGTTCCCTTGACCCATTCAAGCATTTTTACTGCATTTTGTTGGATTTGGGTTGAATTTTAGCCAAAGTTGGAGTTTTTCACATTTTGTTTGTCACATCCTCTTCAATAAAGTTGTGTCACAAGCTTGGACAGTTACCCCATATATATATTTATACCATACCTCTGAGCCATCAGCCAATCAGAAGCCTGTATTTGGCTGGTAGATATATATGATATATTCTTTGTTGTTCACTTATACGCCCATGGGAGTATATAGGATATATAAGCCTCATTGTTTAAAGGGCCACCGTAATCAACTTTTTTTATCCTTTGAGAGCCTCGGGTTTGTCATTTAAAGAAATACTAAGTTGGTTATTTTGAATTTCACTTAAAATAAACCTCCAAACAACAAGTGTTTGGTTCAAGATTTTAGGCCAAAAATTGGCACAGTCAAAAGCGACCTCTATTGCAAGGCTAGCCAGCAATTTACGTAGGACAGGGCAAAAAGTAAACAGCCACATTGCATGCATGACTGGTTCCACATGTTTAGAATGGCATTGCTCCATCAGGTGCTGCCATTTCTTGATTACCTGACAGCGGCAAATGGCAGCATATCTATGATACATGCATGAGTGGCTTCAGGCAGAAGGGGGGGGGAATCTCCAATCCTACGTCATACACATTAGAAGACATGGCTGACTGAAGGGCCACACAGTTGTCTTGAAATTGCTATTTCAGAGATCATTTTGCTGTGATTGGTTGAAGCCAATTTCTCTGCTATTTGATATGTGTGTTAATTCAACCCCATTCTTTTACAGTAAGACATGCATTTAAAAAGTTGGGTTTAGATGACAGTTGTCCTTTAAGAAAGCTCATAACACAAACAGCAAAACAGTACCTGACAGTGAATTACCAACAAAAGTTCAACAAAAATAAAACAAAAGTATTATAAAAACGGAACACCTACGACAAATCTGTTAATCCTTTAATTTGACCCCAATTTAGATTTTAATGTCAATAACACAACTAAGGGGTCAACCATATTAGATCTCAGGGAGGGGGAGGAAGCTTTGAAATAGTTTTTTTTTAAATAAAAAATACCTTGTCTGTTTAGTTTTGTTATTAATTCCTTTTGAGTAGTCTTGAAATAAGTGGTGGAGGTATTTCGTTTGATTTAGAAACAAATATTTGAGGACGTCATACACTCAAAATAAAAAGGCCCAATTACTGCAGTTTCCATGAAATAATAAATAATTTGTTGTCTATTAAAATTCCAACCCCCCTTTCTCATCCGATGGTTGCAATCCAAGGGCATAATTATATTCTTCCTGTTATTTTGTTGTCGTTTTTTTTGTCCACAATTGATCTTTTGACTACAATTTCCCCCCATATATATTTTTTCCCCAATCCCCTCCCCCTAATTTTTTACCACAATTATTTGTTCCAATGTTTTTCTTTATAGGCCTAGACTTTTTTTTCCCATTAACTCCCTAACTTTTTATCCAATTTTTTTTTTTCACAGACATTTCCCCCCAAATTTTTTTGCCATTTTCCCCCCAAATTTTTCTTTTCACTTTTTTTTTCATCAATTTTCTTTTTTCTTTCCTTGCATTTTTCCACATTTTACTTTTTTTTAAAAATTTTTTTAATTCAAAGAATTTTCAGTATATGAAACGTGATTCTTTTCAGATCTATGCTTTCATGTTATTAAATTAATCTCACATGACAAATTGTTTGTAGCTGTTTTCTCTCAAATCCTTCTTGTTTTTTTTTCTTTTTCAAATCTCTTAAAGTTTTGTTTTATTTTGTTTGTTTGAGGTATAAGTCAGTTATATCCCTTGTTTTCGTGAATATGTGATAATCCTCGGCTAACGCCTCGGATATATCACATATTCCCTCAAACGCGGGATATAACTAGCACATATATATATTGCTAGTTTTTACACATACAAGTAGGGGGGGGTGATAATTCCAAAATGTTTGTGTGCGCACTTTTTTGTGTCACCTGGACCTAGTTAGGCAACACGGTTGCCTCCGTTTGTCAATATAAGCCGAAAACCCATATGTACGGAGCCGTTGAAGGTTGACGCATGGAAATAATATCGAAAATAACCAAAAAAAATCATATCTCAAGAACTATTGGTCATAGAGACTTGTGAATAGGCTCAAATTAACCGGAATACCCACTTTCATATCAGTGTTTCATAGTAACTATAGGCTTAAGTGCAATATCTTTTTAGTTATTGGACAAAAACTGTTTTTTTTCACTCTTTTCCATCAGTATACAGGCATAAATTCGCGTTGCAGGCCGTTAGAACTTGAATAATTGCAAAAATTTATCAATCTTTGTTTACATTACTAAATGCAATAGACAGTTCTATTCCATATCATTGATACTGCATCAAACTATACAAAGTTGTTGTGTACATTGTATAGATAATGCCTAAATTAATTTGATCAGCGAGATATTTTATTTACTTATTACAATATCATTAATATTTAGTTTCATATAATTGCATGGTACTCTGTGTGGATTAATTTATGTAGCTTTCCTAAGAGTCTGTAGGTTACTGACAAGTTTTTGACTAGCTTATAAAACAAGTAACACTCACATTACAATAATTCTTTCTTCACATGTGAGACAGCAGTAATTGCATGAAATTAGCTTGAAGAGTATAAAATTAATATATATTGTATAAATTGTACTTGTGCCATTTCTAGATAAATAATGAATCTCTTAATACTAACAGTTCAATACTGGAAAAAGATGTCCCTGATGAACAAGTTACTCTCAAATTGAGTATTAATCATATCCATTTGTTTGCTATGCTCTCTTTTTAGTAATGATATATATTACAACGTCAAAGAATAAAACATGATTTTTCAAGAAGAGAAACAAGAAGATGAGACAGGATCTAATCATTTTTTGTCACAAATATGACAGAACAAAACAATTTACAATGTACTGACTGTGTCTGACATCTTAATGCACAAAATTAGTATCATGAATATTGGCCGATACCCTAAAAAATTGGGTTAGCATATACATGTAGCTTGGAAATAAGGTAAGCTTTTTCTCTGAGGAGAGAATAATTAAGCTGAAATCTACCTATGCCAAGTGACCTTGCACCAATCCCTGGGACTTCTTAAAAGATACAGTTTTCCCCCAAATACTTTCGTTCTTTCCTTCTCCAACACCCCATTGCTAAATTGTTTGGTGCATGCCTTTTTCTTTAGTGACATTGAATTCTCCAATATCTTTTTGAACTGCTGTGTTGTTAGCATTGTTCATCTGATTTTACCAAGTGACTTCGACCATGTAGATTAAGAACAGTTAAACCAAGAAAAGCAAAAGTTACACAGACAATAAGTGACAAATGATGACCAGGAATAGTCTTACTTGGGAGAACAAGTCATTCAATTTTTTGTTCAGAAAAAAAAATTCAGGCATGAAACTGGAACCTGAGAATATTTCCTCTCTCAAAAGTTACCAATGCATGTCAAGACAAGGATTTGTCCAAACTCAATACATGTACCCTAACTGGAGGCTTTCTCCTACTGAAAGAGAATGTATCAATTGGGTATAAGGAAACTATCTGAAGATTAGAGTGAACAAAATGGCCTTGATGCTGAAAGGTCTGGATGCTCTATCAATGACAAGCTTGAAGCTTGACAGAGAGGCAAAAACCATCAAGAAACAACTGGCAAAGTACTACTTCTAATTTACTAAATCTGTTATTTTGTTGAACTTTTAAGATGCTCAACTTGGTTGAGAGTGGTTTGATGCCAAAGAGAGTTGGAAAAGTATGCATTGTTGAAAAATAGAGATGTTAACAATCTTTGTAAAGAAGCAGAAACTTTATTGGTCAGGTTAGGCTATTTATTAGGGAAAAGAAGTCTATAAAAAAATGGCTACACAGTAAAGAGAAAAATGTTACACATAATTATAAATAAAATGTAATGCAAAGTGCCAGAAATACAAAATTCTCAATTCCTAAAACTAGTGACATGTTTCCACTGAAGATGGCATAAGTATAAAAGCGTTCTTTATTGGGAACATATTTCTGCTTACCAAAATTATGGGTTAAAAATTAAGATCTGACTTAGGATCTGAATGTCTGATTCATCATCACCATCAACAATAGGTCATGATTCACAAGTCTCATTGGACACTTAAGACTAACACATTAACAACTTATATTTGATAATGCTGCTTCAGGTTGCAAAACCTTCCAGTGTCCTCGTGATAAAAGAAAAACACAACAAAAAAGTAAAATTTCCAAATATAGTGAAGTGCGCTGCCCCCAGGAAACTCATTTAGTTTTCTAATATACAAATAGGTAAACAAAATTAGGCCTACATTTCTTCACCAAACACAGACTTACTTTAAAATATGAGAAAATGACTGAAGACAAATAAAGCCCGAGTCATTAAAGTGCTGACGAGGATAAAACCCAAACACATGCATCACTAGGGCCTAATTCAAAAATAATGAAGCCACGCAGCTTATTTTCTGTAGGGGTCTCAAAATATGAGAATGGCTGTATATGACAACTTATTGGTACATCATTGCTTTAAGTACATTCTTGTGCAACTTTCCTGAAAATTTCATGACATTCTGTCTCATAGTTATTGAGATAGAGTTAAATTACATTGAAAAACAGGCTTTTTTTCACCAAAAAAACGTGACATAACGTTTTTTACCACTTGAATTCTTTCAGTTTTACAAATTTGGACATATTCTAAGGCAATTTCCCAGCACTTTTTTGAATCTCTACATCCTCAGGCTTCATAAATCCATCAAATCAAGTATTTATATTTGCCTGTGTTGACATTATTGAGCTATTTGGATTCAAAGGTTGACTTCCAAAAATTAAGTAAAATTTGACACTTACTGATCTGGGATGCTCTAGTGCCCCTTTGACATATGTCAGTTGAATCGTTTGGCCCTTGAGACCTAGTCTTATATCTGCTTACCCATTTTGGAGCTTCTTGTGGTTGTGGAAAATTTAGTTCACTAAAAAATTCCAATGAATGGCAGGGTAGGTGAATCCGTCGCAAGCGTAATGCCCCATTCTCACGGGGGATGACGGTAAGCTTTTTATCGACGGGGGCGCAGAGCCAGACGAATTCTTGCAAGATTTTCAGTTAGGACGGCGCGAAGGGCAATTATGTAATCAATTAAGGCTAATCGATAACCATGCAGCGAAAGCCACGGCGGGGATCTTTTTGTTCCCTGCGGGGCAGAAAAGTTGTACGCCGTCATAAAAAGTTCGCCGGGGGGAAAGAAATTTCCTCCTCCTGCGGGATACTTTTATATCGCCCCGTGATATAAAAAGTACCCCGCAGGGAACCTATAACTGCCCCTCAGTGAACCTATTTCACCGCGGCGGACTATATTTTCACAACGCCGGGGATTGCTTTTACGACTGCGGGAATGGTTTTGTTCTCCACGGGGATGTCTGTAGGCCCGAGGGCACAACGCCGGGAATGAAAAGCATGACGCCGTTGTCAAGGGCACCGCGGCGGAGGAGGGCGCTGCGAAAGCCAATAAAAAGGGCCGCAGAGGGCCGCCTTGCTTCACTTGCTGCTTGACCTTTGAAGGGGACACTCCTGGATGCTGGACAGACATGATGGCTGATGAAGATGCTGGGGAAGACCTTGACGTTGCTGTTGTTGCTGCTGTTGCTGGTGCTTTTTATCTAAGAAGAATACGGAGAAGGAGGAAGATGAAGAGATGGTGGATTCGGAATTGGCTGCTGCAGAGGGAACAACATGGCCATTTCTACCAGCTGCTGCCTGAATTGGCCAACAATGATGTCTCTGGCTACTACAACTTCTGCAGAATGCCTCCTGACATTTTTGCTGAAATCCTGGCTGCTGTGGCTCCTGCAATTACAAAACAAGACACCAACATGAGGAGGGCTCTTGAACCTGGATTGAAGTTGGCAGTCACCCTACGGTACATGGCGACAGGAGAGAGCTACAAGTCCTTGGCCTACGGTTTCAGAGTGGCTCCCAACACCATCTGCAATTTTATCCCCAGTGTCTGCATTGCCATCATGCGAGCTTACGAACATCTGCTGGCCCTGCCAATGGATCCAGCATCCTGGAAGGAAGTTGCCAAGGGCTTCGAGAAGAGGTGGAACATGCCCCATTGCATCGGAGCACTGGATGGGAAGCATGTTGGCATCAGATGTCCTCGGAAAGCTGGGTCAATCTACTTCAACTACAAGGGCTTCCATTCCATTGTGCTTATGGCTTTGGTGGATTCTGACTACAAGTTCCTGTACGTGCAGGCTGGATGCCAAGGAAGCTCATCGGATGGAGGAGTCTTCCTGGACACAAGGCTGAGGGACCTGCTGGAAGAAGAACGACTTGGGCTACCCCCTGCTGAACCTCTACCTGGCACAGTTGGGAATCCTTTTCCATACTTCATCGTTGGAGATGAGGCCTTCCCCCTGAAGAGCTGGTTGCTGAAGCCTGTTCCAAGAAGAAACCTTGACATCCCCTCCAGAGTCTACAACTACAGAATTTCAAGAGCCAGGAGAGTGGTGGAGAATGCCTTCGGTATCCTGTCCCACAGGTTCAGATGCTTCCTAACTACGATGCCCCAGAAACCCGGCAGAGTGGCAGCCATCACTCTGGCAGCCTGCACTCTACACAATCTTCTGCGAGACAGAATAGGAATTCATCGAGCCATGGACAACGACGTAATGGACAGAGAAGATCCTGCAACCCATGAAGTCACTGAAGGACTGTGGAGAGGAGACCCCTTGCATGACCTTGGATTCGCTCCAGCATATGGAAATGCCACAAGACAAGCCAAACAGTACCGAGACTACCTACGAGACTACGTGAACAGCCCAGCAGGAAGTGTCCCCTGGCAGATGGACAGAATTTGAAGATGAAGCAGAGCAGCAGCAGCAGCAGCAACAGCAACAGCAATTCAATGCCCCCCTTAAAAAACCACAAATTAACCCAGCCCTTGTAAGGGCTTACCACTTTCTCCAGAAAGAGCAGGCCTTGTACACATCTTTATGTTGACAAACCCCCCCCCCCCAAAAAAAAAAGCCCTCCCTGCAACAACTACATATTTTGTGACGTACACTCTAAAAAATGCCAGGACAAAATTGGTTTTTTAGATTCAAAATGGTTTTTTGAAAAACCAAATTTCAATGCAAAACCAACATGGATTTTTAAAAAAATCCATGTTGGTTTTTTGCATTGAAATTTGGTTTTTCAAAAAACCATTTTGAATCTAAAAAACCAATTTTGTCTGAACTTTTTTAGAGTGTACATAAAATGGTAAATTTTTAGCTTTGTATCTATCTGTACAACCCATTTAAATCACTTTCACTTCCTCTCTATCTGCCTATCTATCTAGCTATATATCTGGCTATCTATCTGTCTATCTATCTGCCTATCTATCTATCTATCTATCTATCTATCTATCTATCTATCTGTCTATCTATCCAAGTGCAATCCCTGCAAAGTGACGATAACTGCTTTTGTTTTCTGCAGTGTATATATGTAACGAGCATTGTGTTCCATCTATCTATCTATCTATCTGTCTTTCTATCTGCCTATCTATCTATCTATCTATCTATCTATCTATCTATCTATCTATCTATCTATCTATCTATCTATCTATCTATCTATCTGTCTATCTATCTATCCAAGTGCAATCCCTGCAAAGTGACGATAACTGCTTTTGTTTTCTGCAGTGTATATATGTAACGAGCATTGTGTTCCATCTATCTATCTATCTATCTATCTATCTATCTATCTATCTGTCTATCTGTCTATCTGTCTATCTGTCTGTCTATCCATCTATCTATCTATCTGACTATCTGTCTGACTATCTATCTATCTATCTATCTATCTATCTATCTATCTATCTATCTATCCAAGTGTCATCACTGCAAAATGACGATCACTCGTTTTTCTTTGCTGCAGTGTATATGCGACGTCCAAATATTTTCTTCTATATAGCTATCTATCTGCCTATCTATCTGCCTATCTATCTGCCTATCTATCTATCTATCTATCTATCTGCCTATCTATCCATCTATCTATCTATCTGACTATCTGTCTGACTATCTATCTATCTATCTATCTATCTATCTATCTATCTATCTATCTATCTATCTATCTATCTATCTATCTATCTATCTATCTATCTATCTATATTAATTAAAGTGATGAAAAAACTTTAATTAAGAAAGCAGAAATGCCACCTGTACTGGTTAAGCAGAAAGTGAAAATGGGCCAAAAAAAAAAAGAAGGGAAATAGCACCTTGCTTTTATGAAGGTGTTTAAAATTTACAAGGGCCAGGACCGGATTTTTTTTTGGGGGAATTTGTCAACTTTTTTTTTTGGGGCTCTTTTCATTTTTGCTCTTGTTTGTCATCGCAAGAGTTTTTTTAGTCAACATAAGATGTGTACGTGGCCAGCTCTTTTGGGAGGATTTGGTGGCCCTTAAAAGGGCCTGGAGTTTTTTTTTTTCTTTTTTCAGACGACTTGAACAGGCATCACTTCCTTGGAGAGGGCATGTTGACTTGGCTCCACTGGAACGACAATGGAGTTTGCCGCTGGTGGACAACTGTCGGCTGCTGCTGCTGCTGTAGAGACTGCTGCTGCTGCTGTAGAGACTGCTGCTGCTGCTGTAGAGACTGCTGCTGCTGCTGTAGTGGTGGCTGCTGCTGCTGTAGTGGTGGCTGCTGCTGCTGTAGTGGTGGCTGCTGCTGCTGTAGTGGTGGCTGCTGCTGCTGTAGAGACTGCTGCTGCTGTTGTGGCTGATGCTGCTGTAGAGGCTGGTGCTGCTGCTGCTGTAGTGGCTGCTGCTGTACTGGCTGCTGCTGCTGCCCAAAAGAGGGTCCGGGGAAGCCAAGCTTCTGGGGGCTGTCAAGCATCAGCTGGCTGAAGCTTAAAGATGACTGCTGCAGGGCTGGAGTCTGGCTTCGAATTGGCTGCAGGGACTGGAACTGGCTGCTGCTGCTTGGCTGGGACTGCAACTGCTGGCGTGGAGGCTGGGACTGCATCTGAAGACTTGGCTGCTGGGGCTGCTGGGGCTGATGCTGAGTTGTTGGAGGCTGCTGCAAGTCCTCGTTGACAAAGGATGGAGCTGGACCAGGAGGAGGGATGTATTGGTGCTGCTGCTGCCCTAGGATCATCTCCACATTCTCTTGCTGCATCATCAGGATTTTATCTTGGACGGCCGCCTGTACGAAGTAGTTGTCCGTCTGGCTCAAGGAGTGCAGGAGGCGAAGTCTCAGGGCACGGTTCATGTTCTTCCCAGATGTGAAGATACTCCTGCACATGTTCTGCAACTGGTGTACTTCTGGATCCAGCCTGTGAGAAGTTTGTGGGCACATGTCACAGAATGGTCCTGCCGGCTGAGGTGGTGCTGCTTTCCTGGGCCTGTCTGAAGTGTAGTGACCAGCAATTGAAGTCAGGGCAGTGGCCATCTCCTGGTCTGTGTCCTTCCTCTTCTTGGATGGCTTTCGTCCTGGGAAGACCTGCGACTGCTGCTGGGATGGCTGGAGGGACTGCTGGGACATCTCCTGGGAGGACTGCTGCTGGCTGGCTGGGAGGCTGTCATCAAGGTCGGGCATAGGATTGTAGTCCATGGGGGCATCAGAATCGGACGACAGGCGGTTACTTCCTCCTGGTCCAGTGAAGCTGGAGACTTCCATGGCACCCTTCGGAGTGATGGAGGACCTCAAGAATTCACACTTCGCCAGGATGTACTTGTCTCGGTCGGACATCTTCTTTCTGCCAGCTCCAGAAGGTTGAGGTCTGATGCACTTTGAGAAGGTAGTCCTGAGGTTGCCCCTCCATTTGGTGACTTTAGCTGCTGTGATTTCCTTCCCCACTAGCAATGTAAGTTCTGCTGCTTTCTCTGCATCAAGTCTGTCCTTCTGTGCACTCTTGAAGGTGGTGGAGCCCTTGGAGTACAGCTGCTTGTTTTCCCGGTACCAGTCGATCAGCTCATCCTCCTGCTCTTCTGTGATGCCCAGTAGGTCCCTGGAGTTTGCCTTTCTGTAGCCCTTCTTCTTCTCCTTGTGGACAAACTGGCCATCGGCGTCCTGGATCAGCTCAACCTCAGATCCAGTGTTGTCAGAATCTTCCTTTGGCTGGTTCTTCCCCTTGCTGCCCTTGGACTTGGCACCCTTCTTCTTGGGAGTATCTTCCTCTGTGGTGGCATCGTAGTCGGAGTCCAGGGTCTGCTGGTGGATCATTGCAGCTGTCAGAACACAGTCATCATCTTCATCATCAGCAGGAGTATCATCTGGAGGTGGAGGTGGAGGCTGGACTGCAGTCTTGGCTCGGGTCTGGGCTGGAGTGACAGGCTTGACTGGAGGCTTGACTGGAGACTTGGCTGGAGGCTTGACTGGAGACTTGGCTGGAGACTTGGAGGTGGCTTGACGCTTGGCTGAAGGAGACTTGCCAGGAGTGCGAGGCCTTCCCCTTGGAGCAGTCTTGGTGGGAGTCTTGAAGACAGCAGCATCAGCCGACTGGGTGCGCTTGGTGGGAGACTTGACAGAAGCAGCAGCATCAGCATCAGCAGACTTGGGACGCTTCTTCTTGGCTGCAGCAGCAGTGGCAGGCCTGCCACGCTTGGTTGGAGACTTGACAGCAGCAGCAAGCTTGGCCAGGACTTGATCTTCAGCTTCTTCATCATCATCTTCATCCTCCTCATCAGGTTGTTGCAGCACTTTGGGTGGTGGCGGGCCCTCGAAGATGGTCTCACTGGTCACTGTTGATGTAGCAGTGGTCACTGCCACGATGCTGTCTTGCAAGCTGAACATGCTTGGAGACAATGTAACAGCTGCGTAGTCTATGAAAGGAGCTGGTGAACCAACTGGAGTTGAAGATGGAGTGGTCAGTGGAGTGTTGGCTGGATTGTTGCCCTTGCTTGGTGCCCTCAAGGTCTTCTTCCCTCTTCCTCTGGGTCCCATCTTGAAGCAGGATCAATCCGAAATGAAGCAGGATGAATCAGCAATGAAGCAGGATCAATCAGCAATGAAGCAGGGATTCAGCAATGAAGCAGCAATTCAGTAGGCTGTGAAGCAGAGTGTCATGGAGTATAGATGCGTTCGTCTTGAAGTTCAGAGTGGTTATGGTGCTCTAGTGGCTGCTCTTCTATTTATATGCGAGGCGCGCGCCAGTGCGTCTCCATGGCAGACCCCCCTTTCCCGCCGTGGCACAAAAGGTCGACCCCGTGATGGTTTCAGTACCCCGCGGACAAAGGATTTTGCTAAAAATAGCCCCTCTGGCGCCACTCTGTCTGCTCCGGGAGGGGGTCCAGACGACGGCGCGAAGGTTTTGCACACGTCCCGGAGCATTTTCCTTGACGGCGGAGTGCAGAAGAACCCCGGGGTCGACCTTTTTGGCGCCACGCAGAGAATCCCGCTTGTTTTCCTAAACGGCGGGAAACTTTTTGCCCCTCAGTGGCGCGAAAACTTCGACCCAGTCTTACTTTTCTGATCGCGGCGTCGAACAATTTATCTGGTCTGCTCCCCCGTCGATTTTAATAAAATTTGTACTGGTTGAAACTTTTTTTCTGCGACCTCGCGATTTGAAGTGACGGTAAGAAGCAGGATTCTCGACGGCGTGCAACCAAAAGATGTCCGGCGGGAAGCTAAAATGCCCCTGCGCGATACGTAAAAAGAGGAAATATTTTTCCGTCTCTCCTGAAAATACTTCGCCCCCGTTTCAAAAAGATCTCCGGGAGCTGCCGTGAGAATGAAGCATAACGCCCAGAACACTTTCTAGTGCCACAGAGGAATAAAAGCTCCGTTTTAAATCTTGCTCGGCTTGTAATATTGCAAAATCTGTGTAGTATTGAGAAACAATCAAGTAATCCATGTCCGCAGCTGGTTTCTGGCGGTAAAATACAAATGGGGCTTTGTCGCAAGCGTAACGCTATGGAAAATATTGATCATATTTTCATGGTTTTCTTGTAAGGAGTAAAGCAGTCATTCTAGTATTACTTGTAGTGATAATCAACACAATATTTCAGTAGTTGGAGTATGTTTCAATGTTTAATTATCAAAATTTTGCTCTTTGTGAAGCTTTCCTCAAAATTTTGGGCCAATTTGTCGAAATAGGCAATAACCAGTACAAATTTCACTTTAATTCTGTAATTACTCTTTCGCTTCATCCAGTTATTACTGATAATACATTTAAAATGGATTTGGGTCAAAACCAGAACACTTTTTTGACTTCTGTGTCACACAAGTACCCAAAATTGGCTTTTTTAGTGGAAAAATAGGCTAAAAAACATGCTTCTATCATCATTTGCTCTGTCCGTATTCATTTTGGTGGCACTTATTTGGTACCAACTCGAAGCCCACATTTGGGTGCATAACCCAGGACAGGTGAAATCGTTTTAGAGGAAAATATGTACATCTGGGGAGAAAATTTGAACTTTTTTTTTAAATATTGCGACAAAATTTCGAAAAATACTGTTTTCCTCATAAAATATTTCGTGAATTTGGATGAAAACAGCCATGGAGGCTTAAGAGTATATGAGTTTTGTCATCCAACAAAAAAATTCGATTTAATTTGATGAAAAGTTACCATTTAGTCTACTTTTCTTTTACTGCCATGGAAATAAAAATAAATAAAATTTGGTAATATTCAGCTTTTATCAGCCATTTCCACAAACCACAGCAAAATGGTAAATACAGTTTCTAGAACTTAGACATGTTTGTCACAATATTATGTGGTCATTTGATACTTATAAACATTCTAAAATTTTGATGGTCATGTCACACTTTGGCTTCATTATTTTTGAACTAGGCCCTAGGTTATATAATAGAGAGAAAGATAGACACTGTGACACATAGAAAGACTTAACATTTTAGGATGACACTTAAATTTTAGTGGTTGAGGCTTGAAGCAAGTGGGACATAGATTTTCTTAAGCTGACTTCCTTCAAATCAGGCCCATAACGTTCCAAAAAATCGAAAATATAAGGTTTTTTGCTCAAAATGAAGGTTTTTTGGCTTTATCTTAAAAAATAAGGCAGATAGGCATGTATTTACTATGGAAGACGAATATAAACTCAGGGATTGCGAATAATTTGAGCCTATTTTGAAGTCTGTATGTGCACTGGTTCTCGAGATACGGCATTTTCGGGTAATTTTACCGTCGGTGCAAAAGGCGTTATCTTCAATGACTCCGTACATATGGGTTTTTAAAACCAAATAATGCAATTAAATCATCATTGTGTTCCTTTTGACCTATATTTTCATATTCAATGCGCACAGACATGATTTTCTGACATTTTCAAAATAACACCCCCCCCTAATACAAGAGTGAGTGAATGTGCAAAATTTGACATATAAATCTTCAAAATCTTAGTCCAATCACTTGGAAATTGAATATTCATTTTCGAAAAGATAATTACATAATTCATTAAAGTTTTGAAGTAAATTACATACATGTTAAAGATTTTGAAAGGTTGAAGAAAATCCATCAGTTTTTCACAGAAACAGACACAATTTGTAAGATTGTTTCAAATTTGGGATCTGTAATATGCAGAATATGCGGCTCAAGTCCAATATCCGATTAAGTAGCTCTGGTGAGACTCTTCACTCTATAAAATCATTGCGTCACAACCGTTGTCACAGCGTCACATGGGGGCTGCCGCCCCCACACCCCGGCTCAATGGCTGAAACGTTTGTAATGATGATGTCACAACCAGATAACAGTTATTGTTACACCATGGAACTATTTGGTCCTTATATTGGATTTGAACTGAATATGCAACACATCAACACGTTAAGTTAAAGATTTCAAATTGTCAACAGCAAAGTCCAGCAAGAGTGCATTGCAAAAAATGTCGCATTGGGGAATTGTCCAAGCTTATGACACAAGTTTTTTGAAAAGGATGTTACAAACAAATGTGAAAAACACCAAATTGGGCTAGAATTCAACCCAAATCCAACAAAATGCAGTAAAAAAATGTTTGAAGGAGTCAAGGGAACAGCATTCATTATCCGTGAACTACAAAAATGGACTCTGATTGACTTATGCAAAAATGTTTTCTGGCTCGATTTGCATTGGTTGTGATTTTGGTTTTTGAAGCAGTTTCACTAAATGTGGCCTGATGCAGCCGATTATCAATGTTTTTCAGTGACCTTTCCAGACACTAGGAAGGGGTATTCAGCCAGATCAGTGTAAAATTTCTTGGCCATACCTAAATTAGAAGTCAGTTTTTAAGCTGTTTTAAAATGTGTGCGTTTTTAAGTGTGAACAGTGTAGTTGGAAGAATTCAACTCGAACCAGTTGAATAAATTACAAGGTTCTAACTAAATCCAACTTTTCTAAAAGTTATTTCCAAAAAAGACGAAAGGTGAGATTCACGAACAAAATTCTCACATTCTAAATTACAATTATCTAAGAATTTGTGTTTTAAAAAATCAACAAAGAGAACAGCTCAAACTCTTATCCACCTCCGAAATGATCAAATCAAAGTGGTTTTCATCCTTGGATATGCTTTCTCGGTCAGATTTAGTTGAAAAATTCCAACTGACTTTGGCAAAACACACCAGTGACTAGTTGATCCAAATGTGACTGACTGAGTTGAAAATGAAATTCAACCGACTTTTTCAACTTATTCGACTGACTCCGGGGTCTAATGCACCAGTTACTTGCGGTCATATGTCACAAGGTCGTACAATTTGTGTTACATGGCCGTTTGGGACCAAAAATTGTTTTCTTCAAAAATGTCTAAAGTCAGTCTACACAGGACAACCAATTAAAACCAAAATGCACGATTATGCAATAATTAGGTCTGCATATGGCATAAACACATTTTTTCACCACTCAAATCAATGTAAAATCCATATTTCAAATGCGTTTTTCTCAAAAACTACTTCATTCCACTAAAGCTGCTGTAAAATATAAAGTATAATCCTTGTATCACTATGAAATTGTCACTGAAGTTGGCCAAGATAATGATCTTACTGATTTAAGCAGTGAAAAAAAGTATCTCTTCTCCAAAACTTATGCATAGATCCACAACCCTGTGATAGAGCAACCCACAAAAACGTTTTCAAGCATCATGTGTATAACGAAGCAATAGAAGCCTCGAGTTCATCTCAAAATCTCAAGTAAAAGGTTTTAAAACATTTCCAATATACCTCCTACAGGGTGTCTACAGAAAAAGAGGACAGTCACTTGTCTTCTCTTTTGCACTCATATAAGTTCAGAATTTGGTGATAAGTCTGACATAAGAATGGATTTGATAGTCAGCCATATTAGGCCTACAATGTAGATCCATGGCAAATATGTTTATTTGTGAGTTAGTTCACTACTAAAGGCAAAATGGAAGCATGATATGGGAAAGTGGTTGCATTGCTCAAAGCTGGCCACGGTCGTCCTATTTTCCTCATTGTTGATGAGAAATTTTTTACCATTTATGGTGCTTGTAAGAGAAGGAATGAATCATTTGTGAGTAGTGGGACACATAGAACAATGAGGTGGGAGTTTCAATGCTAACCGAGTTCCATTTGCTTGGCCACTTTTGGGCATGTCTACGCCAGATGGCTCCCTGACAGTATCTAAATTTAGCTTTCAAGTAATGCCATGCAGCAGAATCGAACCCTGGACCTCAAAATTACAAGGCCAGCATGCAATGCACTCAGCCACTGAGGTACATGGCTTAACTGTATGAAAAAAAATCATCACACCAATGGGGATCATAACATAATGGAATCTTTAATCAAGATTTAAGAGCAGGGCAGGGAATGGACACATAGAGTAATTATGCACATTAGAGAACAGCTGAAGAAGGTGGAATTCGCTCTTGAGGTGTCCGTTTCCTGCCCTGTTTGATATCAGTCATATGACAAAGTGGCCAATCAGAGACTTCACGGTTACAAGTAAAATGTGGATTCCCAGATGCAGGCCAGCATAGAAATCCCGCAGAACGTTGTCCTGCTCCCCAAATTCGGTTTTTTGATCTACTACTATCCAGAAGGTGGCGCACAAGGCTACCTCCAAAAAATAATTTTTTCAACCGGGATTGCCTGCTTTTTTTGCACCATTGCTTGTTTCTATGTGTGGGACATTTGCTGATGCTCCAGCTGCCGGTAATTCAAATTCAGGACCTAAATCTGATTACAAGAAAATCACACAAATGTCTCAAATTGCCATTGATCAGAGCGCCAGAATCAATGCAAATGTTTATAATAATATTCTGAAAGAATTTGTTATGCCAAGGCATCAGACAAGAAACTCTTTTGTTGGCAAAATCATCTTCCAACAAGGTGGAGCACCTGTTCATACTGCATAGAAGACTCAGGAGTGCCTCACAACAAACCTGCTGAGCAAGGTAGAGTGCCACCCCTTGTCTCCTGAGCTGGACCCAGTGAGTTATTCAGTATGGGCAACTTTGAAGGCAGAATCCAACAAGTTATCCCAACCCTCGCAGTAAAGTTAAAGGCCTCCATCATGTCTTTACGGGGCAAAATGTTGATGGAGTGCATCAAACTTCTTTCCCATCATTTCGGTCTCACCTGCAGAAAGTTACCACAGCAAGGGGTGCGAATAATGGGTAATTTGCCTGTTTTGATAATACTGTTCATATACAAATCATGTTTTCTTGAATGATGATGGCACAAAATAAACTGAAAACAAATCAAATTGGTTTGACTGTCCTTTTTTTCTGTAGACACCCTGTAAGAACTCACTCAAGCATCTTACTTAAATAATTATTGAACATTTACGTGACATCTCACATATAACTCCGGTGTCAATTTTTGTGCAGTGATAAGAAATCAATATATTACAAGTGAGTATGTAATTTCAGAGCAATCCGTATATTTTAATAGGAATTCCTGCCCTTTTTCAAGATATTAAGGCACAAAAGTAAATTATGACTTGTTATTTAGTATTAGTTTTATCACTTTTTGGTCATTTTTGAAGTCCAGTAAACTGCTATGAAGTCGGCATAAAAATTTGTACCAGTCATGCGTGAATGTGTTACTTTTTTTTAAGGTGCTGCAGAGGGAAGCATCAATGCGGCTGTCCACCTAAACCCGAATATACACAAAAGGCTGCCTACCTGAATGCACTCCCAAAGACCCAGTGGTCATGGAACCACTGGTAGCAAAACTGGATTTTGGGTGCGAAAGGTGGCCATAGGCCATCAAAGTTAGGTATGTCAATCGACGTTTTTTGCTCGAAAATCACTAGCGTCAATGTCAATTCCAGTTCAAAAGTGGTCATTGCTCCCTTATAATTTACTCTGTGGCATAATATGACATACCAAATTGATGCCAAAGAGTACCTCATTCTTGTGATAGTAATACCATGCTTCAATTTGCCTTCTATCAGCTTTTATGATGGCCAAAACAAACCTGAATTTAATTGTCAAAAGTCATTTCTCGGAATGACACTTTTCAAATTTTAATAATGTTTTATAAGATACCATCTGGTGCCAAATATCCCTTCAATTTACAGTCCATATTGTTCTTTCTCACTTTGCATCTTGATGTGCATATTGATTTAAGATTCTGTTTATAAAAATGATTTACAAAAAGTTGTCTGAGATCGCAAATTGTTTCGCAAGTAAAATGTGTATCAAGTCAGCTATGATAGTCACTCTTCCTTATGCATTACTATGAAGGTATACAGCAACTAGATGGATATTAATAAATTCCTAATTTTTCAGCTTTAATTGGTACTCTGATTTGGATATCTAACTTTTCAATTACCCATTTATAATCACAAAATATTGTGATACCAGCACCATTAATATTACATTGAGAAAATGGGACAATCAATTTTTCTCATCTTGCAAATCTGGAGATCACTTGACAATCACATATAACTCATTCCTAACCCATCAAAATGGATGTGGATGGATAGCCCTTGATGTAGGCTTTCATTTGGCACCTAACTTTCGTTATTATTGCAAATGTTAACCCTCAAAAAGCTGAATAAATGTTGCTGTGATGCAGTGTCTTAAATCTCTTTGGAAACACAAAATTCTCCCATGAATTTTCAATTCCACCTGTGCTAATCACCATATAACTCATTCCTAACCCATCAAAATGGATGTGGATGGATAGCCCTTGATGTAGGCTTTCATTTGGCACCTTAATTTCCTTGTTTACTGGAAATGCTAACCCTCCAAAAGCTGAATGAATGTTGCTGTCAGTGTTCAAAATCTCATCGGAAACACAAAATTCTCCCATGAATTTTCAATTCCACCTGTCCTAATCACCATAAAACTCATTCTTAACCCATCAAAATGGATGTGGATGGATAGCCCTTGATGTTGGCTTTCATTTGGTACCTTAGTTTCCTTGTTACTGCAACAATTAACCCTCCAATAGCTGAATAAATGTTGCTGTCAGTGTTCAAAATGTAGTCGGTAACACAAAATTCTCCCATGAATTTTCAATTCCACCTGTCCTAATCACCATATAACTTATTCCTAACCCATCAAAATGGATGTGGATGGATAGCCCTTGATGTAGGCTTTCATTTGGCACCTTAGTTTCCTTGTTACTGTAAATGTCAATACTCCAAAAGCTGAATAAATGTTGCTGTCAGTGTCTAAAATCTCGTCGGAAAAACAAAATTCTCCCATGATTTTTCAATTCCACCTGTCCTAATCACCATATAACTCATTCTTAACCAACCAAAACAAATGTGGATGGATAGCCCTTGATGTATGCTTTCATTTAGCACCTTAGTTTCCTGGTTACTGCAACTGTCTACCCTCCAAAAGCTGAATAAATGTTACTGCTAGTGTCTAACATCTCCTCGGAAACACAAAATTCTCCAATGTTTTTTCAATTCCACTTTTTCTGATCACTGGATAACTCATTCCTACCAAGCTATTATTAGGATACCCAAAACACTTGGTCCAATTAACTATTCACATGGGCGCCTTATCTGCCCAACTAAATTTTTGGCCAAATAGTCTGCCTACAAAACAATGGTTATGTAAAATTGTATGTTCACCGCACTATAAAACATGGAACCAACTGAAAATGCTGATGATATTGGCTAGCTTGCTGTATGAAGGATGTAGTTGAAGAATGGTTCATGGTCTATTTCTGGACTAGTGCAAATGTTCCTTTCCCACTTTTGTTGGGAGGGTTGGTCTAGTGGCAGCATACTGGACTGCCAATCGCTGGGTCCAGGGTTCGAATCCAGCTCTTGCTGGTTCACCGGGCCTATGTTGGACGGCTGTTTCTATCATCCTTCACCTCATTGCTGTGTCCTCCTCCTGTCCTAATTAGCCTAGCAAGTACATAAATACAATCATCCATCCATCCTCTCCTAGTTTATTGTAATTCATAAAGCAGGTTCTCATCCTTCTCATTCACATAACATAAAATCACCTTTTAGTGAGTACTTACTGCAACTAAGGTGCCAAATAAAACTAATATTGTATGTGCTGCCCATATAAACCTGTCATGTCAGATGTCTAGCTTAAGGTCATTTTAAAAAGCTTTTTATTAATTTTGTCTTGGTTACTTGAAATTTCATTCCAACAGCACTTTCAGGTAAATGAATTCTGGTGTATTTCAGACTCTGTCTCACATTGCATTATTGAAGGGGTAATTGACAAACTAATCATCCAAATCAAATGAAAATAAAAGCTGGTAAATTAAAAATTTGCTTACATACATTTAGTTGCTGTATATTTGATCTTTATTCATTAAAAAAAGTGAAATTTATGGTTAATTTCATGCAGTTTTTACTCGCAAGGCAATTTGCGAGCCCGGACAACGATGTGTAAATTATTTTTGTAGGACAGGAATTTGAAATTAACATCCTTATCAAGGTGCAGAATGACTCAGAACAGCGTGGACTACCAATTGGTGGGACATTTTGTAACTTTGGAACTATATGGTGTGTTATAAAATATTTTTAACATTTAAAAAATGACATTTTGAGAAATTATTTTTGGTAAATGAATATGGGTTCAGGTTGGTCATCAAAAAAATTGGTTAGGAGACAGATAGAAGCATAATCTGACCACCAATAGAAAGAGAAACTCTTTGGCATCAATTTGGTATGCAACATGATGCTATAGAGTAAAATCTAAGGGAGTATTGAGTAATCAAGAACTGTTTGTAACGTCGATGCCAGTATAAGCGTCACTTTTAAGTTCCTAAACCTTCTCTCATTTGAAGCCAAATAACTCAGTTCGCACCCACATTTGAGTTTTGCTACCGGCAGATTCTTAAACTAGAGAACTTTAGGAACATTTCCATACCCATTATGTTTTGTGTATGTTCGGGTTGCACCTACTCCCAAAATAAAGCCCTTTTGGCTTGTCCTCTGCAGCACTATAAAGGGTTTTTCAGATCATCACAGTTGTCAAAAAATCATTGCAAACCTAACCGTATTTTATACCACAGTTTATGAGCATTTGGACATAGTAGTACTTTCCACATTGTATGATTTTACTGGTAAGAGTTCTGATCGTTTGAAACTCATAACCCCCACTTCAATTTGACTGTTTTTTTGCAGGTGTTACAAAAATTTCAGGGTAAACTAGACTAGCTTTACCTGCACACAAAATCAGAGATATTCAATTGAAAAAGTTATCAAATACAGAGTGTTCAATGGTCATTTGACAACTTTTATTTGCTGTTCAGTGATGGAAATGGATTTTCGTTTGGTGAGCCCTCGGCTGGTGTGGCAGCAGCACATCATTCTAAATTTTAAAAGGGAAAAATTCCTGCCACCAGAGTGTTATTTTGGCTAATAGTACCTGGACGACTAAAAAAGTGAACAGGAAATTGTATTTTCACCACTGATCATTAGGGGAGCTGTAGCAGGTAAGAGCTCCCCCAGTTTTCTGATCGAAGCTCAGCTCCCCCGAGCCTCCCCCCCCCCCATTTCCATCACTGGTTCAGTGTATGAGAAAAAAGACAAAAATGAGAAGACGTACCTTGAGAAAAACTAGGAGCCAAAGAACACAAGAGGATTGTCAAAATGGTAAAATATCCGATTAATGTCATCTTGGTAGCATGGTGGAATCCTTGCAGCAGACATTCTGGAAGAAATTGAAGAGGACATCAAAGTCAAGTTATGATAGATGCAAACATAATTGTCAAATTATTCTCTGCTCAGGATAACAAGCATTACAATTGTTCACAACACTGCTGAACTGGTGCTCACAATTAATTCAGTCCCACTCTATCTTCCATAACCATAATCAATGAACCCTCGATAACACATCAGAACTGGGCTTGGATGGCTACACTTGTATAATCTGCCTATCTATAACAATAGAGATCTATATTCATCCAATGGGCACATCTACAGTGCCGCCTGTAAGTTAGTGAAACAGGTGATATTTTGCCATTGCCGCAATGCTAAACATACTCGACGAAAGTGCTTGTAGAAGCATTAATTCTCATCCGATGAGAGGAAAACATATTCAGTCATAAAGGCTGATATTTGAGTCATATGGGATAACAAAGGCTGCCAATTTTCTTCGCCTTACTTGGAGTTAGGTATGGGTCAAAGTCTTTGAAAAGTAAGTGAAACACAAGGTCAATGTTATTATAGGGCTCACTTACTCAGCAAAGACTTTGACCAATACCTAACTCTTGAGTACAGCAAAGAAAATTGGCAACCATTGTTATCCCACATGCCTCAAATATTGGCCATTTTGACCATTTCCTGTTATCAGATGAGAATTCATGCTTCTGTAAGCAGTCTGGTGGAGGATGGCGAAATATCACCCATTTCACTAACTTACAGGTGACGCTGTATATTTCTAAAATTAAAATCAATCTTTTGATCTACAGGCTTATATTAGACATCTATCTATCTATTTATCTACCGATGATCTACCTGCATATATAGTCCATATATGAATAAAATCAATATAATCAAAATGAAATATAAAACACTTACTATACGTATCCATTTGATGAAGAGATCAAAATAACAAAAACTGTGTAACATACATCTTTTTATATATACTCAACCATTGACTGAATTATGATTAGCAAACATGATTCATATATCAATGTGATTTTCCATTTCATGTTGAATGAGTAAGCATTGAAAGGTACACATGCAGACCCAGCACTAAAATGCATTTACATAAAAATATAACTACCACATTTATTCCAGAAAATTACTCTAAATTGCTTAATAACCATAATTATGATTGGGTAATTAGTTTCACTTATAACAGTTAGGCACCATGTCACTGCACCAATTTGGGTTTGCTTTCGTCTTTTTTTATACTTTAATGCCTCAATTTGACTGATTAAGTATAATTTGTAGATTCTCTGAAACACCCCTGGAGATAGCAACTTACCTAAATATTCCTATACCTGCCTGGCTGTTTATCAATCAATCAATCAATCAATCAATCATTCTATCTATCTATCTATCTATCTATTTTTTATCTCATTAAATCATTTTTTTCTAAAAGTACATAATAGTTATTTAGCAATTCCATTTTTAGAACTACTCAAAATGTTTTATTCCCAAGGATTTTATAAGCATCCCAATTTTTCTATACTTTTCAAAAGCAAATTAACAACATTATTTCAATAACTCTGAAAAATTGCCTTCTTAAACCAATTAATGCCATCAATGCCTTCAATTTCTCTGCACTTTTTCTCAGCAGCACCCAGACAAGTGTGCCAATTGTTTTTCTATTAGGTCACTACAGTCACGCCTGGATGGCTAGGATGCTGTTGCCAGGGCAACCAAAGTAAACAATTGACTGTCAACAAGATGCAAGCAGCACTGACTGCAGCGGTGAGCCTGCAGCGTGCAGTTGAACATCTGTGTGTTCACTATATTGAATTTTGGCCCATAACTTAGGATCTGACCCCATTCATACATTCAATAGTAAACTCGCATCATATATAGATTAAATCTAGGTAATATTATAGGCCTAACATATTGTACCCGGTGAAATTTGTTGAAATGCAATAGTGAAAGTTTGTAAGCTATGAAGACATTTATAAGAAGTAGCTGTTGCAATTTAATAAGTGCACTGATCAGGTGATATGATGAATGCAGTAATTAGTCACTGGCCATACACATGACTGTATCACTAAACATGACTGTATAATTTTCATTTTTCAAAACTCAGCACAAATTTGAAGATGTAGTATTATGCAATGACGGATTAAAACTCTTCAACTCATGCCTCATAAAAACTAAGCAATTAGAGAAATATGAATAACAGGCATCATCAAATTAATTCTACATGTAAGATATTAAGATTGCACATTAAAACCCCTAAAAATGAAGTAATGTCATACTTACACATCATAGGAACATACAACTCCAGTTTTGAGTATTGATGAATGAAATGCAGTGAAGCTGTTAGCTGCAGTTATTGCATGCAGGCCCCTAGTGGCCAAATAATTCATAACATGGCCATGTGAGCTGCAGTTCTACAAATACATCATATCCATATCATATTTATTGGGCCCACACCAGAGAACACTACCATATTCATTCGAATAAACCGGGAGGGGGGGGGGGAGGTTGGTCTAGTGGTAGCATGCTGGGCTACCGATCGCTGGGTCCAGGGTTTGAAGCCACTTCTTGCGGGTTAACCTGCCCAGGGCGTATGTTGGATGGCAGTTTCAATCATCCTTCGCCCATTGTCGTGTCCTCTTCCTGCCCTAATAAGCCGACAACAAGTGCATATAAGCACAGACGTAAAGCCCCAATCATCCATCCATTATTCGAATAAACTTGTTACAGAGTAATGATGAATGAATACCAAAATGCTCATTGTGAGGTCATATCCCTGTATTTGCCATGCTATATACTTGATGACTCAAATCCAATTAGTGAGTGAGGCCATATCCTAGACAATGCCTATACTTGGCATGGATGATTCATTGGGGCTTTAAGTCCTGCATTTATGTACTTGGTAGGCAAATTATGACAGGAGGAGGTCAGAGCAATGAAGCGAAGGATGACTGAAACTACCGTCCAACAGAGGCCCAGGTGACCCGACAAGAGCTGGATTCAAACCTTGGACCCAGCGATTGGCAGCCCAGCATGCTACCACCATGGGGAATAAGCAGTCGTATTCCATAAGCTACCACTGTGCAAAACCCTGATCCCCCCCCCCTCTGGGGAACAAATAATATGCACAGACCCAAGACAAAAAAAGTTTTTAAAAATTATTTGAAACTACCTAAAAAAAAAATAATCCTATCCTCTAAATTATTGAATTGCTAAAGTTTGAGGCTTATCAGGACTCAAACATTTAGAATCCACTTAGATATACACTGTAAAAACAAATCTGGAATCCACTAAAACATGAAAGCTTTAACTTAAAAGGGGAGGTTGTGTTCAATGAAATACAGTAATCACTGGTAATTGCCAAATAACCACACTGCACTCTGTTGCCTGCTCTTTTGAAGGCTAATTTTAGCAACTGATTAGATAATTGGTAAATAGTTATTGTCAACATTGTTTATTTCTTTGTTTATTTAGATGTTTTGTTTATTGGTAAATAACATAATTGTTTGTGTTTATTGTCAATGACAATGGTTAGCTCCCCTCCCTCCACGACAAATTAAATGACAATTCAATAAATTTATATCTGGTCAGGTGTCCCACACAGGTAATGGATAAACAGACATTTCATGCATTTTTCTAACAGGTCTTTTTCTTTCACTTTTCACTCAATTTTTTCTCAATTTTGATTTTCTGAAAATAGTGTAATAGATAACGAAAGATAATATATTTGACATTTTCAATACTTATAAAAACCCTTTTTAAGCATCCAGGTTTACTTAAGTTTGTATAACCATGGCCGTTTCTTCAATGAATCCAGTGTTAAAACGCACGAATCAGAGCAAAATTTCTGATGTGTTGGAGAGGACATTTTTTGACATCATGAATTCTAATTTCTACGAAAATGTATGAACAAGGCCTGGATATCTTTTTGACTTGTATTTGTCACATACTTGTGAAGGTACATGATTGAGCAAAAGATACACAAATAGCTTGTTTTTCCTGCAAAAAACTTAGTGTTTTTTCTATAAGTTGGAGAGGACATGCTTTTTTTGACATCACATTCAAGCCCCACATTCTGAAAACCAATTATGGTTAGTGAAAAAAAAATTTCTGTTTTACCTTGAGATATATGTCTCAAGCTTCAAAATTAACACAAACAGTATACACATTCTTTGATACTTACTCATGACAGCATATAAAGCAACTGATGGTCCCATCGAAAACAAAATTTTTGACATCTGCCATTTTTTACATTTTAGGGCCCAAGTCATGCTGCATTTAACTTATTCACATGAAACCTGTTGTATTTTATACCCAAGCCGTAGGTCCAAAAAGGTATCATTAACATGAATCACAACTGATTGAATATTTTTTTCTGTTCATCCATGAAATTGGCAAAAAAGTCTGTGAGACATAAAAATGTGTCAAAATTTGTCCTAAATTCCTCACAGCTTCAAAAACAAAGCATTGCAGAAGGGTAAAATATGGTGATCATACTTTTCTCGTAATAATTGCATATACATGAAAAATCGGCTGAGTGCAAATACTGTAAAACTGCCCTGCTACATTGTATGCGTGATATATGTAGGAAATTTCATTGCTGTATATGCAATAGTGTGCAAGTTTTGGCCCCAATAACAAAAAAAGTATTTTTAATATTTTTTCTCAATATTATAAAAAGTATAGAATATGCATCAGTCAAACCAAGAAATGGTACAACTAGACCACATAAGTCACATGTGCACCAAACTTCATCCACGTACATGCAATAGGGACCTAGTCTTGGACCAAAAACAAAAAAATATTATTTCTGGGGTTTTTTTTTCAATATTTCAAAAAGCATTTAATATTTTCCATCAGACCTTTTAAAGGCACAACTAGACCATATGGGCCACATGTGTACCAAACTTTATCCATTTACCATCAAAAGGCACAAGTAGACCATACAGGCTATAATGCCGCTATATGTGTAGCAAATTTCATCCATGTACACTCAATAGAGGCCGAGTGCTGGCCCGGAAACGATCTATCCGCCCACCGCCCAGACGGACAACACTTTTACCCAAGTGATTACAATTCGAACTTCGGTGAAGGTAAAAATCTGAGGGAGGATTTCTTTTATCATCACCAGTGGACAGTGTGGAAAGATGGGCATTGGCGTGTGGGAGGGGCAGTTCCCCCCCCCCCCCCCCCCCCCCCCCCAAAGTTTGGGAAACAGCCAGATTCGGGCAAAAAGGCTATACAATTCAAGCAGATGGTTAAATAAAAACTACTGAAAATTAATGATTTCTAGGTAATTTACTTTGAAATTGTATAATATTTACACCTTGAAATTCGGGCAAATGTCGCCCCCCCCCCCCAAAAAAAATTGTGCGCACTGTACACATATGAAGATGGGCTCTAATTGACAGCTTTGCACAGTAAGACCCTGAATTAAATATTTTGTAATGTCTGAGTCTTGTGAAGAAATGGAATCATGTTTTGGTTTGTGTTTAACAGTGAGGGAACTTTCGGTGGAAATGAGGTCCTCTAGATCCTCGGGAGGGAGAAGCAGTGTATCAAGACGAACTCCTGCGTCCCAGTCCCAGAAGTCCTCTGCTTTCCAGCCGTCTATGAAAAGTTTAGAGGCCAGCAGAGTCCATTCAGTTGCAGTTTTGCATGCCGAATCTCTTCAAGCGAAGCTGCTCTCATTGCAAGAAGAAAATGCAAAGAAAATACAGATTACTAAATTGACTGGTGGACTGAAATAGATGAAATTAAGGAGAGAACTTGATTCTGTGCAGAGTGCTTTAAGGAACACAGATCATGACGGAGATCTCACACCTACACAACGTTCACCTGAAATATTTTTGTACGGTAAAAATGACAGCTCATCTGATAAAATGGAGAGATATTGGAAATCTCAGGACATTGCCGATTAGAAACAGCTCACCCCAGGACTGTTCAAGAGAATCCTTGCCATTATTGGAAATTGAAGAAGTAACTGCAGTTTCAATACTGAATCCACAAGCCAAGACGTCATGCCACAGAATAATGTTGTCGATGCTGTGGAAGAACATATAATTTTGAGCAGAATTCCTCCTCCAGAACCAGGTATTTTCACTGGAGATTCTTTGAAATACCCTGCTTGGAAAACAGCATTTGAAGCTTTGATAGAGAGTCGGAAGATTCCTCAAAAGGAGCAGCTGTACTTTCTTCGGACTTAACACAGCAAATTTCTAACGCACGTCGTTTGATTGGTTGTTGAATTTATTCTCGTAAAACTTGATAAACGTGATAAACGTGGTTGACGTGGTAAACGTGATAAACGTGGTTAACTAAAATCCAAATAAACAAATACAAGGGAAAATATTAATATGGTCTGTTTACAAATATAACTAAAAATATAACTGAAAATTGATGAATGAATATACACTTATAGTGACTTACAAGCTATTTGCTCTTCTCGCTGTTAAGTCCAAATTACATATATATCATGACTGAGAGTGAGGCTCAAGAGTGATAGCAAGAGCGACGACGTCACCATGGAGATGACGTCATCATGCTGATTCTGGCTCCATCTATGGCAGTGTAATATAACTAACAAATAAACTTTTAACAATAAATCATATAAATTACAAAATTCAAAAATAGTACATATTGATCTGTTACAGCGCCCCCTTGAAGTGGAACACTTCAATATTCAATTCTTTAACAATCTGAGTGCCCTTCTTCTAAAAGGGCAATTTTCGCTGCAGGTCTCTTGTAATCCCCATTAGCAGTCTTGACCTTCACAGATCGTACTCTGCCGTCATCACTTTTGTTAACTTCTGTTACCCTTCCAGGCATCCATTGGCTTCTTGGCATATTGTCATCGACCATCATAATCAAATCACCAACTTGAAGATTTCGCTGCTCCGATTGCCAATGGTTGCGAGGGGTTAGGGATGGTAGGTATTCTCGTCGCCATCTACGCCAAACGTGGTCTGCAAGAACTTGACTCTGGCGCCATCGCTTGCGACTACACATTTCTTGTGCTTCAAATATCCCAATTGGAGCAATTGTTGTGGCGCCCCCATGGAGAAAGTGATTGGGAGTTAAAGCTGTATAATCTCCAGGATCTGCACTATTATATGTTAAAGGTCTACTGTTCAGAACGGCTTCTACTTCAGTCAGAGTTGTCCGTAGAACGGATTCAGCAACGACTTGCTCCTTCAGGACTGCTTGAAGTGCCCTTTTAATGGATTTGACAAGACTTTCCCATGCACCGCCAAAATGAGGAGCATGAGGAGGAATAAAGTGCCATGTCATATCATACTGCAGACAGAAGTTGTGAATCTTATCATTATCCAGTTGCTCTAAATTCTCACGCAATTCTCTCTCTGCTCCTTTGAAGTTAGTGCCATTGTCAGAAAATATCTCAGTTGGATGGCCACGACGACTAATGAAACAACGGAGAGCCATAATAAAGTCATCAGTCAAAAGGGAATCAACAAGCTCCAGATGTACTGCTCTTGTCACCATACAAGTAAAAATGCATCCCCATTTCTTAACTCTGCTTCGGGCACGTTTCGCCAGCATTGGTCCAAAATAGTCAAGTCCTGTAAACTTGAGTGGTTTTGAAAATCCTGAGATACGTTGTCTTGGAAGAGCAGCCATCAAAGGTACCGCTGGTTGCACAGATTTTCGACGGCAATCCATGCACTCATGTATTATCTTCTTTACCATCTGACGACATTTGATTGGCCAGAAGCGTTTCCTTAATGCAGCTATCATGTGCTCAGGACCACCATGGCATAACTTGAAGTGTACATCTCTTGCAATGAGGCTTGTAATGTGATGTCCATAAGGCAGTAAAACTTGATTCTTGACTTCGAAACCATCTGGAGCATGACGTAGGCGACCTCCCACCCTTATCACGTCCAGTGATTCATCATAAAAAGGGGTCAAAGAGCAAATGAAACATCGACCACTTAGGACTCCTCCTTGTTTCAGTGATGAAAATTCATTAGGAAAGCCATCCTGCTGTGCAAAACGTACAAGATCCATTTCGGCATCATAGAGTTCAGGAGTTGAGAGGCAGGTATGTCTTACTGGAGGATTACCAGATGCAAATCCCAGGAAATTTCTTACAGCCCGGATGACCCAGGCTGTGTGCTGTAACAACTTATGCCATGAGGAGTGTTTCTGAGGATCAACAATAGCTTGTATGCTCATAAACTTCTTATTGTTGATCGTGCTCGAAGTCATCAACACTGTACCGACGGCACACCTTAAGTCATCATCTGAATCCTTGGGGGGAGTTATCTCGGGTTGTATGGGCCAGTTTTCTTCACTTTGGCGAAGAAAGAATGGGCCGTTAATCCATCTATGTGGGCTGGTAATGACATCAGCAGGTAAACCTCGGGTGGCGTCATCAGCAGGATTCAATTTCGAAGGGACATATTTCCATTGATGCGGCTCTGTCGACTCTCTTATTTCACCAATCCTATTGGCAACAAATATCTTCCATCTTCTATGTTGATTGTTCACATACCTCATCACCGTAATGGCATCAGTCCAGAACATTACCTTGGCGACCGTGAAGGCATCAGTTAATGACTTAGACAATCTGGCAGCCATCACAGCACCCTGAAGTTCTAATTTAGGAATCGTAAGTACTTGTTTTGTAGGAGCGACATGTGATTTTGAGGCCAAGAAGGAAAGTATCACAGCATCATCAGTGACTATTCTGAGATATGCGACTGCAGCAAAGCCTAGCTCTGAGGCATCACAAAATACAGGGAGTTCTAAACTCATTCCAGGCAAACATCCATGAAATCGTGGGATGTGCAAACTTGAGAGATGTTGGAGTTCATTATACCATGACTTCCAGCGTTCTTTTAGAGCTTCAGGAATTATGTCATCCCAGCCAAGTCCAGCCCTCCAGACGTCCTGAATTATACACTTCGCTCAAATCGTAAATATACAAGGGTCAGTTGATTTGTTAAGGGTGCTTGAAACATTTTCTGCTAGTGAAATTGCGGTTGGAATATCATCAACTTCTTTCAGCATGTCATCAACATAGAAATTTTGTAAAATTGTGTCGCTTACTTCCTTTTCTTCGAATACTGACACGGCAGGAACATCTTCAATTAAATATGGTTTAAGGAACTTTGCAGACTCGGTCTGCTGAAGTTTTTCTATTTGGCTGGAGAGGTAATCATCATTTCTTTTGTTATGTAAGTTTACAGTTGGAACATCTTCCACTGTCTTGAACGTTTCTTCCTTATTAAATGCTTGCAGAATGGTGTCACTCATTTCCTCGTCATCGTGATTAACCGCCTTCCTTGAAGCATGATCAACACAGTATCGTGAATTCTTCATATCAAAATTGGTGTGCACTGAACCGCTGGATGATGTATCCTTTCTATCAACCAGCTCGTCATTCCTTGAATCAGTCAAATATCTTTTCATTAAAGTGTGATGCCTTTCATCACTGTTTATAGGCTTATCATCAGTACCAAGACTTGATATATTCGTAACTGGAGCTTTGTCTTCTTGTGTTGATTCGATATCAGCTTGATCCATTAAAGGGGCTGTAGCTTGTGCTCTTAATTTATTATTTCCTGGTTTTCCATCCAGTTCTAATAATGCAGCTGTTGCTTCCAGACAATAATCGTTCATCAACTCGTCTGCTTCTTCAATCTCTATGTCATTTTTCAATGTTTGTAGATATTCATCATGAGCCTTTTGAAGCCTTGTCACCTGATTGACAATGCGATCTTTGACAATTTTGGCTGTTGATGCAGTACCAACGGATTTACTTTGAGTGATGAAGCGGGTCAACCATCCCGCACATCTGGATCTTCTCAATTTTGCTTGATTTCTTTTATCTTCACTTGGGTTCGCCTCACTCATCATATTCATAGGTTTCAACTTGTAGCTTTGAACTTCAACTTCGAAAATAGCTTTTAACTTCTTCGGACTTAACACAGCAAATTTCTAACGCACGTCGTTTGATTGGTTGTTGAATTTATTCTCGTAAAACTTGATAAACGTGATAAACGTGGTTGACGTGGTAAACGTGATAAACGTGGTTAACTAAAATCCAAATAAACAAATACAAGGGAAAATATTAATATGGTCTGTTTACAAATATAACTAAAAATATAACTGAAAATTGATGAATGAATATACACTTATAGTGACTTACAAGCTATTTGCTCTTCTCGCTGTTAAGTCCAAATTACATATATATCATGACTGAGAGTGAGGCTCAAGAGTGATAGCAAGAGCGACGACGTCACCATGGAGATGACGTCATCATGCTGATTCTGGCTCCATCTATGGCAGTGTAATATAACTAACAAATAAACTTTTAACAATAAATCATATAAATTACAAAATTCAAAAATAGTACATATTGATCTGTTACAGTACTATTTAATCAAACATTTGGATAAAGAGGCCAAAGAAGCCGTAGAAGGATTCTTGTTGATGCCAAATGATGAGACCCACTGCAGAACAGCATGAGAAAAGATGGAAGAGAGAGGATCTAGCGAGTCTTCAGACCAGAGAACAAAGGAAACCGCCCAGAAGGAATATGGAAGTAGATGACATCGTTCAATTGACGGATGACCAAGTGCCAAGGAATTCTTGGCGTCTTGTTAGAGTCACAGAGGTCAACCCAAGTGAAGATGGATACATGAGCAAAGTGAAGGTTGCACTTAGAGATAGAGCTTTGGAGAAGTATGGATGAAGGAAAGGCAACTGACACAGAAATTGGTAGTCCTCTTAGTTAGACCAGGGATTATCCCAATCGGTGAGCAGCAGAGAATTGTTCTTATATACATGCAGTTTTTTACTTAATTGCAATATTCACCTAAAATCACATGATTTTGAGGAGCCATGGAAATTTATGTAAAAGTGCCACCGTCGCAAAACTATCATAACACTGGCTCTATGACGTCACCAGCTCGATGACGCCATCGTCGTGTTGTGTTTAGAAGCAAAGAAACGTTGAAGAGCAAAAATGTAAATAATGGACTTGTAAATGGATTTGTAAAGGCCACAAGTTTACGGTGGTGATTTAAAGTGGCTTACGATGGATGGTGATTTGGCATGGAATGACCCTCAGGCATGTAACAATCCCGGCCCAGGTATTTCATGAGATTCTCAAGCCTCTTTCTGGCATTTAATGGGATTCACAAGCCTCATTACAGCATTTAATGAGATTCACAAGCCTCTTCCTGCCATTAAACGAGATTCAGCCTCTTTCTGGCATTTAATGAGATTCACAAGCCTCTTCCTGGCATTTTACTAGATTCACAAGCCTCTTCCTGGCATTTGATGAGATTCACAAGCCTCTTTCCTGGCATTTGATGAGATTCACAAACCTCTATCTGGTATTTGATGAGATTCTCAAGCCTCTTCCTAACATTTGATGAGATTCACAAGCCTCTTCCTGGCATTTGATGAGATTCACAAGCCTCTTCATGGCATTTGACTAGATTCACAACCCTCTTCCTGGCATTTGATGAGATTCACAAACCTCTATCTGGTATTTGATGAGATTCACAAGCCTCTTCCTGGCATTTGATGAGATTCACAAGCCTCTTTCTGGCATTTGATGAGATTCACAAGCCTCTATCTGGTATTTGATGAGATTCACAAGCCTCTTCCTGGCATTTGATGAGATTCACAAGCCTCTATCTGGTATTTGATGAGATTCACAAGCCTCTTACTGACATTTGATGAGATTCACAAGCCTCTTTCTGGTATTTGATGAGATTCACAAGCCTCTATCTGGTATTTGATGAGATTCACAAACCTCTTCCTGGTATTTGATGAGATTCACAAGCCTCTTCCTGGCATTTGATGAGATTCACAAGCCTCTTTCTGGCATTTGATGAGATTCACAAACCTCTATCTGGTATTTGATGAGATTCACAAGCCTCTTCCTGGCATTTGATGAGATTCACAAGCCTCTTCCTGGCATTTGATGAGATTCACAAACCTCTATCTGGTATTTGATGAGATTCACAAGCCTCTTCCTGGCATTTGATGAGATTCACAAGCCTCTTTCTGGCATTTGATGAGATTCACAAGCCTCTATCTGGTATTTGATGAGATTCACAAGCCTCTTCCTGGCATTTGATGAGATTCACAAGCCTCTATCTGGTATTTGATGAGATTCACAAGCCTCTTCCTGGCATTTGATGAGATTCACAAGCCTCTTCCTGGCATTTGATGAGATTCACAAGCCTCTTCCTGGCATTTGATGAGATTCACAAACCTCTATCTGGTATTTGATGAGATTCACAAGCCTCTTCCTGGCATTTGATGAGATTCACAAGCCTCTTTCTGGCATTTGATGAGATTCACAAACCTCTATCTGGTATTTGATGAGATTCACAAGCCTCTTTCTGGCATTTGATGAGATTCACAAACATCTATCTGGTATTTGATGAGATTCACAAGCCTCTTTCTGGCATTAGATGAGATTCACAAGCCTCTTTCTGGCATTTGATGAGATTCAAAAGCCTCTTTCTAGCATTTGATGAGATTCACAAGCCTCTTTCTGGCATTTGATGAGATTCAAAAGCCTCTTTCTGGCATTTGATGAGATTCACAAGCCTCTTTCTGGCATTTGATGAGATTCACAAGCCTCTTCCTGGCATTTTACTAGATTCACAAGCCTCTATCTGGTATTTGATGAGATTCACAAACCTCTATCTGGTATTTGATTGGATTCACAACCCTCTATCTGGCATTAAATGGGATTCACATGCCTCTATCTGGCATTTTATGAGATTAACAAGCCTCTATCTGGCATTATATGGGATTGACAAGCCTCTATCAGGCATTTTATGAGATTCACAAGCCTCATTCCGGCATTTCATTCTTTTGGCATTTGGAAGTTCTTAAGCCTCATTCTGGCACTTGCGGAGATTCACAAGCCTCATTCTGGCATTTGACCAGATTCACATGCCTCTTTCAGGTATTTCCAGTATACCCAAGGATTAAGAGAGATTTTTACTGATCACAACCTAAAGCAAACCACACAAGAACCATGAAGTAGAAAAAGATTGCCAAGCAATTTTTGCATTATCGACCGAACGAAATTCACATGCCACCTTGGTCAACATAGCAACACTTAGTCTAGTGGATACCTACTCAACGTTTTGATGAAATTCACATGCCTTTCTGAATGTTGAACTTGGTTAACGCCGTATAATAGTTTTCTTTTCAAATGAACACTGACGAACAAGCGCACTGACAAGCTACTTGTTGAGCACATCCCAAATAAATTCAAATTATACAATTGTATGTATGTTGTTAATCCTTTGATGAAATTCACATGCCTTTCTGAATGTTGAACTTGATAATGGTAAAGGCAGTTTAATACCAGTTTGTTTATCCAAGTTTTATATATTCACGGTACATCAATTGATATATCACACTAACATTTGAGCTAAAACTCAGGTCACATGATCAACCCAGTTGCCAGCTATATACGCCTCCCACAGGCATGTCTTTCAACCAAACTATCCACCTATCCTTCTTTTTTGGTCTCATACTTCAGATGGGAGCCCACAATCGTCTAACTCCCCTCTCATTTCTGTTTCCCTACTCCACCACTGATCTCCCACCAGGAGTGCATGAAACTGCATATTCTCATATTTAACTCCTCCACAGAGGGAGCCACTTCTTATAACCATTTTCCCACGGGTCGCAGCACCTTACGCAACAGCCAGATTGTCCCTATGTTATCAGTGATCCGATGACCTGCCAACCTGGCTATAATACATATGTGACCTGCTCCACCAAAATGAGTTCTAAGTAGGCAATTTATATTTCCCAGAAATGAGGAAAATGTGTCAAAAGGTCACATTTCAATGTTTTTCAGCTGTTGGTACCACGTTTTAGCAAAATAAATTTCCTTTTGAATAATTAAGACCATTTTGCAAGAAATTGATTTTAAATTATCTAAATTGGGTGTTCTTCTTTATATCTTTAGTTCTTTCATTGCAGTGGCGGGAAATTCAAATGCCATTTTCTCAAAGTTTGATGTTTCGCATCATCAATGTTCGAGGTGCCATATCTGTGGATTGAATAGAGATATCAGAAAACATGAACCATCATTTTAAAGCCCATGCCCAGTAGAATAAAGTCATTTTCACAACTAAACATGACAAGGGGCCGACTTTGAACCCATTTTGGTGGAGCAGGTCACATATCTGATTGCCCTGCATCATCCAGCAAACATCTCCCTCCCATCTACAGGAGCATGTCAACAATTACCCATTTACAATTTTAAAGCCTTTTCAACTTTAAACACCTACAGCTCACTCTAAATACCAGGTGTCCTTAAGATATTTCCCTACTTTAACGACAGCGTCAACAGCATCACTTCACCATTATCGATTGCCAAACTTATTTATTTCACTAATGGGCATTTTCTAGTATATATACAATGTAAAGAGTTCAAAATGCAAATTGTCAAACAAATCAATATCAAAGTCGGTGTGAAAAAATTTATTTGTACAGTGAACAGGGATAGAAGTACACATACTTTCAACGAAAACTGAAAAAAGCGAACGGAAATAAATAGCAAGACAAGACTCATGCACTTCAATAAATACTATTTACAACATTTTAAATTTTGAAAATTAATAACGTCAGATAACAATGGAAACTTGGAATTAAAGTGACTCATTTCGATATAGGAAAATCGGGAGGCCTGTTGATAATAAAGACAGACAAAATTCTATACTTGAATTTAAGAATCCTTTTTAATACAATGTATATATCTGGTTCTACGAGAGTCACACAGGTTCTTTTCAATGTTGTACACAGTATTTATTTCTTATTTTTAAATCTCGATTACTTACCGGTAGAAGAATATGACAATATCATTCAATCGAATTAACAGTGTAATTGAATTGATGTTCAAATAACAGTGCAAATTGACAATTCAACATATTACCCATAACCTTTTAACTTTTAACACATTTCTGAAACATACACAGCCCTTTTACATGTTTCAGATGCTTAGGCAAGTTTTTTTTTGTCTATTGAGGTTAAATTGGTGAAATGGAAGAGAAAAGTTGGTGAAATACTTCAAGTAAGACATTTACCCCATTCATGAGACATAACTTGCCATACATAGGCCTACAGGGGCGGACTGGCCTATGTGGCAGAGCGGCAGCCGCCACGGGCCCATCCACTCAGGGGGACAAGATGTGAAAATAATCAAATTTCAAGAAAAAAGCCAAAAAGTAATACTTTGTCATAAGGTTTATGATTTTGTGATACAACAAAATTAACTGAACAGGCAGGACCCTCTCACATCGTGACCTCATCCCAATAACAAGTTACCAAATTATGGTATTTTGCTTTTCTCATTTGAAATATTGTCAATGTTGAGGACTTTGGGGCCCATGGACTCATTTAGCCACGGGGTCCGAAATGGCAAATGGCGCCAGTCCGCCCCTGTATACATAAAATTTGGTTAAAACGACCAAAGTGTGACGACTTTAGTGTATAAGCTGACTGAAACATGTCCAGTGATGTCCAAGAGCTGAATATGACAATGCAACAAAAACAGTTGCATTTTACGAATATGATATATTATGATAATTAAATTCAATTATACAAGTATTAAATCTAACGGATGATTTCTATAACTCTCTAAGACAGAAGCTATAAGAAATCTAATTGTCAGCTATCACAGTAAAAATACATGTATGATATGGATGGAATCTTTCTACTTATGCGTGTGTAATCATATCTATAGCTGAAGCATGTAAACAGCATGCATTTCAATACTTCAAATCGAAGGTTCCTTCTTTCACTACTGAATAGCATTATAAAAGAGTGAAAAATAGTGCTTTGAACATTTAATAGTTCAGTCCATCAGTGCCATTGAGTGTATGGTTATATTATGGAAGTTTCATTGTATTTCAGTGCAGCTCTCAAAGAAAAGTTCTTGTCACAGACAAGGGTCGATTGAATCAGTACCGAGCAAGTGCAGCTTTGTAAGGATAGTGCTAGAGAAGATTGGAAGCAGTCGGTATAATTACAAGAGCAAGTTTTACACGTTTTAAATCGCAGTAAACATTAGACTTGGAATTTTTGATAATATGAGACATTTTCATTGTTTGATGATAAATTGACTATGGTCCAAACTCATGATTCTCAAAACACCACTCTCCTATACAAGACTATAGGCCTACTTCTCATCAAGGTCACAGGATTAGGTATTATGACAACCTGACAACATACTGCACTGAGATGAACAGGAGATTTATCAAATTTAAGACCACAAAACTTGGTAATAAAACTAGATATCTGACCCCCCATGACACATCCTGGTTCTTCTAACCATTTATACAATCTGTTACTGTACACTATAGATAACATCGAATTACAGAAATCACAAATTAATCTTAAATATTTTCCAAAAATTCTAACTTTTGTTAAACCACATAATTTAGTATCACTTTAATATTTTATGGCACACAACAATGTACAAGACTCAAAATTGCAAAATATCAACATTCAATAAGTTATTTGCCAAACTGGAGGAAATATCTATAACTACATTAAGTCAAGGTTAACAGTTCAAGGAAAATAAGGTCAAGATATAGAGAGAGTAAGCCACTCAAACTGTCAACAATTGATCATATAACAAGGAAAAACTTATTTCAATCCTCTCTGCAATCTATAAAGACCACAGAGGAAACATTCCAAATCATGTCAGTTATAAACACCAGGTGGGGTCAAACCACGCCGTTTCATCAAATTTCTGAAAATTTTCCCACCTGACCCCCTCACATTTTTCTGAAAAAATTCTCAAAACAAAGCAATATAGTTAGTAGGCTGCGTGCAAAATTTCAAGTCTCTATCTTCTATAGTTTTTGCTACACAAAATAAAAACGAGGGTAACGTTTTGTCAATTTTCGCCCTCGTTTTTGTGACATCAAATGGAAATGAGATTTCAGAAAGCCATATCTTCAAAATTAATAATGCTATTGGCCTGAAATTTTTTGTGTGAAATATTTGGGCCCAGATACTTCCATTTCTTTGATTATTGTTGGTATAAGACTCTATTCCTGGGAACTGTGACTGCTCAAACATGCTCTTTCATTTAGCAAAATGTTCTGGGTCACCATGTTTGAAAGGCTTTAGCTAGGAAAGTATTAAAGAGAGGAGGTTGATTTTTTCTGAAGAGCTAGCTGTCATTGAGTTTTAACAGTCTGGTAAAAAATCAAGCATGTTAGGTATTTCGTATTTAGAATATAGCAGTACAAAGTCTGGGAAAAACCTAAAGTTCAGCAACTTCAGTGCCCATTTGCAAATGTCTGACAACCTGAAAAAATTTCAAACCAAAACTGTCTGGAAGAACATATTGTTCACTAACAGATGCATTAAGATGAATGTGGTGCAAGAGCTCATTATTTAGTTATGAATTTTTTAGTAACCTTCTCAAAACGCTCGTTTTTGTAATATCAAATGGAATTGAGATTTTAGAAGGCTATATCTTCAGAACCAATATAGCTGTCAGCCTGAAATTGTGTGTGTGCAATATTTGGGCCCAGATACAACCTCCTCTTGATTTTTGCTGGTATAGGACTGTTTCCCTGTGAACTGTCACTGTTCAAATATGCTCATTCATTTGGCGACACCTTGGTACACCATGTTTGGAAGGCTATTATCAAGGAGAATAACAACCTGTACCAAGTTCCAACCAAAACTTTCTGAAAGGACATATTGTTGACTAATTCATGTTCTCAAATGAATTTGGTGCAATAGCTCATTATTTAGTTATTAATTTCTTTGTAACCATATTAAAATGCATTATTTTGTCAATTTTCAAACAAGTTAATTTTTGTGATGAAATTCAGATTTCAGAAGGTTATATCTGCAACACTAATGATGCTATTTGCCTGCAATTGCTTGTGAACAAACTTTGGGCTTAGATACCACTTTTCCTTGATTATTGCACCTTCAGGTGTGTTTTAATAAGATCTGTGACTGTTCAAATATGCTCATCCATTTAGCACTACTTTCTGGTGCACCATATTTGGAAGCCTATTTTACTAAGGAGAATAGTAAGCTGAACCAAGTTTTTATTAAAAACTTTCTTAAAGGACATATTGTTGACTAACTTATTTTCTAAGATGAATGTGGTGCAAGAGCTAATTATTTAGTTATGAATTTTTAACCTTTTTAAATTGATCGTTTTCGTACTTACACTTTATTTTGTACTTAGAATGGAAATCAGCTTTGAAAACTATATATTTCCAGCACTTGTGATGCTACTGGTCCCAAATTTTATTGTGAATGAGATATGGGTCTAGATATGTCCTGTGCTTGATTATTTCTGGTATAGGGCTGTTTATCTGGGAACAGTTGCGGTTCAAATATGCTAATCATTTAACATCCGTTTTTGGATTGGCGTGCTATGAGCATTTTGAACATTAATGGTTCCCAGACAAACAGTCAAATACCAGCAATATTCTAGAAAATGAAGTGTAATAGCCATAACTGTGCTCATAAAAAAATTCCGTCAAATAGCGTAATTAGTGTTGGAGATAAAGCCTTCTGAAATCTGAATTCCATCACAAAAATTAACTTGTTCGTATATTGACAAAATAATGCATTTTAATATGGTTACAAAGAAATTAATAACTAAATAATGAGCTATTGCACCAAATTCATTTGAGAACATGAATTAGTCAACAATATGTCCTTTCAGAAAGTTTTGGTTGGAACTTGGTACAGGTTGTTATTCTCCTTGATAATAGCCTTCCAAACATGGTGTACCAAGGTGTCGCCAAATGAATGAGCATATTTGAACAGTGACAGTTCACAGGGAAACAGTTCTATACCAGCAAAAATCAAGAGGAGGTTGTATCTGGGCCCAAATATTGCACACACACAATTTCAGGCTGACAGCTATATTGGTTCTGAAGATATAACCTTCTAAAATCTCAATTCCATTTGATATTACAAAAACGAGCGTTTTGAGAAGGTTACTAAAAAATTCATAATTAAATAATGAGCTCTTGCACCACATTCATCTTAAAGCATCTGTTAGTGAACAATATGTTCTTCCAGACAGTTTTGGTTTGAAATTTTTTCAGGTTGTCAGACATTTGCAAATGGGCACTGAAGTTGCTGAACTTTAGGTTTTTCCCAGACTTTGTACTGCTATATTCTAAATACGAAATACCTAACATGCTTGATTTTTTACCAGACTGTTAAAACTCAATGACAGCTAGCTCTTCAGAAAAAATCAACCTCCTCTCTTTAATACTTTCCTAGCTAAAGCCTTTCAAACATGGTGACCCAGAACATTTTGCTAAATGAAAGAGCATGTTTGAGCAGTCACAGTTCCCAGGAATAGAGTCCTATACCAACAATAATCAAAGAAATGGAAGTATCTGGGCCCAAATATTTCACACAAAAAATTTCAGGCCAATAGCATTATTAATTTTGAAGATATGGCTTTCTGAAATCTCATTTCCATTTGATGTCACAAAAACGAGGGCGAAAATTGACAAAACGTTACCCTCGTTTTTATTTTGTGTAGCAAAAACTATAGAAGATAGAGACTTGAAATTTTGCACACAGCCTACTAACTATATTGCCTTGTTTTGAGAATTTTTTCAGAAAAATGTGAGGGGGTCAGGTGGGAGCCATTTGATGAAACCAGCTGGTTTGACCCGGTGGAGAAAGTTAGAAGACAAAACGTCAGGTAATGTAAAAGTCACACACCATACTAACACTACTACTTACTATCAAGCAAATAAGCAAGCAGTAAGATTGAAAACGAAAGCCCAAACCAAGCATTAAAGGGGGATTGTCTGCAGATTTAAACACAATTTTGAAATTATTTTTTTTCTACTTTTAATTTTGGTAACATCTAACAAATTCCAGCCAGAATTTAACTTTCTTGCTATTCATATATAATTCTGGAATCTAGAGGCAATTCATAAGTTTTGAATACTCACAGTCAAAGAGCCATGCAATGATCAACTATAAACCAATATTAAAGCATTTTTCGCATTCTAAAATATGGTTTGTAGTAAACTTTGTACACGCCTTTTCAATTCTGTTAGAATTTAGAGTAGGGATGCAAAATTCCCGGGAATTTTCGTTAGGGAAATTTTCCATGGACATTTTCGGAAATTTATGGGAATTTACGGGAATATTCGGAAACATTGGGAATATTCAGAAATTTATCCGATCACTTAGGAAATTTCTGGGAATATAACTTGATTGGATAACAAGTCAGCTGTGAGTTTGCACTGAACACCTTATATATAAATTTCATCAAAGTCTGAAATGTATGCAGCAAATTATGGAGGTTATTTGCAACTCATCTTGAGAATTTGAAATGCAAAATACTTTTCTAACTGTAAGGACAAACAAGAATTGCACTTTTGAACTAAAGGACACACACTAAGCAAGATATTGAAAAATTTACATAATTTTCATAATTAAGGTCTGTCTCCTTCATCATGTTGCCAATATGTAGTGCTTGGTGTATTACCAAGTGATAAATTCATATTTGTACAACAGCAAGCTTGACTTTGAGACTTTCAAAAATGTCAAGAAAATCCAAATTGAGACCAGTTGCTTTCTGCTGATGTGATTGGGATTAAGAAGAAGACACATGCAATTGCTGATATTACCTTCTTACCAGTTTGGCAAAGAAACTTTTATACGCACTAGATTCCTAAATTTTGTGCAATTTTGATTACATTTGCAGCAGAGGTCAAAAGCGTAGAAGTGTTAGACTATAGACTATATCTCCATGCACACTGTATAGCATAGTGACAAAGTCAAACACTTCTGGGTCTGTGCTTTAGACTTCTGATGGAAAAGTGTTCATCAAACATCCCTTAATTGGAAATTAAACCAATCACAAATATAACCCTCAGAATCAAACAGGTTCGTAAATTTCAATTAATTCCAACAATTTTACACAGGTCTCTACTTCGAAAAAAATATCTCTGTCTGAATACTGGGCCCAAAACATGTGTGGCCTGTTTATTATGGCTGACTTTTCCTTAGCACTGTCCCTCAATGAACAGGATTGCACAAAAAAATATTTTGTTCAACAAGGTTTCCTTTGGTAAATAGAGAATAATTTAGATTTTTACAAAGCAAAAAAAAATCCCAAAATTTTGCCTTACAAAAATTTTGAAATTTCCAACTCGAGCACAAATAGAAATGGATTTGACCCTCGTTGCGAGACCAATATATGCAACCTTGATATCCAGGAAGACCTAAGGACCACATACTGCCATACTGGCTATCAAAAGATAGTGGCAGACATCCAAATGACCACTATTAACAGGACCAATGACAAATATATAAAGATTTTATCAGTTTATTTGAAAATTCCCAAAATTCCCAACATTCCCGCAAGAATAAATTTCCAATATTTCCGGAAATTTTCCCGGGCTTTGCATCCCTAATTTAGAGTAATTCTGCTGCTGGATTATTACAATAAGTTAGAAAGAGCACTCAAAAGTTTGAAACTAATTAAAGTTCACTTTGTCAGGATTGACGCAAATCTGAAGACAATCCCCTTTCTAAAGACAACAAAAAAAACTGCAAATATCTAATTGATACAACAACCCACTATGGCGTTTAGATATATATACAAATGTACAGTGCAGATTACCTAATAACATGAATAAAGATGTCAGAGGGGTGTTCTATAAAAACAAATCTGGCAATAAATACAATGTATCCCGTTGAGCCATAAATATCCTATTAAGCCATGGAAAGGAAATAAATTTGCGCATTCCATTTGAAGTGTGTGTCAAATTTACTGTACATGACTACATGTGGCATGATAATTGAATGATACATTTTTTTTGATCATCTGTCCGAATTTTTTAGCCTTTTTGGCCGAATCTTACGGTTTCCCAAACTTTTGGGGGGGGGGGGGCGACTGCCCCCCTGCCACCCCCCTCCCATACGCCTATGTATTGTGGTAATTGGTTCACATATCCTGGTACACTATAAACCTTAAAAAACAACTTTTTGCATGCAAATTTGATGTACTTTCTGACCAAAGACGACATTTATTTATGCAAGGGCTATAGTTTGTGAAGGCATTTCTGTCAAAAAAATGTATTTCGCATGATCGACACTACTCAACTATTGCGGTGAATATCATGTATCTTTACAAATTAATCATGATATATTAATCTTGTTATACATCAAACGATGTTCAGCCAGACATGATTAATTTAATAATGATCTGATGAAATAATTTAGGTCAGTGGTCTGGAAATGTGCATGCTTCATAAATTAATGAATCCCTAAACCTATAATGAAATAAACGATTGAACTAAATGTTAGATAAGCTTAATACTGTGATGCTTCATGACTGGACACAATATACATACAGATAACCTATCACAATTACTGTAACATATAGATTACAAAAATACACATAATAGAAGCAGTGAATGAGGCTATAAGCAACATAGAAATAATTTGAATATCATAATATCTAAATATTACTAATACGGTATATTAGACACCCGAGTTATTTAGCATTTTTCATTATAAAATTCTTTTGGATATCATAAAGATATCCAAGTACACTCCTACTTCTTACTACATCAATTTTTTGCCCAATGAAAATGAAGAGAATTGCGTTCAACATCTAGGGAAACTTGAAACATTTGGACATTTCGAAAGAATAGACGGAACTTAATTTCTTCTTCTATTCTAAATTTTAATGTCATTATTTCTTTCATTGAGATATATCAGTTGATCATGAAAGAACTTATTGTACTATTTGGAATTTGAAAACTAATACATTATATTGGAGAATTAATTTGAAACTACATATAATGCCTTTTTTCAATGAGGTGTTTCAGGTTAAGCATCGTAGTCAACACTAATTGAAGAGCTGACCATTTAACAAGCAAGTACAGGAATTGGTGAAAAATTATATGTACACGAAACAAGATAAAATCAAACAATATCATGCTAAACGAAGAGCAATACAATGTGTACAAAAAACTGAAAAAAACTGAAAAAGTGCTTGAAAGATGTTCATGCATGTAGAAATAACTACTACCAGCTGTATGCCCCGGTGACGACACAGTAGAAATATTATCAAATCACATTGAAATAACTTGAACAATAGGAGTGTTAGATAAATTACCTAATATATATCACTCAACACTCAGAAAAAACAAAATATCAGACCAGACTTAGACCTCTAACAGTGAAGTTCTGGATCTTTAAGTAAATATATTGCACAAGTGCAATATAGGCCTACCTCACAATGACTGTAGGCCTGTATTGAACTTGACAAAACAAATTATCTACCTGAACGTCCTGAACAGACCTCAGATCATACAACACAACTGGTCACATAGACAGATTAGGCCACACATAATTGATTCTTAGCTTCGCGGACCCGCCGACACAATAGATTTCCTGTCGAGGGAAAAAATTTTTTTTTTTTTTGACATTAGAAAAAAAAATTTTTTCACCTTTTTTTCTTTTGTCCTACCGACCGACCCTAGAAAAAGTGCCTTGAGAGGATCCGAGAAGCTAAAGATCAATTATGTGTGGCCTTAGAGTTAGACATTCTTGAGTGTATATTCTCGATCTCCAGATGAATTCATTCAATTAATTTTACCTCAGTAGTTCATACCAGCCAGAATTTTCAATGGCGCCCCATAACAACACCGCTGACAAAGACTACAAGACTCTTGAAAATCCTTGCTGTACAACTAACCACATCTCTGAAGGTAAAATTAATTGAGCAGAATTATAGACTGATAGTTGGATTGATTGATGGATTGACTTATAGATAGATAGATAGATAATTAAATAGATAGATAATTAAATAGATAGATAGATAGATAGATAGATAGATAGATAGATAGATAGATAGATAGATAGATAGATAGATAGACAAAGAGATAGACGGATAGATGGATAGCTACAATTATGTTATCACACATTTCCTGAATAACTACATAGTGCAGCCCTTTACGACCGGAGCTTGCCATTCACAATGATATAATGTACAATGACAAGCTAGTCCTGTTATACAAAACGTACAAAGTATGTAAAGTGGTTCCGAGAACTACTTCACCAAATTTCAGACACAAATTAACAAAGAGAATCCTATTTAGACATAACATTCATTTGAAAAATCTATCTTGTACTAGTTTAACAACTCGTTTCATACCAGTCTTTCCTCACTCATACACATAATAAACTTGGATTATAACAACTGTACGACAAAGACAACACAGAGAATAAACACCATCTATCATCTGTTGATAAATATCTACAATTTCGATTAATTGTATTGTTTTCTTTTACTCCTCTTTTGATTTTATGCCTTGTGCGTCTCCGTTTGACATGTCCGAGGTGCCATTACTAGTTGCAGACACTTCTTTATCACTCGGCGTTACATTATTATCTATTTGACCGTTCTTCTTCTTGTTACTCATGTATTCCCTGTACATCTTTGTGTATTTCCTATAAGCGTACCGCAACATGGCTAGCCACCAGAACCATCCCATAATATATAGCATGAAACCACCTGACTTAGCCAGCCAATCAGGGCCAGGGTGGGGTAGATAGCAATACATGAAGTACGACCCAACGACAGTTCGCATGAAGCCAAAAATCAGCATGAACACCACATCGTTCAGCTCGCCGTACCACGTCCTATGGACTTCCTTGAACCGTAAGAAGTAGCGCATTTGCAAGAAGGGGCCGGATAGCTCGGCGCCAAACAGGGTGGCTAACATCTCCGTGCCGCAAGTGCCTCTGACGATCGTGATCCAGTTGCCAAATATGCTGAGGACGTGGTGTGCCATCAGAACCGGACCTGGAGAGAGAAAAGAAATGTAAATTATGTATTGATGGATGGATTATCGGGGTTTTACATCCTGTATTTAGAGGTATATTTTTATCCAAATATGACATATCCACGCATGCGCTAGCGCGCACGTACACGCTTTTGGGACTCGTGGATGTGCAAGATTTGACACATACACGCGCCTGGATGTGCCACAACGCGTGGACATGCTTTCCAGCACACCAGTGGATATGCTTTCCAGCGCATATGGGTCGTTTACAGGGGCGGATCCAGGAATTTTTGAAAGGGGGGTGCAGCAATACTTATAACATTGAAGTCTAAAAATGCTATGCATATATATATAATCTTCTTTCTGTATATTTTTATATATAGTCGACCAGTGGCGTGTTTAGGGAAGAGGGCCATTGATGGGCCATGCCCCCCCTCCCCCCTTCAGGCCAATAATTAACCAAGAGATAGAAAAAGCTGTGGAGCACCATTTAATGGACCCCCCCCCCCCCTCAGGCCATTTCTAGATATGCCACTGCTGGAGGGGCTCCTGCGTTCTGATAAATAAACTGCGCTGGATGGCATGTCCAAGCTTGCGCTGGATGGCATGTCCAAGCGTGCGCTGGATGGCACATCCAAGAGTGCGCTGGATGGCATGTCCACGATCGCATATACACGCATGCGCGTAAATGCAGGTCCACGAATGCGCTGGATGACATGTCCACAGGTGATCGTGAACACATATACACGCTTGACTGTGCGCGCAATTACACATACACGCGCGTGTATGTGCGCTCACTATCATGCGTGGATGTGCCATATTGGGATAAAAATATATATGGTATTTATGCACTGGGTAGGCTAATTAGGACACCAGGAGGACACGGCAATAAGGTGCAGGTGACCTGGCAAGAGCTGAATTCGAACACTCAACCCAGCAATTCAAATTTTAAGTAATATTCAACTTGCAGTTAGATATGATAAATTGATACATTTGAAGTATAGTATACTTTTCAAATCAACAAATTGAAAAGTTTGTGTTTTTTAGGTATTGAGTGACTTTAATTGATTTTATAAGTCAAGGAAAGCCCAGCAATCTCTGCTTTGTGAACAAAACAATGGTCTTCTATGGCATTAAGAAGCATTTGTTTACATTTTTGCGAAGAAATATATTGCTATAATATATTATAGAATAGCATTTCATTAATTGTATGTTTACAGCACGTTTAATATGAATGAAATTGTCAACACACTTTCATTTTAGGTTTAATAGCAAACAGTACACAACTGAGATGCAAAATCTTGATATGCACTTAAGGTTGTGACTTAGATCTTAAATAGAATAATGGTGACGTTTTTATATAATGAAAAGTTCAAAAATTATTAACTTTGTACACAATGCACTGTAGGAATATCCGACACAGTAACCTTGTACACATTTTCTCACGCGTACCCAAAATAAAATTCCAGTGTTACATATATCCACTCATTTGGAAAATATACAACCACAAAAGCAATGGAGAAACCAGACTGCCCACATTTTTAATACCAAGTGAGCAAGAAAAAAATGGAACGGTCACAGACTGGGATAGAACTTTGAAAGCCATGATTCACTGCTCCAGCGCACAGGGGCTCCTCACAACACTAACTTTCAAGATAATGCCATTTCCATATTGAATAAATATAAATTATATAAATCTTATTCAATAATTGAATATCACCAAGATGGATGGATGGATGATTTGGGCTTTACTTCCTATATTTATGCACTTGGTAGGCTAATTAGGACAGGAGGAGGACACAGCAATGAGGCAAAGGATGATTGAAACAGCCGTCCAACAGACCCGGCAAGAGCTGGATTCAAACCTTGGACCCAGCGATTGGCAGTCCAGCACGCTACCACAAGACCAACCCTCCCCCGGAATATCATCAAAACACACGTGCCATAAATGAAGAGGATACTGTGGTTTGGAGGCAATTACACATTCTAAATATTGTAATGTTAAAATAGCCACCCTACAGTTTGTCACGTCAACATTGAGACAGACGTTTGGCCAGATATCTTAGCAACCACAAGCCCCACAGGAGAAATACGAATACCTATGTATAGCTTAGCTCTTTTGTAATATGAATATCTCATTTTTGTGATGTTTTGGTGCCGTTTTTGTCCGATATTTGCCAATTTATGAAAATGGCAGTCCTTTTTCGCAAAATGTTGACATTTGTGATGTTACTTATCTGACACACAATGGGCAATGACGTCATAAAAGTGCTCCACAGCGCCACCCCAGACTTAGTTCTACTCAAATTTGTATCAGCGGATCCACCAATCTCATTGTGTTGATTTTTATGAACTGTACAAACAATGCCATATTTCTGTCTCAATGCTTGACGTGACAAACTGTATAAGGCACAGCCCCATCTTCTGACCTCCCCCATTAAAATAGCATTTCCAAGGGGAGCATGTTGAAGGAGGGAGAGAGTACCCCTTTTCAAGAAATATGTCAAAATACACCATGGCCTTGGTTCAACTTTATCTGATCGTTTCCAACAATTACTCATTCCGGGTTTCACATGAACAGGTGAATGATGACATAGAAGGTTTGGGGTCTTCCGGCTGCTTGTGGCACAACACTAGACAATGGACTTCCTCATCTGGGCAATGGGAAGTTATTGATATTCCATCAAGCACAACACTACGCCGTCATTGCTCTGCATTTATTCTTAAGATTTACTTAGTTCAAAACAAAAAAGAGAGCAATTTAAAACGATTTTTAAATCAAAAGCACCTGTCAAGGACTCAAGGGTATTAGGGACATTGGTAATTGTTATTATAAATTTATATCACTAAAGCATGTTTACTATGCTAACATTGCAGAGCAAAGGTAATACTAGCACTGCAGACCCAGTTACTAACTTTTTAAAGCAACCAGTCAAGGGTACTGGAGGGTCCTTGATAATAGCTGTTTAATTAAAGGATGGATGATGGATGATTGGGGCTTTACATCCTGTAGGCCTATTTATGCACTTGGCAGGTCAATTAGGACAGGAGGAGGACACGGCAATGAGGTGAAGGATGATTGAAACAGCTGTCCAAAATAGGCCCAGGTGACCCGGCAAGAGCTGATTCGAACCATGGACCGAGCGATTGGCAGCCCAGCATGCTACCACTAGACCAACCCTCCCCTGTTTAATTTAAGAATTCGTAAAAGTATGATTACTTTGTAAGTAATTGCCGAGCATTGCAGAGCTTATACTAGCACCCCAGGCCCAGTTACGAGGTTTTTACGATGTCTTTATGCAACACATGGCTGTCATCAGTACAAGACTTATCATGCCCACATGATAAATAGATAAGAGAGGAAGTTCTAGGATGTCTACATAGGCATTATTGTACAACATATTTCATAGTGACTATTTCAATGGCACTTGAGAATGATAAGAGTCATAAGTGTCCACTAGACATTGAGTAAATATTTACTTTTATAAACAGTACCAATAAATGATAAATGTGAAGATCACAAAGATGGTCCACAAAAAGTTGACATTGCATGATCGAACGATAATCAAGGTTATACCAAATTTTGGTACAGCCTCATGATTCAAAGTTTCAAACCAATGACATGAGCAAGAAATTCATATTCGGTCTTTCAAGTCACGTATTGAGACAACTGATTGTTTTACTCTAACTCGTAACCAACACAGCAAATACAAGGATTGATGGATGATTGGGGGTTACGTCCTGTATTTATGCACTTGATAAGCTGATAAGCTAATTTAATTAGGACAGGAGGAGGACACAGCAATGAGGCGAGGGATGATTGAAGCTGCCACCCAACATGGGCCCAGGTGACCTGGCAAGAGCTGGATTCGAACCCTGGACCCAGCGATTGGCAACCCAGCAAGCTACCATCGAAAATACAAGGAAAGATATTTGGAAAGTCGCAATAAACACAATAAAGTGAACATTCTATTTAAATTCATTTGAAGTTTAGGCATGTAGCAAGACCATTTAAATCTGCAATCAAAGGCATACCAATAATCTGTTATTCTCTCTTTCATCGCAAAACAAACATCAATCATTAAGAACTGAGGAAGGGGGTTTCGACAGACCCTGAAAGGTCTTCAACCATGTTTACATGTTGTGAATGACTAGCACAAGATCTAGGGCAAGACCGATTAATTGATATATCGCGATATATCGGTTCACAGACTTACCGTGGTTATCGTTTCACATATTATCGTGATGTCACGGTAACTGCATATGACAAAAGTTGTTGTTTTTCGTGAAATATGACCAATTTTTGGGCAAAAATTACAATTTTTGTAGCAAGAACTATACGTTTCGACAGCATTTAAATCACAAACTTTGCATTTTGCATGATTGATGCGGCTCAATTATCGCAATAAATATTGTGTATCATTACAAATTTATTGTGATATTATTGTATCGTTACAAATTGAACGATGTCCAGCATTGAGCACAACAGTATTAACACCCGTGAAAGCATGCATGTGAACGACGGTCGGGCCCGTTTATTTTTCGTATGATGTATGTACGGGTGAGCGATAATACGATGTAGATGCTAGGGGGGCACTCGCGGAATTCACTTTAGATGTATGGGGGGGGGACTATCGCTCTATTCAGGCCTAGGCAATGTAATAATAAAATTTTTTTTTTATGTATGTACGGGGGGTGAAAAAATCTAAGTTAATGCATGGAGGGGTTAAAAAAAAATTGTTTTAGATGCATGGGGGGGGATCAAAATCGTCACCCCATCGCCCCCTCCCCCCCCCCAGACTTTTGGAATAGCCCTAACATTTTACATTCAACAATTGTATGTTTTTTTCAGATAATTTGATAATCACCTTCAGTTCCTGAGGCAAGGGACCACGCGAAGTCAAAGACAAAGTAAGAGAGCGACACAAGAATGATGGCATTCTGGTAGTCTGTGTTGGGACCACCTGGATGGAATAAAAGACGAAAAGTTAGAAAATTCAACATCATCATGTGTTATCATACCATATTTCAAATGATTTTTAAAAGTTTGTTTTTATCCGAACCTCCAGAAGAGGATCCACTGAGAGAGAACATATTCAGAACAAACCTTCAATATAATAAAAGAATATTTGCACAATAATAATAATGCACATTTACTACATGTAAAAATTATTATAAATTATAAATGTATATAAATAATTACATCATATAATAACCTAACTCAAGAGCATGCTATCAAATTCATTGTTGATTTAAACCAGTTCAGATTCTAATAATTGTAACATGTATACATTTTAAACAGTGACATAGTGTTATCCTACTTCAAAAACATACAACATCGCTGAAAATACAAATACTTATATTATATTATATCAAAGGGAATTGGGTAATTCCGTGTCAATTCAACAAATGGCTCCCACTCGACCGACTTTGAATGCCTTGAAAATCTACCAGAATGAAGTTTTCTTGCCTAAAAGCACAAATCCCAAGTATTACTGTGATATCTTTAATAGTTCCTCTGAAAAAAATTCATGAAAAATTCAAGATTTTTCCTGAAATTTTCCTGAATTTTTCCTGAAAGCAACTTTGTTATATTGTCAAAGACGCTGATGCATTGCGAAAACATCTTGATTTGTTTTGGCATTATCAAATGCACATCTTCTTCGGCATTAACCACAACAGTTGTGCTTTGTGTAGATTAGGTCAGTTAATAGATTAATTAAACATCTCAAATTCTTTTGTAATCATTATGGGTTTTCTTAATTACGAGAATGCATCAAAAGCTGAGGATGATGTTCTTGTACAATATCTGAATCCACATGGTCTGGCAAAGGCAAAATTAAATTATTTGTGCTGGGTACCAAATATGCTATGATAATACTGGACCCCACCAGAACCCCAGTGGCAGAATTTGGATGAAAGTGCATTATGGACTTACACAACAGTAAACCAATTAAGCTGAAATATGAACAATGTTAATGAATTCAAACCACAACAATACACAAAGACAACTCTTAATTATAGCAGAATACATTAAAAAACTACTCACACAAGCAGATTTATTCATACATTTTTTTAAAAACTTTGGATAATGCCCGTTTAATACATATTTTAAAAAAATCTATGTAGATATAAAGCCACAAGATACCAACTTGAAATTTTTTATATGAACACATGTGATGTTGTTATTTAGGTTGGTTTATTCATTTTTTTGGTATAGGTTACTATACCTTGTAAAATTTGGTCAGAAGTTGACCAATTTTACACATTTTTCAGTTTTCAGACCACGCATCTCCAAGAATATTTGTGTGGTTAGCTTGTTACTGTACACATGTTTAGAAGTCATAGAAAAGATTCTTCAACTATGATATTAAATCTCCACTTGTTATATCGACTGAGAAATTTGGGGACAAAAATTTGAATAAACTGCAATTTTCTGATTTTTTTGACAACCTGCGAAATAGGAGCAAATGCATTGTGGTGGCAGAAACAATGCGTTATTACACCTGAGCTATATTAAAGACATGTTGCATAATTGCAAGTCTCTAGGTTTTACATTGATTGAGTTACATGTCATCAAATTTCTGGACTTAAAAAATTTCAGGAAAAATCTTGAATTTTTCATGAATTGTTTTCTGAGAAACTATTGAAGATATTACAGTATTACTTGGGATTTGTGCTTTTAGGCAAGAAACCTTCATCCTGGTAAGTTTTCAAGGCATTCTGAGTCGGTCGAGTGGGAAAATTTTCTGAAATTTGATGAAATGACACGGAATTACCCAATTATGAGTTGTCGTATTTATTATAATTTCCAATATGCAAAAATTACTATATTTGATTTGAGGTTTTTGACATCTGTCATGATCAAGCACAAAAACAATACAGATAACATTAGATTAAAAATCAAAACATGAAAACAGAAAGTACCTGGGTCCGTGAAGGGACTGGGTCCCAATTTGAAAGCGGAGTAGGCACAAGAGGGTACGATGACTAAGGCGTGGATGAGGGTGATGACCCTACACATCCATTCCGCCCCCAGGTGGGGGTAACTGCGGCGCAGCAGGAAGTAGAGGCCACCCCAGCACCCCACTGCCAGAGGGAGCGTCACCCACAACGTCATCTTGGCATCAAGACCTGAAATTATTGCAACAAGAAAAATTTAATCATCTGTATTCAAATAAAGCCACTTCCGAGAACTAGTCGGACAAAATATGACTCAAAAAGAAGTATCGGCTGCTTGATTTACCACAGCACTTTTCGATCTGACTTCTAATCAAATTTTTTTGAGAGTTTTATTGATTTTGATTTTTAAAAATTTGTAAGTCCAATAATTTATTTACATCCAATTTAAATCAAACAAATCATTAGCTTTACTTATGAAAATCATGATTTCAATCAAAATTTAAATATCCTTGATTTAAAGCAAGCAACCCAGTATTATGTCAAATTTCAAACTTTTCTGTTCTATAGCAATTTTCTGGACAGCAAATTCAGCCGTCATAGTCATACGGTCATGTCGCACGATTCATCAAAAGATCTTACAATAACAAATGCTAGCACAATGGCAACCATCTTGCGATTGGTGCAGCATTCTGATAGAACATGTTGAAGTAACTTGTCCTGAGTGAATTTTAGCGAAATCAGTCAATCCAGCTATGCAAACTTAATCCTAACCTTAATCAAATCCAGTCAATGTTCTATCCAAAATAAGACAGAGAAATGAGAAAAAAGAGACAAAACAATTAAGCCTATACCACAAATCAGCAAACCTATGGACGTGATCTGGTCAAGGTAATAATGAATGAGTATCACTAATCTACATTACAATTATCTATGGCAATCAAAACATTATGACTTTGGTGCAAATGGAAAGGTTATCTAGACATTTAAGCACAAATTAGGGCCCAGTACTTGACACTATCAGTCAAAATACATAACAGAACAAATATACACAATAGTATCATCAGATCATTCAGGACATTCTAAGTGACTTTTGAGGTTTGATATAAACTAATTTTTGAAAATGCTGACATAGCTGCACAAAAAATTTCCAATAGTAAATTACCAGTTTTACAAACTCATATTATATCTGTTATTAACATTATTGTGATGACAAGAGAGCCCGACTTTGAGACCTACACGATACACTTGAGAAAGTTAGCACCTGTCATTTAGAAAAAGCATAAGATTGAGAAACCTTGTAATTAGATCAGCAGAGCAGGGCTCAGTATCCATCCAACCTTTCCTTGTGCAATTGCTGCGTCAATGACGCAGCACGTTCTGGAGCCTTTAATATCGGGCGCAGCAACTTCTAACTTATACCAATGTTTTGGAAATTTGATTTCCTGTATTTCGAGCTAAGTCTGGGCTCTGTACGACCATTATTTCTATGTGAAAAGTGCGACCAAAGCGCTCGAGGTTGATGTGCGAAGTTTTGTTTACATGTTATATTTCCGGTAATTTCTCCCTAAATCGGCCTGATGAAAATATTTCAAGTATTCAACAGGTTTCCTAAGGGCAAAAGGTAGATACTGATATTTTTTTTAGATTTTTCAAAGGCATAAATCACCCCGAAACCATGCCCTAAAGATTCTGTTATTTCACCCAAGCAAAGACGGCGTTGGCCCAGACCTGTGTTTCCAGACCTACCTTGTAACATATATTTGCACTGAGGGTTATCTAGTTACACATTTGAAATCATTGAAAATCAGGTCAGTAGGAAAATTATGATTGACTCCACGATCATGATCCAAACGGCATAGGGATCACGATGTCAATCATAATTTTAATAATGCCATTAATAACCTAATTTAACCCAAATAATATTTGAACTAATTACAGGTAAATGCTATGGCAAATCATACATACAAGGCCGTGGCAAGCATGAAAGGTATTGGCTGTAAATTAAACAATTCAGGAGGTACTTCAAGAAAGACCAAAAAAAGAAGTGGAAGACCAATTAATATTCATGAAGTTATTGGTCCAGTTGTAGGTATTGTATCAGGAAGTCCGAAGACGACAGGCAAATTGGTACGATCGTTAACCATGTTCATGCAGTGTACTAGGGATGCACGGATATCCGGCACAGTATCCGGTATCCGGCCGGATTTTGAAATTTGCAGGATATCCGTTATCTGACAGAACTACGGTATCTGAGCCGGACATCAGAACCGGATATTTGTCATGGTCAAAACTTAGTGAAAGGCTAAAATTTCGATAATAAATTAAAGAGTGTTATTTGAACAGAGTAAAAACATGATTCAATCATCTCCAAAATCAAATTATTCAGTCACAGAACATTATAAAAACATTCCACCAGAGGAACAGTCCTCCTGCCGAACATGGTATCTTTTGGCTATGAGAAAAAAAAATTTATTATCAGCCGCGAATGCCGAAAAGCACCTTTTTCATATGTTTATTATCCGGTTCCTACTATCCGGTATCCGGCAGTGTGTCTGGCCGGATTATCCGGTATCCGGCTATTTTCACTATCCGTGCATCACTACAGTGTACTATCTTCATTTACTTTTCACATCACAAACGACTCTTTACAGTGAGCTCAGTATTTGCCAGTTAGTCATTTCAACCTCCAACTTGTTCAAGACCAAGAATCCACAAGATCATGTCTTGAGAATCAGAGAAGTATGAATACCCTGTACTGCCAACTGCAGTGTATTCTGAAGTGCACATTAATTTATAGGCCTATTTCTACATAGTTTATGTCCATACTTACTCAATACATCAATCATGGGATATGCTAAATCCCTCATACCTGTTGATTCTCTAAACACGAGAATTAGAAATTGACAGTTCTCATAGTGACACACTGACAGTTCAAGGATTTTGATTCATTGATTCGATCCCAAACAAAACATAGCAATGTCAAATTTTCAAAACACTGGCTTGTTTCGCCAGAAAATAACAGTTCTACAGCACCAACCTTTGCAAAAACACTCTCTGTTGTACAAGACACCTTTTTAGACCTTGGGAGCAGTCAAATACCAGCATAAATTGCTTCTAACAGCATGTGTTAGCTCCACATGGTCTCCATGCAATTTATATTTTCTTGAAATAAATCCTCACTCCTTCCATCTTTCCGCCAGGATCGCTGCCATACATAAAGTGCTACAGTGGCGCCACTTATCGATAAATGAAATTATAAAACAAAACATGCACGGCAACAAACCCTCGGCATATGGATTATCGTCATAGCTTCATAGCTGTCAGGGCCGTAGTCTGCATCGGGGTAAGGGGGGGCGGCTGCCCCCCCTAGAATTTGGAAGAATTTTTTTTTTCACATACCGGTACAAAATTTTGATTTTCTGCGGTTTTCTGGGTTGCTCGTGCCTCCGGATCATTTATGAGCACCGTATCTGTTCAGTGAGTTCACCGTTTTTGACGATGTATTTCGATTTCAGGGATCTGATCAGAAGTAATAGAGACAGAATATGACTGTTCATAGGGACCGTTCAGAATTTAGCGACCGCTCAGATTTCCGACTGAGGAGGGTTGGGGGGAGTTGGAATTTTGTCAGAAAAAAATTCATACCCACCTTAGAGTTTCATACCGAATTTTTCCCTTCTACTTATAGGGATGATGATAATTTTTAGCACCCCCACACATTCTGAACTGAGATAATGGCCATAAGATTAAAGATAGTTGGTAATTTTAGGTGGAGGGTTTTATTTGTGTTTTATTTACCGAAATGTCTGATAGTTGGGTCTGTAGCAGAAAATCTGATTTCTGAAATGCAATTCTTACAAAAATTCATTTCGCACATTTCAAGTTATCTGCATTTTAGATAGACCCCCCCCCCCCCCCTTCGGATTCCGAAAACCCTCGATTTTCGCCTAAAATTTACCAACTATCTTTACTCTTGTACGTGTGCCATTATCTGGGAAATACACTCAAAAATAGATTAAAAGTCTATACATGAATTTTAATTCCTCAATCAATAAGAATAAATATTATGAACAACAATTGAACCTCTCTCCACAAGCAGAAAATATTTGCTATAGTTGTGATTGATATGTGTTGCTTTTATGCACCCTGGATCATGCATAGGCGTAGGAGGTCAATTAATTTTGGGGGGGCTGTCCGAAAAATATTGCCCAAATAGCCCCAAAAAATAAAAATTCCCAAAATTTTCTGCCCGAAACTGCATGAAAAATCGACTTCCCCCCTGCCTCCTACGCCTATGCGCTGGATGGCTATATATAGCAGAGAGTTTATGGTTGTCAATTTCAAAAAGTGACGAAATTTACTCAGCCATAATAGACCTTTGAACAAAGATTAACCTCAGGCACATTTTGAAAAACTGTCGTAGCGTTTAATTTCTATCAACCTTCTTCTCTTTCAAGCTCCCCACAGGATTGAGTTTCAATCGAAGAGAGCTGAAATCCCGGGACCACACTCCTCTCAAGAACTCTAAGTTACTGTAAGAATATAAAAAGCAATGGTACAACATTTGAATTGATGGCAATGCCTTGCATATGGGACAGCAAAATGTGTGAAAATGACCTTTTTTTTTATTTCTGCAAAATCATAACTCAAGTTCACACATCATGTCCAAGGGGAACAAACTACCGATAATATTTGCCATGACTATCCTCTTTATATTAGAAAAGATTGGATGGTAATTACAGACAAATTTATAGAACTATGCCACGGAAAGAGTGTAAAGTTTTTTCTTGACCAGCCTGTAGTGATATATATATATCATATCCATTGGAAAGGCCACAGATTTTTGAAAACATTGGTAGGGTCACTCCAAGGCTGCTGGCTCAACAAGCATTCAGCTACAAATACACACTTTAAATTAAAGTCGATATATATATTGGCCTATATGATTTAGATTATGCCAATTTCATAAAAATCAGAGAGGAAATCTTCAAGATATTCAAGTTTATTTAAAGGGGGACTTATTTTTGTTGAACTTTTTATATGTACATTGTATTGTAATTATAAATGTCATCTGGAAGTTCTGTGCTTCCTTTGAAGCACGTTATTATGATAGTCCATGAGCCAGATGAGATGTGGGTATCAAATGGGTGGGCTCAAATCGAACCTTTTCTGCAGTCTGGTGAAAATGAGAACTGCGTATAATGCTGCCACCTGACCAGTACAAATTTGAGTTAGTTCTGTATGCTGCATCATTGTTGCTGCGAGATCCAACTTCATTGCACATTCACAAAGTTTCTATTCAATATGGAGGTAAACCTGAGTCAGACAAGGCAATCACATTGTCTAAGGAAGAAGAAAATGCCACCAGCACGTGCACTCAGAAACAGCGAGCTTTCTACCAGACTAGAGTTGTGTGAGTTCCTCACACTCAGTTTCTGTGGACCGCTTGCTACTGCTTGTCGAATTGCGCACTAGCCACCATGTGGCAACACATGGCAGCATATGTTCTGCAAAGGCTGGAAAAAGCACTTGTAGACAGCCTTTTCTGACAATTGTTCTGAAAGCTGAGAATCTCACAAAACTTGTAATGGAATTATTCCCTAAGCATTTCCAGCTTTCTGTAGCAGCTGATGAGTACTGAGTAGATCTACTGGGGAGTCATTAAGTATATGAGTATACTAGAAATGCCCATCAGGGCACATGCACTGTTATATAGGTCTATATATATTCATGAATATAACCAAAAAATGAATAGAACCAAAAAATATTGAAAATGATTCAGTTCAAAAACATTGATGCATAAAGGGAAAGCAAATAATTGTAATTGCTGAAAGAACTATACAATTTTAATCCAAGAAGGCAAAAACAGATCTATACACTCTTATGCTGCCACAGAGCTTCTGTTAATTTCTTTTCCGACACAACAGCTCCCTCTGGTGTTAATTCATTAAAAGGAACAGAATTTGACAGAAAGCAAGAAAAAAACCTGAATACATTAATATAAATAGAATAAGTCAGTGTATTATAAGTAATTCCTACACATATTGGGATACAAAATTGCAACTAAAATAGGTTTTATTAGCCGAAACACTATTATTGTTTTCTCCACTTGGGGGCCACGACGCTACTGCAGTGATTTGTATTTGTATTTGTATTTTGTATTTGTATCCATATATATTATTAGTCCCCTGGTGTGGGGAAATTTGTGGTGAGCCTTCCACTGAATACAGCTCAGGGCAGCCACTGAGCAGCGCCCATGGGCAGAGGATACAGAAACATTGCCCATTGATCACATGACCATGACGTCATCACCCATAACAGAGCGTCTTCATGACGCTCGCTGTAGGCAGGACTGCTGGATCATTGAAACTGATGGAAAAGTGTTGAAACAAAAGAATTAGGGCCCCATGAACCACCAAAAGTAGCTCTGTCTGCCCTTCGTGACAATGTAAGTACCCTGTGCGAACTTGGCAGTTGTGGGCCACCCAGATTCCTCAATCCTAAAGGTGAAAGAAATAGGTCAAGATTATGAATTGTAGTAAGATACTGGAGTGTACCGGCATTTGCACAGACTTGAGAGGACTCGTCAGCAGTATGCCACCAGGCGCTCGGAAATATCCTTCCAGGAGCATCATGGGAGAAAATTGTTGACTCAAACTGTGGGGAATCAACTCCATGAAGGTCACCTGAGGTACAGGTGGTCAGCGAAAGTTCCTATTCTCATCATGGAACACTGTGTGATCCAACAGAAGTTTGTATGATGACTTGAGCCCACCCTTTTGATACCAATCGCCCAAAAATCATGCTCTTGCTAGCGGACTATGAGACACATGTGAGGCACATAATTGTGAGGCACATAATAGTGAGGCACATAATTGTGAGGCACATAACTGTGAGGCACATAATTGTGAGGCACATAATTGTGAGGCACATGATTGTGAGGCACATAATTGTGAGGCACATGATTGTGAGGCACATAATTGTGAGGCACATGATTGTGAGGCACATGATTGTGAGGCACATAATTGTGAGGCACATAATTGTGAGGCACATGATTGTGAGGCACATAATTGTGAGGCACATGATTGTGAGGCACATAATTGTGAGGCACATGATTGTGAGGCACATAATTGTGAGGCACATAATAGTGAGGCACATAATTGTGAGGCACATAACTGTGAGGCACATAATTGTGAGGCACATAATTGTGAGGCACATGATTTGCAATAGTTGCCTGGCAGTCTTGGAAAGTGAAATGGTAGGTGCTCCTCATTAGCGTCAGTTTCATTGCAAAGTGGTGGGCAAATCAATTGGCAAATTTGGTTGAAGCCTTTACACCTGGATGGCGTTCCCAGGGATCCTCAAAATCTTCCAAACTTAGCGCCCATACTTTGGTCAAAATGTGGTAGGGCGAATGCCCCACTAGCCTCACCTACACTGACCCCACTGCGAATCCTTATCGGTGGGACCGCGATGCTTACAAGTAAGTTTGCAGATTGCATTTACTGATATATTCAAGTGTGTTTCGGCAATTTGAGTTGTTCTTTTTTTTAGATAACAAGTATATGTACAAGTTTATTCTGTTGACACACAATCAATTCAGGGTGAATCATCAGTGGCGAATACAGGGAGGGGCCTAGGGACCCAGGCTCCCCCTGCCCCCAGACTGCTGAGATTTATGATAGAACTTTGAAGAAAATATGCGCCGAAACAGACACCCGGACGCCAACACACTACCCTTTCTGGATCCACCACTGATGACAGTCAACCTGAAGCAAAATTGCCCTCAGCCGTTTTTCGGCTATTTTTTGAGAACTGCCAAAAACAATTTTGGTCATTTTTATCCAGATGACCAAAATGGCCTCAGTCTGACTGAGGCCAATATTGCTTTCTATCCAGGCTATGAAATGAAGTATTTTCCATTTTGTGAACCAGACTCGAAGAAAAAAGTTCAATAACATTATGCCACACAATTATAATTATCAGGAAAATATCACAGACATAGATCTGCTAAAATCAACAATGTGCAAAACTTGACTTCGGCCAGTAACTGGAGTTTCAATGCACTTATAGCTGTCTGTAGTCGTAGATTAGCAGTACAAACAGTTTCAAAATCAACTTTCAACTTGGTTGTGTGATGTCACTGGCTTAAATTTTTTTTTTGTGCCAGTTGTGTTTAATCAGTTGATTGCTCATCATATCTGGCAGCATAGGTGACAATAAACAAACTAATTAAATGACTTAAGGAGACCAACAGAAGGCTGTCAATGGTGTGGCAAAGCCAGTCAGCAAATTGAAAAAATATGAAAATGTATTTTTCCAGTGGACCGCCAATATGCAATTGCTCTCTAATATAATATTATTAATCTTGGGGAAACCCCTTTTTTATCAGCTTATTTTACGCATCTGTTTAAAACAATTGGCCTTTCAAACATTTTTATTGGCCTTTCAAACAATTTCATATTTCTCTGTCTGCAACACTGCATCTGAAGAAAATTTGACAGGAGATTCGCCATCAATAAGTCTCACTTCAGCCATGAAAACATCGCAGAAGGTTTTAGTAGATTGGAAGGTTACGTTAACGGGGAAGAAATCGTCAGGGTGCCCGTTGATGGAGAATTCCATGGAACCAGATTTGTTAGACTGGTCTATTAACGGCAGACTCCACTCAAGGAGTCCCTTCCGACTTTCATAATGGTATTCTCCATCACATTCGTTGACCACTGGGGCACCCCCACCAGATGGCAGCGGGATAGAAATTGTGACGTCCTTCATTTCCAGTTCCGGTCGCTCAAGTTCGTATTCGATATTTACATCACAGCCGCTTCCCGACTCATTTGGCCAGCAGTTAACTGAAATGGAAAATAAAATAAATTGAATTTTCACAGAGAGGGTAACTCCACAAAGATGGTAACTCAAAAAGGAGGAGTAACTCCACCAAGGGGGTAACACCATTAAGAGGAGTAAATCCACAGAGAGGGTAACTCCATAAAGATGAGCAACTCTACAGAGATGATAACTTCACAGAGAGGGTAACTTCACAGATATGGTAACACCACAGAGAGGGTAACACCACAGAGAGGGTAACTTTTCAGAGAGGGTAACTCTGCAGTGGGTAATTCACAGAGAGGGTAGCTCCACCAAGGGTTACTTCAAAGAGAGGGTAACTTCACAGAGAGGGTAACTTCAAAGAGAGGGTAACTTCACAGAGAGGGTAACTCCACAGAGAGGGTAACTCCACAGAGAGGGTAACTCGCCAGTGAGATTAACTTCACTGAGAGTAATTCCAAAGATGGGAGGTAATGTCATTGAGAAGGTAATCCTCAAGTAACTGATGTCTCAACTAAATTCATTTTGTAGCACATACAAAAAAAATCTTATAGAGGAGGCATAACTTTTACTGATGACAATTTATATAATGTGGTAAGTACTCACTAGATAGAGGGATAAAGGAGTCATCTGAGGTCTGAAAGCGCCATCTGAGGATGCCAGCATCCACGTTGATGGGAAACGGTTTATTGGATTTTGATTGGAGAACGGAAGACGCTTGGAACATCTTCTTGTCCATGTTAGGATGGGGCTGCAGCTGTACGCCACTCTTGTCGTTATTGGCAACAAGGATCTTGATTTTGTTGAATGATTCATCTGTGACTCGTAAAGAAACCATTCCTTGAACTTCCAGATTTCGCAATCCACCATCTCGGCCTGCCGTCAGAGATATCTTCTCTTCGGTGTGAATGTGGACTCTGAAAACAAATTAAGAAATACCTGTTATGGATCGAGAAAACACTTGGTACTTGACTTGGACAATTTTTTCTATAAAAAAAAAATTGTCTTCTTAGAAAATATCCTCACAAAAATCTGATGTTTTAACATAATTATATACATGTTTGATAGGCCGGCCAGCCACACAATACTTACGGCTCCTGGCTGATGGCGGCTGTGGTGACTTTTGAGACGGCTGCCTTTTTGGCACCAGGTCCTGTTGAAACGGTTTCTCCCTCTGACTTAAGTTGATTGACGAACATGTCCACGTCTTTGGCTTTGCTGCCCAGTTTCATGGCTTTGCCGAATGGACTTGGTTTTGGGGCAGTATGAGAAGGCTTGCTTGTTTCAACAAGGATGGTGTCCGTGCTGGAGTCTGATCGACCTGACCCTCCTCCCATACCCCCGCCCATTCCGACGATTCCCGGCATCCTCTTGCCTCCTCCTCCCATTCCGGATGCTTTCCTCTGGTATTGTAGTTCTTTGGCTTTTAGCTTCATGTGTTCTCTTTGTTCTTTCTCTTGTGCCCTCCTCTGTGCCTTGGCTATCTCCTCAGCAAGGGAATTCATCTCCGTGAATGTTCTGATCTGCGTCAGGTTCACGCTCTCTCGGTAGCCAAGGGCTATGACCTCGTCAAATGCAAATATGAGTTGGAACGATTGTTTGAGCACTTCGCTCTCCTCCATTGCCTTACAGTATTCCGGAACCACTCTTGCGAAGAGCCTCAGCGTCTCCAGATCTTCCAGAATGTTGGACGCCTTGGTGGTGATGAGGACCATGTACAACTTCTCCATTGGCTGATAGACATACCTCACAGACTCTGTCTCTACAAACGTGTGCTGTTTTCCAGTGTTCATCAGTTTGGGAAAAGCCGACAGCAATCCATCGATCCTGGAGCGCGTCATCTCCACGAATTGACGGGAGATGATAACTTTCCCCGTTTTGTTGCATATCGCTGCTGAGAGTAGAACCATCTTGGTGAATTAAATTGGCATATTCAGAAGAGCGCTGTTCTTTAATGTTGTTGTTGATTTGTTGTTATTGCCACATAAACACCTCCAACTCACCGGCCACGTCACCTGTGGACTTTGTGCATCACACTTGTTTTAGGCCAAATATAATTAAACTTTAGCTTCTCGGATCGTCTTGAGGCACTTTTTCTAAAGTTGGTCGGTAGGGCAAAGAAAAAAAAAAAAAATCTCAACTTTTTATCGTTATGGTCATTTTTACAAAAATGGTGAGAAAATTTGTTGGGTCGCTTGATCTGTATATATAAGAAGCTAAAAATCAATTATGTCTGGTCTTATCTCAAGTTCCTTGGCCTTGTTTTGGATATCTACAGATCTTATCAATGAGAAATCACTCAGAAGACTTGTCAGCTCAGTTCTGAAGAACATGTATAGGCCTACAACCAATTAAATGGCTAAATAATTAGTGGAAACTGCTTAAACTAACTCTGACCAAACACTACATAGCTAGCTGGAATATTCAATGTGGCGGAGAAAGAGATTTGACAAATTTTAACAGATTTTTACCAATTTTTTAAAATTTATGTCAAGTTGTCAACCAATCACAATGACTGTAATAGGGGATGTTGTCAACTTTAGGGCCCCTTTAGACCAGCTGAGATGAAAAGCATAATTTTGAAAAAATTATGCGACGACTTGGGCACGACGCAGGCCCAGGAATATCGAAACCTGCTCAGGCCCCCTAGACTAGTCTGTCTGGATCCGCCACTGACTGCTGTTTTGTGAACTTATATTAGCCCGAAGGTGCTCGGAGAAGCGCACACGTCCCTGTCCATGGCCGCTAGAGGGCCAATGATAATAATGATAACAGCCATGGTGAGTCACCCCTGGTGGAATTTAGAGGAAAAGAGAGTGATGCATCTAATCTGTTAATTAAGGGATGCAGATTGCGCCTGTCCCGTCTATTAAAAACCTTCAAGAGAATGCTTGAAGGGACAGTCTGATTTCAGATCTTGGCCCAAAGTCCAAGAACAAGGTCACAATTCATGTGCCACCATACCCACCGAACAATTTCATGTGACTATAAGGTTATGCCAATATTAGCCGCTAAGTTACGATAATATTAGTTGCCAATCTTAGGATCACCTTTTCTAGGAAACTTCCCAATTTATGTCACAATGTTAGCATATGACATTACCTCATAATCAGGAGGTAAGGTTAGGATAAAGTTATAACATAACATTAGCATGTAATGTTAGCATAACGTTTCTGAGGAAACTTCCCATTTCCTTCTCAGAATATTACCATATAACATTACTTCAATTTACCCTGATAATAAAGGTGTAAGGTTGAGATGCTGGTTGATATGGAGTGGTATTTGCTTTTAAGATGATTGCATGGTGTTACTGGATGACATACACAGGTAATATTCAGCTGATATTGTCATAATCATAATCATAACAGTTCACATGCAATGTTCTGTTCATATGACCCTGACATGACAGAAATATTACAGATGAGACACAGATTGGCGCACTTAAAAAATATTTTATACAACACATGCAGAGAGAGATATCAGTTATATCACACAATCAGTTGGCTTCAAGTGAGAAACTTTCCCAGGGGCCAGAATGAGCTGGATGGGCTTCTCTGCAGCCCATTGTAATTGTGCTGTTTCCAGAGGTCCTCCAAGCATGGACTTCTATGTCCAACCAATGTAATGCTTGGAACTGTCCACGGTAATTGCAGCCAGGGCAAATGAAGATGCAGAATCCCTGTCTGGAATAAAAAAAAAAGGTAGAAAGTTGTAAGAAGAAGTCACAGACAAACAGATAAAAATACAGATTAAATAAAGGATTAGTGAGTTAGTAATAAAAGAGAAACAAAAATAAAAAGTGAGAGACCAGGCCTAGCAATTTGCCAGGTCACCAAAATTATCAGCTTGTTCTTTTTACAGAATAGCCCAAGTCTCTCTGGTGATGCTGATACACTCACCTTGGAGGGTGTCATGCATTTCCAGGATCAATCTTTGTGGTCAAGGAAGAACATATCTCTCTTAGCTTCTGCTGCCATACAGGATTTCTTACACACTTCAAGCAATTGATATCAATATCAATTGACATCTTACCGAGTTCGTAGGCAATGATGCAATAAAAAAGTCAGTAAATTTGTTATCTTTTAATTTATCATACATTTTACACTCGATTGTGGTAAACATTTGGACTGAGCATGGAGCAAGTGCTGAGCGCAGGCCATGTGGCTCCATCTATAAAATGACACTTTAACACAATGACAACTCCATATCAACTGGTACACTGTGAAATTTGAAAGCTGTGTTGCAGCAATATTTTGAGCTGTCTCAGAATGCTCACAATTTTCCAGCTGCAATGGCTCACTGCTGTAAGTGGTCCAAACGAGTCATAACATTAAGCTGCAAAAACATGAAAGTTTCAGTTATTACAGATGAGCCTCAGGCCATTGGGATTTCTTCACAAGAAATTTATTTCTAACTTTTCCTTGTGATGCAATTGCCTGTGTTGAATGTGGAAAAGCCGCCTGGCTGTTGATTGTCCGTGGATCTCAAAAGATCTACAACTTCACTCTTTGTTCGAATGCATCTTGGGGCCTGTCTGCGATGTGCTAAAATGAAGCACACTGGATCAGGTGGATCTCAACTCAAAACATTATCTCAACTCAAAACATTAATCTATGTTAGCTCAATCAACTTGTGCAACCACCTCACCCAATCAATTGAGCTGAATCAGTGCCTCCAATGTTACAGTGTATCTCAACCTTACCTCTTAATTATACAGTAACATTAATATGCTAATATTCTGACAAGGAAATAGGAAGTTTCGTCAGAAACGTTATGCTAACATTACCTGCTAATGTTATGTTATAACACTATCCTAACCTTACCTCCTCATTATGATGTTTTGTTATATGGTAACATTGTGAAATACAGTGAGAAGTTTCCCGGAAAAGGTTATGCTAATGATTAGCCACTAATATTATCATCACTTAGCACTGATAATGTTATGTTAATATTATCAGAATATTGGACAAATCATCTTATTTCTAACACTTCCTTAAGATCCTGGTCAGGTTAATATAACATTAAAAGAATATCATCAGTGTCATATTACCTTGTAACACCCTGCTAAGAAACTGGTGATGTTACGGAAATGTTAGCTGTTTGGTGGGTAAGACTCTGACAGACTGACAGAATAAGTCAACTATCAAAAATGAAAAGTTAATTGAATGTTGTCTCGACGGAATAAGTATAAGTATAAGTATACGTATTCCTGGGCACAGGAGCATAAGTCCTCTTTGTCCGGATCCATTTGATATTTCTTGTAGTACAGTACAACTCAAAATAAAGTGAGAAAATTTTCTGTCAGAAGTCCTGTGTTTACCTATTTTGCCCTCTTTTCTCCTCTCCATCCCAAATCTCCTTACAACTACCTTTGACTCCTCATCAAAACCTTAGCCCATATTAAGAACTCTATTAAGACAGCTACCAATGCAATTAGCAAAAGGGCACAACATCAAACAAATCAAACACAATGGGGGTGATGGAGTTTAAATTGGTGTTGTTTAAATAGGATTTTTAAAGTAATTTTAAAAGGTAGTTCCAAGTAGGTAAAGGTAGGAAGTGATTCAGAGGTAGTCAAAAGGTGTGAAAGTGTAAAGTAGTGGCTGATTCTTCCTTCCTGCTGGGGTAGTCGTACTTTATTTTGGGTTGTACTGTACGCTGTCTGGCGGTAAAAACTGGTTTAAAATCCTCTTCTATAAAAGCACAGGGAGGGGCCGCTACTGCTGCCTCCTCTCCAGCTAGGATAAAAAGAACGCTATGTAAAAATTGTTTACAAATGGAGTCAGCTATTCGTAGGATTTGTTTGTGTCAAAGGGCCGCTATACTGCTTCCTCATTTGACTGGTCACAAGCAGCTCCAACCAGCGTGCTAGATGGTGAGAGATGACTGCAAGGATTATGAAACACTGCAGGTATTGTGGAAAAAATTGGTTAAATCACCGTTAAATATATATCAAGGCCTTTTGTTTACATTCTAGTTTCACACTCTTCTAATTATTTACCATTACAGGCCAATGTCTATCAGTGACTTCACTCGTACGATCGTGATCTGCAGGTCCTTCTGGTCAAGCCATTGATGATTAAATTTGTAAATGGTTTTGGCATTAATTTCTGGCCAAGACCATAATCATTATAAGATAACAGGTTGTTGACACTTATTTGACATGATCAGTTGAAAAATGAGACAAAGAACACACCACAATCCACTCAGCATTTTCCATTGTACTTTGTATTTTCATCAACACAATTGGATAAGACTTAAAAAACCACAGAAGACAGATAAATCAGTTGAAGTGAAACTGAAAAAGAAGGCATTCGTATCTTGAATATGATTGTTATCACTAAAAAACAACAAAAGGACGATATCTTTAGGGGACAACATAAGGATACAACAAATAGACAGTTGATTTATCTGGCACTCAGACAAAATTTATAAGAAAACAAAACACTTCATGCTGACATATTTATTTATTTACAGTGTACATCCATCAATCGTACCAAGAGCATCATTTTGACCTTTAAAAAAATTAAAGGAGGTCTTACTTCAAGCTTATAATCTCATCACTTCTGCTTCTCAGAGCTTAATATTAGACAATTATCCAAGAACCATCGAATATATAAGTCAATGTAATATGAAGAGTATATGTATTTTGTTCGGTGACCTAGGATAGGGCTATACGTCTGTTATAAAGTTTCTGAGACTGACAGTGAATCAGTACCTAATGATAAATTTGGTCTTAAGGTATTTTTTTCAAGAAACATCTAAAAGTATCATCACAAAATTTGAAAAACCTAAACTTTTTTCAACATTTGATAAACCTTAAAACTAATGCAAAAATACAACGAGTCTATATTTGATTATATTGATAAACAGGCACAAACTCTGCTAAAATGATCAAATAAATTTCGTCACAAGTCTTTAGACAATACCGGAACCATCAAACCGGAATTCAATTCTGTCAACATCTGATAAATCCAGGTGTCCTTTTTCATCGGAGATTTTGATCACCCATGTCGTGAAAGGCGTTATCTGGTGAATGTCATCGGGGAAGTCGGCATGAATGGAGACATGACCTTGACAAAATAGAAAATGACAAAATAAAAAAAATCATGAATCCCTGCATGGTTTAATATTGTCCTTATGAGCAGGTAGCATAAGGAAAATTCGCCATGGAGAACAATTCTATATATATTTTGTTCCTATGATAAAAGCAGACAGCACCAGATTGTGGTGACTAATTCTGATCCAAGCAAGAATGCAATACAGGGTAGGCAAAAACGAATTCTTCTGAAATTCCTTGATTTGAAGCTTATATTCTGTTCTCACATCGATAGAATGTACGTAATCGCCAAAATTTCACCCAAAACCTATTAATATTAATAAACCGAATAAAGACCATGTTCTAAAATTTCAACATTTTAATGATTTATATGAGTCAAAATTTAAGCAGAATTTTCTAGGAGAACGTTACCTAACATATTACCTCAATAGGCCTACATTTAAAAGTGGAAGTAATTTCTTACCATCTTTGGTGACTTCTCTTTCAAAGGCCAGGTGCACAGGACGGGTGAGGAAGTCGTAGACAGCTCCTTTCTTGTCCCTGAAGAGTCCAGTATTGGTGAGATAGAATTTCATCCTGTGCATTTCTTGGTTCAGGTCAAGATTGTGAAACTCAAGGAACACTTCTTTGACTCGATACTTCTGGATGTCGTAAAAGTCATCATCATTTGGAGATACTGTCATAACCAGGAACCTCTCTTTGTTGAAGCAGTTGATCGGGCAAACGAGGGGATCGCTACAATCACTGGTCGTGTTTTTGTCTACAACAATGGCTGACCTGCTGACGCTAGCAGGGATATCAGCGCTGAAGAGACTGTCACGCTTGGCTGCATTTATCTTCAGAAGAAGACTGCTCATCGAACCTCCGAATGAAGGGCGGTATTCTTCTCTGCATTCTTTCAGGTTTTCAAAGAAGTAGGCCTGACAAAACTGGACAAGAAGATTGTTCAAATCTAGCGCAATATCCAACATCTGTTCCTGCATCACGTGCATGACCTCATGGCGCATCGTCACCGATGACCCAGCATCCTCAATTACCTTCTCCGACCTCTCTTCTTGAAGCTTGCGCAAGTCATAGATGGCCCTTTTGTCCAATAGCTGTCGAAGTGTTTCAGAACGGTCCACCATTGCTTCACTGAAAGCTTGACCCCAAGTGCAGTATTCTGACATCGCAGCCCGGAACGAAGTGGCCGAACCTATATCCATATCTGCAATCACTATATTCGAGTAGTCCTTCATAACTTGCCATTGCACAACATTGATACTCATGGATACCATTTTCTCCAGGTCAACCACAAGCTGTCCCTCTCTTTCTGAGATGATTTCATTGTCGCCGTAGAGTATTTGTTGTGATTCGTGCATTATGATGTCGATCTGAGCAACCATGGCAGCCAACTGATTGAATGTTGCTTCTAATTGTTTACCACTACCAAACATTGTACCTACTGATTGTGCTATACCCCCAAAATCCTTCTTCACTACCCCAGCAAACATTTGTCCAAGCCCAATGAAGAAAGACCACCTGGCCTTCTTCCTAGCGTCCTCATACATCTTTTGAATTTCGTTCATGAGATTGTCCTTTGCAGCTTCAACCTTCTTGCTGGCTTCAATGTAATTCTTTTCCATATCTTCTTGGAGTTTTGTGACCCCAGCATATGTTTCTTCTATGTTCTTTAAACTGACAAGAGCTTCATTGACAACAGTCGACTTATGTATGCTGTTCATACTCCCCGCTATGTGCAGAAAATCAGCGTAGAGGAGAGCGCTGTCCTGTAATCGGTCATAGTCTTCTTTGTAAATCGAAATTTGGTCATAATAGGTTTCCAGAATGCTGACGAGGTGATCTTTGTTGTAAAGGGGGACATGATGGGTCGATGTAAAGTCAATGCCTGCCATCTGTGCTGCCAATGTCCGGGCACTTCTTACCATGGCCGACTGCTCCGCATCTTTTGGAGGGGCACCTATCAGATCGTGAACTATGTCATAGCCAATGTTGACAAATTTCTGGTCCTTTGTGCTTGTCAGAATTCTCGTACAAGTATAAGCAATACGTTGGAAGAACAGGTCCGGGTAGAGTCCGATGTTCTTGATTCGTTCAAATTCGTCCTCATTGTCAGTAATGGTTGAAGCGTTCTTAGACGAGTGAATGAACATTGCTGTTTCTCTGTTAATGAAAACTTGCCGTGCCCTCACTAGCAAAGTGAAATCTAGACTCATACTGGCATCAATGTAAAATACTTGGGCATAAACATTAACTTGCTTTGGATTCTTCCCGTCAAGCAGTTCCAGCAGTTCCGAGGACCGTAGCACAAATTGACGGATGACCACATTCTCTTGATCGGTGATAACTTGGCTATGTAGATTGAGTGACCCACAAGGCGCATAGCACTCTCCAGATGAGCAGAAACGGTCTTGTTCTGGAGCCATGAAAGCCATAGAAGCAGTTATAGCCAACCTGAAAAGTGACAGAAACCATATAAGCAAAGTATGCTACTCCCACACACAGAATACAGAATATTGCAGGTGGCATTTACATCTAAGGGGGGGGGGCGGCCAACGCTTGTTGGTGACAGCCAAACATAAGGATTATACATCTGATTTTCAGTCTAAAATCAGGTATGACAAGTTGAATAGCTTCTCTTGATCATGACTAATCAAACAGCCTCTATGTTTCCCATGTAGTCCTGGAGCCAGCCTTTAGACCCGCAGAAATTTCTATGTGCGCTAAGTTTTATGATTGACTGTTGTTGGTGGGTGTGTAAACTTCAATTTTTTTTTGGGTAGACATCGCCAATCCTGAGCATAACTCCAGCAGCCGCCATTTTCCAAAATGGCCGCCAAACACCCATTTTCGTCTATAACTCTGGAAATATTTGTCATATTTTCATAATTTTTGGGTCTAAATATATGTTTTCATACATGGGGAATGCATTAAAAATGGTTAGAATTAAGTAGATCATTCCTATAGCTGCCATTTTCCAAAATGGCCGCCGTAAACTTCTTTTTGTCCATAACTTCGCAAGTAATTGTCATATTCTCATGATGTCTGGGTCTACATATAGGTTTTCATATATAAGGAATGCATTAAAATTGGCCATGATGATGTAAATCAATTCTACATCTGCCATTTCCAATATGGCCACTGTATACCTATTTTTGTCACAGATGTAATTGTAACAATTTGGTGATTTTGGGTTCTGCACGAAGATTTTCTCCATTTGGAACCAAAAGAAGTTGGTTTAGAAGAGCAGATACATAAAGGAACTTGTATACTTTACTAGAAAAGCCCTGTTGGGGACATGGCATTGTGATTCATTGCTAATCAGATAATTTACTGCGCACACCGACAGGTCAGTCACTCCAAAATCTTATTTGAATAATTAAAAAATCTTGCAATCAGGAACTAGATTGGATTTCAAGGGTTGGAAAATAGCCTGATGACACTGTTTGCATTGTATAGATATGATCTAATGTCTAAAGTGAGAAAATCAGATAATTATAGTGGTGGAAAGGCCCCCTTGGTATAAAGGCAGAGAGTTTGCTGCTGAACAGCTTACTTGAATGATGTCACGCACATGAGCTGCATTGCGCACGCTTCGCAGACCGTCAACATGACTTACATGGTGGCAAAAGAATTACTTGAAAAGCTGGTTGTAAAATTTAGCAACATTGGGTGAAATTTGGCATTACTGAACTGCCAAAATTAGTGCATAATATGCAGAATGACTATTTATGTATGCTGCCGCGGGTCACCAAAGCATACATGGTAAATGCATGGGAATGAAGCATGTTGCTACAAAGTTCATCTGGGATTATATTGGGCAGGAAGAGCTCTGAGGTACCTTGCAAAGTGTGATTAATTCTGGCCAGTTGATTGAGGCATGCTCTGTCAATCCAAAAGAGATTAAGCACATCAACAAAGTTTTCCAGCATTTATGCGAATATCAAAGATCAACCCACACATCACATTAAGGTATGGGTTCTTAAATTCATCATACATTTTCAACCACAATTGATGTATTCTACTAGACTAATTAAGGCATCTACTGTGCTTTTCAGTTACTTTGTTGCAAAGCCTCTTGCAGTTCATGTCTACATTTTGCTATAATGACCGTCTTCCCCCCAATCTGTATCTGTATGTTTGAGCCACAGAACTCAGGCTTGAATATTGTTGTGGCTTGTGTGCTTCATAGGTAAAAGAAAGGATGAAAAGGTGATTTTAAAACATTTGCAAAAACTGCAGCTAAAATCAACAATTTAAAAACAAGACAAGCAGCCACTTCTGACAAGCAATGCTTACCTGGTTTACCTGACACACTAGTGTGGCTTAGAAAAGCCTGGCAGGTTGAAGCTTCAAAATGATCATATCTTGTGTCATTGCCTTGAACTCCCTTGCTAATGCCATATCATCTTCCAGAGGAACTTAAAAGCTATGGGAGTCTCAAGGTTTTTAAATGTCACTGCCCCCACCCCCTAGGATTCTGTTCAGCCTTCGGCCCTGGCAACCTACATCATTGATGTAATGCTTACATCAATTAATTGTAAACCATTTTTATAGCTGGCATTGTTCGAAATAGCAACCATTTACTTATTTTTGCCACAACCTGAGTGATTCTAATATGTTTGTAATGTTTCGGTCTACATATTAATTTTACATTTTTAAAAATTGCGGAAGGCAGTAAAACGGTTCAGGATGAAGTAAACCTGTCATCCATCTGCCATTTCCAATATGGCCAACACACATAAGAATCCAGAGCCCCCCTGTAGCTATCTTTGCCCCTTCTTACCTGTCCCCCCCCCGTGAGGATTTATAATATTTGGTAATTCTTAATCAATTTTCCAATGCTATGCGTCCACATACTTTACTCCATTCTATTTGGATGTTTTCTGTCTTATTCTGCTACGATATAACATGTATGCTTCCATTATTAAAAATATTTCATTGTAGCCTTTTAGTATAAAGATGTAAACATTATTAGAAAGAATAAACGGTCTTGGAGGCCTGTTCCTGTTACCATGTCAATTGACGGAAAATGGAAGGTGCAGTCTCAAAGAATAGTTAGGGGGTTTTTATTCTGGACAGGGGTCGTGTTCAATAGAAATATAACCTATCCCGATTAAAGACCCCTGCTACAAAGTCAATGGCCAGTATTGGTCTTACGAGAAAATGTAGAAGGAAGTTTCAATGGCATGTTGCACAAATTGCATCTATAATACAGACAATATTATTGCTTTTGTAGACATTAGGTCTACTATGAAACACATTAAACTGTATTCAATATCTGAGGGGAAGGGGATACCTTCAAGAGCAACTGTCGGCGAAAAAATCCCTTTATTTTTGCAAAAATGTACAAAAACTGTAGGCTTTACATACCCAACCTAGTCTAAGCCACACTCGTGTGTCACGTAAACCAATCAAGCATTGCTTGTCAGATCGGGGTAAGACAATCATTATAGCAAAATGTAGACATAAACTGCAATAGGGTTTGCAACAAAGTAACTGAAAACCACAGTAGATGCCTCAATTAGTCTAGTAGAATACGTCAATTGTGGTTGAAAATGTATGATGAATTTAAGAACCCATAACCTTAATGTGGTGTGTGGGTTGATCTTTGATATTCGTATAAATGCTGGAAAACTTTGTTGAAGTGCTCAATCTCTTTTGGATTGACAGAGCATGCCTCAATCAACCGGCCAGAATTCACGCCTCTTAATGAGTTACGGGATTCCCTGCGTCGCGCACGAAAGCGAGGCTACCCACCCAACTGACTGGCCTGCTACATGACGTTATAGAGCAAAATATGTGACTTGTCTCAGAAAAAAAATTCTAGTTCGCTCAATTCTTAACGGATTTTAATGAAAGATGTCTTGATGGAAAGCCCTTTTCCAGACGCACAACATATCCAAGCGGCATAAACGCGAAAATTATAAAGCAACGAAATTGCCTGTCAAATCCAGGCTATGACACTAGATCTTAACAAATTCCACAATCTGCGCTTGTCAAAATGTCCCAGCAGTGGGCCAGCACAAAATAAATTATTACTAAGGAATTCTTTGTCATCTTACTCATTCCCAGACATGTAGGAGTTTATTCTCAATAAATATATTTTATCTATTTTAATTTTTAGGCAGTCCCACGGCATTTTCTCTTCCTTGCTCCTTTAGGCCTAGACTGTTCCACAGATTACTTTAGGCCCTACCCATTCCCCCCATCCAGAACCTCATAATTATATTTCAATGGATGAATGAATTTATCAATAGAGAAAAAAAAATACAGGCAATAAAACAAGGGATCTTGTAGCAAAAAAAAAAAGATGGAATGCTCTGCTAGGATCTTTAACCTGGACCATGGCACGGAAGTGCCTTGACCCAACTGAGAACCTTTATTAAACATGTTAAATACAAAGAAAGTAATTACTACTTATTCAGAGAATAAATATTTCATAATTTACCTGTATGAATTTGAGTAACCACCAGTTCAAGGCTCACCAAAAAAATTATTAATAAATACCACAAGTCATGTCCGTATCTATTTTACAGGAATTCACGTTGAAGACTTGCTGATTTCCATTGATGTGATCTTCAGCAATTTTTTTATTTTCAATACTGGACTAAAACTATCCAGTAAAATGTCATAATTTTAGGCCTTGTAATGGGCATATTAATTTAGAAACAATACCCACTAAGCACTGGGTTCGACACTGGAAAATAAATGGGTAATTGCAGAAATATTTATTACATGACATATATATATATATATATATATATATATGGAACTCTACAAGACGTGTATTAGCAACACATGCAGACAGTTCAGGGGCGGATCCAAGGGGGGGGGGGGCACTGGGGGCACGTGCCCCCCCCCCCGGCAGTGCCCCCAAAGCTCAGTAGATCTATCTTGAAAATTCAATCAAATATAGGCTGATAGGCTTACTGCTTGTTGGAGGTTAAGGATAGCAATCATTGAACCAAGGAATAGATTGCAATCTGTGCTGATTGCTAATTCACTCTGAAAGGGGGACACAATCTCAATTGAAATCTGTCAAATATCCACTTGATAATTGCAATTCAACTTCTTGCAAAAGGAACAGAAGTTCAATCAGCTGGTATGTTGTTTCCTGACTTGCAAACACGGCCTGGTGGGCATCAAATAATGGGTTTCTTTTTCTTGTGTCACAAAATAATGGTGGATATGTAGTGTATTCGGCTACATCTGTACTGCTAAAATATATTTTGTTTAGGCCTACTCAACAAACAGCCAGAAATATTAACGTCCCTCACCATGTGCCTACTAGGTCCAATGATTAAATATATAAAGTGAGAAACACAGAAGAAATTCACAAGACAATTGGGTAAGATACCAGAAGGATACCTGGAATCTTAAATCTTAGAAAGTGTTCTTGCTTGGTCTACGAATTGTAGATTATACCCAGGCCCTCAAATTAAACACTTTATTTCTCTCCCACTAAAAGAAAATTTAAAATATGCATAGCAAAATCATGGATAGGCCTAGTAGGTTATACACATGAAACAAAAAAGGCATGGGGTATCCTGCATGGAATGAGTCAGACACATACAGTGCATTGAAGATGCAGATAAATGTAGTTAGGATTAAAGACAATCTGATTTGTGTTCTAATGTAAGCCTTGGACTGCAAAGTTCGAAGGTGAGATGTATACAAACTGAAAGCAAATCATCACCATTAGACCTGAGAAAGATAGTCACTTTAATTTCACATCAAACTGACTAAGACGCACGTTTTTCTGAGATAAGATTTTAAGAGACACATTCATTTTACCCCATCTCTAGGACTATGGAAAACTCATTAAACTGGGTTTAAATCAATTCTTATGCTTATGAGTAGATAGAGGATGTCTCAGCCTACATATTCGTACCAAATACAATAGTAAAAGGGCTTTGAAATTAAAAATTTTGTTAAAAGAGAGTATAGATATGTAGCTCTGAAGATGTGCGGAGGAAGAGACTGAACTTTTTGTGTTTAAGTGGCGTTATGTAAAATGTAACCCAATGGATCAAACCTTATCACAATTAACAATAATTCAGCATGATTTTATAAATAGTGCCCATTCACCATATTGAACAAGTATCATACCAATGGTTATAGTGATAAACTTTCAATGCTCCAATTTTGACATCCTACAAGTGTATGAAACAAATAAAACAAGTCAGAAAAACTCAAAAACTAAATTTTGTATGTAGGCCTATTCCCCTTCTGAAACGAGACATGCTGAAAGGCTAAAGACAGTGCAAGTTCTACTATTTGAAGCTTCTCGTGGTTCTGTTAGAAGATGCAGGAGCATCAGACATGCTGTCGGCCAAATGTATAATTTGAGCCCTGTGGATTGGATTGTTCTTGCCAAATCAATGACACGATCAAAATTGGAATATAGTGCGGCAATCTGGGACCCCCACACCCAGAAAAACATAAAAACAATAGAAATGATCCAAAGACGAGCAGCTAGGTTTGCTGCGAATGACTATCGACAAACAAGCAGTGTCACCAACATGCTGCAGCATCTAAAATGGCCTTCATTAGAAGACAGGAGAAGAGAGCTGAGGCTCATCCTATTATTTAAAATTATTAAAGGACTAGTGGCTGTTCCCCTGGAGGATGTGGATATCTTATTTAACACAAATATCACCAGAAGGAATAATAACCTTAAATTAAAAGTGCTTGCACCTAAAACCACGCAATACAAGCACTCATTTGTTCCAAAAACTATCGGCGACTGGAATAAATTGAATCAGAGACAAGTAAATGCAGAAACAGTACCAGCATTTAAAAGACTCTTACGAATGGACTAGCATGCACAGCACACCACCCCATCAGCCCGATACTCTTTTTGAGGACTGCTGATTATAAATCCAGATCCAGCCCAGCATTGACCTTGACAGAAGTCATTATAACAAAACAACCCAAGTCAGGGTCACTGAGTAACAATATCACGAGATGTTGTGTGAATTAATATCACTCGAGCCCGCAGGGCGAGAGTGATATTAATTCACACAACAGCGAGTGATATTGTACGAAGTGCCCTGACGCGTGGTTGTTTTGTTTTTATCACCTGGTTTCACTTCAAATTTTCAGTAATAAAGAGAGACTATTTTCTGCCATTACAAAAATGTGACGTCACCATGGAGTCACAATGGATATGACGTCACAATCCCATTGTTTCGGGCATAGTTTGGTTTGTGACATCATCAGGCAGCTGAAATGCTGGTGATGTCATAACCATTGTTAAAAAATATCGCCCTTGAAGGGTGTTATTTTTTACAATATCATAGGCCCTGATATTTTGACAGTAAACAGTGATATTCACAGCCAACCAGGTGATAATAGATTAAAAGTAAGTATATCATTTGACCATTAAAAAAGGCATGCTTGTAAAGTTGATATAATATTGAGAACATTCAAAGGTGGGAGGTCTACCCTCTGGGTGACTAAGACACCATGGGAAGTCTATTAATTTTCAGAGTTTTTCTCTTTAATACTGAAGTCTGAAAGAAGGTATAATCAACCTCAGAATCATGCACACAGCATTCATTTTCAGCAATGTAGAATACGTTGGCTTTTGGGGGCCTAAAGCGGCCCCCAGACCCCCGGCCTATTGGGCTGCGGCCCCTTGGGCCTTGCTCTAGTGCCCCCCCCCTGCAGTTACTCTTCTGGATCCGCCCCTGGCAGTACATTCCAATAATTAATTTCAGCTGCATGTTGTATACAGATATAAACAAATCAAGCTGTCAACCAAACTGACATACCAAGTGTCAAAGACAAAGTATAAGTGCTACATGTAAATGAAGTCCTTTCTGATCTTGCTGTTGATCATAATTGGTCAATGATATAATGATATGCACATTTGGATTATATATTAAAGGCAATTACAGTTGTAGCAGTCCTGTATTAATAGGCAATATGATTGTGCATGTCCTATTGTGATGTCTGTCAGTCACTACCAACAAGAGTTTAAACACAATTCTTTCAATTTATCTCTGCTTGTAAGTTGTATGGAAGAAGAATGTGCAGGCCTTGGCTAAAAAACATACATGCATGCATTAAATTTGATATTTAATCTATCAAATCTCTTAAATCAAAGTACCCAACAAAGTGGCATGTAGAAAATGTTCAGCTAAGTACTCAAGATTTCATCCAGCTGCTAATTGCCATCAAGGGCTAGGCCCAATTGGCTGAATTTCACTTCAAGTGTCAGCAGCTTGAGCTAACATGACACCAAGGAACAGCAGTTGTCCAATCGAATATATTTGCATAGATGGACTAAAAGCAATACAGGACTGCTACAACTGTAATTGCCTTTAATATATAAGCTTATAACTACAGCCCCGAACTCTAAAACTGGGCTTTTGTGCCAGACCAATCGGCGGCGATCCTGTAGCATATATATTGCCTGCCTGCACCCGAAATTCCACTCACTTGAGGTAGGGGAGAGTGGGGACCGATGGGCCGCTTGACAAATTATTGACCATGGAGGCAAATCTGCTTCAGATAAAGGATTCATACTGTGCACCCTATTAGCTGGTGTAATTCTCTTTAAAATGATATAAGATTCATATAGATCAACCTAGGAAGAAAGATTAGAAAACACATTTTCTGTCAAGAAAGATGGTGGCCCATCGGTCCCCAACCATGGGGACCGATGGGCCATCCCATGGGGTCCGATGGACCATGTTAATAACTTGCCAAAGGGTGGATAAAGAATTCAAAATTTGTTTCCAATATGTTTTTGTTGATCCATCTGAGTTTATAGGACAATAAGAGATCGAAAGAATATAGATTTGCCCAGATTTTACACTTTGAAAAAAAGCTTAATTTTCACAAATGTCATGAGTTACTTTTTTGTAGTTATAGTCAATCTATTGAGATGATATTTTAGCAGTACATGAACAGATGCATTAAAAACTATATTGGAGAATTTCAAAACGATTGGTTCATTGGTCACTAAGAAAAAAAAATTATTTGATATTTGGTCGATACAGAAGTTTGGCTACCACCGTGATCATCAAAATCTTGTCTAATACCTCAAATTTGTTGATGAATATTACAAAAATAATGATATTTTAATTTTTTCTCCATCAATGAATCATTTCTGTCAATCATTTAGGTTTTTAGGGGAAAAGTAAAATTTTCCAATGATACTGTACTAGTATGCCACCTGCAGGAGAAATCTTGAATCAAAACAATAAAATTCATCAATAACCCTCCATTAGCTTATATTTTGGTGAAAATTTAACTTACACTCAATATTGCATCAATGTCTAATGGGGTCCTTATGTTTATTATATCCCAAATACTACCTGGATTGAAAATTTGTGATTATGGATATTTTAAATTTCCACCATTTTGTGTTTGAAGCCATTACTAAGGCAAATCTATCACTGTAAATTCGAGGGCATTCATTTAAGTCAAAACTTATCATTTAAAGCAGTAAGCTGAAGCTCTACTGTGCTTTTTCCCATAAAAGACTTTAATATCCAGCCCCATGCCAATACGCCATCTATAGAAAATCTCAAGAAATAGTGGCCCATCGGTCCCCATATTGGGTGGCCCATCGGTCCCAAATAGCTTTCTGAACAGTTAAACCCCTCTTTTTTGTTGAAATATGATTCTTGTTCTTAAAATTCAATGTGTAAATTGTCGCCAATATATAGGACAAATCAACATAGAAAATATATTGCGACGAGTCTACACACTTTTGAGACATTAAACTTTTTCTGAATCATAAAAAAAATTTTTAGATGTTGAAATTTTCATTTTGCCTCCTGCACGCTTATGCTATCACTTATTGATCAGTGGTCGATATGGTATTCATAGATGTGATAAGCAATACTAAAAATGCAAATTAGATGTTATGAAACGTTTTTGATGTGGAGTTAAGAGGATGGCCCATCGGTCCCCATGGCCCGTCGGTCCCCATGTTCCCCTACCCAGTTGCCTAGGTCTCCAGAGTGTTGTTGCCGAGTGTGCAGTCAAAGGACAAAATGACAACAGGCAACAAGGCAACACTCAACACCATTTAGACTACTGTTCATAGCTACACCCAACAGCACTGTTTACATGCGTCACGTGCATTTGTTATGGGTGGGTAGCCTCGTTTTGGTGATGACGTCACATCTCATGAATATTCGTTAAGAGGCGTGAATTAATCATACTTTGCAAGGTACCTCAGAGTCAAATTCCACCCAATGTTGCTAAATTTCACAATCAACTTTTCAAGTAATTCTTCTGCCACCATGTAAGTCATGTTAAAGGTCTTCGAAGCGTGCGCAATGCAGCTCATGTGCGTGACATCATTCAAGTAAGCTGTTCAGCAGCAAACTCTCTGCCTTTATACCAAGGGGGCCTTTCCACCACTATAATGTCAGACATGATTAACACATTATGTGTGTCATAATTGTTTTTAAGTAATACTTTTGTAATACTATTTGTTTTTATCATTGTTTTGTTTTTACCTTGTTTACTTTTATTTAATTAACCTGTACCACAATATATGTGTGTGAATAAAGATATTATAATAATTATCTGATTTTCTCACTTTAGACATCAGATCATATCTATACAATGCAAGCAGTGTCATCAGGCTAATTTCCAACCCTTGAAATCCAATCCAGTTGCTGGATTTTTTAATTATTCAAATAAGATTTTGGAGTGACTGACCTATCTGTGTGCGCTGTAAATTATCTGAGTAGCAATGAATCACAATGCCATGTCCCCAACAGGGCTTTTCTAGTATAGTATACAAGTTCCTTTATGTATCTGCTCTTCTAAACCAACTTCTTTAGGTTTCAAATGGAGAAAATCTTCGTGCAGAACCCGAAATCACCAAATTGTTACAATTACATCTGTGACAAAAATAGGTATACAGTGGCCATATTGGAAATGGCAGATGTAGAATTGATTTACATCATCATGGCCAATTTTAATGCATTCCTAATATCTGAAAACCTATATGTAGACCCCAACACTATGAGAATATGACAATTACTTCCGGAGTTATGGACAAAAAGAGGTTTATGGCGGCCATTTTGGAAAATGGCAGCTATAGGAATGATCTACTTAATTCTAACCATTTTTAATGCATTCCCCATGTATGAAAACATATATTTAGACCCAAAAATCATGAAAATATGACAATTATTTCCAGAGTTATAGACGAAAATGGGTGTTTGGCGGCCATTTTGGATGCGGGTTTATAGGCTGGCTCCTGGACTAATGTTGAAAGCAGAGAAGATGACACTTCATTGGCTATCATGAGTCACAAAGTGCATTTTTCTCAGTGAACTGGTCCTCGTTTTTCTATATCAAAGTAACAGACTGTAACATTGACACAGAAAGGCCATTGAAAGCGCTGAACTATTATTACTGCTGGTCATACAGTTTGATTTTATTTGTAGACAAACCAGATATATCATCCAGATGGCTTCCCCGAAGCAAATATAAATATATATCGGCACGAAATCCTGCCGTCTTGTCACGTTTGGAGAAAGACCTATTGCTAAACCACATTCATCAATTCTTTGAACATCATTAGTTTGAAAAGACTATAACTTTGAGGAGCAAACACAAGGTCAGTTACGTTATTATTAAACAATAACCTACTTGTTTGTGACGAAGTTCTTCAGTTGTGGAAACACTGTGAAAATTGCAGTGTCGATTGTTGTGATTGTCGGCTCATCGTGGTACCTCAAAACATGAAAATAGATAGTAAACAGACAAAGCGATCTTGGCAATGGCAGCGATTGCAAATTTGCGAGTTTTTCTTGTACTTACAAGTTAACAGCATGGTGAGCAACTTTGATATTTGTCAAATCAAAAGCTGAAAAACAAAAATTGGATTCAGTGTCTTAGTTTAATCACAGGCCAAAAACTAGCAGTCTTTTCTTCATTTGTCATTAGTGTATTCAAAGGTGCCATGCTCTCACTGGACCTGCTAACTTCATCTGGAGAGAAAAGAGGTCACTTGTGAATCAGCCAATCAGAGAAGTTCTCACAAAGTTTAAATTTGTAAGAACTTCTCTGATTGGCTGAGTTCAAAATTGACCTATTTTCTGTCCAGATGAAGTAAGCAGGCTCTGTCAGGGCATGGTACCCGTGAATATCTTAAAGGTTGGCAGGACCAGACTACCAGGCTTCGACCTGTGGTTAAATGCATAATAATAATAATAATAATTTATTAACTTATAAAGCGTAAAAATCACAAAAAGTTTCAGCTGCGCTGTACAATATAAATATTGATATAAAAGAGACATTACAGAAAGTACAGATAAAATATAAATGTAAATGGAATTAAAATACAGTTATATAAATAAATAAATATATAAAATGGATTTAAAGTTCATAATTTAATTTAAATAAAAAAGTCTTCAAGTGTGATTTAAAAGCATCTAAAGAAGGACATTGTCTGAGGCTGTATGGTAAAGAGTTCCATAATACTGGGGCTGCCACGCTGAAAGCTTTAGCACCATAGGTTTTTGTCTTTGAAGTTGGAATGACTAGGAGGTTACGGCTCTCAGAGCGGAGAGATCTTGATGGAATGTAAGGCGTTACCATGTCTTTGATGTACGCTGGAGCCTGGTGGTGCAAAGCTTTGTAAGTCAAAAGACAGATTTTGTATTTAATACGTGCAAGCCACTTGTCTGTGTGTATCAATGAGTACTAAATTATTCTGGCTGCTGTGTGTACCTGCATGGGTCCTGTAGATGCTGTTATATTTCTCACTTCCACACCAACGTAGGGGATTGTCAGCCACACATGGGGTGTCACACGTCTCAAGAGACACTCCGGCTTCCATCGGAAATTGCGGACCACAGAAGCACGCTCCTCCATCCTGCACCCCAGCGTAAGCAAAGTTAAGCCGTGCGCATTCATCAATGCATTCCTCCACAGACTTGAGGGCCTCTTTTCCCCACCGTCTTATTGGCATGTGATGGATGTTGTCATCGTAGCATCCCAAGTAGCGTGAATCTGAATCACATAACAACAATATTAAGGCAAAAGGAAATAGTCATATATAAGCGCAAAGGCCATGAAATATTGAGTATTTATGAAGGGAAGAAGTGGGACACCTTGCCTAAATTTGCAACTGGCCTTATTCTTTTATATAGACAGATTCTTTTATGTACAGTGTAGCTGCGCTTAGTAAGCCTGTTCGTGTTATCGATTACCATAGTTTGGTGTTGATCTTAAACTTCCAGACACAAGGAAGATCCATAACCTGCCTCAGCCTGACATCATGCTCTCAATCAATGAAGCATATTTAAAGGATAATTACCATCTGCCACAAACTGTATGGTGTAAACGTTCTCCCCGCCGCACAACTGGCCAGAATCTCCAGAACAGTTGAATGTGCAAATTTGGTTGAGAAGCGTCCCATTAGTGACTGGTACTTCTTCAATTCCATCTTCCAAAACCTCCTCAGATGGAATTTCCTTCCCACATCTGCATTCATCTAACTAATGTATGAACAAAAATACATTTGAAATGTTTAAGGGTAAAAACACAAAACAGCCATATTATACATTGTATGTTTAAATAGCCCTTGGTGTCACTGACATGTTGACACTTGTTCTGTCCAGGGTTGTTGGGACAGGGAAGCAGAACAGGGACCAAGATCTTCATAAAAGGCACTATTTGGCAATACATTTCAAAATATTTAATCAAAATTGAGTCATATGATTTGCCCTTTTTTATTAAACCGCCCACGCAGCCCGCGTTTCCCTCTGGCACCCCTGTTTTTGTCACAGAAAATCAAATAGATCAAAAGTAGTCATCTTGGTTTCATTTTGACGAGTTTATATAACAAATTTTTCCTCACCCGAACACCTGAATATCCATAGCCGAGTGATCTGCATCGTTGAGCACATTCCATGCTTGTCATGAGTTTTTGCTCGCTCAGAGCTATCAATGGAAGATACTCTTCCACCGTTTTGTTGTCTTGGCAGCCATACTCAAAATGGTGGTGTAAGACTGACTTTTCCTCTGAAACAAGAAACAAAACGGGACGACACTGAAAAAGCTCTTGTTGTTTATATCCAATTCCCTTGATATGCAGAATTTTTTTAATTGTGGAACCATTGCGGTCCATCGGTGTATACATTATTCTGTAGTTTTTATTGTCATTAAAGTTACACTGTTCATTTTACAATGCATGTCCTCAATCTGTTGGTATCACTGTGGCAACCATATTGCTGAGTCATAACAAGAATTCATAATGTCCCAATATATTTCTGATGTATACGCACACTAGATGTTCACAATTTAATTTAAAAAAGGGTGAACCAAACGTCATATATTTTGGGCACGTGGTTTATAGAGATCAACTCACCCCGCCAATCAATATCATCCTCGAAAAACATTGGATCGTAATAAGTTGATCCTTCATCATTCCTCATCCATCCGTCATAGATGTATTGGCGGCGTCCATATTGATACAGAAAACACGACTACACAAAAAAAGGCATCGGTATACATGTACTTCATAAAACCATTTGATTTTATCTACGTTAATGTAATTGAAATATCAAACGAAACTTCTAATAGGAATCACTCACAATTTTGTTATGATCTTGGACAATAGCGAATGATTCACAACCTTCATCTGCCTCACACAGATTCTTGCACTCATTCACGTTTGTGATGTTTGGCGATCTGAATCCAGATTCAGGCATTGGCCGAACACCGTGGTATTCCAAGTAAATGTGACCTGGTCAGACATGTAAAAATAAACCTGGTCAGACATGTAAAAATAAACCTTTTTTTGAATGTCCGTATGTAAAAGTCCAGTCTAAGGGGCAACCATTAGATAATCAGGGATGGGGGGGTTGGAGTTTTCCTCGACGGAAAATTATGTAGGGGATAGTGGGGCACAGTGAGACGGCAGGTACAGTGAGACAAAGTCCGTAGCGTCTAGCTGGTAATGTTTACAGATAAACCCTCTTTTGTATAGTACAAAAAGTAAGTAAGGGAGAGACTGTCCTATATCTTGAATGCCTCTAAAGCATATCCAGAGTGGAATTTCAATATTTTGGTTTTTAGGTAGTAAAAGTAAATAATTTTCCTAAATGACTTTTTGTTATAATTCCCAAGAAAAATGGTATAATGCCAATCAATTTCCAGGGATTCAAACCTTGATTATTTGTCTTAGTTTAGTGCGATGATGAACCACAATACAGGCATCCGGTCCGCAGGACTCAAAAATTTTATAAAGAGAGCTGCGTGGGGCACAGTGAGACAGTTTGAGGCGGGGCACAGTGAGACATCACAAAATAAACTCGAAATGACCTGAATGTAATGCATAGCTCACAATTCACTATTAAAAACAGAATGCCTGCTATAAACTACTGATTTTAGTGAGTCATATCCAAAGGGAAGCATCAGAAAGAATTTTGATTAGTATGTAACAGGTGCGGCAGGTTAAATAAGTCGTGCATTTGTCCTGTGCGATGAAGTTTCGAAACATGCTCAAAAAAGGACCTAAAAAATCAAATAGCCAGCTGCTTTTATAAGGGTACAGTAGTTTCTGCAGCAACAATTGATAGAACAATTTCGCAGGTCCTGAGGATCGGGGGTTATGGCAGCAGATGCCCTGTCTCACTGTGCCCTGCCTGCTGTCTCACTGTGCCCCACCCACGGGGCACAGTGAGACACTTAACGAGCATGGACATTACTCAAAATTTCTCCAAACCTGTAAAAGGTAGGAATTTGAAACTACTGGACACTATACCAAACGTCATTATCTAAAATGTGGACCTGATCGCATTTAACTAGATACTGCCAACATTTTGGAACACTTGAAAATAAAAAAAGTGTCTCACTGTGCCCCGCTCTCCCCTACATTTGATCACCTTAACGCTGGACTTGTTAATTTATTTCGAGTATGTGACATCCTGAAATATTCAGTTCTAAATCAAGCAACACTGACACCATAATATGTAAATGGCACAGCCATGGAATTCGCGCAGCTCTTAAAAAGTTTTTTTAGGACTTATGGTTTTACCATAACTTTCATTAAATTTATTTCATATTCAAAAGGCAGTTATGTTACTGTCTCAAAAAAATTGAAAGACGGATATATAGAAAAATAGAGAGAAATTTAGACTAGAAACTATTAGAAAGATAAAATAAATCAAAAATACAATATATAGATAGATAGATAGATAGATAGATAGATAGATAGATAGATAGATAGATAGATAGATAGATAGATAGATAGATAGATAGGATAGCAAATAAATAGGATTAAGAATAAATTGAATTGATAGTTAATCAGCTAAATAGTAAAAACTTACTAAAAAGGAAGACAAAACTGAAAGCTGCCAAATTTAAGTCTATGCTAGATTGTTGATTACATAATAGTGACAACAAAAACAATAACATGATCTGCATGTCGATTAATTGCTCACTGTTACATAATCATCAGTTGACAAAGATTATGTAACCTTAATTTTGTTATGCTTTCTTGTTGTCTGTTTTGAAATGAAATGAATCACATGTTAATAATTTAATTTAGCTTGTCAAAGCTTATAATTAACTATTCCATAAAAATAATAGATACAGGGAATATTAATGGAGAAAATTGAAATTTTAAGACACTTTTGAATATGAATATGTCATGTTTTGTTAAATTCGAAACTAAATCATTGATAAGAAGCTGGTCCCACTTGACCTAATTTCCTGCTGTCGACCATTGATGTTGAGGCCATCACTGCACAGATTTTTGAAACCTTTCTTGTGCTAAGTTTCGCTTTGCGAAACGGCCTTTGGCCGTTTCGCTGCGCGAATATTAAGAAATACCCCACCAGAAATTATTTACTTCAACTTCAAGACTGAAGAAAGAATTTTTTTTCACCATCACTGTGCAATGTGCATGAAACTATCCAACCATCCCCACCTCGTTCATCAGATGGTTCCCCCCTAAATACTTTGAAGAACAATGAAACAAAGGCTGATGTATGTAAATGCCAAAGCATGAAGACGACACCACCTGGACATAAAAGAGAAATTTTAAAGACACTAAATTGCAATTAACTAAATTACTTCTGCAAATTCATTTTTATATTCAGGTTTGTACAATAAAGTTTTGAGAAAAAAATTAAGCCAAATAGGGCAGAATGGTAATTTTTTTTTTTTCGAAAATTTTTCTTTGGGACTTTTTTTTTTTTTTAACTTTTTTTTTGGCTGGTCAGTGTTTGCTCTGTCACTGAAATGATATGCAGGGTTCTCCCTGACTCACTTAATCACTGAAATTGCAAAAGAGCAGTTCAGTAGGACAAATAGGGCAAAATGGTAATTTTTTTTTTTTTCGAAAATTTTTCTTGGGACTTTTTTTTTTTTAAACATTTTTTTGGCTGGTCAGTGTTTGCTCTGTCACTTAAATGATATGCAGGGTTCTCCCTGACTCACTTAATCACTGAAATTGCAAAAGAGCAGTTCAGTGTTCAGCAGCAAATTGAAGTCCTACTTTTTTGAAACTGACCATTGGACAGCACGGAAAGCGCCCGACGGCTGGTGGGTGCCGTTATTATAAATGAGAAGTACCTGGTCGCATATGGCAGGTGGTGGTGTCCTCGTTGAAGCAGCATCCCAACTCATCACACACCAAAGGGTCCACCCCGGTCACTCCACATTGGGCATGTTCCTCTGTGGGGTTGCACTCCACTGTAAATTGAATCATCAGCCAGAAAGATCACTTAGTTCAGGTTCGAAGTCATTGACTTCATTGACTGTGAGCATGCTGCATGCCACTGATGATCAACAACAAGTCTCAGCATGACATCATGCTCTCAGTTAATGAAGCAAATTTGAAGAACACATAGTTATTGGATGAATGATCAGATAACAAACTGCCATAAAATCTGGAGATTGGATTCCCTTGGCCATTTAACATTTGAATTCCATGTCCCTTGGCAATTTTATTTTTGAATTCCTCATCCCCATAGGGCCATAGGCCCATACCCCTCCACTGCAGAATGGTATTACATTCTGTCAATTTGATATGCCAAAAGAGTGGACTGTTGAGCTGTGAAAATGGCAGTTTGTGAGACATCATACTGCATGATGATTTGTCATGATCATACCCAACACTTTCAATGTTAATTTGATTTAAGGAGACTTATACCGCTTGTTGGTGACAGGCAAAAAAAAGGATTATGCATCCGATTTTTACTCTAAAATCAGTTATGACAAATTAAATGGGCTTTTCTTGATCCAGACTAATCAAACAGCGTCCATGTCTCCCAGGTTGAATGTAGAGAAGATGACATTTCATTGGCTATTGTGATTCACAAAGTGCATTTTTCACAATGAACTGGTCCTCTCTTTGTACATAACTAATGGGTAGGCTGTAAACATACCGACACAATCAGGCAACTCCCCATGCCATTCCACAATGTTTGAATCAGTCACTCCAAGGTCGCACTTCTGTTCAGGATGGCCCACGATCACGTGATGGAGGCGACTGCAACTGTACTCAACTGACGACTCAAACTCAAAGTCATTGGCGCCAGGAAATGGCTTAGACACCATTTTCAAACCATCTTTGTCTCCCGGCCTACCACATGATTTCCCTAGAAAAAATTATTATATATATTATATCTAACCATTTTTCAAACTACCATCGAAGTACAGTTTTATTAATCTATTTTTACCTTCAGCGAACAATGTTCGCAGAAGGCATTGTTATCACTTGGGCAAAATGTTGTCCGTCCGCCGGGCGGGCGGGCGAGCGGGCGAGCGAGCAGGTCGGCAGGCGGCGGGCGGTTAGAACGTTTCTGGGCCAGCACTCGGCCTCTATTGAATGTACATGGATGAAATTTGGTACATATATAGCCTGTATGGTCTAGTTGTGCCTTTTGATGGTCTGATGGATAGATATCTCATACTTTTTGAAATAATTAAAAAAATATATCAATTATTTTATTCGTTTCCGGGCCACGATTCGGTCACTATTGCATGTGCATGGATGAAATTTGGTACAGATGTGGCCTATATGGTCTAGTTAGATATTCTACACTTTTTGACAAAATGAGAATAAATATACAAATATAAATTTATTTGTTTTTGGGCTAAGACTTGATCACTATTGCATGTACATGGATAAAGTTTGGTGCACTTATGGGGCCTATATGGTCTAGTGACTTTTGAAAGGTCTGATGGAAAATATTATATATTTTTTTAAATATTGAAAAAAAAAGTTCTTTTTTGTTTCTGCCTCAAGACTCTGTCACTATTGCATGTGTATGGATAAGGTTTGGTAAACACACCAATTTTATGGTGTAATTGTGTTCTTCTAAAGGTGTTATTCGCTGAAGGTTTGCTGCTGCGCAGCCTATGTTTTTAAATTATGAACTTACGGTCACAGGCATGTTTGTTCACAGCCAGGGAGTAGCCTGAATTGCAGAGGCAGTAGTAGCTTCCTTGGGTGTTCACACAGTTTTGACCACATCCTCCATTTTCTGTGTCACATTCAATGACATCTATGAAAAAATTTGAAAACAAATTAAAATGGGAAATAATTTGGTGCAAAAAATTGGTTGGTGTACAATACTGTCAAGTATGATTTAATTTGGAAATGGTATCATATTACAGATGATTTCATAATTGTAGGCATCTGTGGCAAAAATAGGGTAAGGTGGAGGGAATCCGGCCCCCTTTTATTCACGGGGCAAATCCGGTCCCTTAAGGGTTTAATTAATTGTAGTTACTGATTGATTGCTTGATTTTGAAATACTATCTATTATAAAAATTTTTGAAAGGCGGAAAAATTTAGAGATAAAGTGAGTAAAAATGAAAAATAAAGAATTTTAACCTATATCGCAATGTATAAATGTAACTAATTTAGAAAGGAATTTATCTGTCACATGCTGATTTTAACTTTGTCCCGATGAGAAATGCAGTTATGACATTTTTAACAATTCTTTCAATTCATGATCCATTTCGCTGATTTCTCTGACAATTTCTGTTTGATTTGTTGATTTCTCTACCACATCAGGGTTTTCTTCAGTATTGTTGATTTTCTTTGTTGACTCTTCCCTTAGAAAATCATCAGTTATGTCCCTTATAATTCTTGGTTTCTTTTATACTGTGATGAACATAACTTGAGAATTAAACTATATCTGTATACAAAGTAAAAACAAGGTAAAATTGATTGATTGATTTTAAAAACAAACTAACACAGTGATCATAATTATCTGTTTGCTTGTTTGCTGATGTTTTTAATCTTTTTCTGTTCGTTTTTAATATTCGGGGTCGGATTTGGCCGGGGGGTTGGATTTCCCCCCTACATATATTTTCCTGAAATGTTCAAGAGTCGACAGAAGGTATGATATCACTTTGTACTGAAGAGAGCCACAGATTTCCAGGTGAATGACCACTGTCATGTAAGCCATGGATCTCCTTACTGGTTTGATTTTTTATGGCGGCAAGAGAGAGTTTGAGTTTGCTTTTCACACATTTTTAGTTCACATATTCCCCATACCAAGTCATATTCTTCTTCTAATAACCTCTTCTTTCTCTATTGTTTCCTTTTCCCTCTTGTCTTATGAACATTTTGAGGATAATATTCATTGCCTTTTTCTCATCCTTCTATAATTTTTTTCCTCTACGTCTTCACTGGGCAGGATTCTGATGTCCGACGAAAAATTCATCACAATTGTTTGTTTTTTGCTTGGAATCTACAATTATGAAATCAACTGAAAGAGTAGGCAGGCTATTTATTTTCAGGACACTTACCAGTTTGGCATTTGCCCCCAGTGTATCCCCTATTGAGGCAGCTCGTGCACACATCTTCAGTTTTATATCCAACTCCGTCTCTGCAGGTGTTGCAAAGGGAATAACGGCCGCAAGAGGAAATATACCGAGGATTTCCACAGGACCACCAACCCTTGAAGAAAATAGGTCAATACGTTCTTTTTTACAGGATGCCATAGCAATTTGATATTGGGAGGGAAATTCAAATCTGGTGTTATTTTTTGCATAACCCCATTTGCCAAGCTGCCAGAAGCTGTCAAATTTGTGAAAATCTGCATAAAATAGCAGAATTTTAGGAAATTCAACACTTCCTAGCTTGTTAGGAAGACCTGCTATAAAATCGCTGACGCCAGATTTTAATTGCCCTCCCAAAACTTACTCAGAAACTATGGATTGAAGAAAAAATATATATTCCTTTATTGATTTTTGCAATATCTTCAGGATTTGCAAGTTTGCCAATGGGGAATTATATTATAAACTTCAAGTGAATTCTAGTAAGGGTAGGTATTTATAGAATGGGCCAAAATTTTACATGTGACTTCTTCTATATAAACTGCAATACCAGACCAAGGTCAAGCATGATCGGAAAATATTGGGGGCAACTGAAACACCCTAGTCATAACAGATCAATAAGTCTCTTTCTTGGTCTTTGAAATATCAAATTCTTGTTTGTTCCTGGCTTGTTCTTGATGAATTACAGTGTATATAGCCTGTATATTTTCCAAGAAAATCAGATCCCTGAATATGACTTGATGACCTACCTTTTTACTGCAATCTATTTTGAAGTGGACCTTTTGTTTGTTGCCCGGACATGTGCAAGTGTGTGCCGCTAGGGCAGTTGCCGGTCGTTGTCTTCTTCGGGCATGCTGAATCACAAGAAGATTTTAGAGATACGAATAATCCCCTTAGGCAGCTTTGTATTAAAGTTTCTGCATATATTATATATTCACAAAATGAATGAGTGAACTGGCAAAATCAGTGATGGAAATGGGGGGGGGGCGAGCTTGCGGGAGCTGAGCTCATTGATAAAAACTAACTGATGATCAGCGGTGAAATTACAATTATCACATGGGCGGCCATATACAAATCACTGAGAGACAAAAGGATATATTTGTCACAGATTCCATCCAATTTGACAGTTGATTATAAAAACATTTTCTCAAAATTCACAGTTATTGTTGGGTGTTGTTTGTTCTATAAGTTGAAGATTCTTATTTACTTCTATCTTATGTCTAACTGCTAAAAGCACAAATAGTAACAAACGATGTATAACAGTTTGTGATCACTCCTGTTGATGTATGTTAATTAGAATTTGTCATGTGATTTTGGAATAGGCTCCCACTAGTTATGCATTTCTTCAAAATATGCAAATACTATAAAGGAAAAAAATATTTGCATGCCACAACATTATCAAAATAAGTGAGATGTACAAGGTCAACTATTGCATTTCCACCATATCTGTATGTTATTTGCAAAATGACCCTGCTTCTTCAATCTCCAAATTCGAATTGCATACGCTTGTATTGTCTTATAGGGTATTATTGGTATGCATGCGCATGAATTATCATGATATTTTTTCAGTATTTTTAACCACATTGTGCACTGGAGGCAGAACGTTTTCCCTTTTAAAAATTGGGAATGGCATGCTGCTATTGCATCAGCAAAGAGCTCCCCTTACGAAAATTTTCCATTTCCATTATGGCCAGAGGTAAAATATTAATGACATATATGAGGCTAAATTGTCCAATAGTTGTTAAACATAATTTAGGTGTTTTTGCTTATCACTGCTTATGGGATTATGGCACCTTTTTTTAAGTTACAGCGGATGTTGAATTATATGATAATGGATGGATATGCTAGTAGCCACTGGTGTAGTCATATGAAAAGGCAGTTGTTCAAACATACAGTGCATGTTGCTCTACAAATTAAAAAAAAAGAACATGTAGGAGCTTGTAGAACCTGATATTATTTTTTCCGTTGGGATTTGGAAAGTTCAACAAAAGTATGATTGCCATTGTTTCGCTTTCCTAGTGTGGCTTTTGTGAAAGGACATGAGGAAAGAGAACGTTTCATTGTTTTGGTTAAAACCAAGAATTTTTTCTTCAAACCTATATCTATTCTCCGTTTCAACTAGAATTTTTAGCAATGCAAAGCGCAAGCTCTCCCTGAAGAAAATTTTGAAGCAAAGTTCAGAGTCAATAATATTAAATTTGTTCAAACCAAACAATTTTCAAATTTCCATTCAATTTCAATCCAAATATGATTCTTCTTGTTTTTCTTTCAAAGTATGTCTCTTCAAAAGTTTCATAAAGGTATACACTTGTTTTTAATATTTTAAAGAAAATATAGAAAATGTATACTCACATTGTCCAGATGTATATAAAACACAGCATATGAGGATTACTGAAATGCAATAGTCCGCTTTGAATATTTCTCTAAAAAAAATCGAATAGGCCTAAATGCCATTCTATTTTTACTGACACAAGTTATATGAAGTCAAAAGAAAAGGAAAGACAGAAAGATAGAGAACCAGCTTACACAGACAGAGTAACTTCAGAAAACATCTCTCCATGATGGAAAACAGATTGAAATAACTGGTGTTACGTTTCTATTATTAGATTAAAATTTGTCAATTTGCATACATTTGCATAAAGACAGGAAGTGATAGACACTGGCTTTTGATTTGCTATGAGTATCTTTATCTCTCATCAGTCTCTCTTGAAGAGGACAAGCTCTATCATCCATCACCAAACGGCACCGCAGCCAAATTTTTTTTTTTAAAAAGGTTTTAAAAAGAAAATAATTCTGAAAAGTAAAAAAGAAAAATGAGACAAATGATAAGAAATCCAAATGCATGTTGTTATTTAATATCCAGGGGGGTTGGAGTTTTTTTTTAATAAATGATTTTTTTAATCTTTTTGGACAGTCTTGCAATAAATAATTTCTGCTAGGGGCATTTCTTTAAAAGAAATGTTTCTTGATTTAAGAACGAATATTCGGGGACTTCACGCCTAATAAATAATTATTGAATGTCATAAGATATTTTCACAAAGGCAATTATCAAATCCATTTTAATACCAAAAAATTGTTTATAAATGTTCACCTCTTCATGTTTTACTGAAGTTGATGTTCAATGGCGGATCGAGACAGGGTAGCCTGGGGGACCAGGTGTCGTTTCGGCATTCTCTAAAACTGCAGACTAGTAATACATTTCTGACGACTTTTAGTACAGTTTTTAAAGCTAATGTATGAAATACACAATCATTTTGACTGACGATGCCCGAATAGTCAAAAACACTTACCAGGTAGTCAGCATGAAATGTTTGCATCCATTAATACCCTAAGGTACATGTAGGAACTGAGTGCAGCAAAATAATGTTCATCAAATTTGTTGAAGCTTTGGTGTCACCTCAACTTGGTATATAAAAAAAGATGGGGAGCAAGTTTTGATTTTTTTTCACGGCCTTCCCTTTGATTTTTGTTGATGCAATTAATTGGCCAGTATTTTCAATTTGATTGTGTGTTTGATATCTTCCTTGCAAACCGTGTTACATAATAATAATTGTTCAGTGGTTGCCATTTGATTGTTTGTTTGAATATGCAACCCTCCAAAAGTTTTACAGCGAAACACTTTGATATAGAATTACTTCAATTACAGCGAAACACTTTGATATAGAATTAAAGTGGACTGTGGCACTGTGAAAATGGCACTTCGTGTGTCATCATGCTGATGATTTGTCATGATTAAACCCAATACTTTCTATGTTAATTTGATTGAAGGAGACTTATCCCACTTGTTGTTGACAGCCTAAATTTGTTATGAGAAGCCAATGGCTAACTCTTGTACTAATCAAACAGCCTCTATGTTTCCCATGTTGAAAGTAGAGAAGATGACACTTCATCGGCTATCATGAGTCACGAAGTGCCATTTTCACAGTGCCACAGTCCACTTTAATTCCATATCAAAGCGTTTCGCTGTAAAAAAAAATGAACTCACTCTGTAAATCATGATTTTATCATGATTATTGAAGGGAGGACTGAACTTTAAATTTACAATGCTGAAATTTGGATTCATTGTTATGATATCACAAGATAATCTACTCACTTCAACTTGAAGATGAAGCGTGATACCAAAAGAAAAACAAAAGTAAATTCAAAACACTTGACAATGATATGTTAATGTCTATCAAATTGATAGACATTAATATATCATTGTCAAGTGTTTTATTTTCTAATAAGTTTAGTTTGAGTGTCAGATAAATCAGCTGTTCATTTGCTATCTCCTTATGTTGTCCACTAAAGACATATATATGATTTTTTTTTAATGATTATAATACAGTATTTTTTACTTTCGATATATCGGTCTACTGTCTGTGTGTGTTATTTTTGTCTTATGTTGATAAAGAATTTTGAAAGGTACAATGGGAAATGCTGAGTGGATTGTAGTTGTGCTATGGTCTGGTTTATCAACTGATTGTGTCAATTTAGTGTCAATAACCTCTTATCACATTCACATACACAAAAGATTTTTTTCTGTCAGGAAGTCCTTTCGAAATCACCAGATTAACCGATTTATGAATTTCACAAGAATTATCTGTTTTTTTTTTAAAATAATTTTAAAAGCCATGTTAACTTAAGCCAAGTGCTCAAATTAAAAAAAAAAACCTTTACTCTTTCATTTTTATAAGTTTGACCACAAAATTGCACAGCTGTCTCATAAAGTTCCTCTTATGGCTAGTTCTCACGACGGCGATTTGAGAGCGACGCATCAAGAGAAGTCATTTCTTGGAAGGTTGTGGCGTAGAACGTTGGTTTTGGCACATTACGTAATCAATTAGTGTCATGTGCGACGCTTAAAGTTAGTAGCCGCGGTGAGTCTTGAGGTGTCCGCGGCGCTTCTTAAGCTTTCTTCGCCGCGTTACGCCTCTCTTTCCTCAGCGCAGTTCCAAACAGACGCGTCGCACTTTGTTTTGGAATTCGGCGAGGCTGCTTTTACTTCGCCCAATGTTGTTTCCTCTTACACCGCTGATGGTTGTGAGGCAGCTACGTCTGAAATTGGCGACCTGCGACGCATCAGGAAACCTTCGGCGTACACCCGAGGTAAGATGCGTCGCTGAAAATGACAGCCTCGCCGAAGACTGTAAGGATGCAACGCCGCATTTAGGGACTTGTTACTGCGTAACTTGATGGTTCATCGTCGCACATGCATTCATAAAGCGCCGAGGACATTACAGGCGCGTCGATGCTGACCTTCTTCGTCGTCCTTGCCTTAAGCAGCGACGAAGGTCTCTTAAGCATCGACGAACGTCTGTTGTTGCAGCGCTGCGGCAAAGTGTGTTTCGCTGCTGCAGGAGTCACTTTTGGTCATTATAAAAAGGGACACAGAGGACCTCCTTGCTTCATTTGCTGATTGCCCTTCAATGAGAACACAACGACTGCCTACTGAACATATGCATGATGAATGAAGAAGAAATTATTGTTGTGGCTGGTGCTGCTGCTGTTGCTATCGGAGCTGTCTATTTGAGACAGAGGAGGAGGAGGGCCAGGAGACAGAAAAGGTGGTGGATTCGCAACTGGTTGCTGCAGAGGGAACAACATGGTCACTTCCATCAACTGCTGCCTGAACTGCAAGTGCGTGACGTGTCCGGCTACTACAACTACACTAGAATGCCCCCTGCCATCTTTGCTGAAATCCTGGAAGCTGTTGGACCACTCATCGCTAAGCAAGACACCAACATGAGGAGGGCTTTGGAACCTGGTCTGAAGTTGGCTATCACCCTGCGGTACATGGCAACAGGAAACAGCTACAAGTCCCTAGCTTATGCTTTCCGTGTGGCACCCAACACCATCTGCAACTTCATCCCTGAGGTCTGCCTTGCCATCGTTCATGCCTTCGAAAGACAGCTGGCACTACCCACACAGCCTGAAAGATGGAAGGAGATAGCCAAGGCTTTTGAGACGAAATGGAACTTGCCCAACTGCATTGGAGCTCTGGATGGCAAGCACGTCGCAATCCGATGTCCCAAGGCTGCAGGCTCCTTGTTCTACAACTACAAGGGATTTCACTCCATTGTCCTGATGGCCCTCGTTGATGCCAACTACAAGTTCATCTATGTGCAGGCTGGCTGTCAAGGAAGTGCATCTGATGGCGGCGTCTTCAGGGACACAGTACTTCGACAACTCCTGGACGAGGAAGATCTAGGCCTACCACCTCCAGAACCTCTACCTGGCACAGAAGACAATCCTTTCCCATATTACATCGTGGGTGACGAGGCATTTCCCCTGAAGACATGGCTGCTCAAACCAGTGCCAAGAAAGAACCTTGACATTCCTTCCAGAGTCTACAATTACAGGATTTCAAGAGCCAGGAGAGTGGTGGAGAATGCCTTCGGTCTGCTGTCAAACAGGTTCAGATGCTTCCTGACCACCATGCCCCAACGACCTACAAGAGTGACATACATCACAATGGCTGCTTGTGTTCTACACAACATTCTGCGAGACAGAGTAGGCGTCCACCATGCCCGTGACAATGAAGTGATGGACAGAGAAGATCCACAGACACATGACGTCACTGAAGGAGTTTGGAGGGGAGACCGTCAATTAGGAGACCTAGGAGAACCACTTCGACACGGAAATGCCTCCAGAGATGCCAAGGCTGCTCGAGACTACCTACGTGACTGGGTCAACAGTCCGGCAGGAAGTGTCCCTTGGCAGTTGGAGAAAATCTGAAGAAGATGCATTCAAAACAACAAACCCCAGGTCCTTTTAAGGGCCACCAAATCCTCCCAATTGAGCTGGCCATGTACACATCCTATGTTGACAAAACAAGCCCAAAAATCAATCAATCAATCAATCCCTCCATCCATCTATCTATCTATCTATCTATCTATCTATCTATCTATCTATCTATCTATCTATCTATCTATCTATCTATCCAAGTCCAATCCCTGCAAAGTGACGACAACTGCTTTTCTTTTGCTGCAGTGTATATATGTAACGAGCATTGTGTTCCATCTATCAAGCTATCTATCAAGCTATCTATCTATCTATCTATCAAGCTATCTATCTATCTATCCAAGTCCAATCCCTGCAAAGTGACGACAACTGCTTTTCTTTTGCTGCAGTGTATATATGTAACGAGCATTGTGTTCCATCTATCAAGCTATCTATCTAGCTATCTATCTAGCTATCTATCTATCTATCTATCAAGCTATCTATCTATCTATCCAAGTCCAATCCCTGCAAAGTGACGACAACTGCTTTTCTTTTGCTGCAGTGTAGGGGAGAGTGGGGACCGATGGGCCGCTTGACAAATTATTGACCATGGAGGCAAATCTGCTTCAGATAAAGGATTCATACTGTGCACCCTATTAGCTGGTGTAATTCTCTTTAAAATGATATAAGATTCATATAGATCAACCTAGGAAGAAAGATTAGAAAACACATTTTCTGTCAAGAAAGATGGTGGCCCATCGGTCCCCAACCATGGGGACCGATGGGCCATCCCATGGGGTCCGATGGACCATGTTAATAACTTGCCAAAGGGTGGATAAAGAATTCAAAATTTGTTTCCAATATGTTTTTGTTGATCCATCTGAGTTTATAGGACAATAAGAGATCGAAAGAATATAGATTTGCCCAGATTTTACACTTTGAAAAAAAGCTTAATTTTCACAAATGTCATGAGTTACTTTTTTGTAGTTATAGTCAATCTATTGAGATGATATTTTAGCAGTACATGAACAGATGCATTAAAAACTATATTGGAGAATTTCAAAACGATTGGTTCATTGGTCACTAAGAAAAAAAAATTATTTGATATTTGGTCGATACAGAAGTTTGGCTACCACCGTGATCATCAAAATCTTGTCTAATACCTCAAATTTGTTGATGAATATTACAAAAATAATGATATTTTAATTTTTTCTCCATCAATGAATCATTTCTGTCAATCATTTAGGTTTTTAGGGGAAAAGTAAAATTTTCCAATGATACTGTACTAGTATGCCACCTGCAGGAGAAATCTTGAATCAAAACAATAAAATTCATCAATAACCCTCCATTAGCTTATATTTTGGTGAAAATTTAACTTACACTCAATATTGCATCAATGTCTAATGGGGTCCTTATGTTTATTATATCCCAAATACAACCTGGATTGAAAATTTGTGATTATGGATATTTTAAATTTCCACCATTTTGTGTTTGAAGCCATTACTAAGGCAAATCTATCACTGTAAATTCGAGGGCATTCATTTAAGTCAAAACTTATCATTTAAAGCAGTAAGCTGAAGCTCTACTGTGCTTTTTCCCATAAAACACTTTAATATCCATCCCCATGCCAATACGCCATCTATAGAAAATCTCAAGAAATAGTGGCCCATCGGTCCCCATATTGGGTGGCCCATCGGTCCCAAATAGCTTTCTGAACAGTTAAACCCCTCTTTTTTGTTGAAATATGATTCTTGTTCTTAAAATTCAATGTGTAAATTGTCGCCAATATATAGGACAAATCAACATAGAAAATATATTGCGACGAGTCTACACACTTTTGAGACATTAAACTTTTTCTGAATCAGAAAAAAAATTTTTAGATGTTGAAATTTTCATTTTGCCTCCTGCACGCTTATGCTATCACTTATTGATCAGTGGTCGATATGGTATTCATAGATGTGATAAGCAATACTAAAAATGCAAATTAGATGTTATGAAACGTTTTTGATGTGGAGTTAAGAGGATGGCCCATCGGTCCCCATGGCCCGTCGGTCCCCATGTTCCCCTATATATGTAACGAGCATTGTGTTCCATCTATCAAGCTATCTATCTAGCTATCTATCTAGCTATCTATCTAGCTATCTATCAAGCTATCTATCTATCTATCCAAGTCCAATCCCTGCAAAGTGACGACAACTGCTTTTCTTTTGCTGCAGTGTATATATGTAACGAGCATTGTGTTCCATCTATCAAGCTATCTATCTAGCTATCTATCTAGCTATCTATCTTTCTATCTATCTAGCTAGCTATCTAGCTATCTACCTGCCACTTGAGCTAGACAAGTGAAATTACAAAGTGATGCACTTGTACTAGTGCAACCAACCAACACAATTTTTAAAAGCAAAGCACTTGTACTAGTGCATTACATTTTAATTAAGAAATTCATGCACTTGTACTAGTGCAATAAAAATATGTTTATACCAAAGAATGCAGCACTTGTACTAGTGCTGCACTTGGTATGTTTTGGGGCAAAGAAAGGGGGAACTAGCACCTTGCTTTTATGAAGGTGATTACTTTTAATGAAGGCCAGGACCGGACTTTTGTTTTGGGGGACTTTTTTTTTGGGGGACTTTTTTTTTGGGGATTGTCAACGTTTTTTTTGCTCTTTTTTGGCTCTTTTCGGTCAACACAAGCTCTTTTTTTTTTGTCAACATAAGATGTGTACGTGGCCTGCCCTTTTGGGAGGATTTGGTGGCCCTTAAAAGGGCCAAGGTTTTTTGTTGTCTTTGCTGCATGTGGTCTTCTACTTTCGTGGAGAAAGGAGACCTGAAGTCCAACTGGGCGAAGGGGAAGGCTGGTGCTGGTGATGGGCGGCCGGTTGACCAAAGCTGGGTCCAGGGGGGTAGCCGTACTTCTCGGGGCTGTCCTGTGCATCCATCATCAGTGTCATGGTGGAGTGGCTGGGCTGCATCGGGCTGTAGCTGGGAGTCTGCCTGGAGGATCCTCCTTCCCTGGGCTGGTGCTGCTGGTAGTGATGGCTGCTGGAAGCCTGGGGATGGTGCTGGTGGTGTGATGGCACATACGTCGAAGAAGGAGGAGGATGAGGAGGAGGTGGCATCTGCAGGCGCTGAGGAGGATGAGGAGGCTGGAAGGTGTGCTCCTGATGCTGTCTTGACTGGCGGGTGACCTCATCATCCCAGTAGAGGGCGGCCTCTGCAATGGTCCTGACCATCTGCCTCCTGATTTCAGGGCTGGCGTGCACTCCCACGTGGTAGAGGTCCTGGCACTTCATCCTCCAGTACTCCTGGTCGGGTGTCAACTCCTGGTGGTCGGGGCACATCTTGCAGCCAGAGCCTTTCAGGATTTTCTTGGCGGAGGACATGGCTTGCATGCTGCCTGCGATGACGTGCATGGCGGAGTGCATGGCTTCATCTCCTGGGGCCTTCCTCTTGGTTCCCTTGGCAGCGGCTCCAGGCTTTGGTGCTCCAGGGAAGACTTGGGACTGCTGGCTGTCCTGTGCTGGCTGTTCAGGTGGCAGGTCCGGCATGTCATAGGAAGCTGGCAGGGAATCCTCAGGGTTGTAGCTTTCATCATCGGAGTCTGAGGCTGGCCGGTTGGCAGACAGTTGAGAGATGGCGGACAGCTCCTTCCCTGGCTTGTGGACGATGGAGTCCTTCAGGAACCGACAGTTGTTCAGGATGTACTGGTCCCTCTCTGTGAGCGTCTCCTTCCTGCCGGCTCCTGAAGCTTCAGGCCTGACGAGTCTGGAGAAGTGAGTGCGCACTGTCTTCCTCCAGTTGAAGATGTCCTGGGAGGTGTACTTGGGGCCCAGCTCCTTTGCTTTTTCTGAGTCCAGCAGCAGCTTCTCGTTCCCCTTGTAGCCTCTGGTCCCCTTCATGTACAGCACAGGATGCTCCTTGTACCAGTTGATGAGGTCATCTTCTTGTTCAGCTGTGATGCCCAGGTTGTCCCTGATGTTTGGCTTGGGGGCCTTCCCTTTGCCCTTCTTGCCCTTGGACTTGGCTTTAGCAGCTGCAGGGGTGTCATCAGCAGAGTCTTCTTCTTCCTCCTCGAAGGTGTCCTCATGGATGGCCACTCTGTCTAGAGCAAGAACAGGCTGGCTCTCTGCTGTTTTCTTGGGAGTCTGCTTCTTCGGAGTCTGCTTCTTTGGAGTCTGCTTCTTTGGAGTCTGCTTCTTTGGAGTCTGCTTCTTTGGAGTAGACCTGGCAGTAGGCTCTGGAAGACCCGTGGAAGACTTGGCAGCAGGCTTGTCAGCAGGCTTGGCAGCAGGCTTGGCAGCAGGCTTGGCAGCAGGCTTGGCAGCAGGCTTGGCAGCAGGCTTGGCAGGCTTGTCAGCAGGCTTGTCTCCTTCCTCTTCAAAGAGTTCAACTGAAGAATCTTCTTCTGTTGTGTTGTCTTCTGGCCGGCCCTCGAAGATGGTCTCGCTGACGACAGTGGCTTTGGTGGTTGAAGTGGTGGTCTTCGTCTGGCTGCCAGCTGTAGTGGAGGTGTAGAGCCCAGGTAGAGAGAGTTCTGCCATGGCTGTAGTAAAGAAGGCAGTCACTGCAGCATCTGAAGGTTCATGGAGAGGAGTTGCAGCTGGAGTTGTAGCTGGAGTTGTCACTGGAGTGCTCCCAGGAGTGTGGAGTGTTGACCTGGTGCTGAGCTTGGTTGGTGCCCTGGTGACGACGGTGCCCTTTCTCCTCTTTGGTCCCATGTTGTAGCAGCAATTTGAAGTACAATTGTAGCAACAAAAGTAGCAGCAAATGTAGCAGTTGATAATAGTGTCGTGGATTCTAGGTGTGTTCTGGTCGAAGGTCTGAGTGGGTATGGTGCTCTAAACTGGCCTCCTCTATATATATGCAGGGTGCGGACCGCCTCTTTCCCCCTCCTTCGCCCCCCCTGCTTCGCTGCTGCTGCCCCAGCCGCTGCGCAAAAAGAGGGTGACACGCAGACAAAGGGTTGATGCTAAAAATAGAACAACGCATGCACTCAGGCGCCACTCTGTCTGCTGCATTGGGGGTCCAAAAGACGCGGCGCGCACCCTCTCACGTGCGTCGAACATGTGTCTTTCTGCGACGCGTGTCTGAAACATGTGACATGAAGCAAGAGCTTTCTGCTACACTGCTGTTTCTGCGTCGAAGCTCTTCTTTGTGCGTCGCAACTTTAAAAATCTGCGGCGCGCACTGATTTCTTTTTACGCTTCTTCTTGCTTCACCACTTCTTTCCTCGCAAAGATTCAACCGGTTGAATCTTTTTTTCCTGCATCGTCAAATTTCTAGGAATTGCGTAGAAAGACCTCTTAAAGCGACGCATGCTGTTCCTGTTGCGCCGTAAAGCCTAAATTGACGGCGAACATGCTCAAATCTTTGCCCTTTCCTGGAAATATAAGAAACGCCGTCACTTAAACCCTCTGATACGTCTCCGTGAGAACTAGCCATTACCCTTCTAAATAAATGATCTACAATTCTAATACCACTCTTTTAAAACAAATGTGTTTTAAGTCTTCTTTCAAAAAAGGCCCAGCTATCACATTGTCTGATTGAGTTGGGCAAGGCATTCCACATACTTTAATGTCCTGACCTCCGAGGCTCCGACACCATCGACCTATTTACTACAATTTGTTGTGTTCTCCCACACATGAAAGATAAGGTGACTCAAGCGTGGTACACTGCTTATACTTCTGAGCAGTAATTTGCTATTTAAATTAGATCTAATGCAGCTAGAAGCATAATTATTTTTTAGTGAATGCAGTAACACCTACTCTATGCTAGTTCAAAGTTTCAGCTTCTCATATTTATCCAAAGAATTTTCTCAATTAATTTCAGTCATCTTCGTCTAAAATTGTCTTTATTTCTGTAATTGACATTGGCATAGTCATGGTACTGCAGTTAAAAAACGACTCGGTGAATTTTTTTTTTTTTGGCCATTTGTTTGACAATAACTTGTTTAGGATATATACAAATTTTTAAAAAATCTGTATGATCTTTTTCCTAAAATTTGATTACTGCCAAAATTGATGCATGCAAAATCTGCAATTAATTAATGTGTTGGAGCCCTTTGAGCTCTTACAGAAAAAAGTTTTTTAACCTTTTTCTTCAAATTTGTGACAAATTTATTGGTTTAAATCCATGGGAAGACATTTCTGATGTTTTTGTGTGACAAATGCATGTAATGCTTTATTCTGTGGTACATAACCAAAAACTCAATTTATGACTTTTAAGCAGTCATCAGGCCAAACATGCTGTTACCATGGCAACCAAACGAGTCTGTGAATTTTTTTGTTTTTTTTTTTTTGGAATGTATGGGTCCCATAGAGTACCCGTGCAAAATTTAAGAAAAATCTATATGATCAAAGTACCATACGTTAGTCACCTTAAGAACATTTCCATCAAAACCAAAGCGAGTTCTGAGTCTTTCAAGTAAGATATTGTGGTCGATGGTGTCGAAGGCTGCTGACAAATCTAGCATAATAAGAATGACATCTTTCTGTACATCAAGAGCCAGCATTATGTCATTATGAAAGATAGATAGCTAGCTAGATAGATAGATATAGTAAGTGCAGCCCTCTAAGCCCAGTTCTGGGCGCTCACGAGGGCTGATTGATTAGATGAGAGAGAGAGCAGGAGTCCTCAACATGTTATACAGTTACCCCATGTGAGGGATCTATTACTTGCCCAGCACAGACACTGATACAAGGGACCGCCAATTTAACGTCTCATCCGAACGACATCCAGCTGGGATTTTGCTCATAAAGATACACTGAAAATTTCGGGTTCCTCAACCAGGAGTTGAACCCATGCCGGCAAAGACCTTCAGCAGAGCAGGCGGGAACCTTAACCACTTGGCCACCCAACATGAACTCTCAATAAAGCTGTTTCAGTACTGTGCCCAGCACGATACGCAGACTGAAATTTACCATAGAGACTACTGTGGTTGAGATAGTCATTAATCTGAATATAAGACGATAATTTTTCAAAACATTTCGATCTAAATCAGCGCCCTCGTTAAATATGAATTCAATTATGTCTGGCCTATAATTGCCAATGTAACAGCAATACAAAATCAAGGACAGATTTTTTTATGCTGATCTGCAATCCAAATGAAAATACAGCAGGGTACCACATCTGGCCTGCTCCTGGCTCCTGGGAGACCTGGCTTTGGTTCAGAAAGATAAAAAGGATGGATGCAAAATTGCAGTTATATTAGCAATAAAAAAACATTACCACACCTATTTGTTTATGTTGTTGGTGTAAATAGGCAAATAAGACACATTTTTCAATAAAGTTTTCGAATTTTTCATTTTAAATTGGTACAGATAGCAAGAACACAGAAAAATGTTCATGTAGAAGTTGCTACCATAAAACGGGGTTACTTTGGCCGCTTCGGAGCACCAAATTGGTGTTCTGAGAAAAACTATTCATTGAATATTAACAGTTTTGTGCCATAACACAGCCAGTACATTGAGGTTTTCATCTGTTGAAAAGCTTTCCAAAATCTATTATGGTTCTATGTTTTATGACATAATTAAGGGGTCGGCCGAAGTAACCCCGGAGTTGGGGTTACTTTGGCCGCCTTAGATTTTGAGCATGTTATACCATGTTGTGCAATAGAATTTAATTAGTTATGTTATTTTGGCCGCCCAATAAGCCGAGGAATGTATTTTTGTAATCTAAAATGAGTTGTGACTCATTCGCAGATTTCTGAACAAAAATTAAGTATTGATACGTTTACCATACTCTGTGTACTACTGCCTTCTAATGCAGAATGACATTGCGTGAACATACCCAAGTTTTTAGGTCACAAGAATGTAAGATATACTACCAGTCATAAAAGGAGTAATTTTAAGACAATTTTTATCAATCATATGACATTTTAGATTTTTATTATAATTTTCATTTTTTTGCGTATTTCACCAATATTATACAGTTATCGCACAGCACCGAGTGCAATATCAGTTTTTATGGCACCGAGGTGACTAATATTGCACGAGGAGGCAGCCCGAGTGCAATATTAGTCACCGAGGTGCCATAAAAACTGATATTGCACGAGGTGATGTGCAATAACTGTTATATCATATGGCTTTTTGTTGCAAATACTAAGAAATTGGCTTGAATTCTGATGTCTAAACTGCAGTAAGTGAAGTTGTGTTTCTTTTGACTCGCACATTTAAAATTTCACGTCATGAATCCATAAATATTTCAACCACAAAAAATATTTCACACTTTTGTAATCCACAGATAGTATGCTTGATCATGGGTTTTGTTTAATTTTTTTCTCAAACTTTGTAGCAGACTTCAGATCTCTTGAAACAACAAAGTCGTTGAAAAATGGGGGAAAATGCTGTTTTTCAGCTTTAAAAACAAAATCAGTAGAAAAAGTTTATATGCACTTATATTGCCTATAATAGACACATATTTTTCCACCACTATCATCAGCCTATAATGAAAAGCCTTCATTTTTGTGCAGTGCATTTTTTTAAACGAAAAATAAGAAACAAAACCTTTTTAACAAGACTATTTTTGTGTTTCTTTTGACCCAGCTGTAAAAATGTATCTCGTCATAAATCAATAAATATTTCATGCAAAAAAAAAATCGTTCACAGTTTTGGAAGCCAAATATGATATTCTTGATAATTCAAATTTTTTCAAATTTTTTTTTGAAACTTTATAGCAGACTTTTGACCTCTAAGCATAAGAAAGTCAAGGAAAAATAGGTAAAAATGCCGTTTTTCGGGGACTAAATGCTTTATTCTGACAAAACAAATTACATGACTGGCATAAAAGTTTGATATCCACTTAGCCCTTAAATAGGCGCATCTTTTGCCATCAAAACCACCTTCCTATCAGTATCCGTTGATGTGGAGTGAATGTTTTAGTAACAAAGGAAAACACAATCATTTTGTCAGCTTGAGGCTGCAGCAGCACTAAAAATATGGTGCTTCCTCTCAGGTCCGTCCAATCTTTTACGTGTTAAAATTCGTGACCGTGCAATATCATGCGTGCAATATCGTAGAATATTGCACGGCTGTCGGCCAATGAGAAGCGAGTATTTCGGCTTGCCATATGATATAACATTATGTTGATAAAAACGATAAAAAGTAGTCCAGTATCAAATAACTTATGCTATTTTGGATGAAATCATATGTCTTCGGTGGTTCACAGCTTCCCTAGCAGCCAGTACATCATCGTTATGTTATGCTTGTTAAATGACACAAATTTCAATTATTATCCACTTGCAGGGCCGTTCACTAGAGCATTAGCAAAATTTTGAGGGCTGCTGATTTTCCATATCGGCCCTTGTTTACAAGGCCGAGGGCCGATATTGTCAATAACAGCCCTCGTTTACAAGGCCGGGGCTGTTATAGTCAATAACGGCCCTTGTTAACAAAGTCAGGGACCCTTATAGTCAATAACGGCCCTTGTTTATAAGGCCAAGGGCCGTTATAGTAAATAAAGGCCCTTGTTCATTTCACTTTACACCAATCTTGAATTGACAGGTTTTGGTGGTAAATCAGAACAGAAAAACCTAGTAAGTTGATAATAATAGTAATAACACTCCTTTTTATTCGGGTGCTATGCTGTTTGAATGGCCCTCGGTGATGTCCTGCCGCCCTCGTGATTGCACAGCAGCCCTCGGCGCTGCCCTCGCGCTGCTCGTGCTGCTTTGAATCACTTGGGCTGCTGGACATCATCTTGGGCCATTCAAACAGCATAGCGCCCTCAAAAGTAGTGTTATATTATTGCATTGGACCATTTATGGTATTTTTTCAGCATCTATGGCAGTCACCGTAATATTCAGGGTCATACACATGATTGTCAAATCAAGGTTTATGCCTCCTTGACTGCTATTAGCTACAAACTGTTCCAACTCTTGCCAATTGCCATTTCCATGGGTGGCCAAAGTAACCCCGACACTGACTTGGAGATTTGGGGTAACATTGGCCATAGCCCTAAACTCACTAAATTGCTTAACGCATGAATAAATCCAGTGTAGTTTGAAACTTTGATATATTATCTTTAAAAATCTTCCACAGTTTTCACTGTGTAAGCTTGCATTTGACCCACCCAGAACAAAGTAGACACTTCCCTGCAAAATCACACTTTTTTGCAAATCTATTTTTTCCCAGAATGGCCTTCACAAGAAGCACTGGTATCATGATATTGAAACAACATTTATGTACAGAAAAAGTAGACAAGTAACTCTATCAGATGCAAAAAGAAATTTCCTGATATCTACATTGGTTTGAGATATACAGGATACTGAATCTTTTTCTCATTTGGCGGCCAAAGTAGTACAGAACGGCCAAAGTAACCCCGTTTTACGGTAATGTAACCTTAGTGGTCTTGTGACGGAATTGAGTTGCACTAGCAGTCTATTCTTATAAATCCGCCCCTGAAATACATTTTTTAAGGGTTCAACTGATTGTTCAATACTGGTGGGAAGGCCCATATGGAACCCTATGCTCCCAACTTGAGATAGTGGTTCCAAATGTTGCGGGAGTTCAGTGCAGCTGGATTATCTAAGTGTTGTTTTTGTTTTCTGTTGGAACAATTTTAAAGATCAATGATGAACCTTTTGGGGTTCCTTATCGGTACCAGCTCATAGAACCTTTTAAAAAGCTGCCATATAAAACCTTTTGTTAAGAGTGTGATAGGATCCTGCAGATATCTATTGTGGCATATGTAAAGAAAAAAGAAGAAATAAAAAAGAAACAATGGTGGGAATTCCTCCACGTGGCCTTTGCATTACAATTCAGTTCTTCCACAACATTGTGTTGCACAGGTATGCAGCATAAATATTAAATTCTTGTATTGTATGAAACTTATCAAGCAGAACATTCTTATTTTATCCTGGCCAAGTTTTCATACCGTCATCAATATTTCATTCAACCATAGATTTCATCTGTTGAAATACAAAGAGTCGTCTCATCTAAGTCTTTTGACAAGATGGTGTTAATGCCACTCATTTCAACATTTATTTTAGCACAAGGTGAGTTTAGTTTAAATAATTCATAAAATTTCATTGAAAGTAATCTTTTAAAAATTCACTATTTCGTTTGTGGAGCTAACTTGGTTCTGGGACGAACAACTGAATGTAAGTATACAAACATGTATCATGTATCTTCATTCTTTAACTGTAATGAAAGTGTCATGTACGGTCTGCTGCAGAATAAACACTCATCCAAAGAGCTCCCCCAGTTTTCTGATCAAGGGAGCTCAGCTTCCCTAAGCCCCTCCCCCATTTTCATCATTGAAACCATGTGATCATAATATATATTTTAAGAATATTGTTTTTTTTACTCAAATTTACCTACAAAAATTAGGTTTGCTCCTGTTTTTCATCTGTAGCTCGGACTTCTAACGCGAGATGGAGCGTCCCATGGAAGTGCAGCGCAGAGTTCTTCAATGGCACAATAATTAACAAAACAAGTTCTGCGATTGACAGCAATGAAAAATGTATGGAGGACTGCCATTCTTGGGAATGGTGTGTGGCTTCTCAGTTCCACAATCACTTGAAACATTGCGCTATCATTTCAAAGTCGGACTTTCGAGATGGCGGTCTCTACATCCCTGATGACAATCAAACGTTCTGTAAAATAGGTAAGTGCGCACAGTGCATTGACTGTCCAATTTAAAAAGTTACTGACTTTACCATCGATTTCAATGCAGCAACTAGTGCCACAATGAAATCTCTGGCATTTTAACTTTTGTAGCAGCAACCAATTTTGGGTACACAAAGCCCAAGGGGGGCCTCGGAGGCCCCCTCCCTTTCTCAACTCTCAAATATACAATGATTTTAAAATTTTACATTAAAAGTAGTATTAGTATATTAAATCAAGTCAAAATGGAGTATACACTGAAAAAACACTTTGTGTAAAATAGCAGACAAAATCTATGTGTAAAATGGGCTTTGTGTATTCCAGTCAAAATAATGTGTGACACAGACACTGTTGATCCAGCAACTTCCAATTTGTCTGATATTTCACACAAAATTTCACACAAAATATTAGATACTTTTGCTTGGTACAAGACTAATCTTCTTTATAAATGTTTTGTTTTGTTGGCCAACATGGCAAACAATTAAATTGGATCAAAACTGACCTGATAGATTTTAAAGTCATCAAGCTTCACTTAGGAAGTGTACTGACTGAGACTGACTACATATTTGCTAGCAAAAAGACAAGCATGTTGCAACCTTGGTTAAAAGTACATTTGTCACTAGGAAGTTCACATAGTGAGGTTTGCTGGAGCTGACTGAAATATATAAAGGTAAGTTAAAGATTTGCTTTAATTATTTTTGATTGCATGCATGAACCAAATGCGATATATAGCAGATTTTAAGTGGAAAAATGACTATTATTACAATGCTCAGATACCATGTTAAGGTGAGTGATACAAGTTTACAAGTTAATAGCATGACATGAGTCAAATATAGGCCATTATTGAGGGCTAATTCATGTCTCAAACATAATTATGGCATTGAAAATTCATGTAAGAACTTACGTAGGATAAAGTTCATTTGTTTATTTCTAAGAAAATAGAATGAATTATTAAATTTTGTTAATTATTAGCTTGACAACTTTGTGCACTATATATACTTATTAGTCAATATTGCTAATTTATAATATTATGTTGTTTTGAAAGCAATGGAATTACTGGGGCATATCCGTGGCTATAGGTGTAGAGTGGTTGGGACAGTTGTAGAACGTTGGAATAGTTTTTTTTAATAGACAGTCAGTTTGGATTAGGTTTAGTGAACAGATACTGGACATCGGTCATGCTTGGGACAGTTGATGTTTGAGACAGTTGAGGGTAGGTTTAGGGTTAGTGCATAGATGTTGGACCTTGGTCATGCTTGGGATAGTTGCTGTTTGGGATACTTAAGCCTTAAGGACAGGTAAAGGGTAAGTGCATAGATGTTGGACATTGGTGCTTGAGATAGTTGATAGGTTCTGGGTTTAGGGTTGGTGCAAATTGTAGGGATGTTGAAAATTGGTCATGTTTGGTTGACATTGAAGATAGGTACAGGGCTAGTGCATAGATATCAGGCTAAAGCCATCTGTATGTGTAGTATGTTTGGAATAGTTGGAAATGGTACATTCATAGGTGTAGGAGCCAGGGGCCCCAAAAAAATAAAATTTTGAAATATAAATTTTTCAGGTGGTTTCGGGCTGAATATTTTGTGAACTTAGATTTTGGGGCAATTTCGACGATATTTTTTGGGCAGCCCCCCAAAATGTATTGACCTCCTGTGCCTATGGACCGTACATTGGTTACGATTGGGATGGTAGTAGTGTGTGTGGTACACAGGACATGGTTCATTACATTTACATGTAATTCCTGGAGATACAGTACTCTGAAATTGAGATGGGCACTGGGCAGGGTTATAAAAGCATTATAATTAATAGAATAACATGTCCTGTGTGCTCCTTAAAGAGTCTCCAGTGCATTTTCTGAAATAGTGTGTGTTTGTAGTAGAATGTTGTGAGCACCAGTCTTTGCTGCTGAGTGTATGTTCTCTTGTAGCTGATCATGTGACACATCAGTCATGCATTACTAAAGCCTTGATTTTGCTCTTTGAACTTCTACTTATGCAAAGACAGTAGTAGGACAACTTCAGTTTTGTTTCTATTTGTATTCAATACTTGTAATTGTTTATTTCAAAGTGACAACGATTTTCTCAACTAGTTGGCCAGACATTTCGATATTTTTTGCCGGGAAATGGGAGAGAATTGCACCAGCACTCAAACACCAAAAGCTCAACAATAGAATGAAAGAGATGATCTTAAAATTGCAAATGATGGAATTGATTTAGAAGCAGGTAAGAAACGAGCACATCGCAAAGAATTAGGAAGTTGGCTGTAACTATTTATTCTTTTACAGAATAGAGTTACAACACAACATTTATAATGTGTGGCCACCTTGGGCAGCACCTTTATCTTTTTTTATATTGCAACTATGCCAATTGCAGACGTTTTATACAAGATTAATTTTTCCAATTGGATAACTTCACATAGTGTATTTTGTAAATTAAATATATTTTCTTGATGAACAATTGATAAAGACATACAAGACTGGAGTATGTATATGGCACTTGTTAGACAAAAAATTAGAAATAATGTTGTGTATATTTTCAAATATGGTCAACAAATACTAATACATTTCGAATAACACTATATATCTGTTGATTTTCTCAATACACACAAATCTAGTTTACCTAATTGGTAAAGTTGCAGAATGTTATTTGGTAAATCATCTTCTTTCCTCATTAAATGGTCAGCAGTCCTTTTTTGCAGACGTCATGGCTAAAATGGAAACTTACAGAGACCATGGAATATTTTGTGGATTTCAAACTAGTAAGTTTGTATTTTGTTATTATATTTCTTGGTGTATAATTATAATAAGACCCAATGGTTACAATGTTTTGTGGTATTTAAGATGTGCCCGACGACAACTTGCAACAATCTTCTGATGTTGCAAATGTTATTTTTGGCTGATGTTGTTGCGCTGCGACAAGTTTAGCCTAAAATTATATTGGTAACATTGTAGTGGTTACTCAAGAAAAACTGTTTAATTAATAAATTACAAAATTACATGAGTGGGTACAGAGGACTCAAGATCTCTTCATGAGTGGGGGTGCATATCAAAATAACATCGTACAAACATTTGGTCTTATTCTTGCCCAATTATACAATTCACAAGAGAGCTAAATTTCACTCAGATGATCTATACTAGTCAATTGAATTTGCCTAGACATAATTTCCCAAAGGTAAACAATGCAATAACACAACCAACATATCTCTTTATGCAAAAAGAACTATTCTGTATACAACAATATATACTGCATGGTTTATATACACTACTTCTTCATGTGGTATTGCAAAACAACCTGGGTTGTAATCTATTTGCATGAGAAGGTTTAAATTATGCTCTACTTGCATGAAAATGACTGACAAATAACAAAATAAGGATCAATACATACAAACATGGATGGTGTAATTAACTATTTCTTTTCTTTATCTATTACTATTCAGGTGGGACCAAGCATGGATGAGTATGCGGGATCCACATGGTAGCAACAATTTCCTGCTCTTCGCAGCTGCAGCATTGTCGAAGCGCGGCAGTATAATACATGAACTGCTTGAATTGGAAAACATTATTTATGACTTGCCCATTGAATTTAAGGACATTTTTATTCAAGGATGGGTATGTAGACCAATCATAATTGTAAACTTTATTCAATTTTCACATTCATATTATGAAAGAACTATGCAAATATCTTTATGATTTATAAAAAAAAATACATATTGACTCTTTTCTAAGCATATGATTAATAATGCCTCAAGTACTGTACACTGTATCATTATTTGCTATTTTTAAATTAAACATTCATATAATCAACGGAAATCTTGTTTTGGTTATCATTGCATTTTGGAGAAAGAAATATACCTTGTTTATCTATATCTAAAGGGTTAAGGATTCATTGACTGCGCATAGATTTACTAATTGTTAATTCAGACAATGATCTGTGCTGAAATGGACAAAATTCTGAACAAAGGCTATGTAATGATGCAATACACAAGAGCATGTGCCAAAATAGACAAAATTCTGAACAAAGCCATGTTATTTTAAACAAGGGCATGTGTTGAAATAGACAAAACTCTAAACAAATGCATTGTTAATTCAGACAATGATCTGTGCTGAAATGGACAAAATTCTGAACAAAGGCTATGTAATGATGCAATACACAAGAGCATGTGCCAAAATAGACAAAAGTCTGAACAAAGGCCATGTTATTTTAAACAAGGGCATGTGTTGAAATAGACAAAACTCTAAACAAATGCATTGTTAATTCAGACAATGATCTGTGCTGAAATGGACAAAATTCTGAACAAAGGCTATGTAATGATGCAATACACAAGAGCATGTGCCAAAATAGACAAAAGTCTGAACAAAAGCTATGTTATTTTAAACAAGGGCATGTGCTGAAATAGACAAAATTCTAAACAAATACATTGTTACTTCAGACAATGATCTGTGCTGAAATAGACAAAAATCTAAACAAAGTCTATGCTAAATCAAGCAATGGCCTGTGTCAAAACAGACAAAATTCTAAACAAAGTCTATGTTGCAACAGACAAATATCTATCTTAAAATTAACACATATTTTGACAGTTTTGATGTGTAAAGCAGACAAAATATTGTGTTGGTTTACACAAAATTTTTTAGACAAAATTATTGTCTAAAATATCACACATTTCATTTTGTCTGGAATAGACAAGACTTTGGACGGACACCAGCTAACATGCCATTTTGACAAAATTTGTCTATTTTTAGACAAAGTGTTTTTTCAGTGTATTGGCAGTTAAATTGGGAACAAATTAAATCGTATTGCTATGAATATGAAATAATATTCCATCAAATTTTCGCAATTTTGTGCCAATTTGATACATTGTTGGAATATTCAGTATTCTCAGAGTTTTCTAAGACCAAACAGTTACGCAAATTACAGGGATTGTATTCTAATTTCATTACAAACAATTTTGTGCCCTAAAAATTGCAAGAGATGAGAAAATGAGCATTGAAAATGTCCTTTTTGGCCCTTGCCGTACAAGATCCATTCCTACTGGGGTCCATTTCCGGCCAGTTTTTTGTGAGAATAAAGGTCCTGCACTTCTGTGATACCAGCTTACATTTGCAAAATCATCAGTGTAGGAGTTTTTGATAATGCTGAATCCATGTTTGAAGGTTTTAGATCACAAAATGGTCAATGTTGCCTGATTTTAGGTAAATTTATCCAAATTTTTCAAAATGAAAAAAAAAAACATTTCTATTGTGTTGACATGTACTGACAACCTATTATCAGCCCTCCAAACATGACAAAGTGACTGTATTGATCATAATTTGATCTGTCATAAGTAGCAGCACGGGTGCAGTATTTTTCTAAAACTCATATGACATGCACAAGGATGGGGGCCTACGTGGCCCACATTGTAGCTTTGTGTCGGAAAAACATTCAAACTATTTCCAATGTCCATGGTCAATATCAATAAATTCAAAACTTTTGGATCTTGTTTTAGATTAGTTGGACTCGGATTACATTAAATCTGCAATGCGATTGACCAAATATTGTGCGAGATATTAAAGCGAAAATCCCATGGGGGCCTCCGAGGCCCCCATTGCGGCTATACAAGGGTTAAGATGGCTATATGGAATAATTATTAAATCACTACAATGTCGGTGGAGGAACTTACAGTCTGCAAATTCTATATGAAAAAGGATTGGACTGTCACACTGTGCATGAAAATGGCACTTCGTAAGTCACCATACTGATGATTTGTCATTTATCATACCCAATACTTTCAATGTTAAATTGATTTAAGGAGAATAATCCCGCTTGTTGGTGACATGCAAACGAAAGGATTATTCATCTGATTTTTACCCTAAAATCAGTTATGACAAATCAAATGGCCTTCTCTTGATCATGACTAATCAAACGGCCTCTGTGTTTCCTGTGTTGAATGTGGAGAAGATGACACTTCATCGGCTGTCATGAGTGACGAAGTGCATTTTTCACAGTGAAATGGCCCTCTCTTTTTGCATAACAAATTCACAGACTGTAATGCATATATCTGTAAGCTTTTTCTTTGATGGTTAATTTTTCTAGACACTCCTTGTGGTGTGCCCGTGCAAGTTCAGACACATGTAGCTCGCTCTCAGCCTGAGAACGGCACAAGAACGACAGGCCAGTCCTATTCGCATGTGTGCAACAGTGGTTCCAAAACAATTGCAGGGTCCGCTTACATAGCATGCAGCAGGTTTGGCCAGTGGGGCACTCAGCCATTGAAATGTGGAGGTAAGCTAAACATTACTAAAAGTTAATCACCCTAAAGTCTTAAAGTATTAACATATTTCTGAAATTTCAGTATGATGTTACAGGGCCTAAATGGCACAAATCCAGCTAAAAAAAGTGTTCTATCCGCACTTAATTTTTCAGTAGGGCCAATTGAATTTACATTAAAATGTTAATAAAAATACTTAAAATATATTTTTTTATGGATTATAAAAAAGCTAGAGTATTACCATGTTTTTAAAATTTCAACTAGATGATCCTTCCTTCATTAATTGTAAATTAGTAAAAAAGTCACAATTGAACAACAGACAGTCATGTGAATCTCTAGGCTTTGTTTATAGCAACCAGGCAAGCTCCAACAAACAATATTTATCACCTGGTTGACTGTGAATATCACTGTTTACAGTCAAAATATCAGGGCCTATGATATTGTAAAAAATACCACCCTTCAAGGGTGATATTATCTAACAATGGTTATGACATCACCAGCATTTCAGCTGCCTGATGATGTCCCAAACCAAACAAGGGCCAGAATAATAGGATTGTGACGTCATATCCATTGTTGCTTCATGGTGACGTCACATTTTTGTAATGGCAGAAAGTAGTCCCTCTTTATAACTGAAAATTTGAGGTAAAACCAGGTGATGAAAACAAAACAACCACACGTCTGGGCACTTCGTACAATATCACTCGCTGTTGTGTGAATTAATATCACTCTCGCCCTGCGGGCTCGAGTGATATTAATTCACACAACAGCTTGTGATATTGTTACTCAGTGACCCTGACTTGGGTTGTTTGCTGATGACTGACACCCCATGAACCTCTCATTTCAGACAAGGATCTGAAACATAAAATAATTTAGTCCGGACACGTTCAATTTTCAACTTCTCAGATTTTTCTTTTTTCTTCCCACCAATCGATCCTATAAAAAAGTTCTCAAGAAGATCCAAGAGGCAAAAGATCAGTTAATTTTGGTCTTGCAATATGTGTTGCTGTGAAATATTTCCAATCCCTTTGCAGATCCCCCTCAATGGAGCTGCAGGAATTTCAAGTCGAGGCATCTGGTTCCGTTTGACAGGAGGCCAAAGGACAATGTGGACGACTGCACTAGACACTGCGAAAACTTTCCAAAATGTTTCACAGTGGAATATGATAACAATGAGTGTATGTTGTACAAAGAAAACAGACACGATGATCTGGTTGTCATCACAGGGAAATTCTGCGAGTTTGGTATGATTAATAACCGCTTTAGTAGCTTAAAATGTTCAATTTTCATGACTTTCCCTAAGTCCCAATTTAACGCTCTTAAGTAAGATCTGTTTAACATCGGAGAACTTTGCTGAAACATACCTGCCTGTCAAAGTTAGAATTTTGAGTTTCAGGCAAAATGGGAAATTATGAGAGGTCAAATACATGTTTCTCTCACTGCAAATTCTCAGCTTCCCACACACATATAATAATGTGTGTAATTTATCTAGTGATTTCTGAAATTTAGAAGAATCTGATTATTACTTTACAGGCTATACTGCAACATCATTGTCACTTGTCTTTTTTCAGAGCGTTATTGTCGTAAACCTCATCTTGTCTCCTCCACAACTTCCCAGGCAGACTCGGTTTTCAAATGTGGCGCCAAAATCAGATTAGAATGTTTGCCTGGACTGGTGCCCTCTGGTGGAGTTGCCGAGATACAATGTCAGAAGGATGGGTCATGGAGTGCCAGTCCTTTGGAATGCAAATGTATAATTATGTCTTATTACATTTAGTTTATTAATTAAATTTTCCAGTGATTTGTAGTTTGTATTATGAATAAGCATTTGACCAAAATATTTGACAGGTCAGAATAGCTTGAAAAAGTTGTGCATTGCCAGTTAAATTTTGGTTTGACCTCACCACAATAATTTCAATCTCGTTTGACACCTCCTTTTCAGGTTCTTACATATATAACTGTGAAATTAACCACAAAGAGTTCTTTGTTTTCGGAGACTGAATAAAGTATTGTTTTCCTTATCGTAATATATCTTGATTCTTCTTGCAAGATAATGAAGTTACATTTTGATTACAGATCCAATAATTAAACTTTTTTTTTTTTACATATTCAGCAATTCCACTAACATGGATATGTTTAAATGACACCAAGCAGATAGACTACAATACGCAGGCATTAACTGACATTCAATCCCTGTCCCAATGTCAGTCTGAATGTGTCGATCGTGACTGGTGTGTTTCCGTGGATTTCCGGAGTGACCTCGGAAAATGCTTTCTGGGATCATATTTTGGAAAGAGTATGGCCATTGATGCCTCTGTCACACACTGCTACTTCAGTGAGTAAAGCATTCAATTTTTTTCTGTTCACACTCGTTAGAAAGTGAGACCGGGTAAGTTGTGCCGCCCTCTGTTGGGATGAAATGAAGAACTGGGTAAAGAAGGCAATGCCACCCATGTATACACACACTTGGTCAACATCATCATGCACCATGCATGAAAAAAACTGCCAAAAATATATTTCTATGAAAAGCTACACTTATAAATTCAATCTTGTCATTGAAGTACTGAGGACTCACATTCTTGTTTGTCAGTCATCAAAATATAATACCTTGGCAAGAATTGAGCCAAATTTCAGGGCAACCGAACCATTGGGAAGATCATGGTAGGCATTTGAAAAAAGTAGGTCAAGTGGGTAAGTTGTGTCGTATGAAGGGGCAAGTGGTTCGGCTTAGTTTATTCCAAAAAACTTTGTATTTACCTGTTTCTGCAGAGAGATGATTTGTATCAAGTGTTTTACTTTGTTTAGCATATTGTTTATATGTTATAAGAAACTCATCAAAACATTTATGAGCCCTTTTATGCATAAATTCAAAATGGTATCTTTTATGGTTTCCAAACCTCGGTGCACTTTCTTTCACAATGTTTTTAGTCTTTGCGTAAAAATCTGCACGACTAACCCCAAATCGATATTACTGAGAAACAGGTTAACAAAAATACACCAACAATGTGAGATTAAATCTAACACAAATGTCTAGACAAACGTCCTAAATCCGTCCAGAGGGACATCATTTTATTACTAATACCAGGGGTGCCGGAACAGGGGGGGGCAGGGGGGGCAATTGCCCCTCCTACCCTTGCCCAAGGGGGGCAGGGGGGGCAAGGGTGCCCTTTTGATCTTAAAGAAAAATATATTATTAGGCCTTATTTTATCAATTTTAGGCACAAATTAGTAAGTCTATATTAAAATTATTATTGACTCTCTATTTAAATTTTGTCCCGTGAAATTGGCGCGAATATGATATGCCCTTTTTCGTCTGATCGCCCCTGCCGCCCGCGATTCCTTCCGGCACCCTTGACTAATACCCTACCAGGGGACATTGTCTTATTACAAATACCAAATGACCAAGAAACAAGAATGTCAGTCCTCATTACTTCAAGTTTTCAACAACAAAATTGAATTTGTGTGTATAGCTTTCCACAGCGTTATATTTGGCAGTCTTTTTCTTGGTGCATAATAACGCTGACCAAATTTGCATACATGGGTGGCATTGTCTTCTTACCCCGTTAGCACAACTTACTTGAGACTGGACATGTTCTAAGGTTACAGAAAAAAAAATTTCTTAAGACAATTTTCTTGACAGGGTCTTGCATAATAGCAATCCTTTCTACAGCTTAATAGCACAGTTTTGCCAGTTGCAACACAGACTACAATTATTACATACACCAAAGTTAAGGATGTCATTGAAAATTAAACATGATTCAAAAAGAGTTTGTAAATATCAAAGGATTTAATTTGAGCTAAGGACCAGCTATTGCTAATTCTATCAAAACTGTGCAAAAGTAAACTTACCGATTCTTTAGTTGCTTCTTGGCTGGTGACAGCCGGCATGCAGCCCACATGGAGGTATATTTTTATCCAAATATGACATACCCAGGCATGCTGTAGAGCGCACATACACGCATTTGGGACTCGTGGAATTGCATGATTTGACACATACACGCGCGTGGATGTGCCACAACGCGCACGCGCCAACGTTCTTGATTCGTGTACATGCTTTCCAGCGCATGAGTGGACATGCTTTCCAGCACATGAGTGGACATGCTTTCCAGCGCAGGCGTTAACATGCTTTCCAGCGCATATGGGTAGTTTACAGGGGCGGATCCAGGATTTTTTTAAAGGGGGGTTGCGGAAATTGATTAAGTACAGGCAAAAAATAGAACTATGGATTACTAAAGGGCTGCTCCTCAGCTCCTCGATCCCCTTGCAATATAATAGATACGCCACTGCCCTGAGAATGCCCTACATTGCATATTTGCATACATGAAATTCTGCGCTGGAAGGCATGTCCAAGCTTGCGCTGGATGGCATGTCCAAGCCTGCACTGAATGGCATGTCCAAGCGTGAGCTGGATGGCATACCCACAATCGCACATACACGCATGCACGTCAATGCAGGTCTACGCATGCGCAGGATGACATGTCCACAGGTGATCGTGAACACATATATACACGCATGAGTATGCGCAATTACATGTACACCCGCGTGTATGTGCGCACACTACCATGCGTGAATGTGCCATATTTGGATAAAGATATATATGCCACTTGACAGTAGAATAGATGTGTCCCAATTTATAGTTTGTTGCTAGACATAATCAATTACTTAACACACTCTAAGAAAAAAAGGTGCGAGGGGTAGAGCGAAACATCTGCAAGGTTGATGTAAAAACCTTTGGGGTGCACAAGCACTGTGGCAAAACTGGACGAGGGTAACTGAGTTACCCTCGTCCCTAAATTAGCCTTAAATATTATGTAATGTTGAATTTGAGCTTATTACTTCTTTTAAAACGTATCAAGGTGATGTACAGGCATCATTAGAGGCCGAAAATATAATTTCAAAGGGAAGTGACCCAGTATCTGAGCTGTGTGAGTCTAAAAATGGCTTAAAGCACACCTCAAATGACGAGGGTAACTGCATCTCAAGACGAAGGTAACTGTGATCATGATATTGATATGACGAGGGTAACTGCCCTTTCTTGGAATGAAGTAGATGGACTGCAGGCTGTTCCTATGCAACAATGAACATCCCAGATTTCCTAGATTTACTTATTTGCACAACTGTGTAAGGTTGTTTCAAATATGGGATTAGCAAAGTCGAATTAGGCTGTAAGGGAAGAATACACACCCTATCCACATGTTCATGATTTCAAATTGTCAACAAAGAAGTTCAGCAAGATTGCATTGCAAAAGTCGCATTGGGGTAATTTTCAAAGCTTAAGACACGACTTCTCAGAAAAAAAGATGTGACAAACGAAATGTGCATGAAAAACACCAACTTGGCCTAAAATTCGATCGACCCAAATCAACAAAATGCAGTAAAAATGCTTGAAGGGGTGAAGGGAACAACTTTCATTGTCCGTTAACTCCAAAAATCTGACTGTGGTGGACTTAATGCAAAATGTTGTCTGGCTCGATTTGCACTGGTTGTGAATTTGGTTTTTGAAGCAGTCTCACTAAATGTGGCCTGATGCAGCCGGTTCTCAATTTTTTCAGTGAAAGTTTGAGGACACTAGGATATGATATTCACCAACATCAATGCAAATTTTCATGGCCATACCTCAATTAGAAGTTAGTTTTTAAGCTGTGTTAACAGGTGTGCGCTTTTAAGTGTGAGCAGTGTATGTTCTCATTGTGACTGGTGATTGCTCTTATGATTTGATCTTACTTTAACTTGGCCTAGTCTTCTTAAATTAAAGAAATATTGAAAGCGATGGCATGATAATCATACATCATCAGCATAATGACCACAAAGTCCTATTTTTACAGTGAAACTGTGCCCTCCTTCCCAATGAAATATGGATGTATTGTACAGGATAATAAGATTAAGAAATTAAAGTTCCGAAAATATTGAAAGTGTTAAAAATATATGTGGCATTTCAAACATAAAGTTCTAAGCTCCATTCATGATCCATAAGTCTTATGAAAGCTTAGGCATATATTTGACCTATTTCACTTGTTTCTCAATCACAATATATAAGATTCAGTTTCATTTGGGGATATTTGTGAAATTCTAGACATAGGCCTAATTAACAGTGTTTCACACACCTCAACTTTTTTGAGATAGCTTGTTAAAAAAAAGCAATAAAATCTTCTTTTTTTTCAAATGATAGTTTATGCATTTAAGAAATAGGCAAAGCAGTGTTGAATTTTCCAAGACAACTCAAGAATAATTTTGTACAAATCTGCACTGACCTGACAGCATCAATTCTGACTGCAAAACAAGTTTGGTTTATTAAATATGACACCACATTTAAACTATCCTTGTAAATCCGACAGAGAAGAGAAATTTGAGAAAAAAACTTCTCCTATGAAGAATTTTTATGACAGTTGGTTGAATTAAAGGCCTGCATATCGACCCTAAACATGTGAAATTGTACTCAGTACCATTATTCCTGGGCCTACCCTTGAGTTCAACATGCTGGCAGTTTCATTGCAATCATCCACGGCCTTATTGCTGATTCTCTTGTCTCAGTTAATGTTCCATTGCAGTGCATTAATATGGGCAGTAAAGACAGAATTAGTCATCCTTCCATCATCTTCCTCCACGGCCTTTTCCTCTTTACCTGTCTGTCTTCTTGTTTTTCTCCTCCAAATCTTCGTATTCCTTTTGTGTCCATATTCTCCTACTTCTCATCTCCATGCATGCAGGCATTGTATATAGTTATCCCAAAAAACGTCATCTCCGAGCATGTATAATATTCCCCTGTCCCCAACTGAAACCATCCTCATTTCTCAGTGTAATCTTGTGAAAGCTTACCCTGATAACAACTACCAGCTTGTCATGAAGAAATAACTTTAAAAGGGTTAACATCGATCTCCGGCTTCATAAATAAAATGCATAGTTTGAGAGTATTCGAAACAACTGAATGTATCTTTGAATGTTTAATTGTTGTCTGTTTATCGAAAAATTAATTAAATTTTGCTAGAACAAAGCGTAAAAGCATTAGAAGACTTTAGAATTGTATAGTGTTTGTTGGAAGGTTGAGTGAAAACGAACCCTGTAATGGGAGGATGCCTAAAAACTTCCTCTTCTCTCCACAGATCTTACTTGTATAATTATAATGTATCTTGTCATATTCTTCTTTCGCTTTTCCTGCCGACCTGATATTTCAATTATATGACATTTTTTCGAGATATAACGATCTACCTGTGAATCTCCATCCTGCCTGTCAAATTTATATCACATCTATTCCTGTTTTAATGCACAATTAACAAGCAAATACCCTCGTCATCAACGACAGTTACCCTCGTCATTCCAAAACTAGAAAGGCAGTTACCCTCGTCATCGTTTAACATGGGATCCAATGGGATGACCTAGTTTTTTCACAAAAATTTAACAAATTGAGACGAGGGTAACTCAGTTACCCTCGTCCAGTTTTGCTACAGTGACAAGGTTCATCATCATCGTTTTGGTGCATCAAACAAGGGGTGCATGAAAAAAAGGTGCATCACACATTGTAGGGTGCATCAAACAAGAGGTGCATCACACATTACAAGGTGCATGGGGTGCTTCACCATCCTTTCATGGTTTCTGAAAATGGATATGGAAAATTACGAAATAATTTGGGTAGCTGGATTATTGCATAAAAATGCCAGGCAGTGCCTAACTGACAAGCTGGTCTGCTGTGGGATGATGAGGGTGGTGACCAAGGGCATACTTAGAAATGGCCGGGGGGGGGGGTAGACTGAGCGGAAGCATTACATGAGGTGAATGAGCAGCACTCAGGGTTTTTCCTATCTCCTCTATGTCAACTTCAGGCATTATGGGAAGGCCATACCCCCTAAATACACCACTGACTTGCCTCCAGTCGCATATCGTGGTAAGTGTAACCATGCCAGCTTCAACGCAATGCTGCTGTGAGGAAGCTGACAGCAGTATTTACACCAAGACTGTCCAAGAGCTGCTCTCTTTCACATCTGCTTATTAATTGGTGGGCATCTCTACTGAACACAGACGTAATAGGCAGCTGTCCCAGTTTGATACCCATTCACCTTAAATTTTCAACGTCTGCAAACATAGCCTATCTGCTCTCACCTGCCTGTACACCAGAATGACTTGTCAAGCGGGGCAATGCTACATTAATTGAGGAACCGCCAGAAACCAGATGCCACACTGATTTACCAGCAGTTCAGAAATCACGACTAAGAGTGGTAAATGTACTATTCACCGGCCTCAGTGCAATGGGCAGCACATGCTGATGCAATCCTGAGAAACTCAGCATCTTTAAACAAATCTGAATCAGGAATTTTGACTTGGTTGAGCAAACAGCAATTTCTTTGCCTGACTCAGGAAGTCATACCTACAGTAAATAAGACTGCAGAATTGGTTAGAATATACTGTTTAGGTTTATTGCACACCTTTATAGGGATTGTTTAATAAGGTAAGTAAAGTAATTGGGTTAATCTACATCACGATAGGTCTTTCATGAACTAGCTTGTGATATTTTCTTACAAGGGACAAGTGGCGTCATCTATAATGCAAAGCTTTTTGCAATAAATTCTCAATTGTTATGTATGTGGCCCCACCTATAACAGACGTGAACTCATAAAATTTGTTTTTGCATAATTTTAATATCATATAAACAAAATGTATCTTAATGTTTATTTGAATATGTACTGCACTCTTGAAAGAACATTTTCAATTACAATGCATGTGGTTTAAAGCTCATGTGTAATTATTTCAGTCCTCTGAACATCAGACACATTTTGACCACAATAAAGCAAGCAGAATTTGGAGATATACAGACATTCCAACTCACATGCTGAGAAGGTGAAGACAACCTCCTTTGCTTCCCTCTCACAATGGTTATCAGTTATCTGAGCAGTTGTAATCTTCAGACTGATGACCAGCAGGAGGCAATTTGGAAGACAGTCAAATTGTCTCACTGTTACCTATACGCGTAACACCCACAAAACTGAATGAAAACTATCAAAAATTATCCACCTATTGAGGTTTATAAGCATCCTTGCAAGAGGCTCCTTTCCACCCTAAATTTGGTCATGCCATGAACCCCCAAAGGTTCTACAAACCAATCTACACTGAAGAACCTTGTAGGGTTCTTGTAAACTCCCCAGGGTTCTTTGACCTAGGGTGCTTCCCAAGCACCCTATGAAAAGGTGCTTCCAGGCACCCTATGGGGAGCTGTATTTGTGACAAGGCGAAGCACCTTATTTGGTTGTTCTATAATCTTTTCATTCTTAGAGTGCAGATGGCCCTTTTAAAAGTTGTTTCATTCGCTTAAGAGAACTCTGAGTGATCAGCTTATCATGGACTAAGAATATTTCATGTTTTACTCAGATCTGCTGCTAGACACCAGTTCAGAACACCAAATAGACATGTCATGTGTCCACCAGACTTAGAGTGTGGGGTTCGAACCCCCATCCTAATGTGTAGTACCCTACAAGGAAGACATTCTAACATCTGGACCATGGAGCCATGTTGTAATGTATATAGACATCATTTAGGATAAGAATTCATTATTAATTTTTGCAGATTTGACTTGCGAAGACCCAGGATTTTCCCCAAATGCAACAAGAGAACCGGCAATTGCAAGCACATTTGTTCCCCCAGATGTAGTCATCTACGATTGCAACCCTGGATTTATCGCAATTGGTGGGACTCAAGCGAGGATGTGCAAGAGAGATGGAACATGGACCGGAGAAATGCTCATCTGTAAAGGTTGGTATCAAGTTATCAACTCATCCAAATAATTAAATGCGATCTCAGGTATTTAGTTCTATACATTCATAAAGTGGCAGTGAATTGCAATACACACTCTAAAAAATTTAGGACAAAAGCGGTTTTTAAAAATATCAAGTGGTTTTATGAGACAACCATGGTGGTTTTTGAATTGAAATTTGGTTTATCAGGTCATTTTTGGTTTTTGTCTTTGGAATTGGTCTCCTCCTCAGGTGAAATGGTTTTTCAAAAAACCAAGTTCTCTTGTTGGAATGAGTCTACTCTGGTATTAGAGTTCTTCATGCCATGATAAATATTGGTTCATGTGTTGATATGACGACATTTGTTGATGATCAACCAGATTACCATGCACAAATAATTTGCTTAGAGACAATGGGTTTTCATTTATCTTGTGATATTTAATAACCTTGTACTAGTTTCGATGTATAAGGAACTTCATGGACCTCATAGACAAACTCGATACTGTGCTTGCTGAGACAGATCAGCTCCCCAGAGAACAAAGACTCCTTCTGTACCACACTTAACGCCATCTATACTGACATGCATTTGACAAGCAGAAGTTCAAATTTAACAAGGAACAAGTGATTAACAAAAACACAGCAAGGAATCATTGAACCTATCAACACTGAAAGCATAACTAAGCTGTAACAAACAAAAAAACAGTGCATTATCTCAAAATGTGTTTTTATCCCAGCTTACATATCACAGTTGACTTAATAAGTAGATTGAGTCTCATGTTTGTCAATAAATCATGACTGAGCAATGGTGAGCCGAGTGGCGCCACCTATGACTATACTTTTTAAATTTTACTTTGCAACTATGTAGTTATAAAAGACCATGCTTGATGCACGGGCATGTTAATTATATGATTGTGTTACAAAATTGTAGAGACACTATTTGCAAGAAATCATTAGTGAATATATTTTAACATGTGGAAGAGTAGGTAAGCTAAACATTTAGTAGAAGTATCACTACACCCAAAAACTCCAACATGAGAATGATTTAAGACCAAACTTCAGTCAATCACAGGCAACTGTTCTCGGAATGTCCCATTGGTAATATAGCTTTGCAGTGGCATTTCTCTGTGAGGTAAGTACATTTTATTATCTTGGTAGTCCGTAAATGGACTGTAGACTGCTTGGTAAAACAAGGAAGAAAAGTCTACTGATTTTAGAGCTATCTCCAGTGCTTCCTGGGTGTGTAGCTTCACTCTCTCTTCCCTGTGTTTCTTTATTATACTCTATAACTGTTCTGTTTTCACTGTTACAATTTGTCTTTTCTCTTTGCAGATCTAAACAAAATCAAAGCACCTCCCCCGCCCCATAGATATCCCTCCCCCCCCCAATGAAAAAAGCAGCAGCTGCAAATAATTATCAAATAAAGCCTTATTTTATGTAATCAGTAGTGGCTGGGGTGGGAGTTTGGGTCCCTGGCAAGTGGAATAAACGATTTTACATCCTGTATTGCCGCACTAAATACAGCCTATGTTGGACGGCTGTTTCAATCATGCAGCACCGGATTTCTTTGTCCTCCTGTCCTAATCAGCCTACCAAGTGCATAAATCCTTGACGTAAAGCCTCAATCATCCATCCATGAATCCCAGTTGATAGGCCAGCCATGGATCAATTATATATGAGATAACATAATACCACTACTGATTTCTCAGATATCCAAACAGCCCCCTATCTGTTTGGTTTATGAAGAAACCAGTTTTATTTGGTTTTTGTTAAAACCAAACAATTTGGTATTTCCACAAACCCTAGTTGGTTTAATATGCGGGACAAGCTCAAAAACCAAATTTGGTTTTTTGGAGGCTGTTTTTTTTTAGAGTGAGTGCATGCAATTCAGCTGTTGTCAATTAAACACAGGTCATAATTATATTTTCCATTTTTCTGTAAAAGTAAAGTCATGATATATGGACGATTATAGATAATCATATCAATCTGAAATGGCTAAGGGGGCGAACATGTAATCTCCAGGAGGAGGTTTCTTTAAAACAGGGTGTTGCTTGTTTCAAGAAGAAATATTTTAGGACATTGCATGCTTACAATAAAACTACACCCCCTTAAAATTAAATGGTTGCCCAAAACAACACTAGAGTTCAGTGAGCTTAACTGGAGAGCCACTCGATAAGGCTGGTTCTCAATCCTAAAATCAAATTTAAATAAGAATGCGTTAATTTGCAGCTGTTCCAGAAATCTCTTCCTCCTGAATCAATCACCTTCACGCGGACACCAAGTTCAAAGGCGGATTGTTCTAAATTCTGTGAAGAGGAACCAACGTGCAGTTCTTTCCAACTGTCCACTTACAGTGAATGCAACTTCTCTCAAAATCGTGAACCAAGTGAAAGTTCTTCTAATAACATAACATTCTGCAGTAAGTACTTTTTGTTCGAACAAAAACAATACCTGCGAATAAAAAGCGAAAAATTTGGCACTTTAACTTCTGTTTTTTAACCTACTATCTGAGAACGCTTTCCGTGTTGAACCTTGATTTTTTCTGGTAGGTGCAAATGTTGCAACAATGCCTGTTCAGTCATCATTTGAGTGCAGATCATTCTGGAAAGTTCAATACAGCAGCGAGCTTCTTGAAAATGTAACTCAGGAGCAATGCGAAGAGAGCTGTGCTGCAGATCCGTTAACTCAAGTTCTACCCCAGTGCCAAGCTTATGACTTCTTTTCCCTACAACAATGCAGTTTGTCGGATACATCTGCCAAAGTATCCAGCGTGGTTCTTACGAATAATTCACTGTCAACGTATTGTGACATGGGTAAGATATGACATGGGTAAGATATAAATAATTGACTTTTTCAAAGGTATTATTTTCGATGTAAATTCGAGAGAAATTAAACCACATTCTTCTCATAAGTTGCATGAGCACCTTTTGGAAAAATGTGTTTTTGAAAAGTCAGAACTTCAAATTTTTGAAAAGAGGAATACATGCAAATACAAAGACATGGTGTCAATATTTAGGCCTACAAATTCGGCAACTTTAATAGAAAGTAGAAAAGATATTCAATTTTTTGTGAAAGGGACTTATTTTTGTTAAACCGTTTATAATGTTGCTATTCTTCTCATTGAGTGAGCATCCTGTCTTCCACAAGCAGTTTTTGTGAGGATGTTGAGCGTCAACCCAATGGCAAAACCTCCCCGTTTTACTTACTTTCTGGCAGCGCTGTGATCCTGAAGTTTTATACAAATTCCAATCAATGCACAACAAATTTGTTTTTATGACGATCGTTGTATTAAAACACGAATTAAGCCAGTCTAATTTTTCGATTTCAGATTTTCTACCTTGTAACTTGTCATCAATTCCGAACCTACATCCGCGCACTGACTTAAGTTCTTCTCATGGCATTGGAGAAGTGAACGTGACCTGTGGAAACGGGGTCAACAAAACTGCCAGATGTCTCAGGAGTGGAGCATGGCAAGACCCTGATCTGTGCATAGGAGGTGAGACAACTTTCTTCACACTTACTGTCTTACATACTGTGATACTCTGCTTTAATGTATTTGTGCTTTTTCTTTTACTGTTAATTTACAACATTAAATTCCTCCAGTTTGTGCTATTTCATGTCAGTAAATTTCACCATTTTGAGAAATGATTCAGTTTATTTACCATTTATTTTTTTAATCTTTCCTTTCATCTGCCTTCTTATACTGTATATACATGTATATGTATATTTTTTTTTCAATTGCTATTGTTTTATTAATTTCTCTTGTCTTATTTATTTGTATACCTCCATGCCAACAATTTTATTTGATACTTTAGTTTAAATAAATCAACTGAAATCAAGGTCTATAATTTCTCCTCAATCAATCGACCTATTTATCAATGAATCAATCAGTGAATCAATGAAATACATGATGTGGCTAAAATAAGATCGATCAGGACATTATCAGATCTGAAGGTTCTATAGTAGAATAACATTTTTATAGCCAGGTACCCTTCACGATATCACATTTATTCAAATTTGGACTGCATTCAAACTTTCCATGCGTGGTCCGCTGATCTACACATGTAGCACTTGCTACCCTAGTTTGCCACCTAAACATTGGCGTTTGCAGCCGCACCTAGCGCATACAAAATTTAGGTCAACTTTACAAGACAGCAAAATAAACCTTTTCAGCAAGTTAATCAGAGACGAAAATTTTTAATCAATCAAAATGCACTGTTGCATATACACAATTACTGTTCATCTGTTGATTCGATCACTTCATTCTGCACTGACCCATGCTGGAGCAGTTTATTTATTCATGTTGCATGATCAGCATCTAAACAGTTCAACAAAAATAAGTTCCCCTTTACAAAAACTTGAATATCTCAAAGACCTACATTCTGTTTTCTACTATTCAAAAATTTGCCAATTTTTAAGCCTGCATATTGGCATTGTGTCTGAGTATTTGTAGCTTGATGGCTTCGTTTTTGTTCGAGCCAGCAGACTCTTAGTGAACGTACCCCTCCTTTTAAAAAATTGAAGTTTTGGCTTTTCAAATTAATTCTAGTGTCATCCGATTAACCTAAACTGTGAAAATGTTAAAGAAGAAGTCCTCGATTGCCTGCTAAATGTGATTGAAAAACAAGTTTTCTCCATTCCCTTGATGAAGTATGCCCCCAGCTGGTGGCTCCCCTCACTTGGGGAAATTGGTCATATCCATTGGAAAAGCCACAGATTTTTGAAAACAGGCTCACTCGAAGGCTGCTGGCTCCACCATGCAGGAATAATGCTACAAATACATACATAAATAGGTCGATGCATACAGGCCTGAACTGTTTGTAATTTGCAATTAAGGAAATAGAGATTCCATAATTCATCAGAATCTGTTGACAGCTGGTCAGATGTTGCCTAGAGAGAAATCCAAATAAAGTATAAATTCAATCAGTCTTATTATATAGACAGAGCAGTATACATTTTTATATTTATTTTTTCCTTTTGTTGGTAGAATTTGACGTTACTCATGGGATATACATATCACTAGGGAACATGTGCTTGTCTACGGTGGATTATTACCCATTCACTGGATTAGAAGCAATAAGCGACCAATCACCAGACACATGTGTGGACTCATTCGACATCACAAACGAGACTTGGGGACTCCTCCGAAAACTGCCAGAGATGACAAGGATCCATCAAATTGCAATCAAATACAGAAACATCTCTGGCTGTGGCGATGCTGATATGCCACTGGTTGCAGTTGGAGAGAATAATGCCCTGTGCAATTCCTACAAAGACTGTGGCAGCACTCAATTCTACCCTCAACTTATGACTGTGGAGAATGAATGCATTTACAGACCGCCTTCTGTCGCAGTGGTCACTGACAAAATCGAGATCTCTTTTAGAGGAAGGGTTATTATGTGCGGATTAGAATATTGATCAGTCCAATAAAAATATAACCGCTTAACTTTTAAGTGTCTTTACTTAAAACTCAATATTTAATGACTGAAGGCCAACAGAACATGCAGATCGTCAGTGGCGGATCCAGAAAGGGTGGTTAGTGGGAGGTAGGAGAATCGTACAGGGATAGTTATTCAATCATAATTGATATGTGTTTGGTTTGCAGACAACCATAGAGCTTTGAAATATTGAAATGATCTTTCAAACTCAGATGTTTAAAATGCTCTGTTGGTCATTAAGCAAAAAATAACATTGATAGCAAGCAAGACAGAAAGCTGCAGAAAACAAACAGGGTTATTACAATGAAGAAAAGGCCATGAAAACTGACTTCCAACAACATCAATCTTAATACGTCAGTTGACGGGATTCTACGAACTATCACTTGCAAAAACTGTATCTGTACATAAGTTCGGAACTGAGAAGAGTGAAAGACCTAGTGATGCACGGATAGTGAAAATAGCCGGATGCCGGATACCGGATAATCCGGCAACACCAATTGCCGGATACCTGATAGCAACCGGATAGTTGGAACCGGATAATAAACATACGAAAAGGAAAGTTTTTCAGCATTCGTAGTTAATTAAAAAAAAAATTTTCTGAGAGCCGAGAGATATCTGTCCAGCAGGAGGACTGTTCTTCTGATGGAATGTTTTCCATTATGTCCAGTAACTGAATTTAAATTTTGAAGATGGTTACGTCATGTAACAAAGTTTTTTTAGCTTTTCACTTATTTTTGAGCATCCCAGATATCCAGTTCTGACACCCTAATTCTGCCGGATACCGGATATCCTGCAAATTCCAATATCCGGCCCAATACCGGATATCCGTGCATCCCTAGAAAGACCTATTGAAAAGTTATATTGAATGGAATAGTCTTGGATAGGTCCGTTAGACAACTAATAACCATGGAATTGTAACAATTGATAAATAAGTAGCCTAGAATTAACAATTCAAGTAAACATCATACAATTTCAATTTCACACATGGTTAAACTGCTGTGAATTTCTATGTGCACAGAGTCGCTAAAGAATGCCACATTGCCAACCAATCGGTAAGGACAACCGTCTGCGTTCATTATGCTTGGATAAAGCATCCGTTTGTCAGAACAACTCTTCCCGAGGCGACACGTAGCTTCGTGAATTGAAACGTAGGGCATATTCATTCCAGAACATTTGGCCTCGTCTTTGTAAGTTATGGTAACTTCCTGGCTTCTCGTCTGCTGTTTTAGTTTCCACCAGATCCTCCAGGTGTCATTGCTGACTGTTGAAGTGTCAATGCAAGTACTAGTGGCTCCATCTCTGAGAGGAGCGAGATTGGCATTCTGCTGCCAAGAGTGGGCGCTGTCACAAGGACCATGGCTGACATAAAGACCAAGGGGGTATTCAGCTGAAAGTAATCAATGTAATCAATAATTGAGGAACACGTATCAATTTATATATATTGGCAGTCTGAGACCAGACTGTTTCCTCCCCCCATCCCTTGCTTGAACAAAAAACACCACATCATAAGGTTCCATCATTTCATGTATATATTTTTCATTATTTGGCATGTACACGAATTTGTGGAGGTGTAAAAACGAGCATGAACGAATTTGTGGACATGCAAAAACGAGCATATAACTCGTGTATATGTAAAAACTAACATTCGTGTATGTGCTGCATTTTTCATTTGTGTAACTGCAATTTCTAGCATTCGTGGAAGTGCTAGATAATTAGGGTTTAGGGCTAAAATTAGGGTTAGAGTTAGTTTTAGCCAAGTATAAGGTTGCAATGTTCGTTTTTGCACCTACACAAATTCGTGAATTGCAATATTTCACACTTACACGAATGCCAAATTCGTGTATATGTTCGTTTTTGTAGGTATACAAATTCGTGTACATGCCAAATAGTGAAAAATATATACCTCATCATTTTGGTTGCTCCTAACACAGAAGGGAAGTCCAATGGGAAGAAGAAGAAGATCCCTCAGACAATTGCGCGAGCTGTGCGAGCAGTCTGATTGATTTCAGCAGAATTAGAATCATAGTGGGGGAGTTAGAAAATGATAATAAAGAATGACTTAATTGCTGCACACTCTGTATATCCCTTCCTTCAAAATGCCAATTTATTGTGGGAACAGTCTACTCTGAGGTATAGAAGTTGGGACTACAATAAAATCCCTAAGTGGCAGTTAAATGTTTGAATCCAGGCAGATTATAGGTGTCGCCACTTGTGGCATGTTTGACAAGGGTGACTCTACAAGCTTCTCCACAACCTGTGTTCAAAACTCTTCCTGCTATTCATGTGAATAGAATTATAAATACTTTTGAACATTTTATGGTGATACACCACATTTTATGGTGATACACCATTTCTATCAGCTACTTTAGCTGTAAAACATTATAGGAGGGACAAATAGCTGTGCCTGATGGCAGATCCAGACAGGGTAGTCTAGGGGGTGGCCAAGCGTCGTTTCGGCATCAGAAAAATGTCTGCATCGATAATGTATCGGTACAAAGCAGTAAGTATTTAATATTTTATTTATATACCATTATGGGGGGGGGGGGGGGGTTCCCCGTGGCCTAATTGGTAAGTGCGCTTGTCAACTGGCTTTGAGGGCGTGGGTTCAAATCTCACCCCGGGAACTAACTTTAGTCCGAGCCCATTGGACATTAAATGGAGGCGGGTTGTATCCAGTGTTCTATGCTGGGGCAACTGAAAGACCCTGGGCATCCCTGAATTAATAGGGTATGTGCCAGACTCACACTCTTCTCATCTCATCGCCTGCCTCGATATAGCCCACCAAGGTGCTGCAGAGGCGTAAAACACAAACAAACAAACATACCATTTGGCTCATTTATTGAGAAATATGGCTAGAAATCCACTAGAATTCACGTTGTTTACATCAAAATCGCGCCACTCCATTTTATGTTCTCGCCTGAAATCTCGTTGAACGAGACCGAGATTCAATATGGAGGACGGGAGTGACGTGATTTCAGATTTTTTGTGATTTTCAGCGCAAAACTCGCAAATAAAGTTGGAATTTTGCCGTTTCTCAAGGTTTGTTAAAAGATATCGATACTTCGGTGCATCAGAAAAGATTTTTCCGATAATCACATTGAAAAAAGTTGTTTTCAATGACATCCCTATGTCAACCACTACATGTTCAGTTGTACACCATAAGTGTATGTTATTTGTAAAATGGCTATACTTTTGCAATCTCCAAATTTGAGTTGCATATGCTTGTAATTATTTTTTATGGCATTATGGTAATCTTGCACATGCCCACAGTTCCCCCACAGTACCAGCTCCAAGAGAGAATGAGGTGTGGGTTACAAATGACTAAAGAATTATTATCAGTATAAACAATACAGTTTTTGAGAGATACCTTCACAAAATTTACCTGCCAGAGCTCTCAATAACCAAGGAAACACAATCTGATAAGGATGCTTCTTATTTACACCTTCACATTACAGTCCAGGAAAACCAATTCCACACTAAATTATATGCCAAAAGGGATGACTTAAACTTCAAAAATGTCAACTATAGCCATATCCGTTGCATCTAATATTCCAGAAAAGCCAGCTTATGGTGTCTATGCTTCTCGCATCATCAGTTTTGCCTTGGCTTGTGATCATTACAGTGAGTCTCTGTGAGACGCATGTCATTAAGTGATTCTCTCCTCAGGCAGGGATGTAAATATTTTTATGCAAACAACTTTGCGATGTTTACAAAAAACACAAAACAGTGTTTATAAAATAGGCAAAGTCTATCAAAGAGATTAAAGAAAAGATTCCACTTCCAGTGATATGGCATGTTGTACTCGTTATGTGATTGGTCTCTATCCAGAAACTCTGTTCTTAGATTTCCATTCCAGGGTCTTGCGTGGGAGGAGATGGAAAGTTGGACGTTAGGGCACTATGTACACCGGTTCAATAAATACCGGCCATAATGGTACAGTCTGGACGGTTCCCGAATCGGTTTTCAAAACAGCACTTTCGGTTCGGTTCAATAATGCTATATCCAGCTAAAAAAGTCGTTTTATTGCCGAGATTTGACAGGAAATGTCCACAAAATCATGAACTGAACTCGGACGTCTCTATCTTGACGTCCGCTTTATTGCAAGATCAACTTTCCAGCCAAAAATTCGGTATTTCGGCAAGCGGATTCTCTGAAATGCGGATCGGCCCTAATTTGCGGACCAACAGTACAAATCTTGTATCCATCTAGTGTACAAATGATACGTATCGTATCGAATATCGGCAACGATATAGGGCCCGATTGGACGTCCTTAATTGCCTTAACATCACTTCTGAGCCCTTTAGATGTCTTACACCTCCTTACACCCAATTCTGGTTTGTTTTGGTTTTTTTCCCCTGCCCTTTGCCAGGTCAGGTTCTGGGATCTCAACACCTTGCAATGCATGAGACAATTTATTATCTTTTCTCTTGTTATTCAGTTGCAGTTGAAAAATGAGAAAAAGCTGGTGTCTAGAGCTTGGTATCCCTAATAGTTATCTTCGTCACCAAGTGCTAAAATAGTCAATCAGTCTGTGTGTGTTATCGCCATCAACTTTTAACACCAAATTGTAAAAAAAAGCTGACTGCAGAAAAATACATGAGTTTAATAAGGTACTTACATGATATACATTTATATGCAAAAGCAAACAATAGAGTTTAATTTATGTTGGCAAGCACCTCTTTAAAAATGTGCTGAGGTGTTGATCATAGTTATGAAGCATTCAGTGAATTTGCAACTTTTGATTTTTTTTATGTTTTTCATGACAACAGTAAACAGCCAAAAATCACTCTCTGCCAGGAAACTATATGAACAATTGATTGACTGTCAGTCCCAACCTTCGGTTTCCATTGATGCAGTAATTGTGCATGGCAATTGTAGGTTTTAAAAAATGCTGACTTTTTATTGAATCATAGTTCGTTGAAAAATAAATAGTTTGCAATGATCTGAAAATTATAATCAATATTCTTCAGCTTTGGCTATCCTTGCCTCAGGCATATTGCCAACATAAAAAGATTTTAAAAAACAATATTAAAATTCATTTTCCAACTTTCTACTAATTCTAAAAAGGGGGAAGAGTTGAGACGCATAATATTGTCCATAATTATACATGAATATGATAACATGAAGGGAGATCACCACTTCAATTTTTACTCTTTCACCCTGAAATTCCCAAAATTGGAGAAATATACCTGGTCTTGGACATAAATAAATTTCAGGAAGGTACTGCCAGTAGTTTTCCTGTACTGGTTGAAAGAAATGAGCATATTTCACCCTTCTTCAGGGCTTGGCTTGATTTCTATCTGACACCAGCAGTTTTCAAAAAATCTCTGAATTTTGTCATAAAATGATCTAGCCTTAAATGGGCCTAACCTGCCAGCACCATAATTTTTCCACAAACATTTTCTGACATAGCCTGTAAGTCACATGCCATTTATGCAACATGAAACTTCAGTACCAAAAAGGATTATATTCATATCTATTTAAGCAGGGCCGCGTTGAAAAATAAGCTTGTCTTTAACATGTATACCCTGTGTAAATATATTTAAAATCCAAAAACAGTAGAGGCGCCGCTGGATGCTTCAGGTTTTTTGGGGTATTTTTTCAATTAAAATTAAATTAGGACGAATTTCAGCAATTCTGATTAATTCGGTTCATGTTTTTGCAACCCCAACACATTTGTTTGTTTGTTTGTGTTTTACGTCTCTGCAGCACCTTAGTGGGCTATATCGAGGCAGGCGATCGCCGTATGATGATGAGATGAGAAGACTGTGAGTCTGGTACATACCCTATTTATTCAGGGATGCCCAGGGTCTTTCAGTTGCCCCAGCATAGAACACTGGATACAACCCGCCTCCATTTAATGTCCCATGGGCTCGGACTAAATTGAGTTCCGGGTTTGGCAACCCCAACACATAGAACGCGTCAGTATCTAAATTTTGCTTTCAAGTATATTGTCATGCAATGGAATCGAACCCTGGACCTCAAAATTACAAGACCAGCATGCAATCCACTGAGCCACTGAGGTACATGACATTGCACTGCGAAAAAAAATCTTCTCACCAATGTGTATCATAACATTATGTAATCTTTAATCAAGATTTAAGAGCAGGACAGGAATTGGAGGCATATAGAGTAACTTGATTAATGATTATATACATTTGAAAAAGATCAGAAGAAAGTGGAATGTTCTCTTGAGGCCTCCATTTCCTGTCATGCCTGATATCAGTCTTTATATACAATGTGGCCAATCAGAGACTTGCATCATGACAAGTAAAATGTTGATACCTAGTTGCAGACCAGCACAGAAATCCCACAGAACACTGTCTGGCTACCCAAAATCTTTTTTTTGGCTACAGGGCAGTTGTGTGTATGTGCCCAACACATTCGGTATTGCTAGAATTGGATTGAAAAGACAATTCCAATGGTGCCTAGAGATGCAAAATGTCGATTAAGGTCATGTCAAGTTGTAGAAGACTACAACGAATCAGACAACATGAGCGTCATGAGTTGATACCTTGTGCGGATGTTGCATGTTTGAACGATATCATGTAGAACGTACTTGTATCGCCAGTATGCACAGACCATAAAGATCAAATTTGAGCCTTACCCATGGAACAGGGCCCATTAGACGCAGCAGTGAGCCACCCAGAAGCACAAGATGCAGGACAGACTCCAGTTGTGACGTCACAGGAGACGTCATCTTGGCAGTGGCAGGGCTGGCATGTCATTCCATATTCTTTTGGCTTGCAAACTGGAAAGGTAAGTAGAGATTTCGATTTAATATGTTGTCATGGACAGTCATCACAGAACACTCATTAATTGTAGAAAAGCGTTTGATATGACTAAAATTAAGGTATAAAATTCTAATTTGACAAAAATTACAGTTTGGAACGATGGAATACCGCAGTACGCCAATGTTGACACCACAATTCTAAATAAAAACAAAAAAGATACATATTGTGTCCAGTGTACCCCTTGATATAAGATTTACTTGGCTTCTGTGACTGTCTTGCTCCTTAATTTAGTAGTATTTTTAGTGGATTTTTCAGTCACTTAGGAGTCGCACCACCGTACATGCACACAAGAGAGTAGGCCTACTTCACAACTGGAGAAGGGGAAGCAGCACACAACACACAATGTAAACCCAATGTTGATAATTGGTGTTGGCTTGTCTGTTGCCATGCATAATGCCAACACAATGTTGTGACAAGAGGGTTAGGCGCTTTTTTTGGCATTCGCGAGAACTTGTTAACTATCGCATTATTTTCTTCAAAATACTATTTGTCATCTCTATGGTATAGGGGGCCTGAGTCGCATATAGCCCCCCAATCTGTAATTGATCATGAGAATGCAGATTGATGAATGATGATCAATAATTCAATATGAATGTAAAGTGCAATTTCACTTTGAAAAGCTAAAAATTTACTTTAAATTCATGAGCATGCTGAATAAATTGTTTCTTTCTTTTGCTAAAAAAATAATTACAACAAAAACATGACATTAATCTAAGTGGAATTAAGAGATCTTATTGCTTGAGAATGTTCATCATCAGCAATGGTGTAAAATGAATGAGTCCAAAATAAAATATATTGCAAACATTGGAAATCAATAATAAATTGAATAGAGTTGAGTGCTTTAATTGGTTTGTAAATACTTTGCTCAAACTGAAGCCCCAAGGTAAAGATCATTTCACATACATGATTAATTATGCTGAAAAAATAAAGACTGGTACTTTTTTTTTAGACCAGTCATGCAGAGAATGTGCCTGAAAAAGCCAGTGACAACAGATCATGGTCATGAATTTGATGTGGTGCTGCTAAACACAGTGCATCCTTTCAGTTTTCTTTCAGTTTTCTTTCTAATCCTGTAGAAGATACACTCTTAATGAAAAAGGTTCTTGATGGTATAAAGGCCTATAAAGAACCGAAAGCCAAAATTAGGTTCTACATTTTTTTAAGGGTTCAACAAATTGAAAAGGTTCAGTACTTGGTGGGAAGGCCCTATCATCACCCCTATATATGATAGGACCCTATGCTCCCAGAAAGGGATTCCAGTTTGGGATTTCGGTGCAGCTGGATTATCTAAATGTTGTTTTCGTTTGCTTAAAGGTTCCATATAACACCTATTTGTTAAGAGTGCAGTGGCTAGATTTTAGTAAGAATGAAGGTACGTCTAATTTTAAGTGGTAAAAATATTGATCTTGAAACTCCGGCAAATGTTGCTCACTCCCAAAAAGTTTACGAGTGACTGCAAAAGAACTTGGCAGCCAGGATAATGGCCTATGTAAATGGATTACAATTTTTCGTGAACCAGTTTTTAGCAAGTGCACAGAGAATTAAATATTTAGATGACTTTAGCTGTGACAGTAACTGTTTATGTCACTGTGTTGTGAATAACTTAAGGTTGTAGTTCATTGATTCATACTTTAAAATGTTTTGGCATTATAAAAAATCTCAGGCATTTCATAATTTTATATTACGTGTACATGGAATGTTACAGCCGACGAATGACGATGCCTACAGAATTGCACTGCATGGCACGTTCCTTGTGTGGTCATATCGCCCTATCCATGCCATATTATTCTCTACTAGAAAGCCCGTGTGATAAATTGAGATAACACAATCAGATATAAGTTTGGTATCAGGTGAACGAAAGAAATGCTTATTGGTAGATTTGAGGCAAATGTAACATAGTGATATTTGCAGTACAACGAAGGCAAAATGATAAAAGTATGAAACATTATAAAATGAAAGATGGATAATGACGAAAAATATTTTTAAAAAAGGTAACTGCATGCAGGACAGCATCCTAAAATATTTCCTGTCTGGAAAATGTTTGGTAAAATGTGAAGCCGTCAATAGAAGATTTGCAGATATAGTTATATATATACTGTGTATGTGATCAATAGCACTTGGCATACCTTCTGTTTTATTGTTTTTAAAGTGTATGGATGTGTGTGATGTGAAAAGTGGGGTTTCATTATTCCAAATATGTACTTGTAGATATGACATTGGTCAGTATTTTATTGTAGAGTGCAGAAGTATCTAAAAATATGTTTAGGTCAATGACACACTATCAGGAGAAATGACAATATTGAGTGAAATATGCCACAGAAAGTTCCCCACACACTTGGTGTAGCAGACTGAGTGAGACTGTGCTGCCCTCTGTGTCATAAACTTTCTGGGGTGTAATATTTCTGACCTAATTTGCATAGTTCATTCAAGGAGTCTATTGTTTGTGGAGGTGAAAGGTGTGAAATGAAGGTGGATTTCAAAGGAATTAGAGGGTTTTGAAGGATAACAGACCTTATTTCAAGGGAAAATGTCGTCTGCTCTGCATGTGCAAAGTTTGGTGATGATTGAGAGAGGAATGGGGGAGAAATAAGATAAACAACAAAGTTACAAAGATACCGAAATATGTTATGGATGACTCACAGGCAGTTTTTGAGGTCATATCCTGTACTTTCAATGCTATAAGAACAAGTCACAGGTCTACAGAGTTACATCACTCACTACTGAGGTCACAATGACAATTGACAGATCATTTTAATGCGATTGACATGGCCTGAGGACATTGATTTGCAATGGGTAGGCCAGTAGGGACAGTTGTGAGGTCATTAATGTCCACCACCAGCTGTAAGTACTCGTCATTCTTCAACTGTAAATTGTTTTTTTACTGAGATCCTGATTTGATATGGCAAGTCGGTCTTAAAACTAGAGATAACAGATCACAGACACAGTTGCACACTCTTAGCAAAAATGTTTAAAATGGAACCTTTAAATGTTCTATAAGCTGGTATATATAAGGAACCCTAAAAAGATTTAATTCCTCAACTTTAAAAAGCTTCCAACAGCAAACATCATTTACACAATCCAGCTGCACTGAACTCCCACAATGGAACCCCTTTCTCTCAAGTTGGGAGCACAGCTAGGGTCCTATCATAGGGCCTTCCCACCAGGTATTGAACCTTTTCAATTCAAATGAACCCTAAAAATATTTAGAACCTTTTTTCGGCTGTTGGGTTCTTTATATATACTATCAAGAACCTTTTCGTTGAGAGTGTATATAACTAGGGATATAAGATCACAGACACAATTGCATTTGATTACCTGCCCGGTAGAGACTGATGATAGTGCCGCCTCCTCCACAGGGATTTCCATCTGTACAAAGTGAGCTGCACGCTGAAGTGCCCGCTGGGTTGCGATTGTCACCTTGCCACTGCAGATCACTGCCGCAGTAGCAGGCAGTTCCTCCGTTCTGAAGAAAACATCATGTACGTGTGACATAGAGTAACTGAAAAATGATGATTACACATGTATAACAATTGATAACTATGGCAAGCTTAATTTGCAAAACAAAAACATCTGCATTTCCAAAATTTGAAACAGTGTGTATTGTGATCCTGAGAGGCTGAAGAGAAATTTTCGAAAGACGGTCCAAAACGACAGCACGACTGTAATTCAGGAAGTTTTATGAAAGGTCTGTCACCGCTGGCGGCACACCAGGAGTGCTGAAGACTGCCAGTCATCATACATTGTGAATTACAACTGTAAACCACACTAGATTGGTCTGGAAGATTATATTTTTTTACAAGCCAATAGATCATTTACAAATAATAATAATGACAATAATTGATAAACCAAACTTACCATGATACCTGAATAAGCTGCAGAAGCCAGTTTGCAAGCCTTGGCACATTCGTCAACAGTTTGTGTGGTTCCTGCACCAACTTGGGCTGGAGAGCCAACCATATACGGTGGAGTACTCGCAGACCAGCAGCCAATGAAGCGGTCGTCTATGGTGATGTTAACTAAAGCAATATTTTACAATGGCGTACAAGTATTTCGAACATGACTCAGATGACTCATTGACAGCTGGCGTGTTATGAGTGATTACATTCACTCTAAAAAATTTCAGACAAAATTGGTTTTTTAGATTCAAAATGGTTTTTTGATAAACCAAATTTCAATGCAAAAAACCAACATGGATTTTTTTAAAAGTCCATGTTGGTTTTACATTGAAATTTGGTTTTTCAAAAAACCGTTTTGAATCTAAAGAACCAATTTTGTCCTGACATTTTTTTAGGGTGTTCAGCTATTCTGTGTAGGGGGAACGGGGGCACATTGGGACGCTTTTAACGTCTACTAATTTTGCTCAATGCTGAAAGCACTGAAGAACTCAGAAGTTTCCATGAATATCACCAATACTTTTGAGCTTAAATGCAAGGCATAATAAACTAGACTGCACCTACCCTTTTGCAGCCAGAGAGTCGTAAAAATGACTGTCCCAATGTGCCCCGGCGTGCACAGCCGGGGCTCATTGGGACATCAATTAAAAAATCATTTTAACACTCCATGTGCAATAGATATCACATATAAGTAGTGCGTAAGACAATATACAGTGCATTAACACCTTGCAGTGCCAATAGTTCATAACTTTAAACAGTTTTAAACATTTAACATATACTGTCCTGGGTGCGGATATCTATGTAAGTAACACACAGTGCTTTGCGACAAATTTGTTCACAGAGCATGGTAATCCACTATACCTCTATTCACTGTGGCCTGAACACCTGTTGTGTGCTGTCCCAGGTCATTCAGTTGCCTTGGACACTTAAATTCTGCCATATTAAGTGCGTCCCAATGTGTCCCGAATTCACTGTCCCAATGAGCCCCAATGACTTTTACACCAAAATGCTAATTTCTCGGACACCCGTGAGTATGTTTATCACGATAGCAATTCATAACTGTTCGTTAAGATATATATCAAATTCATACAAGCACTGAGAAAGCCTCATTGCTCATGGTTTGTCCACAGAATGGTTCGAATTGAACCCGTCCATATTTACTTTAGTAGTAGGAAAACAAACTTTTGCTTGCCCTACTTCTGCATGTGGCTGTAATTTGTCTATAAAACCATGGAAACATCAGGATGTGAAATTACAAGATATGATGGCACTACCATATCATATACCTTGCAGGATCCAAGAAAACCCCACCGTCCCACAGTGCCCCGCGTCCCAATGTGCCCCCGTTCCCCCTATCACTAAAGGTTGAGCCTATATTAGTTTACATTGAAATGAGTGAAGTTCTTGCGAGTAATGAGATGTACACTCTTTTAAACAAAAAGGATTTATAGAGCACCTTTAAGGGTTCTATAAGCTGGTATTGATAAGGAACCCCTAAAGGTGCATTATTCAACTTTTAAAAAGGTTCCAACAGCGAAATAAAAAAAAAAACACTTAGATTATATCCAGCTCCACTGAACTCCCACAATGGAACCCCTTTCTCTCAAGTTGGGAGCATAGGGTTCCACCATAGGGCCTTCCCACCAGTATTGAACATTTTCAATTCAGTTCAACCCTTACAGTCCTCGTCATATTTCCGTGGAATCTCAAGTTCTTTTCTATGCTGTTGAACTGTGATGTCAGAGATGACTCTATTCCAGCATTGCACTAGCTACCTTTTGCGTTAAGAGTCTAGGTGGCGTAAATTTGCAGAATGGGCCAAATGTGTGCTATTTGAGCAATTTCCCCCTTTTTAAAAATAAAAAAAATCTCTTTACGTAAGGCCTATACCTGCTTCTTGGCTGGTTATCCGGTAGACGGCCACAATCCTCCAATCGCTTCCTCCGTGTGCTCCACATGTATAGGACTGACCCAGATAGTTACAATTCGAGCATCCTCCCCCTGCGCCATATTTGTCGTACCCCAGATTACCACAGTGGCAATCCCTTCCAGTACCACCCTTGAAATAAAAAGGAGGAGAAAAGGAAAATATAGGACTCAAGGTTAACTGTAAGAAGTGACATTTCAGATTTTGATCTTTATGGTCCACAGATAATATTTTTAGTTCAATACCAGGAGTTGGAACTTTGAACCTATACGCTTCAGCCAAACATCCGTCAGTAGGTTAATCTCATGAGCGTACTGAGTCCCAACTTGACCTTTTTTTGTTGGGGGAGGGGGGAGTGACATTTGCCAAATTTCAAGATCTAATTTAATATCATTTTAGATTTTAAAAATTTGGAAACCATTGACTTTCAATTATGTTTATTAACACTTTACCACCAGGATGCGGGTATCAGATGTGTCTTCGCTTGTGGATATGGTATCAAAATACACAAAATTGATAAAAACAGCAAGCACCGCTCAAAATCCACTTACCGCCATACCAAAGTACCTGAACTTCTGTGCCACACAACTGCCAGCACACTGAGCAGCATTCATGACACCAGTTGCCCACCAGAAGAAAACCCACTCATGTCTCCTGTCCGTGTAACAGCCCACGTATGAATAGGTCACGGCAGCACCTTTATTATTTGACCAAAAAAAAGGCATTTAATTCATATGAATTTTTAAGATGACAAAAGGCAATAATCACTGATCTTCAATTCAATGAAATGTTCATTGCTCGAGGCCGAAGATGATCTTTCGGGCTGAAATTTAATGGCACTGCTCTTAAATTCCCCTATTATCTCCGCAACTCTTGTTATTGTTATAATATATCTACATGTAATTAAGCACTGGATACAAGAATTTTATATTCACTATTAATTTTCTCCTATATCTCAAAATATTCTGTACCCTCCCTTATATTAGCAATTTCATTTTTGTGTGTGTGTGTTTTTTTTAATGGTTTCATGACCATTTGTAGACTTAAAACTTGATCTTTGAAAAGTTTAATGAACAACACCTTGCTTCAGCAGTGTTCAGTTCTGAAAATTGCTTGTCTGCAGGTTTTACATGTAGCTATAAGACTTAGGTGGCAAATGTCGTGCACATGTACAAGCAAAACCTACAAATGTGTGTCAGGGGCTCTAATAAAGTTTATACAATTATCCATGACGTAGGACACAATTTTTTGTGCACACTAGAGTTCTAAGTAATTTGGTAGATATCTTGAACTGTAAAGAACTTTTCACATGTGAGAATTCTTGCCAGGTTAAGACTAGATACAAAACACAGATGAAATTGACTTACTCGAAGTGAAAGAGGACACAAGTAGCAGTAATATCTTCATGATGTTGTCGTTTCCTTCTGCATCAAATGGAATCCAATCAAGCCCTGGCACTTTTATTCTACGCTGTGGGCACAAGCTGACATTGATCAGTTGTTTTTTTTGTGGATTTTTTTTTCGCGCAGTAGTATCAGTTACAGAAGCCGCCATGCGCACAAAAACTTTTGCTTCTTTTGAAAGGAGACATTTATTATTCACGACTCAGCAGTGAACGGCATAGAAATGACAGTACAAGTAGACATATGGCATTCAATGAACTCCATTATATCTGGTATCATTATTCTTTCATCATTGAAGTAAATAAAAATCTGTTACATGTACCAAGTTCTGGCATGGCTTTTCCCATTTGACAAAGGATCCTACGGCTCACCTCGATGCTGAACTGCTGTTACACTCTTAATGCAATAGGTTCTTGATGGTATATATATATAAAGATCCGACAGCCAAAAAAAAGGTTCTACAAATTTTTAAGGGTTCAACTGAATTGAAAAGGTTCAATACTTGGTGGGAAGCACCTGTGATAGGACCCTATGCTCCCAACTTCAGAGAAAGGGGTTCCATTGTGGGAGTTCAGTGAAGCAGGATTGTATGTTGTCTTTGTTTGCTGTTGGAACCTTTTTAAAAGTTGAATAACGAACCTTTTAAGGTTCCTTATTTATACCAGCTTTAGAACCCTTAAAGGTTAAATACAAAACATTTATGTTAAGAGTGTACGGGAACGAGGGGCAAAACGGGCCGCCTAACTTCGAAGGCTCGTTGCATGAAGGTAGTATATCATTCGAATGCCAAATAAGGTCTGATCCATGAAGAAGTACCAATCCACTTGCTCAAACACAGAAAAGTGTTTTTTTAATAGTTTCAATTCAAATTTTTCCCTATTTTAAAAAATGCAACTTTATCCCGTTTTGCCCCATGCTAGGGGCAAAATGGAATTTCATATGGGGCAAAATGGGAAGAAATGAAGTTGCAAAAGTTCTGCAATAAATCAGCTGTTTTGATAATAGCCTAATTAAAAAACATGTTGACAAACAAAAACGCATTAATTCATGTCATTGCAATGTGAGAATATTGCAGAATACTAAGAGTAAACATAGCAATAAATTATGAAACCAACATCTCAATACAGGATGCAATTATAGCTGGGAAGTGATGCTAGTAATTATACATTCTATATAATTATTTGACAAATTATTTAACCATAAACATTAGGTCACAAAAGAAACAAAATTAGATACATTTTGTGGAAATGTGACATTTTTATGAATATTCACATAACTCTGATTTCCGAGTTTTCTTAATAATTTAACAATTTAAACTGGTATTGGATTTGACTATGCTTTTTGAAAGGCAGTTACATGCGTTTCTGTTTCAACAATACAGGGTTTTACCACTAAGCCTAAATCCTCAAGGTATTACTGATGACATGGATTAGATCCACAAATCTCTTGTGATTTTTTCAAATTTTGCCTGTTATAAGACCAGAAATTGTATCAAATGTCTCAAATGTCACGGTTGAATTTACCTAATATCAAGCTTCAACCTTTTCTAGGCTGGGATTGCTTTTTTGTGCTTCCCATTTTGCCCCCGCAGGAGGACTCCATCTTGCCCCAACCATGCAGGGTAGATTAATAATGACCTACTTTCACATGACTAAGCACCAGACTACATTTTTTTTGCTTAATATGCAAGCTTAGCAGTCCTCCAATAACACTGACTATGAATTATTTGGCAGGGAACGTCATTGGAGGTATTACACAATTTCCAAAAATTATAATTTTTTAAAGAAAATCGATCAAAAACTTCAAATTAACATAGCTGCATACCTGTAATGTTCTCATCAACGAAAGTCTCAGGAAAAGTTGGTCATGTGTCCTATTTTATTTTCCAACCAAAAAATTAGAGAGCAGGTCAAAATGTTCCGAGAAAACTAAAAAAACCATTTTGCCCCACCGCTCCGTTTTGCCCCTCGTTCCCCTAATACTGAAAGTACTAATTGTCCAATTAGCTAATTCGGACTATTGGTAATATTATTTGGTATATATGCTTTTTTAAAAGACTGAAATCATCAGGAATCTTAGTGTGAATGCTAAAATTTTGGGCAGATGGTTAGATATAAAATTACATATATATACAAATTAATGATTTCCAAGATATGCCATTTGAAATGGTATAAAATCTGGATTGTTAAAGTTGCTCAAATGTCGCCCCCGCCCAACAAAAATCTGCTTGCACTGTGCCTATACTATGGGTGTAAGAAGAAACCTCAGAAACAAATAATACTGGTTTCCTCGAGGACCAATTGAATATCAATCGCCATGGAGGCAAGTGATTTGAAGCAAGAAAGCATAAACGAGAAGTGTTACCTTATGTTGCATAATAGATTAAACTAATAATCATCTGTGTGTGGCCGCAGAAGTTGGATATTTCTTTTTCTGGCATTTTTGTGCTTTGTAGTTCTTGTCATTGCCATCGGCAGACATTGGAAATCGACATAAACCGTCAGATGCATTCATCCCCACTTTATCACTTGTTGTTGACCTTGTCAATTCTGGCACATGGGTCCGCTTCAATATTGAACAGTAAATGGAGTTTTAATGCCACACAGGTCTCTGAACTAAACATATTCTATGAACGCCTTTCCATTCTTAGTACTTACTTACACATCACGAGAATCAATAACAATAGCAAGCGTGTTTACTATGAACTATTTTTATTCGAAAATGATCACCCATCATGGATTTTACAAATGTACTGCAATTATGTGGCTAATTCTTTATATTGATCGAGATATTTTCCTTAATGCATGTAATTGTATTTGTGGAGAGGGGCAGGTCGCCATGTGTAATCATTGTGTAACATCAATAATGAACCAACCATTAGATATTTCGCATTCAGGAAACAGGCCTGGAGAGGCCCCATTTAAGCATGTAACTCCCAAACCGAGCCTCCATTTGGGACTTCAGGGAGTTACGGGAGTTAGCAGGAGCTGGCAGGAGTTAGCGGGAGTAAGTGGGAGTTATAGGAGTTAGTGGGAGTTAGCAGGAGTTATCGGGAGTTATCGGGAGTTGGTGGGAGTTACAGGAGTTAGTGGGAGTTACGGGAGTTAGTGGGAGTTACGGTAGATAGCAGGAGTTATCGGGAGTTAGTGGGAGTTGGTGGGAGTTACGGGAGTTATGGGAGTTAGTGGGAATTACGGGAGTCAGCAGGAGTTAGCGGGAGTTAGTGGGACATAGCAGGAGTTGCAGGACGTCAGCGAGTTCCTAGAGTTACATGCTTAAATGGGAGTTAGTGGGAGTTACAGGAGTTAGTGGGAGTTAGCAGGAGTTATCGGGAGTTAGCGGGAGTTGGTGGGAGTTACAGGAGTTAGTGGGAGTTACGGGAGTTAGTGGGAGTTACGATAGATAGCAGGAGTTATCGGGAGTTAGTGGGAGTTGGTGGGAGTTACGGGAGTTACGGGAGTTAGTGGGAGTTACGGGAGTTACGGGAGTTAGCAGGAGTTAGCGGGAGTTAGTGGGACATAGCAGGAGTTGCAGAACGTCAGCGAGTTCCTAGAGTTACATGCTTAAATGGGACCTGTGGAGTTATTTATTTCAAAGACGAATGGTTCCACATCAGTCAGAAATATGTTGCATGGATATGAACCTGTTTCAAGAGGCTCACATCCCAGTATGCATATCCTAACACTGACCCACATAATATGGTTAAAATTTTATAAGACTTACATAGAAATGCACCATTGTGATAATGTTGCTGAAATTTAAATGTTCATTGGGACAACATGTGGCAATGTATGGTGCCTTGGGCTAAAATCAACATGATATCATTGAGATAATACCAAAAATTAGTTTGTTCTTGATTGAAAAAATGAGTCTGGACCACATACAGTGAAATAGATTTAAAAATTAAAATATGTTCTTTGCTCCAATTGACTATTTCTACTATGACAGTGCTCAGCGAGGTGTGAAATGTCAACGGACAGATTTGACTAAATCAATTCTTTGCTGTTTCAACTTATTTTGGCAATTGTGCATGGCATGATATTTTGAAATTGCAGGCCAAACTCATAAAGAGGAATGTACAATTATTGAAAAGACATATGCGTCAGAGCTTGTTTAACATCTAACATTCAAACTCTGTTTCAAAAATTATTAATTGCATGGAAACAGACTATAGTGTAATAGTGTGATGATGAACTAAAGCCCACAAAAATGTGGTTATGTCTTTGGAGTCTCTTTTCAGGAAGCTCACTGGTGGGGTGTTGCAGTAAATGAATGACAAATACGAATAAATGCATTTTTTTCTACTGTTATCTCCAGGGCCTCTCCAAGACGTGAAATTGCAGATTGTGTGGAAAACATTTCTGTGGCAATTTGGTCAGTGTTATGTAAGATAGCTGTTTATTCTTGACCAGTAGTAACCCCTCTATTAATGAGCAGCTGTAGTATATTGCATTAATAAGTGGGTTAACTAACCCATATTAATGAACTTCTGTCATATTCGGTCAAGAATACAACAAATTTGGGTTGATGATTTGATAAATACCATGGAAAAATGAATGGTTCCCAAGATATGCCATTTGAATTTGTATTCATTAAATCTGGATTGCTAAAGTTGGGCAAGTGTCGCCCCCCTCCCAACAAAAATCTGCTTGGTCTATGCCTATACTATGGGTGTAAGAAGTGACAAAAAATACTGGTTTCCTCAAGGTGTCCAAATGAACATAAATATCAATGAGAGCAAATGAATTGAAGCAAGAAAAAAGAAACGAGAAGTGTTACCTTACGTTGCATAGTAGATTAAACTAATAATAGTCATCTGTGTGTGGCCGCAGTACTTGGATTTTTTTTTTTTTGGACATTTTTGTGCTTTGTAGTTCTTTGTTATTGTCACTGTCAGACATTGAAAATCAACATTATCCGTCAGATGCTTTCATCCTAATTTTATCACTTGTTGTTGACCTTGTCAATTCTGGCACATGGATCGGCTTAAATATTAAACTGTAAATGGAGTTTTAATGCCAAACCTCTGAACCAAAATATTTTCTGTGAATGCTTTTCCATTCTAAGAACTTACTTACACATCACAAGAATCAATGACAATATAATAGCAGCGGTGTTTACTGTTAACTATTTTTTATGCAAATGATCACCCGTCATGGATTTTTGTGCATGTACTACAATTAAGTAGCAATTTCTTTACATTGATTGAGATATTTTCCTTAATGCAAGTTGAACTTTTGGAGGGACGGTTCATTACTTCTTAGCATCATTCTAACATTCAAACTAAACCTCAGCTGACATGGCCTGACCATTGTGCACTGTAAACGCCTTCCCCAGGCACCTCACCAAGGTATCCACCTATCCCTCTTTTTCTGTCCTCTCCCTCTGATGAGGGCAATCAACCTCCTGACTACTCCCTTATTCATCCTTTCAACTACACCTCTGCCCCAAATCCAGGATGCATGAATCTGTCATGACAAGTCATCAAAAAAGCTTTATACTTATTTTCTCCTGCTTTCAATTTTCGAACTACACCAGTCATACTTTGTACACCTCTAAACTGCTATCAAAGCCATATTATTGTACCAAATTAAGATCCTTACATGCAAGTTGATTTTTAACATATTTACTACGAAAATAAACTAAGCTATCTAGCTGCCCTCTGCTGGAAATGCAAACATTCACATTTGCCATGACAAGTCACACATTTCAATCTGTGACAGGTCATGAAACAGTCAAATCTTTTCCCTTCCCTACAGTTGTATTACCAAGGATTCATTTCACACTTCTGCAATAGGCCTAATTGTTCTAATTGTGAAAAAAAGGTTCTTATCAACTATAACCCATGCATGACCTGCTAATCCCGTATAACACTCATGTTACCATCATGTTGCTCAATGAACTTTCACACCCCTGTCATTTTCAAAATTAACCATTAACACAATCTTTCCCCTTCTCAGCACAGCTCCTTAGCATTCACATTCAATTACCACATGAATAATAACATTTTGTTAACCCCTAATCATCTGCCATAGGCCTACCTTATACTCTTATTGGATCATTACCTTTTTACACATGCTGCCATTTACGTAATGTATGTTGTCAATGGGTTTTTCTAGTTATGTATAAATGAATAAGGGGACAACCATCAGATACTTAGGGAAGGGGGTTTCGGCAAGAAATTATTTACTTTATTGGGCTGTCGGACTCAATTATTTTGGCCATGTGACTCACAAAAATATTCCAACCCCATCGAAGTTACCTATTTCTAGAATGCCACGAAAAAATTCTTTCCTTCACTAAAACTGGGGAAAAAGACATTTCAAGCCCCCTATAGATACCAATGGTTGTTCCCCAAATGTTCCAAGAGAGAACAATAATAGTCATTTTGAAGAATTTGAGTTTATTGGTCATGGGTTTCAAATAAATTGCATTCAAATATGAATTGTTCCACGCTTGACCCAGGTTGAAACATCCATCAGAAGTAGGTTGCTCAGATTTGAACCTGGGTTCCAGAAATTCGCATCCCAATCACCCAATGTGCTGATTCTGACCCCTGATGATACAAATATAGTACTATGTTTTGCCTACATCAAAATGCACCATTATCACAGCATTGCTGAAATGTAGATGTGCGCTGGGATAACATGTGGTGTAGAAATGTTGCCTTGTGCATGGTGCCTTTGGCTAAAATCAACATGATATCATTGAGGTAATACCAGAAATTTGTTTGTCCTTGGTTGAATAAATGTAAAAAGAAAATAATCAGGACTGCTTCAGTGAGATACATATATAGAAATAAAAACATGTTGTTTGCAACAGTCGATGATTTCCACAATAATAGCGACGAAGCATGAAATGTCAGTGGACAGATTCAACAAAATCAATTCTTGGCTGTTTCCACTAATTTTGGCAATTGTGCAAGGCTTGACATTTGGAAATTACAAGCCAAACTCATAAAGAGGAATGTACAATTATATGAACAAATGTATGCGTCTGAGCTTGTTTAACATCTAACATTAAAACTCAGTTTCGAAACAATTAACCTCATGGAAACAAACAATAGTGTGATACACTCTTAACAAAAAGGTTTAATATGGAACCTTTGAGGGTTCTATAAGCTGGTATAGATAAGGAACCCTAAAAGGTTCATTACCCAACTTTAAAAAGGTTCCAATGGCAAACAAAAACAACATTTTGATAATGCAGCTGCACTGACCTCCCACAATGGAACCCCTTTTTTTCAAGTTGGGCGCATATCATAGTGCCTTCCCACCAAGTATTGAACCTTTCCAATCAATAGAACCCTAAGAAAATTTAGAACCTTTTTTGGCCATGGGTTCTTTATATATACCATCAAGAACCTTTTGCGATAAGAGTGTAGCATGATGATGAACTGAAGCCCACAGGAGTGTGATAAATTCTGTTGTGTCTGTTCAGAAGGCTCTCAATCATTTTACTGCAATTTCAGTTAGTGTGAGTTGCAAGGTCAATTGCTAATTTGCTATGCAGCATTTTAACTTCCTCTCATTGGTCCTTAACTGGTCATTAGCCAATTAGGGGATGCTTAGAAACTACGTAGCAAGTGGTCCAAGCAACTCATTCTCATTGAAATTGTACTATTTTTGAAGATCTAGAAAAATAAAAGTTAAAGGCACACAATCATCAAAACCAAACTTTCAATTTACAGGTGTTCCTATTATTGAGTAGGTTCCAATAGACACGTGTTCACAATATCAGAGAAGTCAGTCTTATCCAGACGCAGTAAATAATTTGTAAAAAGGGCAACATTATGAAAATGTGTGGCCCTTCTGCCTGCCATGGTCTGCAATATGCGTGACGTCGGACTGGAGATCCCCCCCCCCTCCCTCCTACCTCAAGCCCAGTTCAGTGAGGAGTTGATGGTCACCCATGCGTGTAGTCTATTGTTTTAGGCCAGCAAGGAGTGCGAGCTAATGGGAAGGTGGCGGCACCTTATGGAACCAATCCTATAGACATGTGAAACCAGTCAGGCATGCTATTTATTTTTTACCTGACCTTACGTCACTTGCAAACTTTCCTTGCAATAGGGGTCGCTTCTGATTGTACCAATTCAAGGCTTGAAATATTGAGTTAAAATGCTGTTGTTTGTAGATTTATATTTAGTTAAATTCATAATAATCAACATAATATTGTTTCCAGGGAGAAACTCGGGGCACTCAATTTATAAAAAAAGTTGATGAGAGTGGCCCTTTAAGGAAGTTTTAAAAGGCTGTACCTCAAATTTGGCAATTTGAACCTACGCTGCAGGCTACTCATTTAATTTTAAAGGTACTCATGATTTTGCAGTTATGAAACTTCTGATTACGTATACCCTTACCACAACAAAAGTCAGTCAGCACATTGAAACAACATTGCCCTGACACTCATTGTTGCCAGTGAATGTTTATTCAGGCAAAAGACATGCATGTTATTTTTAAAAAAACATAGGGTTTGACAGCTGTTATACCTCTGAAAACAATGTCTGTTTATTTTACTCCAATTTTGAATCCCACAAAGTTTACATTGAATTTATTAAACTTCACCTACACATAGGTGAAGTTTCTTGTAATCGGTATTATTTATTTTTTTTTTTTTTTCCGCCAGATGAAACTTCATCGGAAAATTTTCAAAAAATTTGTATACGTAGCCTACAAAAATACAAGAGAATCATTTTGAAAAAATTGACCTTGACCTATTTTTCAAGGTCACAGAGCGTTTCAAAGTCGAATTTCGCAATATTTCAAATACATGTACCTCATCCGGTTATTACCGGATTACATCTTCCAGTACATGGAAAGGTCCCATACACCTTCTTCACAGTTTGACCTATTTTCATGAAAGTACGTCAAGGTCATATTGTACAAAGTCCATTTTCATGGTTTGAGGTCTGCACCTGTGCCGCCGAATCCGTAAGTCACAGAGTCATACCAATGGGGCCAAAACGTGCCCAAACTCACGGGACATCTGCAGAACTCTTTTATTTCAGATTTGCATGACTGGTTCTTGAGTTACGGAACTTTAAAGTCATACCGCGTCACCAAAATTGGTGACCTTGAGAATTTGACCTTGAAATATCGATGTTAGGTCATAACATGTCATAGTAAACCCCCCCAAACATATACCTAATAAGCCCAAAACTACCTTTAAATTTGACCTTGACCTCATTTTTCAAGGTCATTTGACACGAAAAAGTTCGAAAAAGTGCCATTTTCAGCAATTTTTTTCACCATGTTCTTTTCAAGATATCATCGTGATTTACTGGGGACAGATGAACATTGGCCTGCTTATTCATAATATCTAATCATATTTTGTCTACGTCCTTCTCCGGATTTATGAAAAATTTTCAAATTTTCCTAACCGACAAATGCTAAAAAATGACACATTTCTGCATATTTGACAGGGAAATATTCATTCTACAGGGTTGCAATGCATGACTGACCCCCCCTTTGTTATCTACTGCCTTTCTGAATAGCATATTAATTTTGATCTAGAAAATGTTTTTCAAGGTCAAACTCAAGGTCAAACATGACAAAAATGTTTGCATTTTTTACATTTCGTATTTTTTAACAGAGAAGGAATCAAGATATTGTTACAAAAATTGTAGACATACTTGCTACAATACTCTAGAGGCTTCCTGTAAATTTTCAAGGTTCTCGGACTGGCCTACGTTGCACTGTAAAGGTCAAAAGGTCGAAAAACGAGCAAAAAATTTATGATTTTTTTTCACATTTCTCAAAGATAGCGTCATTTCAAACGACCGTAGCTCCGGTTTTAATTAAGATAGAGAAAATCTGAAAACAGATTTGGAAAGGCCATATTCTCCCCTAGTTTTCATTTTCTGAACATTTTGTCGTAGCTACGACGGTTAAAAAGATCGCCGGACCCTGAAAATTTCATGTTTTTTTCCGAATTTTCATAATATATCATTATTTTGACAAGGAAGGAATCCTCCTTTTTTGATCAACCTGCCTGGACCTCTTTGTAACATCTGTTTACATAATCCTGCAAATTATATATGTTTTCATTGAACAGCTTTGGTTACACAGTGATTTTAATTTAAAAACTACAGTTTTTCAGGTATTTCTAAAGTTCATATTCCTGAATTGTACCATAATTTCAATCTGCGATAACTCCGGTTCTAATCAAGATACAGAGAATCTGTAAACAGATTTGAAAACGCCAAATTCTCCTCTAGTTTTCATCTTCTGAACATTTTGTCGTAGCTATGACGGTTTAAAAGATCTCCGGACCCTGAAAATTTCATGTATTTCTGATGGTCAAAGAGATTACATGACCCTGAAAAATCGATGTTCTCAGAAAGAGCAGAAGATGTACTGGTGGATGTACTGGTGGATGTACTGGTGGATGTACTGGTTCATGTATTGGTTCATGTATTGGTTCATGTACTGGTTCATGTACTGGTTCATGTACTGGTTCATGTACTGGTTCATGTACTGGTTCATATACTAGTTAATGTATGGTTCATGCACTGGTTCATGTTCTGGTTTATGTACTCGTTTTTCTGTGCATACTTGCATGTAATGTACTCAATGTACAGGAAACATTCTTGTATTCTTGTCTGTATGCTTGTTACATAATTATGTATGATTCCTGTGTACTTTTCCATGTACCTCTTACTTGCTCATCTACTTGTGTCTGTTTCGAGTTACTGGTACCACAGTAGGTGAAGTTTTGTTACCGCTCGCGGTTACGTCTACTAGTTTAGAATTGATTTTGGTGACACTTGAAACAACAGTTACTGCTTGTAAATCGTATAAAAGTGGCTCCTTTCTTGATGCTGTACCGTCAATTAAAGGCACACAATCATCAAAACCAAACTTTCAATTTACAGGTGTTCCTATTATTGAGTAGGTTCCAATAGACACGTGTTCACAATATCAGAGAAGTCAGTCTTATCCAGGCGCAGTAAATAATTTGTAAAAAGGGCAACATTATGAAAATGTGTGGCCCTTCTGCCTGCCATGGTCTGCAATATGCGTGACGTCGGACTGGAGATCCCCCCCCCTCCCTCCTACCTCAAGCCCAGTTCAGTGAGGAGTTGATGGTCACCCATGCGTGTAGTCTATTGTTTTAGGCCAGCAAGGAGTGCGAGCTAATGGGAAGGTGGCGGCACCTTATGGAACCAATCCTATAGACATGTGAAACCAGTCAGGCATGCTATTTATTTTTTACCTGACCTTACGTCACTTGCAAACTTTCCTTGCAATAGGGGTCGCTTCTGATTGTACCAATTCAAGGCTTGAAATATTGAGTTAAAATGCTGTTGTTTGTAGATTTATATTTAGTTAAATTCATAATAATCAACATAATATTGTTTCCAGGGAGAAACTCGGGGCACTCAATTTATAAAAAAAGTTGATGAGAGTGGCCCTTTAAAACTTGACTCACAAGGCAACATGAAGAACGTCGCATGCATCATGGCTCTTTGCCTCCTGGTAGCAGTGTGGACTGAGGTAATATGAATTTTCTTTATTTCTCTGACTATGATCAAAAAGCGTTTAACAAACATGTAGGTATACTCTACAAAACCAACTGTGTCACTTCTATGGGTGTTACCCTCAAAACAACAAATAATCCTTCTGCCATAAAAACAACATTTTTGTAAAATGACAATTTTTGTAGCGAGAGGATCCGATAGCTGTCGTTAAATGCAGTTGGTTTTACAGTATAGGTCCAAAATGCAGATAACTATTTTAATGGAGAAAACCTATTTAAACCTGCATTATGACTTTGCAATTGGGCCTCAATGACTTCACAACAAGTCCTATCAAATATATTGAAATGAGGTGTCATTTTGTCATTAGGCAACTTGTGACCTCATTGGAGAGTGGAGTGACACATCAAATGGCTTGCAACAATAACATTGCAAGTATAGGCTATGATCTCACTGACTGCTTACACGTCATACAGTTTAACATGGCATGGACAGGGCTGTGACCTCACAAGGCACATTTTGGTCCAATTCTGTAAGCACTTGATGTTCGTCTACTGTAATAGATATGACGTTGTCACAACATTGTGAAGCTCCATCAAAGAAATGACATTAGCATGAGACGTTGTGCCACCATTTTAAAAATATAATTGAAAAAACTTCAATGCCTCGGACGTTGTGGAAACATAATTTCTACCATGAATTTTTACGTGACCAACAGACGAGCGATCCATCAATTAGTAACATGTTAACATTGTGTTTTTGTTGTGTGCCGCATGTTATCAAGAGCAGCAGCAAAACCAATTGTATTGTATTTCACTTTATATGAATTAATTCTATGCTATTCTCTTCTTGAGTTCCATCTTCATCTTCGGTCATTTACATATTCCGAATATTTATAAATTGCCATCCTGAGCTATCCTGTATGTATTGAGTGTTCTCTTCCAGACCACAGAGGCAGTTCCCGTGGAATCTGGTTCACCGCCAATCGTGAAGAGAGCAGAAACATTGAAGGAGAAAAGAGCAGGCCATGCAACTGCAAGCAACAAGCAGAAGAAAGACAGGAACATGGGCTCATCAATTTCTGACTTCGGAACCTTCGAAGAAGTCCTTCCATGGTGAACGACCATAATGCATTCTCATGAAATAAAGTTGGCATCAAATTAATTTTCAATGTTGGTTGTTATAAATGCATTTAAAAAATTGTTTTGTTATTTCCTCAGGATGCGGTGATTATGTTTATTATGACAAAACTTACATGTAATGAGAATGTGGTTCTCAGCAATGAACGAATATCAGGTCGCAAAGGAATACTGCCTTGAATCACTCTATCACGACATTAAGTTTTTTATCTATCCCACAATATGAATTGACCATCAGTACAAAAAAATTATTATTTCAAGCAGAACTATAGTACTATTCCGCTACATGACACCGTATATATCTTTCCTTCGGGCTTTCATCAAGGTTTCTTAATATGCCTTTTTTGCGAAGCCATTTGCTATTTGAGATATATTCACTACTCAGATCTACACATTTATTTGTATACTGGACAGCTGTATTAGAATGAAGGAGACCATATCTCTTATGTCTCATGAGAAGCATGACAACCGACCTGCAGAGAGTGCTCCATTTAATTTGTAGTATCTCAGAGAATAGTCATAAATTGACCATGAGTATCCAACCAGTATTCCTTTGTTTTAAGATGGAAAGGGACTGTCATTCTGCAGCACATGTCAACGGCAATATACATTCAATAATAAGTAAGCTGAGACCTCTAATGATGCCTCCAAGGGCATATATCTACACTCCTGCTCATAAATATGGAATACTTTTTTGGAAAGAAAGTGTCAAATAAAAGTAAATTTCAGAGTATGAATGAAAGAAAGGTCCATTGTAAAGGTCAAGTAATCTTCTCTAATCACTCTTTGAAAGCCTCAACTACAGTTTTTGCAAGAATTTTATATTTTTGGTTGCACGAACCTCACCCTAAAATAGCCCCTGAATTTCCATATTTCGTGCTGCTGTAACTTTTATTGTATGGGGTCAACGATGCGTTTTAAATGACAGCATGTTCTTCGTTTAGAGGTCATTGGAAGTAGCAACCATTGAATCAGACTGTCATGTGCTCCAGCATAAGTTGCTAAAAATTTGTCAATTTCGATGGAGAATGTAGAAGTCTTCCATATTTATGAGCAACGGTGTAGAAATGGCTATTACATGAGCTGAATATGCGGCACTCCACGGCGTTTCCTATCTCTTCCATATTAATTTTTGGCCCGGGGGGGGGGGAGATTGGCCCAATGGCCATCCCCCCAAATACACCACTGGATGCCTCTGCTTCTAACTGATCTGTGCCTAATGTTATTACAGATCTCTTATTAGTGTGCCATGTTCTTTTCAACTGCCACAGTGCTCTTGTGATGTCAGTATCAGCATAATGATTTCACAGTTGGTATATTCGCAGTTTCAGCTGTGTCACTTGGAACCCATACTGATCACACCATTACAAATCCACAATAAGCTGTTAGATTGTTGCTCAACATTGATTATTCAGTTTGATGTTTTGAATAAATCCAAAAGTTACAATAACCAGCTATTTATAAATAATGCATTGATTTTGTGTATTACTGCTATCAGTTTTAGCACTTTTACAACAAAACAAATTCATTCACTTTCACATTCATTTGGTGGTCTGAGAGGTTATTATGTGCTGCTCTGTCTTGGCAAAAACAAGATACTTAGAAACCATTCAGAATTTAAGACAAAAGGGGGGGGGAGTTTTGCTTGGAGGCATCCTTATCACTGATTTCCAATAATGTTTATTTGATGATCGAATTCTTAGCCTCCTTGTCTGGCCTTTTCGGGGAGCAACTACCCCCCCCCCCCCATTTCTCATCCTCTGGTATGCCCATGCAACACCGCCATGTTCACTTCCAAAAAATCTCCCCATCATCCCCATTCCAGTCATCAATTCTGAACAGTTTCTTTAGCGAAGATCTCACCTAAAAGGCTGAAAAGCCACAAGGTGCTGCCCTCAAGGAGAAATTTGACAACAGGACACCATGAATGTCCATGATGGATCAAGCAAGTGGCTCAAACATATCAGTTTCACCTGCTCCAACTGAATCAAACAACCATACCAATGAATGCAGATTAATCAATTGTTATTCACACTTAGACAGCCCATAAGCCTGACTTGTTGGTAGCAGTTGGAATCAACACTCAAGCTTTGAGTGCCAATAGTGATGTCAGTATTGCAATACTGACATCATCTGTGCATATATTCACATGGAACATGGCACACTTATACGAGATCTGTAATAAATCATCAGTATGATAAGGCCTCGCACGATACTAACTCCTCTGAGTCCTCTCAACCATGATGTCCAATCTATATTTTCCTCTGGATCATATAATACAGGATGACTTTGCCACAAACCGTCTGAGCACATTATCTTCATAGGCTGTGATAGTGGAACTCTCCTTTTTCCAGCTCTCCTGTGTTGACGAGCAGAATAAAACTATTTCCGGGAACAAGCTGCCATTTTGTACCATTGCTGAGTCAGTGGAGGTGGCATTCCAGGCCCCAGGGCACTTTTAATCCATTGAAAACATTACGGATTTGCATTGCCGAGTCTTAAATGGAATGTTTAGCATGGATTGCCACCATATTCCAGTACTGTCAGGCTGATTAGACTTTGTTACGGACCTTAGAAACCCCGGCTCCATTGTAAATTCCCAGGCTGATGTTTCCGGAAATAGTTTTATTCTGCTCGTCAACACAGGAGAGCTGGAAAAAGGAGAGTTCCACTAACGCCCGCTATTGTGTTATTTTCCAGCTTGTGCTTGAAAAAATAACCACTAGGCGGCTGTAAGTCTAGCGCTTTCATGATAAAATCACTGCTGAGTTACGATGGATTCCTTTAAGTCACATTTAAGTCTCTGGACTTTCAGCCCCAAAATGGTAGTTTTTACTTTTAAAAATCATGTGTTTTTAAGGAAAATTAATATTACTTTGTTTTTGATTCTTCTTCAGAGTAGTTGACTAACCATTGAGAGGGTCGATGTATGTAGGTAGAAGTTAAAGTATGTTAAATTTTTTGCGTTGATTCATCATCCAGCAGCAATGGAAATGCAAAACTTAATGTTACCCCATATTTTTGCTAATGCATTTTTGGCCTAAACCAAATTGATCGAATTAATTCCATGGCCAACGAGCATACTAACACCAAAGATCATTCCACTTCGACCATTTCCGGTCTTTCCCAGGTCTGTTTTATCAAATTTGAGATTATGTAGAAAAAGAGACCTTACTTATATGTTACAACCGGAATATTTTATTAAAAAGCTGGCCTGCTGACCAAAAGCCAAAAAATTACTTTATCATCTTTATTTTTAGATTTTACACAAAACATTGCAAATTTGCATTTCACCAATTTTGAAAAACACAAGGAAGAATATGATTTAGCTTCATGCTGCGATAGGTTGGTAATATTCTCCGCAAAGAAAGTGTGGAAACTCTTTACTGCAACTCATCACTCTTTGGTCGATACGGACGATACCTTGAGACCGGTTTTAACCTTAAACCTGGTCTCAGCTACGTTGGTGAAATCAGCCCATGGTGTTTAGCCACAAGGAACACACAGCATGAACATCAGGCATGAACACAAATTACACAGTGTTGCTAATTGGCTTGTTTGTTTGTCACACAGAAATGTATACTCATCATTCTTCGACTGTAATACACTCTAAAAAATTTCAGACAAAATTGGTTTTTTAGATTCAAAATGGTTTTTTGAAAAACCAAATTTCAATGCAAAAAAGCAACATGGATTTTTTTAAAAATCCATGTTGGTTTTGCATTGCAATTTGGTTTTTCAAAAAACCATTTTGAATCTAAAAAAAACAATTTTGTCCCGACATTTTTTAGAGGGTAGTATCAAGTCATATGAGCAGCAAATGAGAAGCGGTGTTTTTTTATCCAGTTTGGACATCGAAAATCTTTCATTAGCCTGGCAGATATATGGGAAAAATTTGTACCTAAACTCTACATCAATTTTGCCTTGAAGGAATTGACCTTTACTGATAATGCAATGATTTAAGATGTTCTTTCCTGTGCATAAATGGCCTTGATGGAAATCTGATGGAGATGTGATTGAAATAAGTTGTCGATTTTTGGAAGAATTATATAAAACCTGTTTAAAAAACTGTCTTCCTTTGATCGGCATGGTGGAGTAAAGGTGGACAAAGCAAAAGATGGAGTGCATTTATTGGTTTTTAATTTTTGCCTCGGGCAGCGAGCGACCAATGAAACCAAAACGGTACAGCATGATTTATCGAAGGGTTTATATCACATGCTTATTTTGGTATCACCTATTGATTGATCCATGAGATGCATTTTAAATGATTTTATGAGAGCAAGGTTGGAAAAAAACCTGCAAATATAACAGCAAACACCAACATTAGCATTTGAATGATCTGTCACCAACAGCCAAGGGGTCTTTGAATGATGAAAGCCAATTTTCCATATCATCCCTGCAGGGGTTCCGAGCATAAAAAAACAATACCAAACTGCAAAAGTCACTATTTGTCAATTTCAATCAACAAAAGTCACAGATACTAAAATATAAGTTGTTAGTTACATTGACAATAACCTTTTTATTATTCATTTATTCATAAGGTTTGACAACGCACCATTTAAATGACTTCAAACTTGACGGAACTGACCATTTCTACGTACAGGGTTGCGCTTTTAGAAGACTTACCAAATCTGGAACTAAACAGATAGCTAATCAGAAATCAATTTGTCACCCGATGGTTTTGGGATTCTATTAAATCTTTAAATCTAAAATTTAACCCACAAAATCTAACTACACAAAATGTCAAATACTAAGACAAGGAGCACCAAATATATAATAATTTTAAGCATTGTTACTGTTATAAGTTATACTCATGCACAAACGACCTCTATGAACGTGCTTGACTGGATTAATGCTCTGAACTCTCCAGGATCCGCTCCCTGTCCCACTGAGATGAGGTCTACCCTGAACCAATGTTACGTGCGCAACAATTCTGAAGCGGAGAACATCCAGCCGCTCTGCGAGCACCTCATCATGAAATCAAGTGTTTCGAGTAACGTAAGTGAATTTATCTGCAATATTGTATATCAGAAATTTCCAAATTATTCAGGAGACGGTAATTAAGTTCATCAAGAACATGGTGCAGACAAATAAATACAAGATACTTATTAAGAAAAATTATAAAGACAGTAGCCCTTAGTCTGCCGCCAAATAATATTTCCTTATGTTGTCCCAGCCAACGTTTTTACCCTTCTTGGAGTGTTCTGTTGACAAAATGTCGAAGATTTTGGGAATGGAGCATCTGATGCTGAAGGTATGCTGAAGGTATGCTGAAGGTATGCTGAAATAGCCAAATTTGCTTCCCTAACGCTACCTCCTCTTGTCCTTGCTTGAGCGGATGGCCCCAATAATTATTATTAAAGGACAAAGATATAGTAGCAGACTTTACGAGGGTCATTCGAAAAGTTCTGAGCCTGAATATTAAGGAGTAAAGCAAGATCAATGAAACTTTGCATGCATTTATTTCAACTCTTCTGATGACTAACTGCCCAGCCTTGTCTCCATTGGTGTCTATTTTCCCACTCAGGCAGCAGTTTTAAATAATATACCTTCTGAAAATTGACAAAATTTGAGTTTTGTGCCACTGCCGTTAGCTGAGATTGTTCGCATCTTCCTGGAGTGATTACGGCATGCATGCCAAATTTCACCCTTGAACACACTCTAAAAGAATTCAGACAAAATTGGTTTTTTAGATTCAAAATGGTTTTTCAAAAAACCATTTTGAATCTAAAAAACCAATTTTGTCCCGACATTTTTTAGAGTGCAGTAAATCCTTCATCCAGCTTGATTCAAAGGCAATGTTGTCTGTGTTGGCAACCTTTGACGACATCGAAACTTCAGGTCATCTACAATGCTCTCTCTACCTTTTTAGAATTAAGCTGGCCAACGTTTGCAGCAAAGGATATTAGTTAGGATACAGTAGGGGAGACCGGGGCTAGTTGTCACAGGGGCAAGTTGTCACAATGCTTATTACTCAGCTATGGATAGTAGCAGCTGCATGGCAATTAAATCAATTTTGATATTTTTTGACACGGGGAATATTTTTGTGATGATATCACAAAAATGTGTAGTCTGTCATGTGCTATGTGAAGATGTTTGAAAATGACAGTTCAAACTCAATTTTTTCACCATTTTCAAATTTTTCATTGTCTTCCAATTTGAGACAATTTTTTGGGAGCTTAAGGGGTTGATTCATGGTGGCATTAATCCATAGTCTCCGTGAACAATCTGTCTGTGTTTTCTAACTGGAAACAGAATATATTCTCTTTTGATTACCGAGATATCGGATTGACTTTATGATCGTGACAAGGATAGGCCGGGGCTAGTTGTCACAGGGGCAAGTTGTCACAATGCTTATAACTTGGCTACAGGTGGCAGCAGTTCTGTCGCTTTTAAATAAATTTCAAGATCTGTTTGTTTGCTAAGCTTTTTGTATGATGTGGTTGAAAGAAAGTATAATCTGTCATGTGATATGTGGACTTCTTAAAAATGACTTTTTCAACAGAAATTTTTCAGTCATTTCATTGTCCTCCAATTTGAGAAGCAATTATCTGGTAGAAATAAGCCCTGATTTATGATGGCATTCATCCAAAGTCTTCGCAAGATGTGCATTTTTGTTTTTCAAAAGGAATCCGATGTATTACAAGCTTGGATTATAGAAAATCTGTCCAGAGATGTTAGATAGGCCATATGAGTGTGACAACTTGCCCCGGGCTCGGGGCAAGTTGTCACATTTTCACAAAAATGACTTTGAGTTACAACATGACCTACAGGGAAACAGGACGAAAGCTGAATAAAAACCTTCTCAAGACTTACAAAAATGTTACAGGGCTGCAAGTTTCCAGACAACCTGAACCTAGAGACCTCTCAGATACAGTCAAACTTGAAGTAAAAAAAATTGTGACAACTAGCCCCGGTCTCCCCTACATGAAAACAGTTCAACAAAAATAAGTCCCCCTTTACAAAAACGTGAATATCTCTAAGACCTCTTTTCAGATTTCTGTGAAAGTTGGTCTGTTTGTAGGCCTGCATATTGATATTGGGCCTGCTTATTTGTAGCTCTATTGCTTAATTTTTGTTGGAGCAACCAGACCCCGAGTGCACGTACCCCTATATTAAAAAATTTGAAGTTTTGGCTTTCCTAAAGAAAATTTACCGAAACTATACTCAAATTATTTGTTATTGCATCAAAGGAACCTAAACTGTGAACCTGTTACAAAAGAAGTCCTTAGTTATCTTCTAAATACCGTATGATTGAGAAAGAAATTTTCTCCAGATACTTGATGAAGTTTATCCAACTGGCGAAATTGCCACATATTTTTGAAAACAGGGGTAGGTTCACTCGATGGCTGCTGGCTCAGCCAGAAATAATGCCACTGAGCTATAAATGGGTCATTCTACAGAAATGTTCCCATTTGGCAATTAATGTGACCTGCTCCCCCAAAATGAGTTCAAAGTAGGCATTATATATTTCTCAGAAGTGAGAAAAATGTGTCAAAAGGTCACATTTTGATGTTTTTTAGCTGTTGGTACCACGTTTTAGCAAAAGTAATTTTCTTTGAATATTTAAGACCATTTAACCAAAAAAATGATTTTAGATTATCTAAATTGTGTCTCCCTGTTGATTTTTTTAGTTCTTTCATTGTAATGGCGGGAATTTCAAATGCCATTTTTTCAAAGTTTGATGTTTCGTATCATCGATGTTTGAGGTGATATATCTTTGGATTGGATGGAGATATCAAAACATACTAAACATCATTTTAAAGCTTAATTCCAGTAGAATAAAGTTATTTTCATACCTAGATATGATAGGAGGCCGACTTTGAACCCATTTTGGTGGAGCAGGTCACAGAAATTTTCACTTTTTCAAAATTTTTAAAATGCGTGATTTAATTAGTCTGGAGGTCAACAAAGGCTCTGAGCAACATCTGGCAATGGTTGCCATGATTCTTTTCTCAATTTTTAATTTTGACTAAAATTAGCATGCATTTCCTATGAGCCATTACCGCAACAGTGGCAAATTGTTCCGGTAATGATGCGTTGCGGTAATGGCAAATTCAGCTTTAGTATTTTTTTAAGAGGCATGGCAGCACAGACAGCAAGGGAGGTTTGAGAAATGTGAAGTAGAACAACATCGCCTCATGACAGTTAAAGAAAAATTTTGCTGCATTCCTTTCGTTAAATGTCCGTTGCGGTAATGACACATAATAAACCTACTCACTCAAAATATGAGTTTTAAATGGACATAAAATATCTTTCGACAGTGTGATTTTCTTCAGCATACAATCTTTATGTCAAGCTGTTCGAGTAGTTTTATAATGTCATGTGACTGATGATGATATTGTATAAGAAAACGAATGGTGCCAAAAATAGTACTGTGTTCTGGTAATGACAAAAAAACTCAGGGACAGACTTTGCAGCTAGTTTTCTCAAAATTCAATTGAGAGTAAAAAAAATTAAAACAAGCCCATAAGTTAAATGACATTGTTCTGGTTACATTCATATTAAAGACATGGCACATTCAGATAATTTTACAGGTATACTGAGGTTTGAATTGGCAGAAACGAGTGCAGGGACATGCAAAAAAACAGGTACATGTGCGACTTTAGGGGAGTAAAAAATAGTTTAAAAAAACTAATTAATGAAAAAAATGACAATAAGCAATTTTTATTTAGGTCCTCCTTGTGATCACTAACTAACAAAGAGTGATAAAGAACAATTAGTCATTGATTAAATAGCATTGGTAGTCCAGGGACAGGAATAGGACAATTTCTGTAGAATGTCCCAAATACACACATGTAAGGTCGATATGTGAGGCTATAATTCAGCCAACTGTCATAAAAATCAGCCCATGGAATCTTTGAGATATTCAAGTTCATCCAAAGAGGGACTTATTTTTGTTGAAATGTTTATATCACAATGAATCTCTCAAGTAAGTTTACCCCTGAACAGTCAGACACATACTGGGCCCCCCCATAGGCGTACGGCGCACGTGCTTTTGGGGGGGGGGGGGCAGGCGACAATTGCCCGAATTTCAAGATCTAGATTTAACACCATTTCACATAAAATTGCCTGGAAATCATTCCTTTTCAATAGTTTTATCTAATAATCTGCCCAAATTTTTTAGCCCTTTTTGCCCGAATCTTACTGTTTCCCTAACTTTTGGGGGGGGGGGCGATCGCCCCCTCTGCCCCCCCCCCTCCGATACGCCTACGTATAATTGGGCTCAAAACTTTCCAAACTACCCTTACATGTATGTTTTCAGAGATCCACGAAGGTGTGTGCATCCCTGGCTGGAACATGCAAGGCCCCGGCAGTCATCACCTTCAACAAAGCGGTTTCTTCCGGGCTCACCACTTACCACATCTCATGTCAGATGTTTGACGCGTCGGTGCTTGCTAGTGCTTATGATGGTGAGTTTAGCAGAGTTGGTTCTTTGAATTTTCCTATACCAGTATTTCCTAGGGGTCCCAGGTCTGATAAACACCGACCGTACCGGTACAGTCTAGCCGGTTCCCGAAACCGGTTTTCAAAGAAGGTTTTTGGTTCGGTTCTATTTTATTGCCGAGATTTGAGAGAAAATGTCCACAAAATCATGAACTGAACTCGAAAAGTCATAATGTTGACATCCGCTCCAGTGCGAGGTCAACTTTCCGAGCCAAAAATTCAGTTTTTGGCAAGCAGATTTCTCTAAAATGCGGATTGGCCCGCATTTGCGGACCGATGGTACAAATCGTGTATCGATCAAGTGTATGGATGATATGTACCGTATCGATTTTGTGTAACGATAGACCCCTAGTATTTCCTTCTTTGCCTCATGCATATATATGCAATGGGTACAATATTGTTAGCCATGGTATTCTCAAACAGGATTGAAACCAGGGCCTTTGTTTTCTTCCCTGCATTAGTGCTGGCCAGCATATATGGCTTTTTTGGTGATGAATCTTACTTTGCATAAAAAAGATGTTGCACTATAGACTGAAGTGTGTAGAACCCTTCAAAGACAATTTCAACATTTCCAGGTGTGACTTACAGCCTGTCTTGCCGTTATACAACTTCCGGCATAGAGTATTACGGCACCCAGGACAAGACGGCAAGTGGCGCCACATGCCAACGTTGGGATGCTGGCCTGGGCCATTTCGAAGCAATCAACTTTGCCAGCACTTTCTTTGCGGAGAATATCACCAACCTATCGCAGCTTGGCAATAAGTGTAGGAACTACATCGTGAATGCCGGCTTCCCTCTGGGTGCCCGAAGAGCTGCACCATGGTGTTACAATAGCACTTCTTGGGAACTGTGCAATGTCCCTCTCTGTGGTAGGTACATATATTGTTGGGCATAAGATCACAAAATTTTGGACAAGGGAGTAATTTAATTACTATATAGCCAATATGCTGTTTATTTGTATTAGAAATCTTGCTGTGACGTCACCAGCACCGAGAATGCAAACGCCATTTTCGAAAGTGATATTATAGCACCACAAAACTCACCACTGATTAATGATTATTATCTGATGACAATACCATGTATTTCTGATAGTATCTATACAATATATGCACTCATTAAAATTGTGATATTTGCTTTATTTGCTTTAAAAAAAAAGTTCTTGATCATTCAGCGGATGCGGCCGCGACCCGTTCCTGCAAGAGGACACATCATGGCATCGACTACAACGGAAATGTTGCCAAGACAAACACGAATGTTACTTGCAGTCAGTGGACTTGGCACAGCAATTTGGTGTAAGTGTGATGCAACCATTTGTATGTGGTCATCAGTCAGTGTTTAGCATAGATGATAAGGCCTGACATAATTGATCTTTAGCTTCTCGGATTAGCTTCGAGGTGACTTTTTCTGTGGTCGATCAGCAGGATGGAAAGAAAAGCTGTCTTCTCAGATATTATGCCAATTTTATAAAAATTGTCTGAAAGCTCCATTTTTTTTTCTGTAGGGTCGGTCGATCCGAGGAGCTAAAAATTAAATATGTCTGGCCTAATGGGTGATAATAGATTGAGTGACAGGTCATGATTTTCACTTGTAAACACCAAAAAATTGCATAAAAATGTTAGAAAAATTCTGGTACCAAAACCATGAACTTTCACAAGATCTTACAGAAATGACACACGTCATAAAGGCCAATACTTGAGGCATGTGGGATGACAATGACTGCCAATTTGTCTGCGGTACTCAGAGTTAGGTGTGGGTCAAAGTCTTTGATAAGTAAGTGAAACACCCAATTCAATGGGAGGTGGGTTCACCTATTATCAAAGACTTTGACCCATACCTAACTCCAACTACAGCCAAGAAAATTGGCAGCCATTGTTATCCCACATGTCTCAAACATCGGCCTTTATGACCCAATAGGTTTTCCTGTAATCAGACGAGAATTCATGCTTCTACAAGCAGTTTAGTGGAGGATGTTTAGCATTGTGGCAATAGCAAAATATCACCCGTTTCACTAACTTACAGGCGGCACTGTAGGTGAGACAGCAAAAAAATTATTTAATAGTCAATGTAACAAGATTGTGTCTCATAACTTTTCCAGGGCTGACGAATTGTTTGTGGATGGATCTGGAGCAGCTGCCGGCAACAAATGCCGTAACGTAATCGCCAATGACAAAGGCGTATCTTGCTTCATCTATGTCTTGGTGAATGGTTTACAGAGCCCTGTACTGACCCCTTGTGATGTCCCTGACTGTTGAAAAGGAGCAGTGGCAGATCCAGTACCATTTTGAAGAAAAAATATGACAACGTGGGCCCGCAATCACTCTAAAAAATTTCAGACAAAATTGGTTTTTTAGATTCAAAATGGTTTTTTGAAAAACCTAATTTCAATGCAAAAAACCAACATGGATTTTTTTAAAAATCCATGTTGGTTTTGCATTGAAATTTGGTTTTTCAAAAAACCATTTTGAATCTAAAAAACCAATTTTGTCCCGACATTTTTTAGAGTGAATGCTGAAAATTAAGTTCCCGCCCCCCTCAAGACCACGCCGTCTGGATCCTCCACTAACGATCTTCATAAAAGAATACCACTGCATTTTAATTGTACATGTTTGCCGTTTAAATATATTACATTCCATTAAACAGTACAAGTGTGTCAGTTGCATACAAAAAAGCTGAATGATGGAAATCATAGGTTGGTACTGGGAAATTTTCCATTACAAACTAAGGTAATCCAGTCTCTACAGACTGACTAAATTAAAATGTATACAGTTAGTACAGAGCAATCTAGAACTCCACTGACACCTTCACAATAAGTCTTAGTGTATTATAAGGGGAAATATCTTTTCCAAATATTTGAGAAACTTGACTCTCTCTGTAGGATATATTTTTTACCCCTGATGTTATGAAATGAGGTTTTAAAATCAATAAAATACTATTATGTTTCATGTGTTGACCAGGCCAGCCAACAGAGCCTAAGGAATATTCTGTATCAAGAAACCGATCCGCTATATATTATTTCAGAACAGCTGGGCTCTGAACCATAGATTAAACTATGGCATTTTACACTGTGTACCAACCAAGTGACCTAATTAAGGATATTTTGTTTACATTTTGCCAGTTTTATATAGAGCAAACAACAAACTCTGCATTATAGCCAGTATGCTGTCTTATAGTACAAGTAATGCACATAAAAATTTTGGAATCAATCAGTTACGTTTTCTGGGAGATTAGGCAGTTTCAGTAAATTTTAGTGCATTTTTTACTTGAATCACCAAATCTTTTGATTGTTAAATATTTAAAGCTTGAAATTTCACATCAAGATGTCTGACACATAAATACAGCGTACTGGCTGTGTCATATTGTAATTACATTGGTTTCTTGGATAAAATTTAAGATTTTATGATTAAATAGGTCGCTTCGCATAGAGCAAACGGTATACACAGTGCTTAGGTGGCTTATACCAGTAGCCATTTTCAAATATTATCTTGCTACTAAGTTACTCTGAAACATCCTTAACCCATTGTGAGAAAAAAAACAACATATAAATGATATAATATATATTATATATCTTTGGACACAAATTCACTAGGAACAGTGATTTTTGGAATTTTGGGCCTAAATCGTGATTCTCATTCTACATTGACCTTGATGTGAAGAAACTATTTTTATTCTGCTTCTCACGAATGGAAACACTTTCTCAAATGGGGCATATCAACTAACGTTGCGTATCAACTAACTTGCCTTTCCCCTTCTATTTTGGTCTCTGGGGAAATATATAAATATAATAAACAGTTCAACAAAAACAAGTCCCCCTTTACAAAATGGTGAATATCTTAAAGACCGCTTCTCCTATTTCTGTGAAAGTCGACCAGTTTGTAGGCCTGCATATTGTCAGTGCGCGTGTGTATTTTTAGCTTTTTGCTTAATTTTTGTCTGGGCCAGCACACTCTGGGTGCACGTACCCCTATTTTTAAGAATTTGAAGTTTTGGCTTTTCTAAAAATAAAAATAAAATAGCGAAAGGCGTTTAAACTCCACTCAAATTATTATTTATTGCGTCCAAGGAACCTAAACTGTAAACCTGTTATAAAAGAAGTCCTTTGTTATCTTCTAAATATGATTGAGAACGGAATCTTCTAAGCCAGGAATAAATATCATAGAAATACATAGAACGGACATGAGGCTCTGGCAGATGAAGCAACCAAATCCACCATCTTGGAACTGCCCTGTATCCTGGCACAATGTAATCGTGACATCACCACAGTGGCGTAGCTAGTGGGGGGGCAGGGGGGGCAAGTTGCCCCCCCAGACAACTTTTTGGGGAAAAATGGGGAAATGGGGGATAAAATAGGGAAATGAGGGAAAAGTGGAAAAGGAAGGAAAAGGAGGGAAAAGAAGGAAAAAATAGGGAAAATGGGGAAACAAAAGGGAAATGAACCGGGAATCCACTGCAATTTGATGAATGAATTCCCTGAATCCCTGAATTACCTGTATATTCCCAGATTTTTCCTTGCATCATTGAATGTTTACCCTGAACATATTAGCACTTCGCGAGTCCAAAAATCTTGACCTTGTCGAGATAATTTTTCTCATCTTTTCACATGCAAAACCAAATTTCCCCGAGTTTTGACTGAATCTAAAAACAAAATTTAATTTCAAATTCTGTGATATTTCCCTGCAGAACATTTTTCACCATTTTCCCCATTTTCCCTTTCCTGGGGACGCACTGTGAAGAGAAAGAAATGGACAAAAAGAGAGGGGAAATGAAATTTTAAAATATTTCTTAGAAATCCTGTTTCATGTTAGCAATAGGCCTATTTTAAGTTTGCCGTATGACTATACATCACGAAATGTGAGCTGATTTTAGTGCACCAGTATTATAATGTAGAAAGTGTTCTCAGCGTTCCAACGGTTCCGTTTGTGTCATTTCAGAATCCAGTAAAGCTAATAGAAATGTACCACCGCGTTGACGATTGCTTTTTGGGGAAATTGAGGGTCATTTGCCCCCCCAGAGAAAAACCCAAGCTACGCCACTGCATCACCAATAACAGTGACGTCACTTGCAACAATGGCATGACGTCACATCATAATTAGTCTATTGTGACGTCATGACTTTGGGCAGTTCCAATATGGTGGATTTGGTGACCTCATCTAGAGATGGCATCATACAGCCTCATGTCCGTTCTATGTAGAGTAGGTCGGGGCAAGAAGCCCGGGTTAGGTGAGAGGCCCCCCCAGGCTTATATCCAAACTTACATTTTTGGTGCGTTTATATATTGATAGGATTGAAGCTAGAGGCGTTTTAGGTGACGTCACAAATTTTCAGGGCAAACAGCACCAAACCATAGTAGAAATTAAAGAAACAAAAAAATGTGCATGGTTTTTGTAACTTTGACTAATTCTTTGAAAGGGGTTGTCAGAAATAACTTTGGAAATTTTTTAAAGTATAATGGATATCTGCATTGCTTCACTTTATGACTATCACATCAATATGATTTGGATCATGTTTTCTGCATTTTAGTTCAAAATATAGAGGTCAAATTAAAATATGTGGGTTTGGGGCGAGAGGCCCCACATGATATGGGGCATGAGGCCCCCTTCACTAGGGGGTCGAAGCTGCTTCAGGAACCATTATTAATGTGTAATTTACCTTAAAACTTGATAGAATAGTTAATTAAAATAGAAAAAAATTGGGCCCGAAATTGAAACAGGGCAAAAAATAAAAAAAAATAAAAGTATGAACAGAAAAATTCTGAAATTCTGAAAAAGTGAATAGAATGCCTTAAAAAGGATAGAAGAACCCTAAGAAATAACTTCTAGGCTGAATGCGCTCACAAAAAAAATTTCCATAGGATTATAATAGGGGGGCTTCTTGCCCGATGGGTGGGGTAAGAAGGCAATTTTAATTTTTTTACAAAAATGGCCGTAACTCCTTTATTGAAATTGGTAGACATTTGTTTCACTAGTTATTAGTAGAGTCAAGTGATCCCTTCCTGACAGCATAAGCATTCAAATAATCGCCCATAAAAAGTAGGTCAAATCGTACCTCGAAGTTAAGGGGGGCCGCATGCCCCGACCTACTCTATTTCTATGATAAATATACACACTTGCAAGCCAATGTAAGGTCGATAATGCGGGGCTATAATTCTGCCAACTGTCACAAAAATCAGCAAGGAATCTTTGAGATATTGAACTGTTTATATATTTCCTTTGGTAATGAAGCATCCATTTTCGTTCTGTTTGTCATTAAACTATATGAGGTAAATTTTTGTAACATCAGTTGATATTTTTTCGTGAATTGCTTAAACAATCCGGGGCACCAAAAAACTTGCTATATGGCAGTATTATGGCATCACTCCTTTGGAATTAGACAAAAAATGTCCATGGTTTTGGCTTCTTGGCACATGTATCATTATAAATTTTGTGAAGGGCATAAAAATAGTCTCATTTGTTTTGAGATATCATAAAAGTCTTGTTGCCTAACTAGAATCTGTCGATTGCATGATGCTGAAGACAGGATGTCTAAAAAATGTCGGGACAAAATTGGTTTTTTAGATTCAAAATGGTTTTTTGAAAAACCAAATTTCAATGCAAAACCAACATGGATTTTAAAAAAAACCCATGTTGGTTTTTTGCATTGAAATTTGGTTTTTCAAAAAAACCATTTTGAATCTAAAAAAACAATTTTGTCTGAATTTTCTTAGAGTCCAGCTACTGTCATACTGGTGTGTTGTGAAGATCGCTGCACAGAGGAGATACATTTCAACTTTGAAATTTAACAACTCCAACAGGATGCTTGCTGATGATGATTCCATGAAGCCACGAAGAAGTAGTAGATACACCAGTTACACAAATTTCCAAATAAAATCTTCAAAAAATGTCACAGATCAATAACCATGAAACCAAGGAAGATTGCACTCTGAAGATAGACTCTTTTGCCTTTTCGTAGGCCCATTTGCATATATATATGAACTTATGGCCAGTCGCACAGTACATTTTGCAGGATGAAAATAAGTTGAATAGGTATTGTCCTTGTTGAAGTTGAACTGAAGCCTGTCTTCGCTTTTTGTACACATGCTCCAAACAGGTTCCAAAATGATAACTTTTAATGAGTTAGGATGATTTCACCCTGATAATCTGAAGTGAACAATATGTTGATTTGCCAATCTCATGTCAGTTATTTGAGGCAATCGCATTGAGACAGCAGTGTGACATCCTTATATTAGGTCATTACTGACGAGACTGCTTATAGCCTGCGAAGTGCAAATTCGTCCTCCACCAACTGAAAAGTCGAGTAGTTTTTTAAAGCACAATAGTTGTTGAACTAGCCCGAGGCCTTTCATAGCCGGAAGATGGCGGTGAGCGCAAGTAATTGTACTCCTCCTCCTCCTCTGCTACATCTGCCTTGTACACATACATTGTAGCAGGCTTTTCTTCTTCTGAAACTGAAACAAACATGCAAAATTGTACTGTAAAAAAATTTAAAAGCCAAACAAAATTGATCTTTAGTTATCTCGGATCTTCCCGAGGCTCTTTTCTAGGGTCAGTCAGTAGGACGAATGAAAATAAGCTGTAATCTAAATTTTTTATAATGTCAATTTCTGAAATTTGTGGATATGCTCAATGTTTTTTCTATTGACAGAAAATCTGGTGGGTCAGTCGATCCGATAAGCTAAGAATTCGGCTTTGTGAATTAGATTTCACTTACACACCCTCGAGGGAAATCGATTTGCCTAATGCCCTCAAAATCAGTCAATATTTGTAAAATATTTACCTCTATTCTTCCTGCAGAAGCACAACAAGAGCAACATGGAAATTATAAATGAGATCAAAACAGCAGCAGCCCCGACCGAAGCTCCAATGATCAAGCCGAGGGAAACACCTGCAAATCATCATAAAATTGAATTATTTTGATAAAACCTACATGCATGTATACATATTAAGTAATAGCATGCTGAATAAAAAGTAGGTGGTTACATGGGTGGATTCACCTAGCTGTATATATATGGGTCTCTCATACCTAATAGATATGAGTCAGAAACAACTCCATTAAAAAAAGTAAACAAAAGGACTTCTGCGGACTGAACATGATGTTTTAACCATGTTTGGACACTACCTGCAGTGTTTCATGATCCTTGCAGTCATCCCTCACCATCTAGCATGCTGGTTGGAGCTGACACATCAGTAGTTCCATAAAATGAATTTGTACAGGTAGTTGCATTATGTGTAGCAATGGGCCTCACTCAGAGTCACTGGGTTGCAACCGGGGGCAAATCCTTAGACTGGTCATTTGAGCATCAAGTTATAATTACCAGAGAGGGCAGCACCTGTCAATTGCCTGACAAGAAAATCACTGGACTCATGCAATTGAGAGTACCAATGAACTGGAGAGTACTGTGCAGTTTGGGAAACAGTGAGATTCGGGTAAAATGGCTAAAAAATTCAAAGGGATGATTAAATAAAAACTATTGAAAATTACTGATTTCCAGGCAATTTCATTTGAAATCATTTGAATTCAGGCAAATTTCGCTCCCCCCCCCCACCCCAAGAATCGCGCGCAGGGTGCGCCTATTGGTTCAGCCAACTGAACTGAACCAGGTGTGCAAGACATCAGCGACTTTCACCGAAGAATGGCCTGATGTTATTAGCTGTAGAACTTTATGTTTAGTTTTGCACACAAAAAAAATCACCAAAATGTACTCACCATCTTTCACGCCTTCTGTAGGTACTGGACCAGTCGACCTTCTCACTGAAAATGAACAGACAATAAATTCTTCACAGACACATGGTCATCCAGAATATCATTCATGTTGGTATTTTTAATTATTCAATCTTACCTGGCCCCGTGGTTCTAGACTGGGTGAATACTGACGAGGCTGTTGTTTCAGCATTTGGTTCTGTAAAAATTAAGAAATTTATTCGTACACCGATCACAGTAAGTAGGCTATTGGACGGTGAAGTCATCTTGTGGTTATTCCAAACTAAACAATTCCACAAAAATAAGTCCCCCTTCACGAAAATGGAATATCTCAAAGAAGTCTTCTCCAATTTCTGTGAAAGTTGGCCAGTTTGTAGGCCTGCATAATGACAGTGTGCGTGTGTGTTTGTACTACTTTGTAGCTTTATTGTTTCATTTTTGTCCGAGCCAGAAGACCCCGAGTGCACGTACCTCTATTTTCACAAATTTGTAGTTTTGGCTTTTCCAAAAAATTTTGCCGAAAGTAGTTTAAGCTTCACTCAAATAAAGTGTTATTGCATCCAAGGAACCTAAACTGTAAAACTGTCACAAAAGAAGTCCTTAGTTATCTCCTAAATACGATTGAGAAATAAATTATCCAGCTGGTGGCTCGTTCGCATGGTGAAATTGGTGAAATTTTTCATATCCAATGGAAAAGCCATGGATTTTTGAAAACAGAAGTAAGCTCACTCAAAGGCTGCTGCTCAGCCTGGAATAATGCTACTGTGCTACAAAAACACACTTGTAAGGTCGATATGCGGGGCTATAATTCAGCCAATAAAAATATCAGCAAAGGTCTTTGAGATATTCAAGTTTGTCCAAAGGGGGACTAATTTAAAATTGTGGAACAGTTCAGTAGCTCAGGTGACCTTGCCTGTTGATATGAAACAACCCTTGCAAATTCATTGGATTTTACGGAACTACTGATGTGTCTCCTCCAACCAGTACACATGCACGATGATGAGGGATGACTGCAAGGATTATGAAACATTACAGGTAGTGTGCAAAATGTGTGAAACTACTGTTACCTGTGTACTTTGTTTTTATATCTTCACAAGGCCTTTTGTTTACATTTCCCGTTTCAAACACTAATAGGCCTATCCCTTACATGACAGGAAGGTCCATTCTATAAACATCACAATATCATAATATATATTCGCCATTATTCGGCTTTGTGGTGTTTGGAGTCCTTCATGGTGTATATTCCCGTACCCTCCAAACAAGCAGGGCATAACTGATAGTAGATTGGTGATTTTACCATGAGTAATAACCCTTTTTTAGCTGGACTGATAGATAGATATGGTAAGTGCAACCCTCTGCACAGCACATTCACTGATACAAGGAGCCACAAATTAAATGCCTCATCCGAATGACATCCAGCTGGGATTTTGCTCATGAAGGTCAACTGAAAATTTCGGGTGGGGAGTTCGAAGTTCGTCGAACCCATGCAGGCAAAGACCTTCTGAACTGGCTTGGTGCACTAGGAAGCCTCTCAAGACCCGAGTGAAGACAGAGCGCACTTACCTACTTTGACGCAATTTCCCCACTGCCGATTGTGCTCATGATACACGCTGTTGACGCTGCACCAAGAGAGAGGATTGTCTTCCGTGATGCACTTGTTGTGCTTCCGTTGGTTGTAAATAAAGGGAAAACAACAGGGGGTGCCCTCGGGGACAGTTCCCCCGTAGGTGAAGAAGGTGTCACTCTGAACTGAACTGCCAATGCAACCCTGCCCTGGTGCTGCAGCGAAGGAAATTGAAATTGAAATTTCACATCTAAGGTTAAATTGTTCATTATGCTAATTAATTAGTACACCCTAAACTAGAATGTGGTAATATTTCAAAAGTGTAAATTTAGGGGAAAGTCAGGCATGTTGGACTACTTAATGACTTGCTGGGGTTGGAGTTTTCTTCAGCAGGAAATTATTTATCCCGCTGGATATTAAATGGTCATTACCTATGACACTCTCACTAATACTATCTTATCAAACTGATTGTCTGACTTAATGAATCGCACCGATTATACAACAACCATGAAATTTAGACTGTGACAGTGGCGTTATTAGGGGGGGGCATTGGGCCATGGCCACCCCTCCTCAGGCCCAAAATTGACATGAAAGAGATAGGGAACGCTGTGGAGTGCCGCGTATTCACCCCATGTAATGGCCCCCCCTCAGGCCATTTCTAGATCTATACGCCCCTGGACAAAAACATAGATATAGGCTACCTGCTCTGGGAACACAATTGCCCCAACTGTTGCTCTCTTCATACGTTCTGTCAGTGGAGCACCATGCGCGTGGATTGTCGTGCAAAATGCATTCCGAATATTCCATTCCTTGGTAAATGAAAGGAAAACAGCATGGTGACCCAGGTGGCGCTGTTCCTTTGTCTGTGAAATAGACGTCACTCACGGAGGAGTCTCCGTCGCAGATTCCGTCTGTGGCCTCAGGCAAAAAACACAAGGTGGCGCATGTGATGTAAATGAACCAAGTCATTTTTTGGCGCTGAAATCAAATCAAACTCACTTAAATATCAGTGTTATTTTATCAATCCATGCATCTAATCATCTAAACACCATTAATGATATACTTGTATCTAAAGATGAGATAGGCTTTTATGGCCCGTATCTGTGCTAGGGGCGCCAGTTTTAGTTTAAAGTAGTGGGCCAAATAAGACCGAATCCTTCAAAGATGAGGTACAGGGGCACCCCATGATCTGTTATACCAATTATCTGTTATGAAGCAGTTACCCGCTGGCTGGCAGACTGTCATCAGCTAGGATCTTCTCAGCTGGCAAAGTTGTCAGCTGGGAGTCAATTTTTGGCATTCAACCGGTGAAATTTGCAGTCAGGTGACGAGAAAGAAGTTGAGGCGGCTGGCTGGGGAAAAAATGATTAATATCAGTGGGCTGGGAGGTGCTGAATGATGCTTGGGCTAGCTGGCAACCCAGCTGGCATGCAGCATAATAGATATTTTTTCCCAGTTGCATAAGTCAGTAAGTGTCACAAAAGATGTGCAACCAAGACCTTACACTGATATAGGCATTATAATAACACACTGTCATGAGGTGCCCCTGGAGGTACAGGGGTAATTTACTTTTTCTTTTTTCGTGCATAAATATATATATGATTGGCCAAAAAGTAGAGGGGCAAATGCCCAACCAATCCCACCCGTGCTCACTGAAGCCACCAATCTGTGCACTGACCAGGAAAGGCAGTAGGCCCAAAGGGACCATGTTGACAGGATGAAGCAGCGTTCTGCATTTCTTCTTTTTTGTTTTGTTTCTTTTTTTGGGAGACCAAGTTAGTAGGAAAATTTCTTTAACTCGATCATGAATGCAAAACAAACACAACATTATATTATCAATTTGTCAATTCAATGTCTGCATCACAGCTGGTAGTTAAACTACCGTAAAGCGGGGTTACTTTGGCTGTTGCGGACTACTTCGGGGCAAGTCTGATTTACAGATTTGACACTTTAGCAGTTTGTGTATAGCCCTACCATTATACCTAAGCTATTTCATTGTTATCCAGGCATGAGGCCAGGTAATAGGGGTATCAAACAAGCCATCAACCAAGGCTGCAAGTGAAACAGGACCTGATCAGCTACAAAGCAAAATGTCATGGTGTCGGACGTACTCTCACGACACACATTTTACACAAAAAACTGCAGCCCTATTACTCTTTAACTACCAGACCAGCCTTCTCCTTTAGGCAAAGAACACAAGTAACAAGTTAGATTCAAGAATTTTTCAAAGAGAAAAAAGTGTAGTGTTGTAGAGTGGATTTCATTTGATTTATGAAATAGGTGTTGACATGTTTGCTTAGAGCAACTTCTCAAGAACATTTTGCAACAATCCTCATTGTGATTGGTTGAGTAATAAGAAAGTTACAGGTGTTTTGGTGAAAGGACTCAATTTCGAGAAAAAAAACAAAAAATCTTCATATTTCAATGGGGGCTTGTAGCATGGGAATGCGGACAGATTCTGGCCACCACAGGGTGGAAAATAAAGTGTCCTGTAATATTCAACGTTAAACACCATTTCAAAAGGGTCCATCCCGGGCACGAACCACAGAAATTTCAGAGCTTAATACCTCCATGTGATGAGATACGTATCTACTCCCATTGTGAAGCACCCACTCATGACATGGGCTTTACTTCTATGTCTACTCCCCCAAAATTAGTAACTCTCCAAAGTAGGTTTTCATATTTGGCCAAATGATTATGTGATGCCCGAAAATGGGACATACGAAAAATGTGATGTATTTTGACAGAGACATTGAAAGAGCTTTTTGAAAACTTTAGCTAACGCTTGAACTTTTCAAGGTAATACCCTATTGTTTGTTCCAGACAACAGTACACACTACCTCTTGACATGATTCAAGACTGTTTCTGTCAATTAGAAAAAGAAAGAGAGCGGGACGTACGAAAAACGTGACATATTTTTTGTGTATCATTATTGGACGTTTTATTAAATACATTAAAAGAACCAGTTAAGTACATAGGCTCAAAATATGACCAGGTAGTACAACTACTAACATACCATAAACAGCTGCCTTGAATCATTGGTATGTCTCTGCTGTCGCGAGTTTTGTGACATACAAGAATGTAACGTACACTGTAACACCTCATTATGGTCCACCGTTGGAAGTCCTGATGCTGTAGGTTGACCATGTTGCACAAACATTTTAATCATAAAATATATATTAAGTTGTATTGCAAAAACTTTCATGAAGCAGCTTTATGGGTGTTGTTCGCAGCCATAAATGAAATAACTGTACTCTTTCACATTTGGCGGCAGTCAAGAAAGGCTATGGTGATGGAGTGATCTCCCAAGTGGATAGGTTTACTTGTGATATAATTCTACTGTACGCTACATGGCTATCTTAATACAACATGCAAACTTTCCAACATGCAACCTATTTCGATCTGATAGCATACATATAACAGGTGTTTTTAAAAAATTTTCATGATGTAATCAATGAAAGAATAATCAAATATATGCAGCTGCTTCGTTATTGCTTTTCCTCATGGACTGACATGTATTTCTGTTGTATTGTGAGTGTTTCCAAGTAGCTGGTACCGCTTAGAATTACCTTCCTCTCACTTCTGTGACCCCCTTTCAGCGGCGTGTCCCTATAAAATGTTAAAAATTCCTTGTTTTTTTTCTCTAAAATTGCCTTGTGGGATCCGCAGAACAATGGGACCGTTTAAAAACTATATATCAGATTGTCCATGAAAAACAAGCTATTGACTTATGCAAGTTGAAACAATTAAGAATAAATATTCAAAAACATATATATATATATATATATAAGCTCTAGAAGCAAACCGAAAGTGAGTGTACACGTTCCCGTGCTACAAGCCTTGGTAGAGAGGTACAAAAGTGTTGATATCTCGCAGAGTATACAAGGTCATGAAATTCTGTTTGAAACACTGTGTAGTGTTGCTATGTTTTTTCGGGGAAATATCATCACAAAACTGAAAAATGGGATACTTTTGACAAGTAACACAAATTGGACGAGTTCATGACGCATGACCAATAAATATATTACTTGCATAGATCTACTTTTTTTAAAAATTAAATGTACACTCTTGCTCATAAATATGGAATACAGGAAAACAGGAAAACGACCATTGAATTGTGGCCGCCCCACTTGAATTCAATGGTTAAAATCACACTTTTAAGAACCTAAGTACATTCCTAAAGAGTTTCTTGAAGTCCTCACTTAAATATTTGATGAAATTTTTGAGAATTTTGGAACCTGAAGGAAAGCGAACAAACAACACAAAAAAAGGCAAAATACGAAGTTTACGTAGGGTTAGAATTGCATCCAAAGTTGTTGATTTGTTAAAGTTACTGGTACCAAATGAAAAATTAACCTTTAAATGAGTCAATTCAATGGTCATTAGCACGTGGAACCTCCGAGACAAATAATCAGAGCACAGACAAAATAGGTCATATTTATGCCTGGGCCAATGGCACAGGTTTTTTCATTTTCTAATTCCAAGACTGCAGAACAACAAGGAATATTTTATTGATATACAACTTTACACCCAATGTGTGCTCTAGCAAAATGAGCTTTAATTTCAACTAGAAATTGTTTTGACTGTTTGCAACTGAGAGTTTATCAAAATAAACAAGGTCCATTCGCAGCCGTGGTTTATGAAAATCTCAAAATAAACAGATTCCTATCCACTCGCCCATATTGGTCTCGTTGAGCCTATTCCCAGCATATTTAAGTTAATTTTATAACTCTAGGCTGACCCAAAACAAGGATAAAAATAAAACAAGCATCCTGGTTATTTTGGTATATTCCATATTTATGAGCAAGAGTGTAATTTGACGGGGAAAAAATCCTGGCACTCACCATTGCTGGCTCAGTTAATCCAAAAACATGATAAAGAGTCACTTTTGATTTTTACCTCTTTTGTGTTCTGAATATTCATTACAAGTGGGAAGATCATCCAAATACTTGTGTTGAAAGACTGATACAATCATACCATAAGTACACATCTGATAACACAACTTTGGCTAATTTGTGCCACAATCTTTTTCTGTGTCACTGACCATTGTGTGACTTTGTGACTGGCTAATAAATAGCCTAATACAAGGCATGAATATGCTCCAAATAGGTAACATTTGAAATGGCCATGCAATCAAATACTGGTTGATACAGGTCTTACAAATATTCGTCCTCGCCTGCTCGTCAAGCAACAAAAAACCTTGTCACATTGCATGTAAAGGCTTATTTTTTCAACTAGAAATTTCCGTAAGGGCAACGGAAAGTAAATATTTAAAAGGTTTATCATAAACCAGGATTACTTTGAGCATTTGAAAATTTTCTGTGTGCAAACATACATTCTTGACGCAAAAGGTTCTTGATGGTATATATATATAAAGAACCCACAGGTTTTGATTATTTCTAAGGATTCAACTGAATTAAATAGGTTCAACACTTGGTGGGAAGGCCCAATGATAGGACCCTATGCTCCCAACTTGAGAAAGGGGTTCCATTGTGGGAATTTGGTACAGCTGGATTATCTAAATGTTGTTTTTGTTTGCTGTTTGAACTTCAAAAAGTTGAATAATGAATCTTTAGGATTCCTTATCTGTACCAGCTTATAGAACCCTTAAAGGTTCCATATAAAACATTTTTGTTGAGAATGAAAGGCCACACTTTATTTTCAGCTTCTCCGATTGACCAACCAAACAGATTTTTACCTCTGGGTAAAAAAATGAGCTAACCGATGACTTTTACTAAATAGACATTATAAAAAAATAGAGATTTCTTTTCTTCTTTTTTCGTCCTACAGACTGACCCTAGTAAAAGTGCTTCGAGAAGATCAAAGAAGCTAAAGATCAATTATGTCTGGCCTTATGAAATTTTAAATTAATATTGGAACATTAGGTTGTTTCAGGTGCCCCCAATGTTTTCCGATCCAGCTTGACCTTGGTCTGGTATTGCAGTTTATACAGTAAAAGTCACATGTAAAATTTTGGCCCATTCTATAAATAGTTACCTTTATCAGAATTCACTTGAAGTTTATAATGTAATTCCCCATTGGCAAACATGCACATTCTCAAGATATTTCAAAAACCAAAGAAGAAATCAATATTTTTTTCTCAATCCCAAGTTCCTGCAGCCTAAATGTAGCCTGCTCAAGTTGCGGGCGTGAGCGAGCAGGCTACAACATTTCACTGTCCAGAGGTGCTGCCTTTCTGGTCCTCGCTTACATGAATTTCTGAGCAAATCTAGCTCAGTCCTGCTGGTTCTGCTGAGCACGCACCTGACAGGCAGCAGCGCGGACTTTAGGGGCAGCACTTCAACTGACCTATATTTCAATTCGATGCCCAATTCGACTTGAATTTCGTCAGTCTGCAACCTTGCTAGCTCGCCTACTTCTACAGCAGACTGTGCTCAGTCAGCAGTTCCTTAGTAAGTTTTGGGAGGGAAATTCAAATCTGGTGCTAATTTTTGTATAACCCCATTTGCCAAGCTGCCAGAAGCTATCAAATCTGTGAAAATTTGCATAAAATGGCAGAATTTTAGGAAATTCAACATATATCCTAGCTCATTAGGAAGACCTGCTGGGCAATTCCGTAAAGTCTGATTCACAGATTTGACACTTTAGCAGCTTGTGCATGTAGCCCCACCATTACACCTCAGCTATTTCATTGTTAAACAGGGATGAGGTCCGGTAATAGGGGTATCATGCAGACAAGTCACCAACCAAAGCTCCAAGTGTAACAGGAGCTGAGCTACTAAGCAAATATCATGGTGTCGGACGTACATCACACGGTGTACGTCCGACACCAAGATTTTTTTTTTTCAAATTATCTTTTCCCGCTTGAGCGGTTGCAGACTAATTTCACAAACAAAAGCTGTTATATATGTATTTTAGATATTTGATATAAATTCTGGTAAAATCTGCTGAACCAGCAGCCTTCGAGTGAGCTGGCTTTCAAAAATTGGTGGCTTTTCCAATGGCTATGACAAATTTAACAGAGCGAGGGAGGCATCAACTGGAGCATATATTGTATACATCATCCAGTGACTGGGGAAAATTTGTTTCTCAATCATATTTAGTAGACATCTGAGGACTTATTTCGTAACATTTTCACAGTTTAGGTTCCTTGGGGCCATTAGAAATGATGTAAGTGCAGTTTGAGCACCTTTTTGGAAATTTTTTTTTTGGAAAAGACTAAGCTTCTAATCGAGCTACAAATACTCAGACACAATGTCAATATGCAAGCCTTACAGGGGCGGACTGGCGACATTTTGGGCCCGTGGCAAAATAAGTCGATGGGCCCCAACATTCATAATTGCAACGTTTTTCCATTTACGCGAAGATGGAAGGGCCCTTTCCTATGAAGGGCCCGTTCACTTTGGGGCCCTAATAACTTTAACCTAAAAATAATCTGTGACCTAGAAGTTTGATTGTGCTGTACAGTCACAAACTTAGTCAAGAAGGTTGAAATTTGGCATTTTTCTCTATATTTTTTTATATTTTTGCCTTGTGTGGGCCCCCCTGAGTGGCTGGGCCCGTTGCAGCTGCCACTCTGCCACATAGGCCAGTCCGCCCCTGAGGCCTTAAAATTGGTAAACTAAACTAAACTTTAATAGAAATCGGAAAAGTGGACTTTAAGATATTCAAGTTTTCGTAAAGGGGGACATATTTTTTGTTGAACTGTTTATATGAATTTTAAAAAGTTTACAGACCCATAGCAAGAGTGTGTTGTTCTTTTTCTCAGTAATTGTCAGACAAAAAGGGGAAACAAGAAAATCTTTTCAAAAAAAAAGATAAGCTGGGTGTAGTGATAACAAATTTAAAATATTGAAATAGTGTTAATGGTATAAAAATATATTTGAAATGGTGTAGGAGATATATATATGATGGATGTATATAATTGGGGCTTTTAAGTTATGTATTCTATACTGTTGGATGATTGAAACAGCCGTGCAACATAGTCTTGGAGCTTCTTAGGAGACCCACCAAGAGCTAGATTTAACCCCTGGACCCAGTGATTGGAGCTTAGCATGCCACCATTGAGCTCATGGCCTCACACTCCCCCCTTAATTAATTATAATATGGAAACCCCATAATCTGTTGTCAACATCGTTCTCACTTTCCATTTGTCAATCTATCTATCTTTCCACATGTAGATATCTACCAATCTATCTGTATCTTTCTTTTATGATAACTTTTCTAATACATAAAAGGCGACATGAACTGGTGCCTGTGCTTTGACTGTTATAATTGTAAATTATTCAGTGTTTTGAGTAAATTATGCCAAGTATCTGTGTGAGTACATATATATGTACACTGTACAGAAATGTCTGGTAGACAAATTTGCACCTGAAAAAAGTGAGGAGCAGGCTATCTCACTTTGAAATAACTGTAGCTTCTGATATCAATTCAAACAAAAAATTCTAACAAGCAAATATTTTTTTACAAAAAAAATATTGTCAACTCAAACCAATGAAACCATGTACATAAATTTAATGGGTCTTTCTTTGTTGGATGACAATTTTGTTCATGCAGGGTGGACAATACTAGACATGCAAATACTGTCATGTGTTTGAAGCCACAGGTCTTGGATAGGAGCTCATCAGCTGAGAGGCCTATGCACAGTCACATGCCATTGTGCAACAAGAGGTTTAGCAGACCACTGGCCCCAGTTGCCCACCACTGCAACATCAACAAAGATTATGTCTGCTCAACATAACATGTCAAATGTTGACTAAAATATCCCTTTTCAAAGCCTGTACATTTATGATAACATCATATATAATAGTGTATTGAAGGAGCTTGTGTAAGATATGTAGCTGCCAAGCACAGGGGCTGGCAGGCCAGAGGAGAGTGACCAGTCATGTGACAGGCCAAAGACATCCCATTGGCTGGCCTTGGGGGTGTGACTGAGAGACACTGAGGGGGAGCAACAATAACATTGGGGGAATGTTGGTGGCCAGGGAGTTGTGGGGTGTCTCGAAACTGATGACCCCTGATGACCTCTGTGAATCTCAGCTGTAAAACAGCAAGAAACAGCAGCTGCTGACTTGCATTTGAAGAAGAAGAGTAGAAAAGGAAAGTTGTTTAACATTTCATAGGAATGGCATGCCCATGAAATGAGTTTTAGCCATGAACAGGTCTGTGACCTGAGATGACCTCATCTGCATATCTCATTTGCATCTGATTTGCATGTAATCACATGACTACCACTCTCTTGTCGACCAAACTGCTCACCGCTGACTGTTTCAAGCTCTGCATCTTTGTTAATGGCTTTACACATGGCAGATGTGCTGCAGCATGTATGGAACAATCTGAAGTATCTGCAATACTAATACATTTTTCAATGCTCCACTTTATATTACTACATCATGGAGATATTCTCCTGCTGACACTTTTCCCTATATACCAATTGATACAGTACGCTGGGTGCCTTAAGAAGTATTTGCTATGATAGATCTCATCTTACAGCCTAAGGGCCCAGCTTAAAAAGAGACCATGCAGTGTGGTTGGACTGCTAACTGGGCATGACCATGTTGACATTATCACAAATGTTAATTGACTATACATATTATAGATAGGAATTCTGAAAGAAAAAAAATCTGGTCAAAATAATTGGTAGACTGAAGAACCATTTAAGGCAGTAGCGTAGCCAGCGGGGGGGGGGGGGGCGGCAGGAAAATATTTTGGGGAAATTTTTGCAGATTTATTGCCCAAAACAGGAAAAAATTGGGAAATGGTTAGCAAAATGGAGAAATGACCAGAAATTGGGGGAAATGGTAGAGAATAATGGGGAAATTGATAAAAAAGAAATAAAAAGAAAAGGGAATTTATACGAAGAGTTTTATCAGATTTCCCCATTCTTTCTTCACAATTTCCCCTTTCTTTCTTCACAATTTCCCCATTTTTTCTTCACAATTTCCCCATTTTTTCTGCACAATTTCCCATTTATTCTTCACAATAACCCCATTTTTTCTTCACAATATCCCTTTTTTGCCTGCCCTAAATGATATGCATCCACAAAAAATTCCAAAATTTTTTTAATGCAACCAACGCATATGGGAGAGTTGTTGAATGTGTGTTCATTGGAAATTGTGCAGCAGGCCTAAGGTATATTCAAATATTTGGTATCAAAATATGTATCGAACAGAATTTGCAAGGTTTTTTTATCTTCTGATTTGAATTTTTGCTAATTTGCACCTTACAGTCCTTACTTCCCTTAAATTTACCAATTTTTGCAGTGATGTTTCTGTGAAAAGAAAAAAATTCTCAAGAGCTTTCATTTATCATGTTTATATCTCAACAGAATGCATAGAATTCTGCAACATCAGTTATTCTGAGTTCTTCCCCCCACAGATTCATGGTCCTGGATTTTCCTAATTTTGTAAAGAAATCCTTAATATTTTTTTGGTACCTTTATATATCTTCCTTAAGTTACCAATTACCAAAAAGAGAACACGTTAACTTCCTCTACTTCTTTTTTAGACATTTAACAATTTCACAGCAGCATTTATTTCGAGCCTAGATGTTCCTATTTTTGCAAAGAAATGCTTACTTTTTTCAGCTATATCTATCTTCCGTAAATTTCTCTGAATTGACTTCCAAGAAAGTAACTTCCTTAGGGACCGTTCAGAATTTATGACTGGGGGGGGTGGGAGTTTTGGCCGAGGGGGTACTAACTTTTCACACGTGTTTCAAGGGGGGGGTATTAATTTTTGACAAGACATCCAAGGGGGGGTAAGAAATTTTAACAATTAAAAAATGCTAAAGAACACGCATAAATTCATTATATTTGGACTTTTTTACGCGCAAAAGTCCGTGGAATGACGCGAATCTGTACGCGTGGCCGTGTATAACAGTATATATATGTGTGTATGGCTTTGCATGTCGAGGGGGGGGTACTAAAAATATGCATGAAACCTAAGGGTGGGGTACTAAAAATCCGCATGAAACTCAAGGGGGGGGTATCAATTTTTGACGGGAAGTTCCAGCAAAACTCCCATCCCCCCCAGTCATAAATTTCGAACGGTCCCTAAGCTATTTTAAACATTTCCCAACCTTTCAGCATTTTCGCCATATTATTCAGACATTTAAAACCATAGTATTCAGACATATTACTAAATATCATTAATAATTTAGGGACAACCACAAAAGGAATGAGATTCTGAAAGAATTTTTTAACAGTGTGTTACAATTTGGACACGCGAAAAGCTGTTGGTAGCGATAAAAATTTTGGGGAAATGTCTTGATGGTTGCCCCCCCCCCTGGAAAAAATCCTGGATACGCCACTGATTTAAGGTAAGATATATATACGGTCTGGGACATTTTAATCAAAAGTGCTCTCAAAGTACCCCATTCAAGTTCTTGAAGGAACCTTATACTAGTAGGGTATTTAGAAAACGTCTCGTCTTTGGGTATTTTGAGGTACCAACTGGGGTATCCTATTTGTGACAGGCTGGTGTACCTTTTTAGGCACTTCGGAGAGCTTTTTTTCTTACATGGCAGATATATTCTGGTTGGAACAATTAAAATGAATACATGCTTATATCAAACGTCAAAACAGTCACTGCCAAATCTTCCTGCAGGGATAGTGATTTCTTTATAAATTTATGTATTTCATGATCTTTTTCCCTATCTGCACCACAGTAGACGAAAAACGAGTGCTTACAGAAAAGCTGTTGGTGGCGCATGGCCATCAATGACCTCACAACAAGCCCTGTCAAAAATATATTGAAATAAGCGGTCAATTTGTCATTGGGCAACTTGTGACTCATTGATGCATAACATTGCAAGTACACTGTTGCTCATAAATATGGAATATACCTAAACAACCACGATCCTTGTTTTATTTTTTAGCCTTGTTTTGGATGAGTCCAGATTCAGAAAATTAACTTATACGTGCTGAGAAGAGGCTCAACTAGCCCGTTATGAATGGCTGTGGTGGATTCTTCATATTTTGAGGTTGACATGAACAATGGTGATAAACCAACCTTCTTTATTGCGATAAACTCTCAATTGCTAGCAGTCAAAACAATTTCTAGTTGAAATTATAGTACATTTTGGTAGAGCACACATAGGGTGTATAAACCTATATCAATAAAACGTTCCTGGTTATCATGCAGTCTTGGAGTTTGAAAATGTAAAAAAATGTTCCATTGGACCAAGCATAAATATGACCCATTTTGTCTGTGGTGTGATTATTTGTCTTGGAGATTCCACATGCTAATGACCTTTGAATTGACTCATTTAAAGGTTAATCTTTCTTTTGATACCAGCAACTTTCACAAATAAACAATTTTTGATGGATTTCTAACCCTTAACAAAATTCATATTTTGACTTTTTCTGCATCGTTTTTTCAATTTCCTCCAGCCTCCCAAATTTTCAAAAATTTAACCAAATATTAAAGTGAGGTCTTCAAATAACTCTTCAGGAATCCACTTAAGTTCTTAAAAGTGCGATTTTAACCATTGGATTCAAATGGGATAGCCACAATTCAATGGTAGTTTTCGTGTTTTCCTATATTCCATATTTATGAGCAAGAGTGTACATAGGCTATGACCTCACAAATTGCTTAGGCCTCTGATTCATGGAGAATAACATGGCATGGATAGGGCTATGACCTCACAAGGACATTTCACTCGTTTTTCTTCTGCTGTAAGATTAACAGAGTTGTTTATTCCCAGCATATTGTCTTCCATTTATAATCGTGACAGCAGGAAATTCAGCAGAGAGTGGCTATTATGTACTTTCATGACTTCCTGTAGTGAAATGGCAAAATGCATTGCTAAAATTTGCTGATTGTTCACCTGGGGAATTTCCAAGCTTTCATTTTCACTTTGTAATTTATGAATATAGCCTACATCTCTTGAACCTGACCAACGCTTGACCAGCCATGCATTTCTTTCAGAAATTAATATCTAGGTTAGTCAAAAAGTTTTTAAAAAAATAAGAAAAAAAGAAGCCATACCCTTCCCTCAGCCTAAGGTTCCATGCAGATCTTTTACTACCCTCCAGGCATACAAAACAATAAACACATAAAGTGCAGTCCCACTTGTACACTGAAAGACAAAAGTTATGCATATGCCGTGCACTCAAGAATCTCTTCTGTGGGCTCAATGTAAGGTTCTACCCAACAAAAGCTTGACTTAAAATCAAATATAAACACTAAAGATAATGGTCCCTGGGTTCATTGCAAGGTTGTAACGTCCTGTCATCTGGAGCATCACCCACAACATCAAGAAACATTCTTTCATCACAATGATGGTTATCTTGAGCTCTGGTTGTTTGTCTGGGTCTAGCACCTTTTTGTTTATTCCTGGTTAACCCTGGCTCCCTGTGACAGGAAGATTTCATTGATACACTTAACAGATGGACATCAGTCACTCTACAACCTTAAGCTGGTTTTTCCCACGTGTGCCACGCTAATAGGTTTATCCCTTTCATATTGTGGTATTGGGGACACAATGAATTCAACTGTTAAAGAATTGTGTGCTTGCATGTTTCAGGATTGATTTAAGCTCATATTAAACAGCATATCTGCTACTGATATTGGTCAACAGCAAAAAATTTTTCTGAAAAGAGCCCTTTGTCAGCCATTTTGTAAAACAAAATTTTTTCTCGGTTCTGTGATTTATTGTTTGTGACCCTGTTTTTTGGTACTTTACACCATGGAACCATCATATTAACCATACCTCCTGAGCATCTTGGCTGCACAGCATATGCATAACTTTTGTCTTTCAGTGTATAAGTGAAATGGTTGATGTTTTGCTATTGGGCCAATGTATTTGTTAGACACCGATTGGGATGGTTCTATTCTAACATGCATGTTAGAACCCGACAAAGAGGTGTCTAACTGACTTAGACATAATGCTTCTTGTATTATACATTTTAACTTGAAATTTTTGCAAAATAAACTATAATCTGATTGTTTGTTTGTTGTTTTTAAGAGTGTAAAGTTGCCAGTTAGATACTGGCTTTTCCAATGGTATTATCTTGGTGATGTCTATAACCTCAATTAAAACTGCTTGTGGAGCATAAGCGGTTGCCAGTTACAAGCAGCAAAGGCACACATTTCAAGTTTCTTGGGATTTAGTGTGACCTATATCACAGGAAGGACATTTAGTTTGTGTTTCACACCGGTTATCCCCATTGTCACAGTGCATTTTTTAACATGGTAACTGGGAGACCAAATGGTCTCCCAGTGGACAGATTTGGTCTCCCAGTCATTGCCAAATTGGTATCACTGGGAGACCAATTTTCCCTGAGACTCTAATCAATATCACATTTTGATTGTCATAATTTGTAGTTTTTTGGCAGTATTTAAGGCAAAATGTCTTCCTTCCATATCAAAAATATTCTTCACTGTCTTTACAACTATTCTTCTGCCTATGTCATCTCTCCGATTTCCAATTTTTATAAATTATAAATTAGTCAAACTTGTTTTGGTGAAAATCGGCCGAAGTCCTAAATTAGCAGTCAGTTCAACAGTTCCAACCCCCTTTGCAAGCATTATTATTATATAAATATATCTTATGGAATTTTGATAATTTTATACTATATTGATGCGGTGCATCACGGCGCTCTACGAAGTTCCGTTGGTCTCTCAGTCGAAAATCCTTAAAAAATGCTCTGCATTGTCAAGGTTATACACAGTTGTTCACACCAAAAAAAGCTGTGAGTAACATGTGTTGACCTAAATGACCACATTTTTTGCCTCTCATTGAACAAATAACAAAGCAAAACTGGCACCCTACATGGCTTTAGAATCAGTCTGGGAGACATTCCAGATTTTGATGAATTTTCATGAACATACCAAACTGCCACTGCCACTGTAAGTTACTGTAGATGACTAAGCACATGCTTAAATAGCCTTAGAGAGCATCCATTTATTTTTAACATTTTTGGTTACTTTGTAACACAAGAGGTTTTGATTTTGGATCCGAGATGTCGGCCATTATGCCATCTGAGTCGCTTACTCTTATGTCATTTAGACATAGGGAGAGACTCCAACCACTTATGTTGTGGAGGCATGAATTCTCATCTGATGTGGGATAACAATGGCTGCTAATCTATGTGCACTAAGAAGTATGTATAGTTCAAAGCCTTTGCAAAGTAAGTGGAACCCGGGACCAATGCAATTTCAATGGGGACTTACTCATCAGAGATTTTGACCCATATGTGACTGTTTGTGGAGCAAAGATAATTGGCAGTCATTTGTACCCCCACATGCCTCAAATATCGTCCTTCTTTCAAGTTCTTTGTGACCCCCTAAAATTGCAAATCATCACCCAAATGGAGGAAGCCAGTGAATTCTGTCTACAAGTGGACTGCTGTTACATTGCCGCTTCTTTTTCCAACCTTGGCAGATCAGAACCTACATGCTGTCATGTGTTGCCACCTAGTGACTAGTGTGCTATTCCGCGAGCTCCTGTGAACGGTCCACATCATTTCGGTCTGAGGAACTCACACATTTTGTCTGGAAGAAACCGGGGCTGTTTCTGAGCATGCTAATGGCCTTGTCTACTTCCTTAGAGAATGTGATTGCCGAGTCTGACTCTGGTATACATTAAGGTGCTTCTTTTGCCCCAACTTGCTCAGAACCCTGTATACTTTTTTTTGTGGGTGAGGTTAGTCAATAGAAGTAATCATGCCAAATTTCAAGAAATTTTATTGATGCCTAGGTGTAGCACATTTGGTTTGAAATTTGCCCAATTTCCTTAAAATTGTGCGATTTCTTGGATTTTCTAGGTTGTTTATCATATTTTTTTCAATAGTCTTCAATATTGTTTAAGAAGATTTCTGTGTCCAAACAGCATTTTCCATCCACATCTTATTCTTACCATCAGATTAAAGGCTCAGCTTAGGTTCAGGAAGGCACTGTAGGTGGCAACACTGATTGCGTTGTCTCATAATGTCAAAATGTTATCATTAATTGTTGATAACAAGGCTGGTTTAGTATGCATAGCATATTATACAACAAATAAACTTATTTTTCCCTTGATTACATGGTAACCTTTGTTAGAAATCAAACTTTTTCACTTCTTTGAATGCATTTATCAAAATAAGGCAGTATCTTGATGAAAACTAGAATTTCGATCATTTAAATGAGTCGAAAAATAGGAAGTTGCCAAGAGTTTCAAGACTCAGTGTTGAATGTACACATTAAATCATTTACTTGTGACACTAGTAGTCACTAAATTAAAGTTTTGTAATGTGACCAGCTGCACAGTACCTCACATGGACATTTCTGAAGTTTTAAAGGCCTATACAAAGATGTCAATCATCAAATTCAGCAGATCCTTGGGATATTCCTTTTGCGCAGCATTCTCCATGTTCTTAGCCAAATCAAGACACTAGGATCAAGTTATCTGTTTTACAAGAAACTGTGTCTACAATTATTCCCAAAGGAAGCAGGTCTTGTTGAGCTTCATAGCTCATAGGGAAGATATTTGGAAAAAAAACTCTGAACTTGTTTTACTTTTCTGTGAGAGAGCACATATTTCCTGTCAGCCCCAAATAAGATGACTTTGGAAATATATAATGCTATGAGGTTTTTAAAGCTTTACTGACATAAAACACCAATAGAGGAAATTAAGACTCCTGCAACAGTGGTAGGGCACAGGACCAAAAATATATATGTACACGATTGTATATCAAAATTAGGAGAAAATTTACCCCCAAAAAATGTCATTCAGTGGTTTAAATTCATTGTCAATGGCTGATAGTGGTTTTCAGCCTTTTCTCAGTGAGCTGAAAGAGTTTGTGGCAGACCTTTTGTAAAACTTCAGAAGGCACCCTATTTCTTATGATGTATTGATACTTGATCTTGTCTTGCTGTATTTCTGCTCTTCAATTGCAACTAGCAATGACTTGAAAAGGAGGGTGCTACTCACATGGCCCATTGGATGACAAAGCTTCTTATGCACTCTGGTTAGCTGTTGCATGAATAAAGTTATGTCTTTATTTGACAATTATAAATAAATAGTGACAATTAAGACAAGACTCCAGGCTTTTGCATGTGCTTGCAGCATGCAAAAAATCAAATGATTTGTCAAATTCGAGGTATTTCTGTATGCACCTCAGTTGAATTCAACCCAAGCAATGACCTCGTACTGTGCCATAAAATCATTAAGTTATTAACAACTTACTCCACAATTTGGGAAGCGGAGCTGAAAGCACTGAAACATCGTATCTTATATCCTGTTCCTGACATGAACGCTTTGACACTGTTTGATGATAACTTGCGTACCGATAAGAAAAACACATATAGTGCAAGAAATATTAAAACAACCATAAAATGGCCAACATCAAAGCAGATAAGCTACTGTTTTTGGGAAGCCTTAAATTCATTTCCTGAATTCAGGGAAAATATGACACTGTATGTTAGTGGTTGCAGACTTATGGCATGCACATTGTTTCTTTAAAGAAGATTGAACCATCCCTTTTGCAGATTGATGTACACATCCGAACTTTCTGAATGACAATATGCAGAATGCATATCAGGGAAAAAGATCTCCAGTGCCTTTAGGTTCACAAATGACTGTGCAGCCGAATTAATATATTTTAGATTAATTTTTACAGGTCTTCAAATGCAAGCAAGTGAATTTTCTTAATTTGCAAAAGCAACAAATTTTGAGGGAGCGAAAATTAAAAAACTTTTCATGTAGCCTGGGTCAATTCTTTCAAGTGAGAAAATCACAGTGAATGTTTTTGCACATAGTACAAACAGTTTGTGTATTTGCATTTCAGGACTTGTTTTTGTGAAGATTTTGATTATTATTGACTTATTACATGTAGTGCGCCATCGTTTCGAGTATAACTTGTGTTACTATAACTCCTTAAAACAGAAATATTATAACAGTTGGTACAGTGTTCTAACTTTTCTTTGTTTGTATCTGTAAGGGGCCGACCAGACGATAGTTGGGGGGGCTATGGACTTTACCCCCAAGACGAGCTTTATTCTTTGCTCGCAAAGCGTCGACAAACAATTTTTCTCACATGTGAACGCGCTATCACAATTCTAACATTACGGTGCCCCAACTACATGTGAAAACAAACTTCTTTTTCATGTGCTGAACAAACTTGTTTTTTTTCAGTGTCAATAGGGAAACAAAATTTTTTCTTCACCAAAAAGCCATACAAAGCCCCAAGATCATCTGGTCGACCCCTAACTTTGAACGACCTTCAAATAAAAATGCAGTGGTACACAAGCATCCAGTGAATAAAATAATCATGCAAACTAAAATAAAACTTAAGTAGACTTTCTTACCTTGCCAGTATAGAGAATCCTTTTATGTCATAGAGACATTCAACAAAGTATCAGGAGGAAGCTCTGTTTTTGCAAGTAATGTATCAAGGAAGTAAAAATATAATGTTTATAGCTAAGGATATGCTCTGTTTCATGGAGAAAATAATATACCAGTTGTAGGAATTAATAAAAAAGGGGACACAAAAGGGCCCACAAAATAGGCCTATTGCACTTTATGCTGTCTTATTCCCACGACATTGGGATGGGATCTGTGAGAAAAGGGCCCACAAAATAGGCCTATTGCACTTTATGCTGTCTTATTCCCACGACATTGGGATGGGATCTGTGAGAAGAAAGGGCAATTAAGCACAGAGGCCACATCCAGGGGAGATAAGGTCACTGTCGACAGCTATTTTTCACTTTTTTGACATTTTGCACCTGTGTTGATTAATTGTATATATATATAATTATATATATAATTATGAACAAGACCTAGCCGACCATACGATAGTTGGGTGGGGAGGGGGCTATGGATTTTACCCTCGAGACGAACTTTTTTTTGTTTGCTCCACATGTGGACGTGCAACAAACTTTTTTTCGCAATCTTAACATTACACTTCCCTAGTCATACGCTGAACAAACTTTTTTTTCAGTGCCAAATGGGAAAAACACTTTTCACCAAAAGTCAATAGCCCCCCCCCAAAAGATCATCTGGTCGGCCCCTTACAAATCGTTGGGTGGGACTCCGGTTGCCAACCCATGCCCAGACCCAATTTTTTGCCTCCAAAATACACAGCCAAAACATGCACGCTCACAGTCTATTACTGCTTTGTAAAACCAGCTGCTTTACTTTCATGGCAGTTACCGTTAAAACACTTATACCTGCCGTAAAAACAACAATTTCAACCGTAAAATGGCAAGTTTTTGCATAAGATAATAAGGTGCGAACGATTGTCACAATTTAGACTGACACCTAAATTTTTCCATAAATTTCATTTTTTGAAATTTTTAGTATAAGTTAAAATTGTTGCCAACACAATGAAACCACATGCATAAATACCACTAATACAACGTCAACGGGCGTTCAGAAAGTTCACAGCTTTTCTTTATACTGACACTTCTATTCAATCTTGAACTATGAATTTTTCACAGGATAACATTCAGCAGTTTTGGAATGCATTCGCAAAATTTTGCACAATTTGGACGTTTTTAAGTCATTCTGCTGTTGCCATGGAAACAGAAAGTTCAGCTAGGCGGCACAGGTAATACAAAGACCAAGAAAGCCAATGAATTATGTCTGAGAGAGACCTCACAGTATCACCTGTATTAGTGAGATTGACTATAATTGGCTCAAGAAATAAAATATTAACTTTTAAAAATACTCCCAGGTACACCAAAAGCTTTAATTCATGCACCTGACCAATTGAAGAAAATGTTCCTTGAAGCCCTCCAGACAAAGTTTTGTGAAAGCATTTCGGTCATCCAAAGCCTTTTCTCCTCCGGTGCCTGAAACTATAGCCCCCCAGTGACTATGAAAGGAAAGGAAGACCAGGACTAATGCAATGCTATAAGTCACAGGTATAACTGGGATGGATAATGCTGTCCCTTCAGGTCTCTTGTTCGCACCAGTGAATCCATGCTCAGTCATAAGTCCTGATGCAGTAAAGGACCCACTTGAATCTCGCTTGCCAAATCTTGCATGCAGGAGTGCTTTCCCGCATGGGTTCAGTGTAAGAATACAAACATTTGGTGTGTTTGAAAGTACATTTAAAAGCTAAAACCATAATTCTTGTGTCAAATATGGTCAATCTCACTAATACAAGTGAGAGAGGGATGTCTTTCCCAGCCACAACTCATTGGTTTTTTCGCCTCAATATTACCTATTGCGCCACGTAGCCAAACTTACTGTTTCCATGGTAACCAGAGAATGACTTAAAAACAAGGGCTTCCCAGCATTTTGATGCTCAGGTCAGCTGAGGACTTACTCATATAATACCAGGGGACTGAAGCTAGAATGCCATGCTTCATTGACCATGGCTAATAAAGAGTCAAAATAATATGCTCAGCCTCAGTGAATTCTGTCAAATGTTTGCCCTGAATAAAGTTTACCTCACCTTTGGTTAGTTGTGTGACTTGCAGGCCAGTCTGCTATCGGTAAGAGTCATAAATACTTAAAGTCCATTTTGAATCCATTGCTAGGTAAGCCATCAAGAACAGACTTGCAAGATTAGAAGTGGTCTGCAGAAAATTCCCAGGCACAGAAAAATAGATATATTCAAAATCTGCCAAAAAAATCCAGTTTCAGCTTCATCTGGTCCATTTGTGTATTTGAATCCCGGGGGATTTGAAGATTTGTTGCAATAATCCTGGTTAACTACTTATTTCCAATTGATTCTTTCATAAATGATTGAGCCCTTACTGGGTCAAATATCATGAAAACATTGTCCATATTACTGTGGATGTCATGCTCCACTGACTGCTTTGACAAAGCATTCAATTGGTATCACTGATGAGGCATTTGCTGATCCTATTGTGATTGTTGTCTGTGCAAAACAGAAACAGCCACAAACAACTATCAAACCATTAAAAACTATCCAATTTTCACAATAATACTCATCTGAAAGAGAGTCAGGCCCACAGAATAGATTTCTTTTAACATTAATATATATAGGCTTTCTAACTAAAATTGGAAAAACAAATCCTAATAAATGCATTCAACATTTGATTAATATTTACCCACTTGCCTGAAATCACTTTTCCATCAATCTTATTTGCAAATTCGATAACATGTAGTACAGATGTACTGTGTATTTCATTCATATGTCACATCATTTTTAAGAGGAGAATGTCCAGGTCCTTCTGTTACACCTTCTCATGTTATGATATTGTGACAAAAAATATTTTGATCGAAATTTATATATAGCCTGTCTTATTTTTTATAACTTGTATTGCATTACTGAGTGCTTGTAATGATTCAACTATCCTAATGTAGGTGGCACCACCTCCTGGTGACCCTACTCACAGCAGCTTCTTTGATCACATAATATTGCAGGGCGCTTTGATGGACTGAAAGAAATTATATAATATTTTAATATGTGATCTTGCAGCATGACAGTACTGCCCTGCTGTTTTCCCCAAGATAGTGAAAATTTTGACCCAGGCATGTATTTTTATGCAAAAGAATTGCCAATTATCAAACCATTGATAACCTTTTTCCTATTTAATTCTACTTTTAGCCTACTAATATTTCTGATTGTCCTACAGTTAAGTGATATGTATGACAAATACGGTTTTGTATTTCATTTTTATTTGGACAGAGCAATATTGTTTTTGAGAAGGTTATTTTATTTCATGAGTTTCTGACAGTTTTACTCCACTCAGTCAGTCAGAATGTTTAGAAAACAATGGCATATTGATTATCAAACTGTTGAGCATGTCATTCACAGCTTCACAAATTCCTCAGGTAGAAACAACTTGATCCTCTTGATTTGACAATTTATAATTTAGACAACAAACTGGGTCAATTAGCAAAAGTGAAAGTATATCTTGACATAATTTCTGGCATCAAGCTCATAACATTATTTATTAATTTTTAAAAACTATTTATGGAACTTTCTTGTGTTATAAAATGCCTCAGAAGCCCCAGCCTATGGAATTTTATTATCCTTAAAAAAAATATATATATAATTGCCTTGACCTTGGGTCAACTACTTCCTTTTGTTGTGTCACCCACCAGCTGCTAATTTTTCTGGCTCAGTGGGTGCGCTCGTTTGTGTCGCCCGGTTTACACCGACCGGTGTAGCCCGACCACGTGGTCGGTTGACCGGTCAATCGAGGACAGTTGATAGCCCGGTCAATGTACCAGACTGAGTTGTTTGTTTATACATGGCAGCCGTCGTAACAAATATAAATAAACAATTAAAACACGATTTCGGATGGTCCTAAAGCATGTCATTGTGTTTGTTGTTGTTTGCTGTGTTTGTGTTATTTTGACTTTTCCAGTGATCCCAACATTGGAACAACAAGCAACAACAGCAAACTGGCGGCTCTTCGCGTGTGCCAAAACCCGGAAGTTTGCTTTGCCTCGGTTTGAATCAGTAGACCGCCATACACCGAGCAAAATCGGCCGTGCTACACGGGATACCCCGGATTGATGCTCGCGCATAACATCCGGCGCAAACGAGGACCGCCCGTCATAAACCGGTCGACCGGCGGGCGGTGATTCGAGTGCACCCAGTTACTTGGCTTGATATCTCAACGGAAACATCCCAGAACATAGTTTTGACACTTCTAAGAGTGAAGGTGAGTAAGTAACTAAAGCATGCATTAATGCATATTTTTTACCATATTCATATCATTGCAAATTGTGCCATTTAGTTAGAGGTTGCATTCTATTTGCATTCCCCTGATATCTAATGGTAACAGACTCAAATATGCTGGGAAGCCCTTGATACAAGCGTATGCAATGCGAATTTGGAGATTGCAGGAGCAGGGCCAGTTTGCAAATAACACACAGATATGGTGCAAATGCATTAGTTGACCTTGTACATCTCACTTATTTTGATTATGTTCTGGCATGCAAAATATTTTCTCTTTTATAGTATTTGCATATTTTGAAGAAATACAAAACTAGTGAGAGCCTATTCCAAAGTCACATGACAAATTCCAATCAGAATACAACCATAGCAATGATCACAAACTTTTCATCATGCCAAGTCATACCATGACAAAATGGCCCATAACCTTTGCTAATTCATGAATACTTAATTAACTGACCCAGTTTTGGCTCAGCCAATCAGGGACTGCTACATCACAGTTTGAAATTGCTGCTTCTGTTTCACACAGTTACAAATGGAGAAATTGTGTATTGTTGAAAGGTGCTATCACAGTTCCGAAAATTCCATTGAATTATGTATTTTCACAGTTCTGGAATGGAACTGTTTGAAAGTTTGCTTGTTTTACACTGTTTTTCTTAGTTGCCAGTAATCCTCTAAGTGTCCATAATCGGACTAAATCTGCCTGCAAAATGCTTATGACCTAAATAAGCAGCCAATCACAGAAGAGGTTGGAAATAGCAGAAAGCCCTGTCCATTTAGCAGGGCTTGCGTGGGGAGGATGAAACTTTTATACATAGTTTGTTACTATGTGTGCTTTTAGCAGTTAGAGATGAGGAATCTTCAACTTATAGAACTAACAACACCCAACATTAACTTTGAATGCTGAGAAAATGTTTTTCATAGAATCATAGTCAACTGTCAAATCTGATAGAATCTGTGACAAATATATCAAAACACACATGTCCAGGGCATTTCTTGGACTTGTCAAATGCTAGTATATGGATGGATTAAAGTCAATCTGCAAGCCCTTTTGTTCCATGACCCCTGTGTAACAAGCCCCCTGATTGGCCAACAACCCACCTGCATAATGTGATGTTCACCTGTGTGTGACAGGCAGGTCAATAACAAAAGTGTTATTCACTGATCAGTGAATATAACATTTGTTATTGACCTCCCTGGAAAAAAATTTCCGAAAAAAAAAATTTCCGAAAAAAAAAAAAAATTTCCGAAAAAAAAAAAAAATTTCCGAAAAAAAAAAAATTTGCCGTAAAAAAATTCCGAAAAAAGAAAATTTCCACAAAAAAAAATTTTTCTTGAAAAAAAAAAATTTTTCCAGAAAATTTTTTTTTTCCCCAAAACAAATTATCATGGAACAAAACAATTGTGGACTTCAGTTTCGGTCAATATCAGGTTTTACGGACCTGACCTAGTGATATTCACCTCGGCCTTCGGCCTCGGTGAATATCACCGGTCAGGTCCGTAAAACCTGATATTGACCTCAACCGAAGTCCATAATTGTATAATACTATATTTATCATATGACCATCCCAATCGTCGGACTGCCCTGAAACTTTGGTCGATTCTGGCCAACGTATTATATTTTGATGTCTGATTTTCAGATTACATGATTAAGCTTTGGTTTTTCAAAAAAAATCAAAAAAATGGCACAACTTACCCCGGTGTCCCCTAATTATCCAGGTGCTAAGTTATCTTAGGGCTGACCAGATTATCTTGAGGGGGGGCTATGGCTTTTTGGTGAAAAAAAAAAGTTTGTTTCCCACTTGACACTGTAAAAAAGAATTTTAAAAACGTTTTATTCCCACTTGACACAGTAAAAATTTTTTTTACATGTTTGTTTCCACCTGTAGCCACCCAGAGAGTCTACTTTGCATGGTGAAGAGCTGGAAGCTAGCGTAGGGGCTTCTAAGGCAAGGCCAATAAACACATAAGTATATATAATATTTGTTCCATGAAACCCTATGTAACAAGCCCCCTGATTGGCCAACAGCCCACCTGCATAATGTGATGTTCACCTGTGTGCGGTGATGTGTGACAGGCAGGTCAAAAACAAATGTGTTATTCACTGATCAGTGAATATCACATTTGTTAGGCCACACATGATTGATCTTTAGCTTCTCGGATCCTCTCAAGGCACTTTTTATAGGGTCGGTCGGGTCGGTAGGACAAAAAAAAAGGTGAAATTTTTTTTCTATAATGTCAAAATAGCCCCCCCCCCCCAAGATCATCTGGCCGGCCCCTAATCAGCTTAAGGATCAAGCACTTATTCTCATTCTGTATCTTTGAAATTTGTGAAAATCCTTTTGATGGACACCGGTCCAATTTCCAAATTAGCAATCGGCTCAAAGCTCAAAACTCCTTTTTGCAAGCTTATCAGCAGCTATAATCATCAACCTAATTGATCTTCAGCCGATCTATAGATGCCTCGCATCACATGCCATTCACAGCATTATGAATAATGGTTTATTAGGGACCGTTCAGAATTTATGACTGCGGGGGGGGGGGGGGGGGTGGGAGTTTTGGCCAAGGGAGTACTAACTTTTCACACGTGTTTCAAGGGGGGGGGTAATAATTTTTGACAACACATTCAAGGGGGGGGGGGGGGTAAGATGTTTTAACAAAGATAAAATGTTAAGAAACACACATAAACTCATCTTATTTGGACTTTTTTACGCGCAAAAGTCCGCGAAATGACGCGAATCTGTATGTGTGGCCATGTATAACAGTATATATGTGTATATTGCTTTGTACGTCCAGGGGGGGCGTACTAAAAATACGCATGAAACCTAAGGGTGGGGTACTAAAAATCCGCATGAAACTCAAGGGGGGGTATCAATTTTTGATGGGAAGTTCCAGCAAAACTCCCACCCCCCCCCAGTCATAAATTCTGAACGGTCCCTTAGGTTGTTTCATCGGTCTTCCAGTCGCATATCCATAAAATATGCTCTTCTTCTGGACAAAACTGTTGTGAATTGTAACCAACAACTAAGGCATTTCGCGGATTTTTTAAATGATTTATAATTGAATTAAAAATTACACTAGATCAAGGAAAACTCTTGCTTTGGCACTATTACAATGTCACTTTGATTATGCTGTCTCGGCATGGTATATGGGCTTATCAAAAGCTAATAAGAAAAGACTTCAAATAGCCCAAAATAAAATTGCCAGATTTATATTAAATCTTGGTCCAAGAACATCTATAGGCCAACAGGAACTGGACAAAATTGGACTTCTAAACACACGTCACCGTGCAATTCAAATGATATTAGGTCATATCTTTAATATCAAAAATGACCTTGCTCCAAGCTATCTATCTCAAAATTTCACTCCAATACAACATGAGTACTCAACAAGAGGCTCCAGTCATAATTACACAGTTCCTCGGCCTATTGGTGTTACCTCTGGAAATTTCAATTATAATGGTACAAAATTATGGAACGAGTTACCTTCCTGGATAAAATCCATAATAATAGACTGTTATTCAAGAAGAAAGTCAAAGCTCACCTCAGAACATTAGCCGCATAACATAAATATTTGCATTAATTTATATAAATTTATTTACTCGTATAACTAGTCATACTGTCTATATATATATAAATTATAGATTGTTATGTTTGAACCATGATACCATTTTGTGATTTGATGGACCACACTGGAAATAAGTCTCATGTGAGACTTTTGTGTGTAATCCAAGATTTTTTTACACTTAATACTTCTTGTCTTTTTTATAAACATGTATGTATTGACTGCAAAAATATCTAAATAAAATCAATCAATCAATCAATTTTAAATAAAGAATTTTGTATAAGAAAAAGAGTAGGCCTACAAACATTTTAACCACAACTGCAGGCTGCAGATATAACAAAGATCACCCGGTTAGATTATTGATGATTGATAGATCATTTTGGGGGGGGAACGACACTAAAAAGTAACTAAAAAAGTAACTAACACAAAAAAGAGAAGTAACTGTAATCCGAGTATGACAGTTTTTTGTAAGTAGCTATAATCGAATAGGCCTAGATTAAGTTACCCAATATGTAATCCAATTAATTACTTTTTCGGATTACTACCAACATATATTCTAAATCTCTCTTAAATAGCGTTTCGGCATAACCATTCATTGGGTTCATGATAGCTCATGATCTGCCAGCCCGCCACTGGCCACCCAGTGATGCAGCTGAGGGTTTGCGGCTGAGCAATTTCCAAAATGTACAAAACACGAGATGGCGCTTCAGTGGAGTGCATCCAGGTTTTGTCCATTTGCAAAACTCATGTGTTTCTGAAGTTGGAATTGAGTTTTGGGGTTAGTAACAAATAATTTGCGTTCAATTTCACATTATTTAAATTGCAAAAGGCTCCCCATACATGTTGGCAACTGTTGCATCAGGTGTCATCAGCCACCAATGGCCTACCATGGTAATTTAGCCTTTTTGTGAATTGTTCAACACCCCTGACCCTGTCACCAGTCCAGTAAAATTCCTGTAGTCTGTGGCCAAGGAGTTAGTGCTTGGCCATGGCATGTTTTGTGTATTTGTATGTACATAACATTTGCTATCTTCTTAATCCCCTGGACTAAAGTGGAAAATTGGTCTTCCAAATTTTTTTTTGGTGGGGGGGTGTGGGGCCGCAGCCCCCTTGGCCTTAATAATGCCTTAAGGTTCCCATGCTGTAGCACCCTCGATCCAGTATATTAGCCGTAAATAATATTATGATGATTGATGAGAAGCAGTGGAGGATCCAGATCGACAGGGAGGGCGTTAAATTGAGTTCCAGGAGTTGGAGTCGAACCCACGACAGTGTTGTCAAAATTTAACAAATAAGAATTTAGAAGATTGGATGGTCATAAAGGAATACATGAGGATGTAGCCTGTATCCCTTCTCGTGACTTATATATCACATCTACATTCAAACTAAAGTGACTGCATCGTTGTCCACGGAAAACATCTCCCACAGCCATCCCACATACCAAAACTATCCACCTATCCTTCTTCTTCCATACTGTACTTCTTATGACACCAAAACACCTCCTCACTCCTCTCTTATTGCCCTTTTCAACTAAACTTTTCTTACCTATCCAGGATCGCAAGGGTCTGCCATGACAAGTCAGCAAACAGGCATGACAAGTCCCGAAAAAATTCACAAAACTCCTTTTCCTGCTTTCTCCTTTCAATGGCCAGCATTCATACTTTGTCAACCTCTAAACCGCTACCAATGCCATATTATTTCACTACATTCACAACCTTGCATGCAAGTTTATTTTCCTTCATTTACTACAAAACTAGGCATGATGCTGTGTGCCCTACCATTACTCACAGGCTGCCTGGCAGCACACCCCACACAGATACATCACACCCACTCTGTACATGCTATACCCTCTGCATACATACATCAACTAATCCTACACAATGGGTCAACCTTCTTATTGGCAAATTCTTCTCTAATACATACAGCCATTTATGTAATGGTTTCTACCAATGGCCTTATCTAGTATATGAATAATTAAATTAATTAATTATGCATTTATGATGTATTTTTCAGGTTGGAAAATAGTCCGGGTGACCTGACTTCTTGCTGAGCTGTTGGTCAGGCTCTGTCGGACCAGTTGGAAAACCCTGGGTGCCTGACTAGCCTCAGCCATGTCTAGTTTAAAAGGGACGCACTCCACTGTATTAGCAGGAGGGGACCTGGAGCCTCACATCGAGGGGTTGAAGACTGCGGTGATTTCTCTGATTGAAGATATTGCGACTGGCGACAGCTGCAAAGATGAGACGCTATTGGCCTTGACCGTTATTCTTGATCTATTGAAAGAGTCTCATAAGAATAAGGCGTACAGGAATGCAAGCATGGAAGTCATCCCCAAGGAATTTGCTGCTAAGTTGGTTGGTATTTGAAGGCTGTGTTAAAGTGATTTAATTGGTCTAATTGATTGCTAATGAGGGATTAGAGGGGTGACCATTTAATACACATGGAGGGGTGGAGTTTTCCTCGGTGGGAAATTGTTTATTTAACTGTAACGGTGACAGTAATCAAAAATTATTTTGAGTGCATGACGTCCCCAAATATTCATGCCATATTCAGATTCAGATTTCAGATTCAGATATATTTATTTGCCTTGTTTCAAAAAGTTACAAGATCATTGGAGACCCCTCTAAGGCTATCAATTGCCGCTGCCGAGGGGCCACCAGTCAAAAAGTTTACATAGACAAATTTCATAATGCAAGTTGAATTGTGAAAATAAGATTAGAAAAAAAAAATATATATATCAACAATTTTTACCAAGGCTGACCGGTGACTTCACAGTGCGACTGGAGGGTGATGCAAGCATAGCAAAAAGTCTATAAAATTTTATAGTAAATAAAATTAATAAAAAAAATAAAAAAATAGATTCTAATTTTGAGAACAAATATAACAGTCAATGATATTACAATCAGTTTCATAGTCGTTGATTAGACAATTTTTGACATACAATTTAAAACCAATAAAACTGTGGCTAAATATTTTTTGTCTTATTTGTTCAGTCATTTCATTGTATCTTAATGGGATTCTGTATTTTAAACTTTGCTTTGCAAATTCATGCCTTACACGGGGTACATGCAGAAATTGACTTTCGTTAAACCTGGTCACATACCTGCGGTGTAACTGCTCATCCAAGACAACAGAGCCCAGCAATGGTTCAGGAAGTAGAGAATTGAAGAACTTATAGCATAGCTTATAGTCATGTAGAGTGCATATATCTTTGAACTTCAGTATTTTCAAATTTTTAAAAATGGCACTGGTATGCGCATTATATCGACTTCTGCTTAGTATTCGCATTGCCTTTTTCTGTAAAATTTCTATCTGTCGATGTCTCATGCCCCGAAGAAAAGCACCATAGTTAAAATGAGAAACAATCAAAGAGTAATAAATATTTAGCCGAGCTTCAATGGGTAATTTTTTTTCAATTTAATTAAGACACCAATTTTTCTTAATTTCTTTTTGGACACATAGTCGGAATGAGCTTTTTTTTCCTGTTGTGCATTGAAGTAAGTTGAACGAATGCTTTATTCACCTGATATGAAAAATGAGTTTATCAACATTGCTTGAGCATTTACTAATTTTAAAGTTGGAAAAGTGAATTTTTTACTTCATAAATTTTGCACATTTTCATGGTTCAATTTGATTATGATATTTATTGGCACATAATCTTACTGTTAAATGTTTCTCTCTTTCAGGCACATAGCTTTACTGATGGGAACAAATTTGTTGGGTTTCTGTCTGCAAAAATCTTGACATTGCTACTGGCCAGCACTGCTCTGAGGGTATGTTACCTGTCGTGGATTTTATGATTTGCCATGCTGTTATGAATTTATAAATTTGTTTGAAAGAAATGTCCAAATAAATTAGATTACATAAATTTTACCTCAAAATAAGTTACAAAAAATATCCTCCGCATCTTTTTCATTTTAGATTATCATGAGATCAAATTAGATGCGATACCAGTGATAGTAAATTTGTATTTGTGGTTGTTAAGATATTCAGTAAGCAGATTTTTGACGATTACTCACAACATGTAAATATAAGGCTGAAGAGCTTTCACTGTCTATCTAGACCTCCTCCTCAGTTCTTAATGATTGATGTTTGGGTTCTTATCCTGCAAATGGGTTGCGTTCTCTTATGATTGCTGTATCTTGTTTTAAACTTATAATTTTGCTTTGCTCACAATTTTAGTTGTTGATTAATTTTGACTCTTTCAGAATGAGGCCATTCACACTGTGAGAACTCTAACGGACAAATTAAGCCACAACCAGTTGACTCCCCATGAGAGACAGTGCGTCCTTGACGTCCTCATTCTGCTTTATTCATCCAAGAAACTCTGGCCTGAAGACTCGGAACAGTTGCAAGAAATTCAAGGTAAATCTGCATCCGTCTTGCCTCCAATAGTAGCCTGGTCGCAAATAGAAGCCTGTCTCGTTTAGAGGCCGGGGTATTTGTATTTGCATAAATTTGTAAATATTCTTAATTCCCCGGTGTGGGGAGATTTGTGGTGAGCCTTCCGTTGATTACAGCTCAGGGCAACCACAGAGCACATTAAAATAATCGAGGCAGGTCTCAATTACACGCCGGATCAGCAGGCTTATGACAGGCGATGAGGCATTATTAGACTCGTTTGCATGCTGCCCAAGTGTCTCCAAGCAAGCTTTCCTTCAGTGCGTAGCACTGCGTGTGCTTGCACACCCAGATGATCATTGATTGGCCACGTCCTGTTTAAAACAATAAACGCTTGTCTCAAATAGACACCTGTCTCGTACAGAAGCCAAGGCTTATATTTGAAGAAATACTACAGTAATTGGTAATTGCTTGAAAAAAATTTTTAGATTACATTAAATTTGATTGATTAATTTGAGTGTTACGGAATAATTAAAATTGGAGGACATCCATTTTCTCCTCAGGTTCCAGGCGTATCGTGCTGACTTTCCTTCAGCCATCTTGGACCAACATGGTCGGCCATTCCCTGTCCCTCACCTCCTCCTGGTCAGCAGTAGACTTGTGTACGTTCGCCAGTCTCTGGAAGAAAATTGTCAAATACGCTGATTGGGTTATTGATAAGTAAGTAGCAAAACGTAGTTAAGCAAGATCACAATAACTTGGACCTGTGTCAAAAGTGGTCTCCCTGACATTGAAAAGATTTGATGAATTTTTGGAAACTTTAATGAAGAAACTTTGTAATAAATATATAATAGGCCTGATATCTTTTTATTTCATTTATTTCTCTCAAGTTAAGATATATGATTTATTGATTAATGATTATTTTTCTTTAAACTTTTTTCAGGTCTGATAATCCTGCTATTGTTGAGAAAATGTCTGTGTTCATATCCAGCGTCGAAAAGATTTTTCCAAGAATTTGCACAAAAAGTTTAGATGCTGTTGCTCTGTGCAGACTCCTGAAGGTAAGAAATATTAAAATAAAATGTTGATTCTGAAAAATATTCACAATAGGGTTGTCTCATGTCCTTGAGGTATTTCGGTAATTAGGTATCATGCATTTGCTTTATAGACTACTAGTAGGGGTCTACACCTGTCTGATAAATACCGGCCGTACCTGTACAGTCTGGCCGGTTCCCGAACCGGTTTTCAAAGCAGCACTTTCGGTTCAGTTCAATTATGCCATATCCAGCTAAAAGAAGCCATTTATTGCTGAGATTTGAGAGAAAATGTCCACAAAATCATGAACTGAACTCGAGAAAGTCATCATGTTGACTCCCGCTCTATTGCGAGGTCAACTTTCTGAGCAAAAAATTCAGTTTTCGGCAAGCAGATTTCTCTAAAATGCGGATCGGCCCTAATTTGCGGACCGACGGTACGAATCGTGTATCGATCAAGTGTATCGATGATACATACCGTATCGTTTTTGTGTAACGATGAAGACCCCTGGACTATAGTTGAGGGAATTAGTTATTTGAGATGATTAGGTGAAAATGAAGTCATCGATGTTGAAGTTACAGGTTTTCTAACTAAATTGAAACTATCTTTTTGACAGGTGGCCAACAGTTGTTTACCATACAGTGAGCGTATGTCGTCACGGCAACAGTTCCAAGCTCATCACTTTCACCTGGTGGACGTTGTGCACACTAGTATTCGCAAAGGACTGTTCGGGCAGATTCCAAGTGACAATTTGACGTTTGTTGGACCAGTGAAAAGGAAAACGTCACAAACGGACAATAGTTATGTCCTCCACAGACAGGTGTCGCTACTAGTCATCAAGAGTTGTGCGATAACGACCCTCTCAGCCTTGGAAGACAAGAAGAAGAGTGAGTGTCATTTTGTCCGTACAGATCTTTGTCAACATGACCTATAGAGTTCAGAGATATATTTATATTACTTAACGGAAATCCACAAAGCATTGCTGCCTGTTATTTCTTGTTAATTCTAGAATTACAGCTTCCTAATTTTCTAAAGATTTCGCAGTACTTAACTTTTGAAACAAAATATTATGAAACTAATTTGCTTCTCTCTAAAAATTGACATTATAAAAAATTTAGATTTCCCTTCTTTTTCTCAAGGCATTTTTCTTGGGTTGGTCAGGAGGACGAAAAAAAGAAGAAGGGAAATCTACGTAATTATAATGTCAATTTTTTTCCATTGGTAGAAAATCTGTTAGGTCGGTTAATCTGAGAAGCTAATATTAAATATGTCTGACCCAATTGATGCAATAGTATTCATTACTCACTCCATCTTGACAGGCGACTTGAATGCAGCAGGAAGACACATGCTCCAGATCAACTCCTCCCTCCTGTCTCTCTGGTCGTGGTTGAGGGAGGAAACGTCTTCCACCAGGGGGCACTGGCTGCTCGAGGTCTTTTCCGATCAGGACAACGCCCTCTTGGAGTCCATGCTTGCCCTCATGGACATCTACGTGCACATCAAGTGAGTATGAAGTAACCCAATAGACCCTAAAGCCGTCACTTTTTTCAGTCATGGCTGGCATAAAGTGTTTAATGGTTACTAGCCATCTAAAGCCGTTCAGTCATGGCTGCTCGTTGCTGTGAACACATTTTCCATGGCTTACAACATACATTTAAATCATTGTTATCGATACCTTGAAGAGAAAAACAAAAATGAATTTCTTGATCTTCGTGGCTGCAAGCTGAAGTAATTTCGTAAAATGTAGAAATTATATATTTTTGGATCATCAGGCTGTACAACTAATAAATTTGTCAGGTGTGAGTTAAGATAAACCTGCCGTCTGAGTATTTGCAATCATCAAATTTTGAGCATGAAATTTCACTGGCTATTTTGAAGTCGAGTTCTGTAAAATTGTTGCATATTAGAAAGAAATTAGAAAGAACGTTCAGGGATAAATATGTGTTGTTTTAAAAATAACTGCATTGTTCGAAATTTGTCCCGCCAATTACATGAGTATATTATGTCTTTTTCTTTCTTTTTTTCAGACTGAAGAAACTGCCCACGTCATCGCCGTTCTTGCTCAAAGTGATCGACCCCCACTGCTGCTTCGTGAACTTCTTGCAAAACCTCTCCTTCGACCACTCGGTTCTCCTAGATTTCCTCTCCTCGCCGGAAACATGCTTCCTCCTCTACTTCATCAAGTATCTTCACTTCGTGGTCAGGGATTGGTCGGGGTTCAAAGAGGCCTGCGAACAATTGAGCAATGTCAGTAACGTGGAGGAGGAGATGGAGAGCTGTAGCGATCTCGGGGCTAGCTCGGAGACTTCTGTAAGTTCAAAAAATATAATGTATGACATATAAACAAATCACATCAAACAGACAAGATGTATTAACTTAAGACATGACTGTGTTGCCTTTACATCGAAATTAATTGAATTTAAAACAGATACAAAAAATATAATGTATGACATATATATAAACAAATCACATCAAACAGACAAGATGTATTAACTTAAGACATGACTGTGTTGCCTTTGCTCTAGAATATATCATCATAATAAATAGCATGTTGATTTTGAAGTTAAAACAATAAATAATATTAAATAAGAAAAAACCGCAGGGTAATAAGAATAATCAAATAAAATGAAATAATTAATAAATATAATATTTTAATTTTAGATCATTCTTTTGATAGCAGGCCTATATCAAATAATGATGATCTTATATCAATTCATTGGTAATTAAATGTAATGATGCATTTAATCATTCTTTTAAAGGTTCTTGTAAGTGATCAACAAGATCAAGTTGAAAATGTGACGACCAAGTTGGATGCCATGGAAAAAATGCAGACAGACACTCGAGAGGGGTTGCTCCAACTCCTTCATAAGGTCAATACGGAGAGAATCCTCCTCAGTCAACAAGCGTCCAGTAAGTCCGTGGAAAAGAATGTCGCCGAACTGAGTCTGAGGAACAAGGATGTAGAGAAAATGGTCAGAGACACCAACCATCTCCTGGATGGCCCTGCAGGTGGAGCCACTGTGTCTGCGAAAGGAGATATGGGACGTTCTGATTGGTTGGGATCTGAAGGTCAACTGTCACATGTCAGAAGGAGCAGCCAATCAGAAGAGAGCAGTTCGGAACTGTTCTCCAAATTAGGAATATCTCTAAAATTGACGGATTACTCTGACAGTGAAGATGAAGATGATTCGAGTCATTCGACACAAAATAAACCGATGGCTGCGTCAACAACTGTAGAGCAAGCTCTAATGAACACATGCTCTAAATATCTCGATAAGGAATCTGACATGAGTGCCCTGGGGGACTTGATCAACAGCACAAAACTCGGAGACAAAGTTGTAATCCCCAAATTAACGGATTATCCGGACTCTGATGAAGAAATCGAGTTAGGGCAACCCCAAGACAAAACGGATGAGATGGATATTTCAGAAACTAATCTTAAAACTGTTAAATTGCGATCTGGTGATTCTGCATCGGAACAAGAACTGTCAGCTGGTCAGGGCTCATCTACAGAGTCCCAGACGCAATCAAGTCATTTGAAAGAACTGAAAGAACCAGCATCGGAGGTTGAAGTAATGGATTCACAAGATAGCAGTTCACAAGAAAACTCACAAGATGCCAGTGAACATGAATTACTTCCTTCAACTGATTCTACGCTCGATCGTGTCATGACGACTATTATAAGACTGAGAATTGTTCTTGAGAGACTTGCTGAAAAAGACTTGTTTCCTTACAATGCTAAGCCATTGATTAGTGTCTTGGAACAATGTGAAAGTCGTTTCGAAGAGGTTATTGGTGCTTGAAAATTTAATATATTACATACCTACTGTGAATATATATCATATGTTTTGGAGGATCTTGAATAAATTTTATGTACTAAGTAAAATGTAAATTTCTTCGTTAACAGCTCAATTTTGTGGGATCACAAGGGGCAACCGGATGATCCTTGGAGGGGAGTTACGGATTATTAGTTTCCCTTTTGAGTCTTGACACTTGAAAAAAGTTTGTCCAGCACATGAAAAAAAGTAATTTGTTTCTGGCTGTAGCCTGGTTACCGCAATGTTAAAATTTCAATAAAAAAGTTTGTTGCTCGTTCGCATGCAAAAAAAAAAGTTTGTAGGTGCTCGCACATGACTCGGGGGTAAAATCCATAGCCCCCCCCCCCAACAGATGATCTGGTCGGCCCCCAATCACCAGGTGTAACTACATGAAAGGAGACAAGTTTGCCAAGTTATTCATGATTTTTTTTTCTGAGAGGTAGTAGGCCCTAATTGGCAGTAATTGCCCGTTTTTCTGGAGTAATAGGCTACTGGAGTATAAAGTACCAGGATTGAACAATTAAAATACTACTCATTTCTGGTGAGTGAGAAACATGAAAATTTCACCAAGGTGTGCCAGTTAGGCTTTATTAAGGTCCTAAAATAAGAGAACGCCAGTTGCTTGTGCAATGTCCTTTCGAAGATGTCCAAAGAGGGCTAAAGTGGAATGGTAACTTTAATCAGTGGCGTAACTAGGGGGTCTCGAGCGGGGGGGCACCTGGGGGGGCACGCGATTCTCTGGGGGGGGCACCCGTAATACTAATTGTATATTTTAGCCAAGGTTGAAAAGTTCATATGGGGGGGCACCTGGGGGGGCACAGGTCCAATATGGGGGGCACGTGCCCCCCCATAAGCTCCCATAGGGACGCCACTGACTTTAATGCATTGCTGTGAGGCTCAATTTATTTTCTATTTAAGATAAAAATATTAATTTTGGCAGTATTAATTCTCATTCTTGGAAGTGAAGGTCCAATTAAAGCTAATTAAGGATCCCAAAGTTCTTCTTCTTCTTCTGTAACGCTCTTCCGTCCGTTAGGACATAGCGCAGCTCCGGAGAGCCATGACTTTTTTGATTATTTAAATCAGGGAGAATGAAATTCTCCCTGAAAGTAGCGAGGAGTCACCCTACGCTGCCGGCTTCAATTGTTTTCAGCTGTTTTGCCTACTGTAGGGCTACTTGAAAGTGGATGACTTGTGAAAAATTGTTGTCTGGGCTTTCAAACTTCAAAATGGCATTCGTTGCTAAGTGCCAGAAAAAGGCCTCCGCCGATTCTTGAAATTTCTTTGTTTTCAGTTCCTCCAATTGTCGCAATTTTTAGCAGAAGACAATCACAAAGTCTAAACTTGTTTAGGCAACATGCTTTCATGTTACAAGACCTAAATTGGTTCATAAAATCAGTAGAAAAACATCTGCTGAATTTGTTGACATGTCGTCATGATGAACGTCGTCAACCAAAGGATCCCAAAGTGGAGGAGGCTGGTGGCGCCACCTAGTGTGCTTGTGGGGAAACCTCATGACAACATGGATGTAAACACTCTCAAACTTCAAGTTGTTCATGGTAAATTTGTGCTTGTTTCATTCGAAAAAACACTGGCATATTGTTGCTATAAGTATAGGACATAATTAGGGTTGAGTTTTAGTACTGATTTAGGTCGAGAAGGGACAGCCAACACCACAACTATCAAAGTTTGACAGGTTCCAATTATCGCCCACTGTAAATTATATTCCTTTTTTTGTGTCAAGTTTTACTGTTTGAGACTGTATTTTACAATTATTTAATCGTTTACATTTATGTTATCATTGCCAAGACTCACAACATCTCAAAATTATTCCAAATAATTGTGCTCATGGCTATTTATGACCATTAGATAGGCCTGTTAATTTGCAGAGCTCTGATCATCATCAATGTGTATTGATTCTTGACTGATTGTTATTCAATCAATCAATGACTGGGGAGCTGGTGCACTGGTAATGGACTGTGTATAAACTGTATATTTTAGTTTCATTCAATGTTTATCTGATCTGCCTAGTTGCCCTCTTGATGTAAGTTATGTAATACCGGTATGTTGAACTTTTTTGCTAAACTTGCAGCATCTTTGTTTTAGTTACAGTTTGTCACGTCAAGCATTGAAACAGAAATTTAGCCCTTTTTGTACAGGCCATAAAAATCAACAAAATGAGATTGGAGGTTATCTAATACCAAATTTGACTGGAACTAAGTCTGGGGTGGCGCTGCAGTGCACTTTTGTGACGTCACCACCCATTGTTTGTCAGATTGGCAGCATTGCAAAGTCAACAATTTGCGAAATTTGACTGCCATTTCCATGAATAGTCAAATATCGGACAAAAACGGCATCAAAACTGTTTGAAAATGTGATATTCATATTACAACAGAGCTAAGCAACACATACGTAGGTGAATTTCTTCTGTAGGACTGGTTGCCGAGATATCTGACAAAACGTCTGTCCTCTGCTTGACGCGACAAACTATAATTTATTCTTTTAAACCCTTTCTTAATCATGGTAATACTGGATTTACTGAGCGCGTGAAGTACTCGGCACTGCTCACTCTTTTATCAAATTTAATTGGCAGGATATGTGAGAAATGTCTTTCTGTGCTCCTTGCGATCCACCACAGGGCCAAACTCACATTTGGCCCTGCTATACTTAACCCTTACTGGACTGAAAGGACATTTATGGCATCCCTAGCTAGCTGCCTGAGGGACCATTTATGTCCCTCAGGAACATGCTGATGACGTCACAATCGTCCTGGGAGATTGTTTTGTTTGAACAGCCCAGTCTGGTAAGGGTTAATGATGATACCAAGGTGTATGACTCAAGCGCCCCCTTTGGATAGAACATAGGCCTTGTGTGGTTATATTTGCGGAAGTTGTTATAAATAGAATACTTTGGGGATTCCCTTGGGCTATCCCTGAAATGGACATATTCATCCGCCGGCCGAATCACGCAAATATGAATGATGTCATTCTGGGGAATCCAGTGATGGAAATGGAAAATTTTCGTCGGGGGAGCTCTCGGCTCGTGTGGCAGGGGCTCGCCATTCTAAATTTTTAAAATGGAAAGAATTCTTCCACGAGAGCACAATTTTGGCTAAAAATACAATGCAGACTGAAAAAATAACGTGATAGTTGCAATTTCACCACTGATCATTGGGGGAGCTGTAGCAGGGTACAGCTCCCCCTGTTTTTTGGTCAAGGGAGCTCAGCTCCCCCGAGCTCCACCCCATTTCCATCACTGGGGGAATCCCAACGCCTGCAATAGACTGGGGAACCCCACAGCAGTCAGTAATGAGCAGGATGAAGGTGAGCATTGTTTTCCAAGATTATGTTGAATTGCAATCGATTCCACAGCTGTAATTGCAATTTGGTAATGTCTGTAGTTGTCAGAGCTAATTGTGTACATGTTGAAAGATCATTTGAGCTTAATTGCACTCCACTATCGATTGAAGTGGCATTGACTTAAGTGAGCAGGCAAAGGGCAAGTTGACCTTTTTTAACTCAGTTCAATGACAGCACTTGGGTCTTATCTTCACAGTGTATTTTAAGAGTGCCGAGCATTACTAGTTTGCAAAATTCAATTTTAAAAAGAACAAATACATAATATATATTGTGGTGTAGGACTTATAAGATAAGGTTCCAATCAGCCTATTATTTTATAATTGTATCAGGGCCAATCTAATGACACCAAGAAGGTGAATGAAGAATTTTGTAAAAATTCACCATTTGTTATCATTTGATAGGTCTAATAATATTTTCAGACAACTATGAAATCTTGCTAATTCTCTTCTTTTTCTGCAGTCTCCATATTCTGGAAAAAAGGGAATATTCTACGATTGTGGAAAATTCAAGCACCCCCAACAAAGCCTTCCCAGTTGAAGGTCCTGAATTGGATTTCTGAATGTAGAACACATTCAACACAGGCCTAATATCTCATCTGGCTGTCATTCAGGTAATATGCTATTGTTGATTTTATAAGTGGAGATTTCATAATTCCTTTCTGAAACAAATCGCTAATTGTAATCATTACTGCTACTGTTTTTATTTTCCAGTCTCTGTCATGGTTATTGCAAACTTCTCTTCACAGAAAAGATTATTGGCAGCAAAGCATCCCATTAAACAGACTACTCGTCCAGACTCTTCTATTCTTCCATGGCAATTGCTACAGAATAAGATTTTTAGAATTTAAACAGATGGGCCTATCCACTGGCCTAGATTGGCTGAATCAAAAGTCAAAAATAAAGACTGAAAAATCATATTTATTACACAGACTACCATACCCATTCGTTTATTGCAAACTGATATTATATATAGGGGCTATATATTTATATATATATAAATATTTTAACAACCTCAATTGTTAAGAATTACTTGAAATTACAAAGTTTATATTTCAACTGGAAATGCCTTTGTTTGAATTACCTAGCTCTGTTGATTACAAATAAATTGCAATAACATGTTTTCTTGCACTGCCGTTGATTTGATGTGATATCTATTAATATTACACTGTGCATATTGATGGTCACAATATTATTAAGTACCTTTGAAGTGATGAAAATAAAGATTTCCAGCTGAAATATATTTTATTCCTTTTGTTGTTTTGCTTGCATTCCAGCTGACACTAGTTACCCTGAAAAAAAAACAACTAAAAAACTCCCCCCCCCCCCAAAAAAAAAAAACCTTGTAAGAGACAAGAAACATACAACATGCGCATAATGCATGCTAGTTATGGCATGGTTAAAATTAAAAATATATCCTCATTGTAATGTCAATGTTGCAAATGTCTTAGGTCTAATCTCAATAGTTCATGGTTGACATGAATTACTCAGGACAAAGTCTTCATGCAGGTAAATGGAATTTTTTAAAATCTAGTTTACCAAATTGATTGAAGTATATATATATATATGTGTTTACAAGCATATCTGAAATAATAGGGCAATCCATTTATTGCCTTATGTTCATTGGCGTGTGAAGAAAAGGCCTATTAAACTTACCACAAGAAAAATCTCAATAAAAAATCTGGAAGTAAATCCTATATTCGACTGTAAGCAGATGAATTAAGAACAAACCTAAAATCCAAAATAATTCTCCACCAATATAATGGGTTTCCCGGTCCCAGAAATAGTGATCCAGGATAGAGAGCACTCTGAAATTGGATCAAAGTAGTCCCGTGAGGTATCCCATGATCCCAGAAGGTGGCTCTGTAGTCCTGAATTCTGATTGGCTGTGAAAGGGAATTCCCTTGTGATGTACGCTGAGATGAGTGCACACACAGGTAGGATTGGCAAAATAAAGTTTAATTTGAACCCAAATGCAGTGTGATTGATGCTAATCTTCTCCAAATATTGCTGAAAGACTTTACTTGCAAAGGACCATAAAGAATGTTCTCAAAAACTGCTCCTTTAGCAATTTTAATCAGGTTTTTCCATTTGAAATCCACCAGAGGGCACTTGAGTCATACACCTTGGTATCATCATTAAGTATAGCAGGGCCAAATGTGAGTTTGGCCCTGTGGATCCACTGATGAATTTCACAGGCATGTGTAATCTTAACTCTAAATTTATCTGTCCCATAATCCCCCGTACCCTTCCCTGTACACTGTCCTGTACTTTTAGGGTCAGACAAATATGAAGTTTACTTGGACCCAGGAGAGGACGGCCCTGCGACCGTGAAACACTTGATAGAGGAAGTCGCCAGGGTGACTGGTGTGCCCAGCCAAAATCAGAAACTCATTTTTAAAGGTAGGTCTATATTTCTGTGAAGGGTGGAAATTATAAAATCTTTCAATTACACAATACAAAATATACTAGTTAGAAAGATGTATAAATTTATTGAAATGAACATGGTTGTGATGGGTTTATTGTCCTTTGACTTTTTCATTGAAGTCCGTCATAATATTCTCTAAAAAATATTTTGATATTTGCGTTCTTTAAATTAGAAAACGTTCAATCAAAAAGGTTATTTTCAAGTACAAATTGTGTAAAAGTTTGAATAAAGTATTCAAGAAGTCAGAATCATGAATTTATCATTAAATTATTTTTCAGGAAAGTCAGTTAAATCCGATGTCTTTTTACCTGTCAGTAAATTAGGCCTGAGGAACAACAGCCGGCTCATGCTAATTGGCAAAAAGGTAAGTTGCTAACTTATTAATTTTGCGGTAATGCGTTTTGGTCTCCTTAGTCCCAGATACTATCTAATTACATTTATATGTAACATATATGAGAATATTATTTAAATATATTTTGTCACCTGAACAACAAAATCAGCGTCTATCATAAAGATGATGATATTGATAATTTAAAATATTTTCATTTCCTCTTCTTGCTTTTGCAAATGTTTAAGTAATTAATTTGTCTTTTCTGGTTTTCCTGCAGTTCAAAGTTGAGGAAGACCCAAACTACAAGGCCATCATGAAGGTGGAGGCAGACATGGAGAAGATGGGAAAGAGATACGAGGAGATATCGGAGCAGATCAGTGGCATTGAACGGGTAAATTAGGTTCAGAAACTTTAGATTGCTGGTAATAAGGCCACACATAATTGATCTTTAGCTTCTCGGATCTTCTCAAGGCACTTTTTCTAGGGTCGGTCGGTAGGACAAAAAAAAAGGTGAAAAAAAAATTTATAATGTCAATTTTTTTTTTTCTATTTTTTTTTTTTTTGTCGGCAGAAAATCTATTGTGTCGGCGGATCCGCGAAGCTAAGAATCAATTATTTGTGGCCTAATGAATCTGCTATGTGACAAGGAACATTGCTACTGAATTGTAGCTGTGTAGAAAATCACAAAATTTAATAAAATATTTATCTAATTTATATACATAGATTTGAATAGATTTGCTGAGACATTCCTTGAGAATGACAATAATTGTAAGCTGCATTTTTAGCCATAAATGATGTAAATGAGCGGTGTGGTTCTCATATATAAAAGTATATATTGGTGTATTGATTTTGTTTTATAAAGTTCACTTCCTAGTAAAAAGAATGTGTGTGCTGTTGTCAGGTTACAAAAGTTGGCAGTAGAATTCCTGAGCACTGCTCATCAAGTTTGAAGTAATTCATGATTTATTTTGTCACTATGAAATTATTGAACAATATTTGAATAGCGTTATAATGGAATTTTGTAGGGTTTCATGGAGAAAGACCTCGAAGAACCAGGCCTCAAGAAGTTGAAGACGCAATTAGGAGGATGCGGGGAGGAATTGCAGAGATGCATGGAGAGACTTGATGGGCTACGGTTGATTGACAGTCTGGACGAGATTAGAGCCATGAGAAAAGCCCTCATTAGGAAAATACAGGTGTGTCCAAAGATTTAGGAGCTTCGCCTGTCATATCATTCTTTTCTTTAACTACATTAATAGATGTTTTATCAGTCATGAGATTTGTGCCTTATGCCGCATATAAAAGAATTAAGTCGATATATATGAGGCTCTCGATAGTGTTTTGTGTCCTTGTCTCCCTTAATTCGCAATTTGGTTTTTAGTTCCTTGTCCGAGCAGAATGTGAAATTAAGTGAAATGCTAACATATCTTTAAATATTTCATGTTTCAGGAATTGTTGGAAAGAATAGACAAGACGCACCTGCACATACGACAAATGATTGAGAAGAGCGATGTATAGGGTGAAGTTAGGCAATTCAGTTTAAAGATGTAATTTGTTATTCCTTATTTATTTACAATGCAAAATTTTAGGATCCATGAGTCTTGGGGAAAGTGTCATATTCCTTTGAATGAAACACTGTGAGGCCGATGTTTTTCTAATTCTATGTGTAATGATACTTTTGTATCCTTGCATTCACGGAGGAAAGCTGTATGACCTAACATTTTGAATATATATAGGCCTACAACTTCTCACGTGCATTTATTACAATTCATGAGGATTAAAGATTATATATTTGTATCACAATTCTCATTATCACAGAGTATTTCAATCAACTCCGAACTTGTAGCACTTGTCACCTTTTAAAATGACACTATAATTTCTTATCAATAGATCTAGAAGTCTGTATTATAATGAAGGCCAACAACTTATTAATTTGAAATTTGGAAGTTTGCCCATATATATTAGGCCCTAGCTGAAAATTCTGTGTGGATGCATTTGAATGTGGTATGTACTTTTAAGTTGAATTTGGAAGATTAAAAGTATTAGCGGAGGTTGCTGTCCACAAATGATCTCACTTGGAGGGAAAATAGTGCACACTTTCTAAGTCAAGATTGTAAAGCAGTCCAGCTCAAATGTTACCCAATGCTTATTATCAGTGGATATCATCAATGCATCTGTTTATTATTATCTATTGCACATAGGCCTATGTATTTTCCAATGTCCGCACCAATGTTTTTATTGATGTATCGCATATGTTTAGGCCTATAATGGATTACAACTTTCTACAGAATTAGTTGAATCGCAAGTGACTTTTATCGGTGTTAATAAGTTCTAAGGAATGGACTTGCCTCTAAATAGCCCACACTGGTGCTGATGGGGCGTAAAACACAAATTCACTAACTCACTCTAAGGAATGGACCTATATAGTTAATTACCCTATCAAAAAATGTTGACATGCGTAGGAATGCCAGTTTGCCTTTAGGGCTATTCCATTTAAAAACCTGGAGGGGGGGTGGTCAGGTTACATTTTTGACCCCCTCCATGCATCTAAAGTGAATTATTTTCGAACCCCCCATGCATTAAATGCACATTTTTTACCCACCCCACATGCATCAAATAAAAATTTTATTATTACAATGCGTAAGCCTTCATGGAGCGATAATGCCCCCCCCCCCCCCATACATCTAAAGCGATTTCTTTTGCATCCCTCCATACATCTGAAGCGAATTTCCGTCGATCCCTACATCCATCTTACGAAAAATAAATCAACCTGACCACCCCCCTCCCAGGTTTTTAAATGGAATAGCCCTTAGACACAAGCAATAAATGATTGTGCAGTTTTTATGAATCACAATGAATGAATCCTATTTGTAATGTCTCTTCACAGATCGCTCAATCTGAGTCAATCACATTGCCAGAGTTAAGAATTCCAAACTTATAACATTGTGTTCATCATATTCACCAAGTATTTTGTGTTGTGACTATTGTCTGTACCTTGCACATTCTTCATTCAATTTTGGGCTCCTGCCAAAGATTTGTAACAGAGCCTTTATAGTTTTCAAGTATTTCAAGAACCTGAAATATTATTAATGAATGAAAAAGTTTCAATTGTATTTCAAATTTTCAATTGTATTTCAATTGTAATTTTGTCATTTATTGTTCCTGTGCTGTAATTACCTAGTTTATCATTTATTGGATACTTGAGTCCCTTTATGTTTGTCTTACTGGGTATGTGTATAATTTATTTTTCCACAGCAATAAATTGTAGGCCACTGCCTACTTTTACAGCCAGTTACAAGTTGTTCTTTGTACTTGGATAGCCTCAGATTTTGACCATCTGAGTCCGTATTGAAGACTCAAGGTCTATATGTAACATGGTGAAGTTATTGTTATACTGTAGGCTCCAACACTGGCCCAAAGAGACACGAGACCGAGCCTAGGTCATAAAAATACGGCCGTGAGGCCGGTCTGGAGTCCTAACACTGGCCTCAGTTTGCTCCTGCTGTGAATCAATGTGCGATGATGTGAATACTATTTGACTTTGCAGATTTGATCTTTTTGACATTGAATTATTGTAAAATTCAATAGTGAAATACACCATAACTGATTAAATTTGGCTTGAACTAAATTTGGAGTTGGATGATGATGAACTTGGACCATTGTTTCAGTTTGGTGAAATGTGTGGACAATGGACCTTTAACTAAAGTTTAACACAAGAGGGAGCCACCTGTCTGATTTTGATTAACCATCAGTTAGGCAAGTTCAACCTCAACAGCTTCAAAGCAGGGAGACTTTTAAACTTGTCCAATCAAATTATCAGATTACAGCTGAATTTGGACAACTTCAGAGCTATTTCAAATAACTATAAGACTTAAAATGCACACAAATATTTTATTCGTTTCGCAGCATGGACTATTAAAATCATAGCACCCGCTCACTTTGCATAAGTTTATAAACAATGAAACAGTTTATCTACAAGTTGGCTCTCTACAAAAAATACAATCTGGATTTTGTAATTTACATGAAACGCAAGCCACTATGACATGATTGAACATCATTGAACTTTAGACAAATACATGATGTGCGATAATACTAAATTAACCGATTTTCTTCGTGCTTTTAAGTTTTATCCTGATCAGATATGGAAACAATTTCACTAATCCTGGCCACTGCCTTCAATAAACAATGGATCAATACTTGACTGTTACATACATAAGAGTTTTAATATTACATTTAATCTATTAAATCTACCAACTCGATCTTTCACACAAAGATCTCCTGAGCTGTATTTGACTTTTCGTTACCACGGAAATGGTTCATTATGGTTGCATTCACACAGGACAAACTACAAGATCCACAGATTCCATAATGCATCGTCATGGTAACATGCAATTACACAGGCATATCGTTTACTTTTTGGCAGTTTACATCAACAAGTTAACACTGGACATCTTGGACTGTACAGAAAGGACAGTTTAATGTACACTGACATGTGACTAATATCAGAAGTGACATCATCCATTTACAATTACATCTCATAACGGATGAACCGAAACCATATTTTTTTTAATAATTAGAGCTAGTAAATTTTGTACTGTTATAGTACCTTACAGTGTTTCAATATAAACTTTTGTACTATTATAGTACCTCACAGTACTTCAGTATAATTATGCAGTTTACATTCTTCATTTATTGTATTCTTTACAGGCAGGCAGCCTCTCAGGCCCACGTTACGATTCACTAAATCAATCTATTCCCTACTTTTTCATCATAATTTAAAGGTTCTCAAGATTCACTCAGAAATTTGATGAAATATTATCTAAAATATTCTATTCAACTCCGAAGAGCAACATGCGTGATTCAATCATTTAACATCTTATACCCTCGAGTATATTTTTCTGTGAAGATCGATTCCATTTCAACAAAAAAAGTTATTTTTTTGTTAAATCTAAAATAAACTTAACTAAAAGAAAGAAACGATACAGTGCGAATCACATTTGAAATAAAAGTTTATTAAAAAAATCAGCAATAGAAAAAAAGTTCGATTCATCCTCCTAAAAATTGACACTACAAAAGAAGAAATTATTATTTACGAGCGATCTACGATACTTGATACGGAAGCAAGCAAACGAGACATAAATAGACGTATAAATGTACAAATGATACACTAGGCAAAAACGCTACAAAAATGCTTGTACAAAATTGTATAAAATAACTGAAATTAGATTCCAGTTTTTTTTTTCAAGTCTTACAAAAACCAATCGTGAGCTCATCTCTCTTCCTGAGCAACTAATGGCGCAAAAATATCCGAGAATTATTTACAAGAATTAGTTAAATGTACTAATTACATAGTAATTACATAATAATTACAAAATATTACAGCATAATAATTACAGTTTAATTACAGCTCTCATTGAACATAACTCATTGGCAGATAGATATAACGGCAGTAAATTTCAGCGCATAATTATATATTACATAATCTTATTAACCATAAGTCACGGTCAGACCACACTGTCATTTTTGGTTTACATTATTGTGACCCATTAATGTTGCTAGGCAACACATAAATAATAGGAGTAACCATGGCTACAGCATTACCGACTAAAACGGTGCTTTTCCACCTTTTTGCAAAGCACTGAATATAATACAAATATTGTGTGCCAAAAGAACACTATCATAAATTCATAATACGGGGTGGGTGTTGCAATTAAACTCAAAACTAACTAAAATATCTCTTTACAAAATATCCTACTATGAGCGTGGTACTGGCACTACAAGTTATAGGAATCAACTCATTGTCTTGTTGATTTGCAAGAAATTTATATGTAACTCAAATTGATAATGAACACAATTAATAGTAACTCGTACCCTCCTTTCTTTGTAAAAATAACAAGAGAGCTTTTCAAAGATAAAGAGTTCCATAAATGATACTGTGGTATAATACCAAATACTTAAGGACACAAATGTAATTGATTGGTGGAGTTTTAGGACGTCTATCATCTAGAGGGATATCTACTGATTGAAGAGTGATTTGAACACACAATTTGTGAAGACACCTCCCTGATGACGTAGCATTAAGTTTCCTGATATCGTTAATAGCGTCAGACGGTCGGACACTGTTGAATAGCAATATATATTAAGTCTGTTCATAGTGTTCAAGATTGTTGATTGACAAATTATTGTTCCAAGATCTTCCTGATGTCCAAGTGACTTGATACAAGCGATTGAATAAATATTCATGATTGGTCATTGCTACAAATTACAACAATTTGAATCATTATTCATTAACTAGCAGATTATTCGTTTCATGATCAGCATTGGTTCAGCAGGCACACGAAGCTGCGAGATATTTTGATTGGTTTACGACAAAAATGCAAGTTCACGTTAAGCCAGACTCAACTGAAGTCCGTATTTTCATTTGCTATAGCTCCATTTCAGTAGATCTATACAGTGTACGTTCTTGCTATAAGCATAAGTCTGTACTTGCCATAATGTCCGTATTTTCAATATAATCACCAAGGTAATAGCCAATATCAATTGTCTATGTTACATTTTCAGCAACTTTTCACTCATACAGACGTCTCGGAGTTGAGGCGAAGTACAAATTTGTTATTTTTGGGGTGGATGACCTCCTCAGTGACGTTGAAGTGGGGTAAATGGCGGACAGCAATGAGCAGGGTGACGTCCCCTTGGCGCAGTTGGAACACTGTGCCGTCCTTCACAGCCCTGCTGAGCAGCTGGTCGCAGATCAAGACCCACGTCTGAGTGGAGCGAAGGTCTTTGTCGTTCCAGATAACCGGTCCCTGCAAAAGCAAATGTTTTAACATAATTATTATATTGGTTATTATTGTTTTCAGTTGGGATGCACTGATACCACTTTTTTTACTCCCGATCAGATACCGATACGGTATTTTGTTGCCGATACCACAGATATCGGATCCAATACCAATACGGCGATACCATTGGTAAAATATGAAGCAGTGCACATACGCTACTGATAATTTTTGAAGTCTGATTCCACCGATACCGATACAACCCTATTTTCAGTGCAAAAAGATTTAGTCAACGATTCCACACAATTCTGTCAATAACTTTAAATTAACAAATTATCAAAATATTCAGAATATATCAGAGCAGACAATCAACCCACAAAATGGCAAGAACTGGCGTAACAAGTAGGGCTGCACAATTAATCGCAGATTAATCTATATCGCTATATCAATAAAATGTAAAAAATTTCTGCATTTTTTACCAAAACGGGAATCGCTTTTCATGGAATTCAAAATCGCACCTCAGCCTATTATTATTATGCAGCCCTAGTAAGAAGGCCGCATTTACGTACATTTATCTATGACATATTATCAGATGACATTATTAATGACGCAATTTCTTAAATAATTATGATGAATAGACGAACCTGAGTGAGGTATCGTTCCAAGAAGGCCCTTGGCGTCTGGTCGCACGAGATGCAGGTGGCCAAGTGTTGCAGGATGTTCTCCATGGTGTACCTCGGCTGCTGGCGTGTGATCCTCAGGTATTTTTGAAGAGCTCGGGCCATTGAAGGGAAGATCGCTTGGGCCGCTTCCAAGGGGTCCATGGGGATGGCAGGGCCTGGAGGAGATTACAAGAATCATTTAATTATTTTAGTTCTAAAGCACAGAGTTGTCATTCAGCATGTTAAGTGAAACACTGGCTACTGCATCAAGATAAATTATAAATACCACACATGACGACAAAATCAAAACAATGAGACATAACTGACACTTTACAACAATAATGTTCCTAACACACTGACACAAAGATAGCCAAATCAAAGATAGCCAAATAGATAATCGAGGAATGAAAATAGCCACGAAACCACAGGTAGAGCCTGACAGTCCAGTCTTACTTATCAGCTGCTAATCACAGGGATATATATGGAGATGGATGGGTGGATGAATGGGGCTTGATATCCTGTATTTATGCACTCGATAGGCTAATTAGAACAGGGGGAGGACACGGCAATGAGGCGAAGGATGCTGGGATATATAGAGACAAGTGAAGAAAAGACTGTATCACCCAATTTAGGCTTTTGGCCTGTGAACACGGGGAAGAAACTTGAAAAAGTCTACACCAATACAGAAATACTGAAACATTTCAAATTAAACTGTTGTCCAACATAGGTCCGTGACCCACCCAATGCTAGAACCAAGTTGGGACCTAACAACTGGAAGCTGTTAGCTACTGTTCCTCTCCAGCACTGACTTGACAACAAAGTGTACAGATTGAAAAATATGATTCAGTCATGAATGACCCTTTAGGCTTTAGTGTCAGATCTCAGATTCCAAGTCCTATACAGAAGCAGTCTGCTTAGAGTTCAAGCTGCCATAACAGTTGCGGAAATAGAGAGCATATTGGGAGCACAGCCCGGGAGGTTGCTCCTGGTTCCCGCATCTCTTGCACGCCACTCCTGCTACTGGGCTGCTAGACAACAGCATTCACAGAGAGCAGGGTCGGACCAATTTATGGACAAAAGCTTTCAGCTAGACAAATACAAGTGAACACAACCGAGCAAAGCTGAGCCACGCAGAGCACTGAACAAATAAAAAAAGATTGACAACAAACGAGCAACTGTCACTACACGACTGGTAGAACGCTAGACGACCGAGGAATGAAGCGGTTGGAGGAGGATGAAAGAGAAGGAAACATTCGATAACATGACAATAAGATTGCGCCAGACACTGTCACTGGGCATGGCAGTCAATATATAGATCAAAAAGTTTCCAACAAGTTACGAGCCGACATTGAGCTAACAAGCTGCAAACAGGCGAGTCACAAAATTGATAAAACCCTACCAAACTCCTAGAAAATCCCAAAAACATTGTCTTTAGGTCAGGAAATGTCATTTCAACTTCTGGTTAAGCAGGCTTAAGCTGGATTACTCATCTAATTAACACAAACAATTAGCATCACCACATTTACCACACTTGGCATAATTTGCACAAGGCAAGAACCGCTCTAAATGGGACAATTAATTTGCATAGCCATTGGTCGTGTCAATGCAGCCTAATCTCCCTTGGTTACAACGGGATATCGCAATTATCATAATTGGGCCACAGACTTGCAAAGTAAAACCAGCTCAACCACACTATCTCAGGAAGAATCATGATATCTGATCATTGTGTAAATGGTGTATTACAGGGAATCTGCGATATTTAGCAACATGCAGACCACCAGCCAAGTGCATTTACAGTAAGGTCTTTGCCTGCATGGGTTCAAATTCAAAACCCGGCAGGGGAATCAGAAATTTTCAGTGGACATTCATGAACAAATCCCAACTGGATGTCGTTCATGAGACATTAAATTGGTGGTCCCTTGTATCAAGAGTCTATGCTGGACAAGTAAAATATATCTCACATGGGGTAAATGTGTATCTATCTATCATGACATATTATATACATGACAAAGGATTAGGCCAGAAATAATTGATTTTTAGCTTGTCGTACGTTCTCTAAAATTACAATAATTTATATTTCATAGTGGGAGTCTCCGATTACATTTTTTTTACGAACTTGAAATAATGACCTTTTTAAATAAATAACACAGTACAAAATATATTCTTTTACTCAATATTGCAAGACAACATCTAACAGACACGAATGTCATGATATCATCCCTTTAAGTTGCTAGTTGTCACCACACGGAGCAGTCAGTGTTAATTAGCGAAAGAAGGAGAAAGACATTAGTTTGGGGTGAACGGCATTATTTGGATTACAGTCTGGCTAGGAGGCAGCCTGCAATTGTTTGGAGGCAAAGAAGCATGCTAATCTGATTGGCTGAGAGGGAAAAGTTCTGGAAAACCCCCCTGGGACCAGAAAGAGGCTGAGCAGGGAATTCCCTAGCAGTCCCTGGAATATGCAGGGCTCTCCACACTGTGTCCATGGGGCTCAGCATGGCCCAAAGATAAGCACAGCATAGCACTAATGGCTATGAACATGCTTCTGAGGCTGTTTTAGCATGTCACAGCGCCTGAAGGCAAATGTTTCAAATACAATGTAAGCCGGTTAAATTCAAAAGCAGAAACTGCTATGCAAAATTTTGAGACAATTGATGTTTGAAGACACATCAAGGAATTCTTCAAAATTTTGCTGTAATTTTACAAGTTACAGTTGGCTAGGAGTTATATTCTGAGAGCACATCCAATGTAATGATCCATAGCAATAATTAGTTTGAAATTGATTATCCTACAAATTGTGGCAATTCACTGAAAACTCAAATTAAAGAGATTTACAGCGTAATATTGTTATGACACCTTAAAAGAAGTATCTGAGAAGCCAGGGGTGCCTCTAGGTTGGCCTCTTGGCCTGCATGTGTTTCCAATGATTGCCCATTAGAAATAGACACAAACACAGGGGCTACTGTTTCATCCTCTCTTCAATGCTCTTCTGCCTCTCCACCCTTCGTACTCCTGGACCAGTCTCTTCAGGGCTTACACTGTATGTTGCCTATGAGTTCAGATTTTCACTTTCATTTTGTTTATTAACAGTCCAGGTCTTATGGTTACAGTTTGAGCCAATATGAAAACACCTAACAGGCTAATAACGGGATATCGCAACAAGTCAATGACCAACAATATCAAAATCAATTCAATTTTAGCCATCTATAGCTTTCAGGTAACAAATTACGTACTGTGCAATTAATTTTGTCATAATATTAGGCTGTTAAACATCCTAGTGACATGTACACCGTACACAGGAGATGTACAAATGCATTTCTAACAGCCTCAGAGATTAGGGCAAAAGAAGAAATTTGTTTTTGACAATTTTCTAACTTGTTGCTAATTACTACTTGTAGTCTAGTGCACTGGATTTTTTGCTTTAGAAAAAGCAAGCGTTAAACTACCTGCTATAAAGCTGTCTGCAAAAATCACAGCTTCTAGTTTTTGTGCACTTGGCCTAGACACAGAGAGAGGCAGAAAAACAGGCTGTTTATGTTGGAAGGGCTACTCGGCTGCTACTGGGCAACATGAAAGCTGTTAAAATGTAATACGCTTACTACTCTGTACTCATGTGATAGGATACATGAGGACAAGTGCACATTTGATGCACATCTGCAGATACTACAGGTAGAAAGTTACTAGAAACCACATGTATGGTTCAGCAAATGTGTAGCACTGATCGATATACTTGAGGTGCATACTTTTCGGACCTGCAATAATAATAATGCAAATTTAACGTGTCTCTCAAAATGCTCATATCTTTATTTTACAGATATTGCTGGTATCAAGTTTATAATATATTCTGTTCTGTTCTTGTTACTAACATATTATGCTCTGCAGTCAAAATGGTCAATGAAAGCACTTTAAATTGTGAAGCAAAAATTAGCACACATCCAACTGCAGGTCATCATGGTTACTTGATGTATATATTTCATATTTAATGAAAGAAATAGGACCAAAGCAGTCTTGCCAGTCAAACCCATCGCCGATTGTGGGTTGCTGTGTTTGCTCTTGCCATATGTTGCCCATCAACACAACAGTTACCATGGCAACAGGGGTATTTCCTGGCAACCCTTGACCTCTGACCTTGCCAACCTCAAAGTGAGGCTAGAGTGTGCCACTGTCAAAGTAAGAGCAACAATTTGTCAACCTGTGACAAGTGGGAAGGAGAGGGACTTCACTACTTGCCACCGGAGTGAGCAGGCCAGTTCCTTGAGCTTCATTGAGCAGGTTTCACTGTACAATAATTCACCTGTCAGGAAATGTATCTTGAACCTCATACGAAAGAAACTGAGCCACTGCAAAAGATTTTGCAAAGCCTTTTACTAAATGTTTAATGTTGTAGACATTCTGTTCAATATATATCACATCAGTGAATAGACAGGATTTGCATATTTTTTACACAGGGCAACCTTTTGCTCTCAACACAAAAAGTAAATTTTTAACCAAGAATTTTCGACTGCATACTGCACTCTTTCTCAACAGAATGAACATGACGAAGGTAGTCAGAGACAAGCTAGTTCGCAAAATATCACCTCCTGCTCAATTTTTGCAGCTGGGACAATCAACAGGTCACAGAAAAGACGTTTAGCCAGACCAGTTAGTTAATTAATAAACAAAATTAAATGTAAAGAAAAGTAAATTTATACATATGAGAAACAGTTGAGAAAACTAAGATAAACCACTTCATTGTATGAGGGTGTTTTCCAGTCTTGCTAATGCATGTTATGATCTCAACTTTGGAAAATCATTTGACAATCAAATATTATCGAAGAAACAGACTGAAAAACACACTCATATGAACGCACACTTGATGCAAGCACACTATCAAGATATCAAGTCAGATGCCATTAAACCTACTGAAATACAATATGAAAACAATTGACAAGTACAACACTTGGAAGCCAAACCATGCAATCAGCACACAATTAGACAAAACAACTTCAAAGGACCAATAAAATATCCATCCAAAAATTTAAGAAGAAGCCTCCTTTGTTACCTTGCGGTGCCCTCCGTAATGCTAACAACAGAAATGTACAACCGATAATTACTAATTTGCAAGGGAAATGCAATTTGACACAACATTGAACATGTTAAATCATCCAAAATCTGTGATATCCTTACAACGAAAATTCAGGATAAATATATTCAAAGTTTCATTTGATCAAAACATCTTGCAATGCTCAAGCAAAACAAAGCGCAAAATATGAGCAATATCTGTGAACTGGTGAATAGCAAAAAGTCAAAAACACAAAATCAACAAATCACTGTTTTAGAACCAAAAGGGAGCCAGCTAGTTCATGGACTGTGTTTTCTCATTGACATTTCGTAATTTTATAATTCTCCGCATCTTGGAGCACCATTCAGGGTTCCTACAAAATTTCACTATCGAAGACTTTCCATGACCACATTTTCGAATTTTCCATGACAAATTCTTCATTCGCCGAGATCAAAATGCACCTCGCAACAAATTCACGAGACGTCATTCAACAACTACCATAGTCGATCGTACAAACTTACTACAAAGATATTTTTTAAATTTTAGCATGAACTGAGGCCAAATTCTGAATTTTCCATGACTTTTGCCAAGTCAATAACCTTATTTCCAACCAAACTTCCACCCTTTTGTTCATAGAGTACAGCAATTACAAAACATTCCTTAAGTTCCAAATAGAAGACCCACCTGACTCCTCCTGCATCCTCTTGATGTGCGTGAACGCCTCCTCCGCTGCCGTGAACAATCTCGCCTTCCTCTTGCGAACCCTCCTCTCGTAATCCTGTTCTTCATAGAACCTGTCGTTGTGCGACTGGTCACGCCGCCTAGCAGCAGCCGCGAATATCGCCCGCGACCGAGTAGCCGGCGTTTGAGATCCTTGCACTCCATCTATGTCGTAAACTTTAAATCCCGAGAGTTTGGGCACCCGCCGAGAAACGTGCTCCAAGTATGGGTTATAAACCTGGAAATCACGGTAGTATTGTTCTAAGCACCAGACGGCTAAGCGCTGGATGCTCAACTGTCCCGCCGTGTAGTTGTGCGACTCGCCATCTGGTGAGCGGGTGATGCGAACAGCGTACTGAGGCTGCAACTGCCGCACCTCCAGAAGAATGATGGCGATGTAATGGATGAACAGAAGCGTGTCCACGAGGGACACTGCGTACAGCACTATATTGTGGTAACTCTTCTCCTTGGCTTTGTAAATGCGGAATCCGTAGAAGAGCCAAAAAGCAAAGGTAAAAATAAACACTAGAAATAAAATCACTGCCCTGAAGATAAAAATCCGAGGCATGGTGGCCTTGGGGCGACGGAAAAATAACGCCCACGTGCCGATTAAAAGAATAAACAGTTTAGAGCCAAAGCTTATTAATAATCCTTCACACTCAGGTCCACAGGGATCCTGCTCCCATTCCTCTAAGCCTAATTTGGGCAAAATCACCATTGCTATAGGAGATAGAAAGGCCAGGACTCCTAACATCCCAGCCACTATAGAGCCCATATATCGTTCACAGTTAAATCCTATTCCCTCCTCCATCTCCTTGTTGATACGAGACATGTCCTCCATTGAGAAACCAGTCTCACTTGTGTTGCCCGTGATAGCGGTGGTCGTTTCGCCCCAGTTCTCATCTTGAGGCATGATTTGAACCTCTATGCGCTCCTCCCCGTTGCGCCCTTGGGTCACGGTCACATCGCTGTGGTGATGGTGCGACCGCGGCAACGGGGCTATCGTCACCGAGCGGTCGTCCCGGTCTGTGTCGTCATGGCCACCGCCGTTTCTATGGTTGTCGCCATGGTGACGCTCCCTGTGGCGGTCGTGGCTCCTCTCTCTGCTCGAGTGGCGCCCCGATTTGTTGCGGTACGGACGATTGCTCCTCTGAGAGCGTTCCGAGCGCTCACTGCGCCCCGAACGTACGGACTCCGTGTCCATCTTGGTGGGTATTGGTTGCTATGCCACCGTCGGCAGAACCATGCTCTGTAAAGACAAAGACATATTTCTTAAGAATGACACACATCTAACATCAGCATACATTGTAAAATACCACAATCTTGGTCTGAGAAGACTGGGGCGTCTATGCCTACAATGCAAAATCCCATTTCCTAATACATAGTCAATACTCTGAAATTCTACACGGTGCTTCCTGTAGCAAATTGATATACGTACATATATAGTTGCCCATAAAACTGAATTGCTCTCTCCGGACTCTCCCACATATTTTTGCTGCTCTATGGACTAAATATAAATACATCACTGAACATATTTCTACCCTTGCTTTAAAACCCTGCATACATAACAGCTCATAATGCAAATGCAAATACAAAGCGCTTAAACTACAACATTTACACATACAAACAGAAGAGCATTTTCTTTTACAATTCAATCCCTTGATGCGGCATGATGCCTCTGCCTATATACCCTGTATTACCCTGTATTAGCTATTCTAATGTTCTCCTCCCCTATCCTATATTTCCTGCATTGGAAGGAGTCCTCTTTCATCTCTATGTTATCTTTTGTAAAGAGTTGGCATTCATTGCTTGCCTCTTTGTTTACACATACCCAACGCTAGAATCACCCCTGTGTTTTTTTCTGACACTGGGCTGCAGCAGTGTAGAGCACAAAACCCTTTTGCAAAGTCATAACAACCCTCGTAACATATGCCATGCTGCCCTGACGCAGCCCTGATGCAGCCCCTGTGCTATGTACCGAGTCCCACACTGTTAGCTGTTAGGGCTCATCAAGTCCCGTTGCTGTGGTGGAACCTATGCTTTGTCCATCTTATGCCCAGTATAATCATCATAGAATGGACAATATTACAAAGTTCACAAAACCTGCCTGGAAAGGGCTGCACTTAAAGTTTCTCAAATAATACTAACCTACCAGCTTACGGTCCAAATGACAAGGATAAAAACACAGCAATTTTAGGTTTTGTTACACATTATCAACGATTATGTATGTAATACCATTGAAGCAAAGAAAATTACAAAATAAATAAGACAAGAATTGTTAAAGCTCCGGGAAGTCCCCACAGCTAAGATAATATGGTGGATCTATCTCAGAATCTGTATCTTCATCAATGGTTAGGTTTAGTTACAATTTGCACAACAGTGAACAGACGCGATTATTTCTAGTCCTAACTGCTTACCATTTTGTAGGCGGCTAATCCGAAGATTCAAGGTAATATACGGTTGGTCAGCTGTTTTTCAATCTTGTCTTCACCATTCCTTCACATTCTCATCACCTGCAAGACAAATAAAGACAAATCAGAAAATTGGCTAAACATACAACAGAACAGCATCATACATCTTTTTCGTTTCAAATTCATAATCAACAATCCAACACAATTTTTTCCCGTAATGTAATCAAAGTTCCAGGATTGAATATGTTCTTCTCTGTTTGGATTACCAAAGTTCTGACATCAATATTGAAGTCACACTGCGCTATCGCCTATCAATGACACAGTGTCAGACACCCCGAATCATTTTCATTGAGCATGAATCATTTTCATTGAGCATGTTGAGCCATGCTCTGCAGTACTTGCAGTTACAGTCGCTGTGTTATCATTAAATCTGAAAGTATATATATAATAACTGTGACAACAACGGATTATTTCCCATCCTATACAAGATAATGTGTGTATCCAATAGAGCAAATCACAAACTTAAAAAGAAAATCAATTTTAAATTGCTTGTATCTATTGCATATCCCTGATAAAAATAGCCTCCTTGCACAATACATTCTCCAATCCAGCATCTATTATGGAACAATGCTCTTTTGTGTCCATCAAAAGACTTGCTCGACCTGGGGCTATTTTAAGAATGCTTTGAAAACGTCTGTTTTGGAAAGGTATTCCTTTTGAAACTGAAATGGCAATGAAAACATAATTACACACAGAGTCAAATGGTGGGGCTGTCTCTGTGTATCTAAAGGATGACAATTATGTCTGTCCACCAGTGTCTAGCTGTCTAAATAGAGATACATCTTTGAAACTGCCTAAAATTACTTCTTTAAATAGATGGTTTAGAACTATCACTATCAGTTGCCATGGCGACACTAACCACCCTCCTAATTATCAAAGAATCTTTTTAAAAACATTTTAATGCCTAATTTCACAGAAAATACTTCAGAAGCTGAACAAAGTTAAGAACCCTCTGACTGTTAAAACAATCAAGGGGCTATTATTTCCTGAGACACTTTAGCAGCTGTCTCAAGCAAATGTTTCCCTTTGAAGAATGGTAACTAATTGCCAAACAGTAGCTGGGTGGCTAGCTTCACTTATCTATTTTTTCCCTCATCCTAGAACAGAAGAAGGGGAGGTGCAACATGGTGAAGTCACTGAAAACAACCCTTGTCTTTAGGTTCTCTCTAATTAATTATCTTCCCACGTTTGAGAAATCATTTTTCATAGTTCAAAATTTACCAAATATGTAAGATTTTAACATCAAAGAAACTGACAGGTACTAGTTAAAGCTATTATGTCAGCAAGTTTAACAAAAATTTCAAAACTTTTGCATTGATGTATTTTAGCATCTGACAATGTCATATCCCCCCCAACAAGAAAAGTTTAATTATGTTTATTTCAGAAGCAATAAATAAGTTAAATATTTCTCTAATCTTTCTTTTAAGCAACTTTTAAATCAGGAGACAATATAGCTTTAACAATGCCAAACATCCCTCCAAATTACCTTGAGAAGTAAAGGCAGACACTTTAAAGCAAAGGGGTGAATAGCAAGACATATGACCCCTTTCTGGGTGCCCCCATCTGGAGGTGTCAGAACCAGGTACAAAAGAGCAATAAAAGAACTCAGGTAGCGTATTCCACCAACGAGAAATGAGAAGGGTTCGGTTGCAAGAATATACCTAAGCAGTCAGGGAAATTATCACCAGCTGATGACAATCAATGTCCTCAGCGCCACATGACACACAGCCAAGCTCTGTCATCACCCTCCCATGACACTCTCCAAGTGTCATGGCCCAGCCATGACATTGGCAGAGCTCAGAATCATCTTTGACAGGCTATTTAAAAAGAACTACTGCAACTATCACTTCCAAACTTGGTATAAAGTTGTATCACAGTATCAACTAACTCTATAAAGTTTGGCATGCTGATCCATTACATAATGGGGAAAAGAACCCGAAGGCTCCGGAGAAATTAAGAAATTGTCATCAGCTTGTGATGATTTTGCAGTATTTACAAAATTGGTTAGAATTAAGTCTCGCTACTGACATGCAGCTGTGTGATGAGGATTGCTGCATAAAGATCAGACTTTCTTCTGATACCAAACTGATCAACCCCACACACTCAATTTTCCTGTCAGGGCCAGGACTTAGCTGGAATTGCAATTGTCATCACGTGATGGTAATTTCCCAGACTGCTAAGAGTCTAGCAAGACAAATTGAGTGTTAAATTTGCCCCCAGTAGGGCTACATATCAGTTACTGTCCTCTAAACCTTATGAGAAGAGATGAATATATGTCAAGAAAATAAAGGGATTACTAGTGTTATAAAGTAGTAGCAAATTAATTTTAGTGTACTTCCATAGATTATTTGTAAATATTCAGTAAGATTCAGCCATAACAATTGACAAAATATCTAGTAGGGTTGGTCACACAGAAGTCATTAAACTGGTAAATAAGCAGACATTTTATCATCGAGTCATCATCATCGGTCATACCAGAATACTGACCATATATGACAGTGGACAGGATCTGATTGCCATGAAGAAGGAACTGGGGTCAACATTGTATGATGCACAATTCATGGAGCAAAAGCTCAGTAGAAAAATATGCGGCTTTTTGCATTCCGACTATATAAACACTAATTGAAATTCAGGGTATTCTACCCATTTTCCCCCATGTTTCCCAGTGCTTTGCCATTGCTCGGCTGTCTCAGCTTGCTCAACGTCTGATTTGATTCCTGACCTGCAGCTGAAAGTGCCGGCCTCAACAACGTTCAACCAGCTTGACATGCAAACAACAGATAAGCCAACCATTAGGTGACAAGCCAAAGCCTCCCTTCCAGCAATCGCATTAGCCCCTTTTTATTGCGTCTATTCAACGTATGGCTTTTCTAAACCTTTCACTTCTGTTTTGTTAAAAATTTAACTTCATTCAGAAATTTCACTTGTATTGAACACTCAAGACTCAGTGACTTTTTTGAAAAGGTGACACCTTAAAAATGTCTATGCTGCAGCATTGCTAACAGCAGTCACTGGACACGAAGACACGTCAATGGATGATTTGGGATTTACGTCCTGTATTTATGCACTGTGGTCCAAGTAGGGCTGGATCAATTAATCGATATATTGTGATATATCTGTTCACAGACTTATCGTGACAATCGCTTCACATATTATTGTGGCATCACGAAAACTGCATATGACAAAAGTTGTTGTCTTTCGTAAAATTTGAAAAATTTTTGGGAAAAAATGACAATTTTTATGGCAAGAACTAATCTTTTTGACAACATTTATGTCACAAACTTCACCTTTTGCATGAGCTGCTCAATTACCGCGATAAATATTGTGTATCATAACAAATTTATCATGATATTATAGTATCGTTACAAATTGAACGATGTCCAATACTAGGTCGAAGGGATCCAGAGCAGGAATCGAACCCAGCACCTGGTGATTAGCAGCCCAGCGCATATAATTGGGCCAATCCTACTCCCTGAACAGGACCAAGGAAAAGATGTTAAAGGTACATTTTACAATTCATATGATGAATTACTAAGTCTAACAAGTGACCAACAAGCCCTGTAACAGTGTATAAACATATCTGCCCGATGGCCCACATAACTAACTCTTCAAACCTTCCAGGAAATCCATTGAGAAACCCCAGTCAGACAACCATAAAATATTTTTGTGGCTTCTTGGTTTTGATACTGCCAGTCGCTTTTGGAAAATATCTGCCAGATATTGTGCAAAAGGCAAACAATATATGGCTATGTCACTTGACTCAGTCAGCTGTATGATTCACATTGACAAAGCTGGCTGAATTTTGTCTGTGTCTGGAGTTTTCGTGAGATTTTGTGAACACAGATTCCATCTGAGTTTGCTTATTCATAAGCTAAACACTGTATTTGCCACACACTGATAAATTTTATGTTGATCTATCCGTCTGTCTATTTGTTGCTGCTTTGTATCCGAATCCATCAAACTTTGAAACGTCACAAGTTAAAAGTACATTGTAGTGATGTTTATCAGATGAATGTGCGTTTACTGTTTTCACTCTGGGCCTATATCACGCATACACTCTGGTTATAACATGTTCTTGAAACACATTTTAAAGAATATAGGAAGAAAGCTGAATGTGATTAGCATATCTGGACAAAGTGATCATGGGTAATAATTCATGACCTGATTAATGAGAAAGATGGGTCGTTACCATGGCAACAATCATCAACTGGCCCGCATCAGCAGCGGACATCATGTAAATGGGCCAAGGATGATGGGGAAGCATGCATAGAAATGCGCCCCCTGAGCAGAAACAGTCGGGAAGGAGAGTGGTCAGTCTGACATGGTGAAAGGAATGCAAATGGGAACATTCATAAAGGCGTTTTGTACCATTAACTATTTACAGGTCCATCACAATAACGGCCAGTCGGCTACTTAGGCTACTTACATGATAAACATGCAAGGCTTCATTGCAATACATGCAGTTATAGAAATGTCACCATCATCATGATCACGCACAGCATGGGAGTTTATTCCATAATTCATGATAAGCAATAAATGCATCTTCTACATATCAACTTGCAATGACTGCCAATGAGTAATTTGTAATTTGTTTGAATTGCTATAGTAAATCGGGCAAGAAAAGAGAGATATACCATACATGTATATAAAACATGAAGTATGATCACTTGAAGTGCCATAATGAATGTGTGTCTTCGTAATGAACATCTCCATGTTTCTATTACCAGATAACATGAGAGGAAAATAGAATTGTTTATTGAACTGTCTTGCACTCTTTCCATTGCTGATCTGCAGCTTAGAGATTTATGACAAACTGCTAAATTGTGTCAGCGACAGCGAGCGACAGGTGTAACAATGAGATGATGAGGTTGGGAGTCCTAACATGGTACTCCTTCCCAGGTGTGGGCTCTTTAGCCTAGTTCACCTCTTGATATTTGACACAGCAGCTTTCCTTGCATAGTCCCACAATCTTCTAACTACTTCCGAGTAGAAAGACCAGCAAAAAGAGAGAACACCAAAAACTGCACTGCCACCGCAGGGAGTTTCGGAGACCTTGGGCAACAAGCAGCGTCAATAAAAGTTGTAGGGAGGCTCACTACTCACAAAACAAGGCCAATGCCACAGAGTACAGACTGATAGTTCTTGTCACACTAGCAGTAGTCACAGTGGCCTGGCCAGACAAGTGTCAATCACAAAATTAGGCCAGACTTATTTAATTTTTAGCTTCTCGGAACGATCGTCCTAACAGATTGTGTGCATATAGAAAAGAAATTGAGCTTTACAAAAATTGTCATGATAAAAACATGAGATTTCGCTTTTTTTTTTCATGCTGCCGACCGACCTCAATAAAAGTGCCTCGAGAAGATCCGAGAAGCAAAAGATCAATAATGTCTGGCCTAAAAAATTGTTGAGAGGCTCCCTACTCACAAATCAAGGCCAATGGTACACAGATTGATAGTTCTAGTCACACTAGCAGTAGTCACAGTAGCCCAGCCAGACGAGTGAGTGTCAATCACCAGATTAGCATTGATTGCATACGGCCAACAGGCAAACGGCAGAGACCAAAACATCAAATCAGATGATTCATTGCATTAGTTATCGTCTTATCGGTCCTAATCTAGTTATTAGTCAACGTAAACAAACCCAATTCAGCAAATGCCACTAGATGGCAGTGGTTGACGCTGATTATTGGCCTAATATCACTCAATAAACCACATGACTTGTGACTTATTAGTGTCCATGTAATAACCAGTGGCTAAAACTGTCTATGCGACAAGTGTTGTCATTATTGCTGTTATTCATCCTCTCATTAAGTGCAGCCAGTGTGTTTGCAGGCCACTAAGCAATTATCATCTGAGATGAATTAGATCATATCGTGAGCATTGTAATTTGTACAACTTTATTGCGACAAATCAATAATTTGCGAAGAATTCACAGCAAAAGGTATGTTTTTTAGGATTCGTCAAGAGCTTTCATGGGCTTCTTCAGCTGTCTTGGACAATAAAATGTTTTTAGAAGTCTCCCATGCAGTGCGATGTTCAGCACAAAATCAAAGGCTAGCCAGGGGCAGGAGCACAACTTCAAAATCGGCAGCATGTCTCAGGACATAAATTTTAAGAGAACATCACAAATTGTCTTCTCATAAGAAAATTCATAAGATGACAACAGAGTTCCTCAGGAACATATCCTCCATCACTGTCACGGTGCTGAAGGACAACTACATCACCATTTGTTGATTTTACAACATTTTGGCAGGTGACAATTCCACACAATTACCTGTGCGCTTGTGTATCATGTGTATTCATACTGTGACAAATATAGACTTACTACAGGTAGTACATGTACTTGATGACACGGCCAGCAATTAATAGACCACTAATCAATGACTAAGTCGCATCAGTCTTGGATCAGTGCCAGTCAGTAACATTTATCCAACTCATCATGTCCATGGAAGATGTAGTTTGACAATACTACTGCATAATATTCACTTTAAAAGAAGGTGAATTCAACTGGCCTATCCTCTTCTCCCCTCAGTTGATTTCAGACAAGAAAAGTTTAATCTTCAATTTATTCAAATATACACATCAAATTAGTTTCTACTTCAGCAGAACAGTGGCATCGGATATATATCAATCTACCAATGAATCATAATTTGACAAAAGCCAGGCAGCTATACAAATTTCTAATCAGCATGGTGGATGTACGGCAGTAATAGTGGCATGTAGTCTTGATTAGAATTGAAACAAAACTCCGGTAGTTCTCTGAAATTCAGATATATCATATATACTGTGCCTTGGGAGGGACCATAAACTTAATAAACACATAATGCCAAAACGTATTCTGTACTTCTATTATCAGATTATCCAATAGCAGCAATTAATAGCACATTGCAATAAAAACAGCTCTATTTCTAGATCCACTGACACAAAATACTCCTCATTAACATTAGACAGACTTTGCATTCATAATGTTTACGAATTACGAAGAAAAAATTGCACCATATAACTTAAGAACCCTTCTCCATTGACCCTAAACATGGTATTCCTCATTAAGACTGGTGCTTCTGAACTGCTTCAACATACATAATATGCATACTTAACAAACCTGCAATGCATTATATGCAGACTTTCTCCAGCTGTATAATTCCACATTTCCTATAGTCAGTAATCTGGTAATTATTTACCAAGGCCGAAGTCGTCCCACAAAAAAGTCTTACAACCTGTACTCCTCAATAGCTGCGGTACATCCATGTCATCCTATGAGAGGTGGCTTCACAGCCGGTGACATAAGTCACATCAGGTATTCCATATTTCCAATATCAGTGATTCAGTGTTGCATAAGTAATCACACTTTCGTACTAGCAATCAGACTTAGCCCCTATACAGTGCTATATGTACGTCCAGTACTCTCAATATCCAGCTTGATGACAGCCATACACTGCAACAAACCAACATCCCTCCATCAGAGTCCATCACGGTGATGCGGTACAGTCATCCGCAGCAGCAACCTGCCTCCCCATCTTTCTCCTCATCAACAAAATGAGTCATCTTGTGAGTTGCTTCAGCAGCACAGGATGCAGAGGTGGTGGCTCTGCCGCAGAAGCAACCAGGTGATGAGGGGGATGCTGGATGGGTGATGCTGGATGGTGAATTGGTGATGCTGAACTGAAGCAGCTTATGACATCTTCATACTGAACTGCCGCTTGTGCTCTTAGGTTAATCACTAAAGCTAAAATGTCAAGTTTCAGTTTCGATCAGCAAAAGCCAAAACTGAAATTTAGCTCATAATCACAAGAGCCTTTTAAAAGAAAATTTATAATAATATATATATCATGGCATAAAACAAATCCAAACAATAATATAAAGGTGACATCTTCCAATATAAAGAGTAGTTTTGTATTGAAAGAATACGAACACTTCTACACAGTGACACCGTTGATCGTTTAATATGAATAGGCACATTAGCAATAACCCACGGATCCTTTAAAATATACATCTATAGATACATCTATGCAGCAGTCCATCTGTGTCTTCAGAAACAATGTTTGATGCAATTATCTGTAATACTAAACATGATTTTAAATATATACACACAATAACAGATGCCTGGAATTGTCATTGAGACCAATAAAATCAATAGTCCGAATACCTGACTATAATGTCACTATATATACATTAAGCATTCATTGTGCAAGAAAGAAGATACTGAAGGTCTCCAATTGTTTCAAAGATGTATGACTCGAATCACACCATGCTTCGATCAAGAGACAATTGCTATTGCATGTTATGGGACATTTACACATGTAAATTGCAGATGAACCATGTACTGATATACAAAGTAACAATGTATAGCCACTTGGTTACAATGCTCTACCCTCCTCAAATGCTACTGATATCAGTGATATAGGAGGTCTATGATATATATGGCGATCAAATCACTGCTTTCAGCCCATCATCAGGACAGGGCTAGCCAACATTGCAGTTATCAAGAGTCATATTAAACCTATTCTGACAGCCAAATTTACTTAACTGTCCTTCTAAGCAACATATGAATATTAAATTCCTTGAAAAATGTAAACAAAATATTTTTTTTCATGCTGTGAAATAATCAATGTCTTACCATGATAATTCACACAATCTTAGCAGGTGACTCTGACAGCACCAAATATCAGTATGACAGAAATCCGACAATGGCAAACAACTGCCAAAGTTCTGTCAACAATGTCAATGCAGGTGACATACTTCAAAGCAATTTGAAAAGCTCCAAAGATGCCAAGTAACAGCAGCTCAAGAATCTCTTGTGGAAGCATTTACACCTTTGAAAGTTTTTCAAAGCATTTTGATGATTCCATGATGCATGCAGAGATGCCATGACACCCTGACAGATGTTTGGCTGCTACTTGGCATCCTGTAATTGTCTGATTACCATCCAGGGCACTTGATTGCTTTAATTGCTTTTAAATGCCAACCAAGTATATTAGAGGTTGTCTGGCATGTTCCAACTACATCTGCTGGTTCTGGATTACATTTGACAAAATTTAGATTATCCAAACAAATCCATTGGTGTGGATTGAGAATAAAAGTTAGAAATACATTCATTACATCGATCAAGTAGGTACATTGAAAGTACAAAACTCAAAGACCTCCAATATAGAATGTTTTAAAAGACTCAAATTTGCATATAATTTTGAGTAAATTATACTTCAAACTTTCAGAAAACTACTTTAATCGATTCTGTCCATGTTCCTTGGTACTTTTGATTTTTACATTCTGAAATTCAATGAATTAATAATTAAATGAATTAATTATGCAATCTAAAATTAATTTCAAGATCCATTTAGGGAGCGTCAATCTCAACTGACGGATGTTAAGTTATTCAAGGCCTTGTACATTGTAATGTTATGTACAAGTTACCTGTATGACATGTAATCTCCTACTTTTTCTTTCCCAAGGCCCAGAGCACTGCATTTTGAATCAAGCATTTTAGCATGGAAGAAGCAACAGCCAATCAGTGCCAGAAGACAGAATAGATGCATGGCAAAATACTATGCATCCAGTGCGACGGTAAGCAAGACCTCTGTCAATTATGTAACAAAAACTTCTCTGAGTACACAAAATTACCTGTTGGGAGTATAATCCATAATTTCTGCACATTCCTGAATGCATTCCAATTTGACAATTCCAAGTTTCGAACGATATTTGGAGCTTTTGGCTTGGCTTCCTTTCAGCTCCCACAATGCACTGCGTGACCTACTTAGAAATCTTCAGAGCTGGAGTTAAGAGGTCACGCTCGGGTGACTTTCAAAAACTTCTAAACTGCATTAAAATGCTCAGGTAAGAATCATCGAAGAACCCCCAGAGCTAAATAGGGGTAACTAGTGTTTTGAAAAGTATCAAATTCCCTCCTTGGTGGCTTTGCACTCCTAGAAGTCATGGTCACATTGGTATAGATAGCTAGTGTGTCTAATCAGGATAGAATAGATTAAGTGTCTAGAACTGAACGGATAGGGCAGGATAGCAGATAGGTGTTACAGAAAGAGTCAAGGTAGATCGTACATGTACTAAAGAAAGAGTTAAGGCAGATAGTAACTATTACCATAGACAAGCTAAATAGATATTAGAAAGATAGGTAGATAGACAAATAGATATAGATAGATCCAGATAGATAGTTAGAGAAATAGGTTGATTGATAGATAGACAGATAGAGAGATAAATAGACAGATAGATCAATATGTATAACACAATTTATCAACTGCAGAATACACAAAACAATACACAATGTGTCACATGAATTTCAAGTCTTGAAGGAAGTCCCAAATTGGACCAATAACAGTTAATCATGTTAATTGGTCCCAGCCCCAACAATGCAATGCTCCACTGGTATCACAGAGATATCTTTGGGTATCCCATTACAAAACAGCCCCCCTCCCCACCAAACCCACTCCCCTGAGCCTCCTCAATATTTGAATTCATTAAAGCACCAACTTGAGCTGCCAGCATTCCCCAGGGCGACTTGTAAACAATCTGCTACAATTATTCCATTCTGTGGGCTATGCCACAGACATCTCGGTTGCAATTATCTCAACTCATAATCTCACTAATTACTAAGCTGCAGATTGATGGTGGTTGCCAAATTATGTTCTAGGAAACAGATTTAACAAGTTAAATGGAATGGAATAAACGCCCCAAGTGATTATGCAGATTTCTACAACATGATATCTCAGAACTGAAATTGGAATTTCTCTACCAAGTTGTCCAACAATGCAATATCTTTTTGAAATATGATTTATATCAACTCTCCTGCAACATGCTTGCAAGTTTCCAAATTCAAAATCCTTTGCTATCAAAAAATGTTTAAATACAGTAAAACCTGAAGCATAAATATCTCTATAAACACTTTGAACTCCCACAAGAATCATTGATTCTCTGACACTGTGATCTGACAGTGAAACTCAGAAAGTTATTTGTCAAACGCTCTTTACAATCTGTCTTAATTTAGTTGCAGGTAAGTTATGTTACATCCAAAACATTACAAACTAAAACATCAGTGAGTGTAGTTTTTAGGGGTACGATTTTGATATTCAGAAGTCTGAAGTAAACTATAAAACCTAGATCACAAGTTTTTTTCATGCTACCCATGTATTTTTTTGAACTCATCCAATTATATTTCCAGCTCATTTGTAAATCAGGCCATATAGCCCCTCATACCCATCCCATCCATCCCATACTCTCGGTCTATCCGTTCAAACAACACACTAAACAGAAGAGAGATGATAGAGATGAACAAATCCTTCATCATTAAAATAATTGAGCTCAATTAATGACAAAGAACCAATTTAGCCCAATTCATCTCTTTTAGTCTGGATCACTGAATCACAATCCGTATTCATGTCCCGTACATTTTTTTCATATTTTCCTTGTTTCTTTTTTATTTTTGGTCAATTTTTTTCCTCTTTGTCGTTATCCTTTCATATTATGCTGACATGAAATTTGACAATCACACAAAATCCAATATTGGGAAAATGGAAATTGCTATTTTTAGGAAAATATCACAAAATGTAGGACAGATGAATTTACAAACAAATCTACTCATCTAATACTCCCAAATTGCCTTTGAATCAACATTTACGAAGTTCTTGGGGGTCTTTTCAGTTTTCAGAAAGGCTATTGTTTCATATCACAGTTGATTTGAGCAACAATAGCGTGCCTATATTTAAAGGGATGCACCTTCACATCTTTTTACAATTCTCGACCCAAAATGATTTCTTACCTTTGAACTAGTCTGACAAAAAGTAACTCAAAACAGCAGCCTTGAACATGCCAGCAAGTTTTGATTTGCAAGTTTCGATTTACAAGTTTGTGAACACTAATCATGACGTCTCAGAAAGTGAGTGTGTGTTTTACACCCATCAGCACTAGTGTGGCCTATTTAGAGGCAAGACATCTCCGAAAGAAATACAAAGAAATTAATTTCATACATTTCTACATGTAGTAATATCAATTTTCTAGAATCTAGAATCAAAATCTCAACATTCTCAACTTTTCTCCTTATCATTCGAATCAGCAAAATACACCCTCTTAAAGTCTCTTGTGTTATCATGACAAGATAAGGCCGTTTCTTATCTGTGGGTTATCTGTGGGTTTGCTCTGAGTTGGGGTTAATTTTGAGGTTTTATGTCAACAGGGTTATCTGAGAGGAGGCTTCAAGAAGCTGTAAAAATCACCAGCTGTCCAATAACCATGATAACTTGTGGAGAAAAGAAGAGAAAGAAAATGTGAAGAAGAGGGAACTTGGATCTCTAATTGTGCCAATGAAGAAGTGAGTATGGGTTCAATATCTTGCTCTTGAAACCAAGAATTCTGCCACAAAATACGCATGTATAGTTGTATACTGCCGACACAACGAGGCACGGTGCCATGACGAGACTCGTTTATTGCGACCGGTGACACTATTCAACCGATTTTGTCCTGATCCCCCTTAATGTAGTCTGGGAGGAGGGTCACCTCAGCATCCTGGGCTGCCAATCGCTAGGTCCCAGGTTCGAATCCAGCTCTTGCTGGGTCAACTCGGCCTATGTTGGATGACAGTTCAACCATCGTTCACCTCGTTGCTGTGTCCTCCTCATGTCTAATTAGCCGCACCCAGTGCATAAATACAGGACGTAAAGGTCAAACCATCCATCCATCCTTGGTGTAGTCTCATTGTGTAGAATTTTAATTTTGGAGATATGTCTTCAGAATTCAGCATCTCCCCTCTTGAAGACCAACATCTTGTATCTGATGGATGATCCTCAACAATCCCTAAACAACTGAAGCAGCATGTTCCATAATCTAACATCACCACATAGGTCGGTCTGTCATAGGCCTATTTAATCATACTGCATGCAAATCAATTATTCATGGAAGATTTGCAGAAGGACATAATTCACAAAACATGATGCTGGCCACCATGCAAAACATACCTTGAATCCCCGTTTTGCCACATGAGATGCGAGATTGGGGACCCCTTGTGTCAGTGACTGCGCTGGGCAAGTACAAGATCCCTCACATGGAGTAAGTGTGTAAGTTTACATATGTTGAGGACTCCCACTCTCTCCCAGCTCATCAATAGATTTTTGTGAGAGCCAAGAACTGAGCTTAGAGGGCTGCACATACCAAATCACTATGTTTATCTATCTACATTTGAGTGAAACTCAGTGAATTTTCTGAGTCGGAAACTATTCTGAGTGCAGTCATATTGACCAGGCAGTATTTCCAGTCTTTGAGACGTTCTTTAGAAGAAACATTCTAATAAGAACTTAGCAAGAGGCAATCAATTCCCTTGCCTCAGATTGTGTGCAGTCTCAACACAACACTAGCACTGCCATCTGTGGCCAGTGTTATGTAAATATTGACCTATTTATTATGCAAATGTTGACCTACTTACTTTGGATTGGAGCTGGGTCAATAGAAGGTCGTTCAGGTCAGGAATTGCATGTGTTGCACAGTGCACTAGCTGGATTTACCTAATTAGAACGTTGCCTTGAGAGAGACTCTAGACTAGACTCATCAGTCCACAATATCCCATTTCCTTCATCCTGAGCAAGGACTCAAGGATAGTGTCGAGGAAGCTGCACATATCTTATTTTTCGCAATTTAAAATTAATAGAACATCACAGATATACACTGACACACTCTTGATTGGCTCAAGAAGTGAAGATACTTTCGATAACACAGAACATAATAGACCGTGAACATGGTGTTCTGACTACAATTGCTTTTATCTTACGTCTCGCAGCACACAATTGCCACTTGTAAGCAAAAATCAAAAGGTTGATTCATATTTGCATCAGAAAAACCACACATTTCAAATTTCAGACAGCATATATATACTGCTTCATCTTAGCTTTACCAACCAAAGAAAGACCTGGCTTATTTCTGATCAAGCAAATGGTAGTGATGAGAGCAGCTGAGTTAGAAGTAGATTTCCCCAAGTCGCAACCAAGTAAATACACCAACACAGGCTCTTGTTTAAGCTTAGAAACAGCACACTACCGGCCACATTAGACGTCCCTACTAGTTCAAAGCTCTTTGCAAATACACCCTTGAGTGAGGAATTAAATCATTCCAATAAATTCCAAAAAGAACACTTTGTTTGAAATTCTATGACCCACTTCATCAAATCAATTGAGATTGAATTGGTGCAATACGAGAAATAAAGAGAAATTCACTCTTGGATTCCCGGCTGATATTTGATCTGCAAATTCAATCAGCAATCAATCAGATCAATGGGATCAATTTGATCAATAGCATTTCCAATCAAAGGGCCCTCAAGTAACTCTCTGGTGCTAGAGGAGAGCTTCCTGTTACTGTCAAGTTGTCAATCCCATCAAAGGAGGAAATGTTGTTCTGGGGCTCAACTGGACTGCTCATGAAATGCAACAACCCTCTGCAGCCCCAGTTGACGCAGTAGTACTTGCGCAATCCTTACTGCACTCAGCTGCTCAGTGCATTGGTCAGTGTTTTAGTCCAGGCCAGGACATCCGAGGTTGAGACCGAGGCATGAGCCTCTGAGACCGAGAACGAGGTCATCGAAATATGGCCTCATCCTCGGCCTAGAGACCTCCAACACTGGCATTCTGGCAAGTCTGGAGGATACACCACTCCACTATGGCAAGTCACTGCTAATACCCGAAGTCTGTGGCCTGACTTGCAGCACTAAAACAAAATTTATTGTGTCTCAGTTTTAGTTGGCATTGGCAATGATGTGCTAACAAGAGGGGTTAAACTGCTTTCACATGTTTCACAACACTATTTACATAAAGTAAATTATATATCCCACAATGATAGTTCTTTGATAATATCATAACACCCACATATTATCAGCTGATTATAGCAAATTGGAATGAGAGTTATGACAATTTCCATCATTATCTGACACTATATTATTGATAACAGGTTGAAATAGTCACATCAAATGCAATTGATATATTTCAGCCAAATTTCTGAGCCAGTTAAACTCCAGTTGGTTCTGCTAAGTATGGGTTCGGATGGCACTTGAACAAACAGAACATATTTTGAAATCATTAACATTGCAGCACATCAATGGGACAATTTTGAAACTGTCAATCCAGTGTCGAATCAATATTTATCAACAGTCATTCAAATACATCAGCAATAAATTTTATCTGCGTACATATACGTTACTGTCCACATTTGAAAATGTACAGTACATGCACTTAACATGTTTAAATTTGAATAAGCTCCACTTGACAATAGATTTAACTGCTTCAACTTTACTGGTTGACCTTATGTGGGGTCGAACATTCCAAAAAGGTCCCGAAAGGGGTGGACAGGTGCTTGGGAGGTCATGTGACAGGTCATGTGACTAAAATGGGGAGGGGCAGTAAGAAAAGACTGGTGACATTAAAAGGAATTAAAATAGAAGGAACTTTACACCATTGCTTTATAATAGACACTCTATTGTCACCATGGTGTAGGACTACAGCAGAGATCTCAAGTTCCTTAGAAATTAATCTGCATTTCAAGAATATGCCCCCATCACAGCTTACCCCTATTTACGAGAAATGCATAAATTTGAAGTTAACAAGTGTATTTCAGAATTTGAAGCATTTCTACAAAAAGTTTTATCAATTTAAAGCAATCACCTGTTGTTGAGGGGATAACCTGGTCTAATTATACTTCTGAGTTTGGAGGTATCAGGGCCATTTAGGGGTAAATTTATTTTAGATGAATGCTGTAAATTTCATCCTCTATGGTTGAGCAATCAAATTTGTGTCATTCAACAAACAAATTCATCTCACAATCCCTGGGGCAAATTTACAGGGTGAATTTACAGTGCACCTACACAAATAAACATGATAAATACATGTTTCAGTTCCCTTATACAAATTACTCCAAATGAATAGGAATAACCCCATGCACGTCCAATTATACCGGTGCGCCTAATTTAACTGGGAATAAATGAATCAGAAAATTCTTGAATGTCATGTGACCTTAACAATACCTATTGTCTGTCAAAATGTCAAAGAGAGGCACACTCAGGGGGAATACATGTCACCTACATGGCACTACATGCTAAACACTTTGTAGCAGAATTGTCAACAAGCTGCCAAGGGCTACATGCATACATGTCAACCATGTGCAATGTTGAACTTCATACCACATTTGTTTGAAGCAAATCTGGGCAATCTTAGTTAAAGACTGTATAGTAGGTAATGGTCGCAACTCGAGCGACTACTTCCAAGTCAAAAATATGGACCATTCTCCAAAAAAATTCAGTGAGATTTAGACATTTCCAGGCAATCGCATGCCTCAATCTCCTAGTTCTTCCATCCATGATAGTAAGGCTTGAATATCAAGAATAGTTCCACTTCTGGTCACATCTACTTGTACTGCCAGGCGGTGGTGTCCCGGAGTTCCAAAAACTTAAATAGCCTCCTACTTTTCCCAGTTTCTCAGGACATGCAGATTGTAGAGCACAACAGGGGGACACATGGTTTCTCCTGTTGAGATGTAACCCTGTGGATTTCAAATTAGCCATTTAGCACCCAGCATGGTCTCAATGGACATGATAGAGGGGGTAAAATCTCAACAACAACACTCAACAATAAGTCAACAATGCTCCACCAGCCTTTGTTATCAACACAGCTACTTATCTACCCCAGTTTGAGCCAATTCTCACAAGTTCTCACTGAGCATGGGATTTACTTTTGTTGGCATCACGTGACAGTGTCAGGTGACACAAACAATGGCAGTTGTCTTGGCAACAAAGAAAACACCTGGAGCTCAAGGATGCTGCCTCCAGTGGCATGCAATCAAAGACTAAAGAAGAGGGGCTGGGTGCATCATTAGACAATAGGCATTCATCGGGAGGGCTGGAACAAGCTAGGAACAAGGGTTGTTCAGACCAGATTAGATAGAATCTTAAAAGAGCAGTGTTTTAGATCTCAAGATTACATCTTGTTTGCTTCATAATTGATAGATTGCTTCTTTGCATGAGGAACCAGCATTGAGGGTATTTTTAAAACAAAATCCAGTTAGCATTCAGAATTTCAGTAAAAATTAATTGGCTTTTCCCATAATCTTTGGATCATAATCCTCAGGCTTGCTCGTGCCACTTTACTGACTTTGGTATAAATTTCATTAATTGCTTTAAATGCTACTGTGATGGCTAAAAGTGAACTGACTCAATTGTCTGCTATCCATATATTTGCATGAAAAAGCTGAAAAGTCCTCAAAATTATTACCAATATCCAGTCAAATATATACACTCAGACATTCCAAAATAAACATGCTCATTACCTAAACATCAAGCCCTACAGTTTGTTTTCTCTATCCAATTTAAAGGATGGATTGTCATTAGTTCTCTAATTAGTAGCAATTATCTGATGTTTGATTGGAGAATTTAAATACAGGCAAGATTACACATCCTTGTAGAACATGCAAATTCTACAAAGTTTATTGACTTCACAGAAGCTTCAGATAAGGTGTGCAACTGTGCATGACTGAGTATAATTTCAACAAAGACAGGGCCAGCTGCCCTGTTACAGTCCATGAACAACAATTATTTGCATAAAGGTAATGAAGAATCAACATGCAAAGCAATATAAGTTGCACTAGAAAAAGAAATCATGTTTGGAAAATAATACCAATCAACAATGTCTCTTTGAATATTTCTGTAACTGAAAGTAGTGCTTTATCCAACATCATGGAAAGTCGGAAACATCACTTCAGATAAAATACAGTAGAGGGCGGGAGGTTTAAGCAACTATTTCCTCAAATCTATACATTGTATGATTTTGTTGCAAATAATGTCCAAAAAACAATGACCCCAATATTGAATCAAATAGTAACACAGCCTTCCCAATCCGTCCAGTCTTAATCACTAATTGGCTTATGCTCACAGTGAGTCTTTGAGTTTCAAAACAATCAGCAGAATGTTTCAAATATTTACACAACTATAAAAAGTTCCAAGCGGAAAGGAGAGAGTTCTTAACACAAGAATTCCATTAAACAGTCTGCGCAGTTCTTTCTTGGTTAACTCAATTTCCTGAACCTAGCGGATTTCCTTTATGACATTCCGAAGGCAGTTAACCACTAAGTTGGGAAAGCGAAATAATGCTAATATGTTTGATGCTTTAAATTAAGAGATATTCATGCAGCAAATCCCTTCTGTCTGTCTTAATACTTATTCCAGCAATCTATGTCGCTTCATCACACTTCCGTATTCAAACATTTTGGATGTTTTGGCAGCGGGCCATATTACTTCACAACACATACTTGTCTGTCTTTCTTTCAATATGTCTGTCTTTATTCTGTGCGATGACAGACTTGACCGTTCTGAAGATCGATTTTATTCCTAAAAGTCCACGATATTGTTTCTTCATTGCAATTTTTCTGTTACACTGAATTTCTCCTCAGCTCAGCTAGTGTACTCAGCTTGTATTCCAGTATATCGTATCACATCATTCCCCTCATCAGTCAGGGAAATTATCACCAGCTGATGACAATCAATGTCCTCAGCGCCACATGACACACAGCCAAGCTCTGTCATCACCCTCCCATGACACTCTCCAAGTGTCATGGCCCAGCCATGACATTGGCAGAGCTCAGAATCATCTTTGACAGGCTATTTAAAAAGAACTACTGCAACTATCACTTCCAAACTTGGTATAAAGTTGTATCACAGTATCAACTAACTCTATAAAGTTTGGCATGCTGATCCATTACATAATGGGGAAAAGAACCCGAAGGCTCCGGAGAAATTAAGAAATTGTCATCAGCTTGTGATGATTTTGCAGTATTTACAAAATTGGTTAGAATTAAGTCTCGCTACTGACATGCAGCTGTGTGATGAGGATTGCTGCATAAAGATCAGACTTTCTTCTGATACCAAACTGATCAACCCCACACACCCAATTTTCCTGTCAGGGCCAGGACTTAGCTGGAATTGCAATTGTCATCACGTGATGGTAATTTCCCAGACTGCTCATGCACAAGGTGTATGATATACTAACACGGCTTGTCTCATACGTCTCCTACCAGTCTGTATTTGCCTCTGGTGTCTCTTTCTGTCTTGATGGCAATTGATTGTTTTGCTAGATATAGGAATCTCGCTATGTGTCCACTCACTTGGGTTCCATAGAATTACCATGGAATGGAATAAAGGGTTTGTTACTGTCGCCATGGTAACCAGTGTGACCAGAATTTATCATGTGGTGCATTATGGGACGACAAGTGTCACAGGAAGTAGCAATGCATTATGGGAGACTCCAAATTATTCCCAATATCACCCTTGGTCCACTCGGATGAAGTGATGCATTATGGGTAACAGTGTCACGGGTGGAATCAATCAATAGAATGTTTTGTCCTCTCACAATCCTCTTGACGCCAAATGTGCTGTTTCTTTTTCTCCACATATATATGACGGCTTCCTCCCAACCCATAGAATATCCAACCTCCCAGAAAATCTATAAATGTGACAACCGGCTAGGGCAACATTTCAGCGGCATGTTCTTCGAGGTTGGACATTTCAATGAGTCCCTTGATCTTTGTCGAGGGTGGGCACTGGTCAGTTAAAACTTGCTATAAGTAAGAGAGTCCAGTCTTCATCAGATTCTATCTATTTACCTTGTAACCTATCCACATGATCTACCTATATATCTGTCTATTCCTCTTTAATAATCATCAAAGTTCTTTTTGATAATCCTTTTTCTGTCTAATCTGCCCATGGCTTGCACCATATTTCATTATCTGCCATGTTTGGCGTGTCCATGTCACATGTGAAGGGACTTCAAATATTAATTGCTTTGAATCATCTTTTCATGTATTCAATGAATCTCATGTCATCGCTGTTCATGAATGACATGATTGTTATTCTATGGATGGATTTTTATTATGCAACCCCAATTTGGGTTAATTTCACATTTCAGACTCGACCATTACCAATTAATTATTCAAAACATAAATTAATCACGCTCTTCTTCAAAAGAAGGCATCGTTACAACTAAATTGTCAGAGAGTAAACATTTAAATTTGAACAGTATTATGCAAAAGACAATGGAATCAATGGATGTTCGACAGTTAGTCATGCTTCGCAAACAACATTTAAATATCTTTTCAGATTCATGGAATACTAGGTAACAGCATGCATAACTGTCCTTTTTTTTCATGTGACATATCATGTTTGCCTAGTATTACATATTCATTTTCTTTTAACTACGTCAATTTTTCCCCCAAGTTTTCAAAATTTGTTTTTACATGGACAGAAATTTCTTTTCCTTTTCAAGAATAAATATATTGTTACAAATTTAGACATAGATCTGACAGTAGTGATGTATTAAACACTCTTTTGTAGGTTAGGAAGCATTAAATATCGGCCTACGCAAACTCTATTTCTGGATTACTCCTATTCACCAACATGCAACAATAACAAGCGAATGACTGACACCAGACTGGAAGCAATTCAAGCCAGTCACGCTTTCTTATTTTTATAACTGTAGCAATATCAAGCTAACAAAAACACTCTCCTTTTTAAATCTTATTTGAATTCATTGGATGTCTGCAAACTTTGCATGCTTGTTGCATATTTGGCGTAATTGAAAATAATTTTGAATTCGTGGGATGTTTTCTCGTTATCATTTCATAATCGTGAGAGCTTTTTTCCATCTTTTTTCGTATTTATTCTCATTTTTGCCGCTGCCTTCATTTCCAACATCAAATGAAGATCCCCCGGGTTCTAGGGATTTCAAAGGGACAGACTCATGCCTCTAAATTGACAAAACGCTTCAGAGTGGTTCAAGCGACAATTGAATCAGAGATAACGACAAACAAGAAATTTGTTTGAAATGACAAAGAGGCTGAATGAGGCCAGAAAGAGGCTAAGTGTTTGTCCCCAAGGCAACGCAGGAATCAGCTTTCTTAGAATGAGGCTCAATATAAACACGACAAAGGAATTTCACAAAATATAAAGACGAAAAGATAAGCTGAGACAGATATTCAGAAAAGATACTACTCCTTCAAATTTTAAGTTAATTTGGAAGTAGACCAATGGTAGAATCGTTGGTGGGATAGTTAATTTGATCAAACCCAATGCTGTTTTGAATCGGGGACTTTTTTATAATTATCTATCTAATCTAGTTAATACTCTGAATACCAATCTACATGGCCCATCAAATGAGAAATTACCACCGATTCTACAACTTTGCCAATTGTCTTTACCATCTTCACCTACAATGTGGGATTGGCAGACAGTTCTATCACCTTTACAAATTACCCTGAACTCATAATTAACAAATGCAGACACTGTTTACATTACAATGTCAATGACTTCATGTTTCTATAAGCATTGGTTATCTTCAACAATGTTTAACACCTTGCTATCTACAGAATTCAATGCTAAACATCTTATGCTTGGCAAGTGGGAGTCAACACCCGTGGTGACACAATTTGAGGGGAGGATATTCCAAGCAGGGGGTAAAATATGGTAATTAGGTCAAGTGGGGTGAAAAGATGTTCATTTGCATATTGTATTGTCAGGAGGGTGTTAGAATCTTACCAGGGGGTCTTGGCTGATGGTAGATATCACATGATAGCATGGGAGTTATCCAAGATAATATTCAAGTCAAGGAGATGTAGAGAGATAAAAGTAGCATAATACTTTCTGAATACAAATACCTAATGAGCCACACGTGAGATAATGCTAATATAGCCTAATAAGAGGACTAATGTTTGCTTTTATGAATATGCTGTTAAATCATGAATTCATTAAAGGCTATTAGTGGGCTATTACATAGATCTGCAGAGATATGATAAAGCACAATGGAACACTGTTGTGGTTGTTAATTCAAATAAATAATGAATTAAATTTCTCCATTTTCCGATTTGTAAAAAGATAGCGACAAGTGTCAGTGCCCGACAATAATTACTCTGATTGGCAAGATATTGGATGATACAATAACTGAATACCAGTAGTAGTGCATTATTAAACAGCCTTTGCAATATTATCTTTAACTTAGTTCTCTATTTCCAGAGCTTCTTATTCTTCGAAACTGATCACATGACCTCGATCAGAAGGACAATTGGAAGAAAATCAGAAGGAAATCTTTTATTCTAAACCAAGAAAACAGTGAAGACTGGAATCAGAAGCTGACTTTACTCAGGACTGAGCCATATTATCAGTCTACCACGGAAAAAGATGGAACGCAGATCCCTCAACGCTCAAGGAGGACTGTAATCACCTCGTAAACATGGATCTTATTACAAAGTAACTTGGTAAGATGCCCATTTCTATCCTAAATATCAGATCGATACGACATACACGCACCTTTTTGTGTTACAAAATTGGACTCGTTTGATGTCGCTCCAGGCCAATATATCAAGGGCCTTTTTCCTCTAATTTTGTGTATCTGAAACCAACACCATCACATGTATGGCTTAGATGTAGTCAGGGGCGTATCTAGAAATGGCCTGAGGGGGGGGGGGCCATTACATGGGGTGAATACGGGGCGCTCCGCGGCGTTTCCAATCTCTTCCATGTTAATTTTTGGCCTGAGGGAGGGGCCATGGCACCATGGCCCCCCCCTAAATACGCCACTGGATGTAGTATCCGGATAATGGCTTAGAAGTATGGCTTAGGTGTATGGCTTAGACCCATGGCTTAGATGTATTGCTCCAGCTCTCCTAGCATGTTCAGTGAACTTCAATCATCCTACAATTAATCTCAAGTCCCAGGCCACTTCCCTATTCCTTAATCCCATTACCACTATAGTCAGACATCAGTCCTTCCACTTCACTGCATAGTAGCACATACATCATGCTCTGGTAGAGAAGCTTACAGTTGCTGTGTTCTTGAATGTTCATCACTCAGAAATTGATGCTCAACATTCGATTTCAAATTGAAACTTAAGACGATGCCACTCGAAATGCTAGTAGACCTATCAGATGTTGTAAATATTACAATAATAAAATGTGACCGACAAGGAAAAGTACAAAAGAGTCTTGACCCAGTTGCCAAGCCAAACGAGGAAGATATGGGCATGCCTTTTCGTGTAACAAGGTGGAAGGAATAGACTTGAGCACAAAGGTCTTAAGGCACTAGAAGAAGAATGGAAGAAAGAACGAACCAGCACCACAGGACACCAATCCCAGGGAATCATCAGCTCATGTGGATGATGCCCTTTTTCCTTGCTGTATCTTCTCTAGTTAGAATAGCCTTTTCGATATTGCAAGACACCTTTGTGTCACAGCTGCCTGCTAACTAGGTTCAGCCATATCAGTCCTGTCCGACATCCCAGCTCGTGTCCTCGCCTGATCTCCCCCGCAGATTGCGCTATCTCCCGCCCTTAGGGACTCCATATTACTTCCTTAGGAACCTTTGATAATCGTTCGTTTGATGTTCTTTCTGAAGTTCTTTACCAACCACAAAATAACATTCCATGGGCTTGTCGTCTTGGCAACAGAAGGATTGGAAGACATGGTAATCCATTGGTAGATGTCGAAGTCAGGTCTACAACCCGTATTTCTGCTACTAAAGCCAGGCTAATGTGAACAGGCAAGGGACGCTACAAGAGAGGAGGATCATTCAAACATGATTGTCATTAAACTCTCAAAAGAAGGAATGGTAAAGAATTACACCTCACCTTCAGAGAAGGAATTTCAAAGAAAAGGAAAGAAGGAAGGAAAGCAAGGGAAGGAAGGAAAGGTAAGGAAGGAAAGGAAGGAAGGAAAGGAAAGGAAGGAAGGAAGGAAGGAAGGAAAGGAAGGAAAAGGAAGGGAAAGGAACAGTGGCGTAACTGGGGGTTCTCGAGCGGGGGTCACCTGGGGGGGGGGCACCGCTATACTAATTGTATATTTTAGCCAAGGTTGGAAAGTTCATATGCGGGGCATCTGGGGGGCACAGGTCCAACATGGGAGGGCACGTGCCCACCTGTGCCCCCCCCCATATGAACGCCACTGGAAAGGAAGGAACAAAGGAGGCCTTGTGTGGGAAAAAATTAAAGGAAACAATCTTGCATGAGTCTGGCTTCATTTATTCCACCAAATGTATCGCTGGTTAATATCACAGATTCCACCAATATTTATTCAGTTTAATTTCCATTACAAGTCTTTTTATCTTAAAGGCAAACACTTGAGCTTATCAAAAAGAAGTTGATGCTGTGGTTATCATATTAATCATGATCACTTCAAATATGGCAGGATCACACTATCCTTATCGAATTAATTAAACCTTTTTAAGCGGACATTTTTTTGTTGTCAATCGGCAATCAAGGGGAATTGGAAATCATTGGATTATGCCAAAGTAAATATTCAACGAAGGAGAAAATGGGATCTGCGGGGGAGCCACCAACTGCGAAAATGAGACACACCCCTTCGCCCTAATAAGGAACAGTGAGGAAGGGGTGAAGGAAGATGATCTAATTTGCAAGAGAGGATAATTAAGATTGCATAAGATCATTTCATTCATTTGTGATGAGAAAGGAACAGATTGGCACAGTTCTGACACAGTCACAGTTTTGCACAAAGAGCAATTGTGATACAAGGATTTGGAAGTTCAAGCAGGCCTATTCTCTGATTCTGTAAGCATGAAGTACATGGCATAATACACATGATACAGAGTAAGTCCTCCATTACCTAAACAAATTTATTGCAGCGCAGGTTTTGCCAAGATTGCGGGTCCGAAGAACCTGTTGCGGCAGATTTTCAACCGGTCAGACAGTCCAGGCCCAAAAAAATTGTAATTGGATGCATGTTAAATTTTTTTGAAATAGCCAAGATATCTATCTTGGTCCGGCAGGGGATTTTGGATCTTCGCAAGGACTGTTGCAGCGTTTTGTTCTTTTCTTTTGAAAATTTCGCCCTACCAATATCACATTCATGAGTCAAATTGAGTGCATTCAATGATTCAAGTCCGCCACTCTTACTCCACATATTTCAATTGGTTTCATTTGTCTCCACAGGTTGCCACTGACATTTTGAAACTCTTGCTCTTGACAAGTTAGCAGAACCATTTGCCTTTCCTTCAACATGTTCAACCTTCTAATTGTTTCCATCACAACAGAAACCAACCCAGCTCCTCCTGACTACCGAATCCCGATTAGTGATTCCACACCTCTGCCGAGTAGCGCTAAATTGTGCCGCTAATTGAGTCAGATGGGCTAGAATGACTGCACTGGGAACCAGGGGGAAGTGCCTGGGAAGTGGGGCATGAAACAATATCAGGTCATTACTGAATAGAAATTGAGAAATAAATCACAGGGAGATGCCAACATCAGCTGAACATGCAGCATGGTCCGTAGCAAGCAATATGTTGATGAAATGCTCCATGGAAAAGGGGGGAGGGGAGAAGAGGTGGGGATGGTGGATGGATTGGAAGGGGGTTGTGTAAGGGGGAGGCATAAAGAGGCAGAGACGTCACAGGCACACTCCTGTATTAGTCAATTGATACTCAGTATAAATATCATCAAGGTGCATGACTTCAAAACTGAGGCAAATAACAGCTTCGTTATCTGGGTCTAATTTCGAGCATCTAACATTGTGTCACAGCCACAATTTTTGTCAAATCCCTTGCCAGATAAGTTAACTCTGAATCCCACACCTCAACTCTATCAAATTATAGCTAATTTACCTGTAATTAAGGGAATTCCTTGCAGATTTATAGCTTAATGAACAACTGCAAGTTCGCTCACCCAAGCTGGCAGGAGAGGTACCTATGGGGTATTACGCCACAAGTCCTTTCATTGAAAAACTGAATATGAGAAGGATTTTGTCATAGATCCTTGGAAATATTATATTTCAACAAATAGAAGTAGTTTGTAACTTTACATTTGGTTATTTTGCCAAAATTTTCAGACTTTAATCTTCCATGAGGCTCCCACATGGTGCCTCATATATTAACAGAGCCCTCTCTTGGATATTGCAGAACTAGAAATTTTGTAATACCAAAGCTGATTGGCTCTGCCTTATGACATCACTGCCAGCTTGGATGAGCGGGTTTTCTGCAGAGTCAGTCACCTTATGTTATTTCTAACAGACTGCACAGTCAGTCAAGGAGAGTGCCTGTGGAGACGTCTGCATAAAAATTCCATTTGCATAATCACAAGCAACATCTCGTGCTAAACGAGACTTCCATGATATCACAGATATCAGACGTATGCAGTATTACTTAATCTATTATTCTGACTAGCATTATACCCGTTCTACGAACGGGAGGTTTGAGAGCCAAGGCATAAGTTATGGCTTGATAGCATAAGTTGACACCCCTACCCCATAACTGAAGTGTGGCTAGGACATTAGAAGGTGACACATTTACACCCATTGGCAAACATTTACACCCATCGCCAAACATTCACAGCCACTGGCAGATATTCACACCCATTGGCAAACATTTACAGCCATTGGCAAACATTTACACCCATCGGCAAACATTTACACTCAATGGCAAACATTTACACCCATTGGCAAACATTTACGCCCATCGGCAAACATTAACACCCATCGACAAACATTTACACCCATCGGCAAACATTTACATCCATCGGCAAACATTTACATCCATCGGCAAACATTTACACCCTTTGGTTAACATTTACACCCATCGGCAAACATTTACACCCATCGGCAAACATTTACACCCATCGGCAAACATTTACACCCATTGGCCAACAGTTACACCCATTGGCAAACATCTACACCCATCGGCAAACATTTACAGCCATTGGCAAACATTTACACCCATTGGCAAACATTTACACCCATCGGCAAAAATTTATACCCATCAGCAAACATTTACACCCATCGGCAAACATTTACACCCATTGGCCAACAGTTACACCCATTGGCAAACATCTACACCCATCGGCAAACATTTACAGCCATTGGCAAACATTTACACCCATTGGCAAAAATTTACACCCATCGGCAAACATTTACACCCATTGGCAAACATTTACACCCATTGGCAAACATTTACACCCATCGGCAAACATTTATACCCATTGGCAAACATTTACACCAATTGGCAAACATTTACACCCATCGGCAAATATCCACATCCATCGGCAAATTTACACCTATCGGCAAACATTTACACCCATTGGCAAACATTTACACCCCGCGGCAAACATTTACAGCCATTGGCAAACATTTGCACCCATCGGCAAACATTTACACCCATCGGCAAACATTTACACCCATTGGCAAATTTACACCCATTGGCAAACATGTACACCAATCGACAAACATTTACACCCATCGGCAAACATTTACACCCATTGGCCAACATTTACACCAATCGGCCAACATTAACACCAATCGGCAAACATTTACACCCATCGGCAAACATTTACACCCATCGGCAAACATTTACAGCCATCGGCAAACATTTACAGCCATTCGCAAACATTTACACCCATCTAAAAACATTTACATCCATTGGCAAACATTCACAACCATCGGCAAACATTTATATCCATTGGCAAACATTTACACCCATCGGCAAACATTTACAGCCATTGGCAGACATTTACACCCATCGGCAAACATTCACACCTATCGGCAAACATTCACACCTATCGGCAAACAGTAACACCCATTGGCAAACATTTATACCCATCGACAAATTTACACCCATTGGCAAACATTCGCACCAATCAGCAAACATTTACACCCATTGCCAAACATTTACATCCATCAGCTAATATTTACAGCCATTGGCAAACAATTATAGCCATTGGCAAACATTTACAACGATCGGCAAACATTTACACCCATCGGCAAACATTTACACCCATCGGCAAACATTTTCACCCATCGGCAAACTTACACCCATCGGCAAACTTAGACCCATCGGCAAACATTTACACCCATCGGCAAACATTTACACCCATCAGAAAACATTTACACCCATCGGCAAACATTTACACCCATTGGCAAACAGTTACTCCCAGCGGCAAACATTTACTCCCTTTGGCAAACATTTACACCAATTAGCCAACATTTACACCAATCGGCCAACATTTACACCAATCGGCCAACATTTACACCAATCGGCAAACATTTACACCCATCGGCAAACATTTACAGCCATTGGCAAACATTTACACCCATCGGCAAACATTTACACCCAGTGGCAAACATTTACAGCCATTGGCAAACATTTACATCCATTGGCAAACATTTACACCCATCGGCAAACATGTACACCCATTGGCAAACATTTACACCAATCGGCAAACATTTACACCCATCGGCAAATTTACACACATTGGCAAATTTACACCTATCGGCAAACATTTACACCCATTGGCAAACATTTACACCCATTGGCAAACATTTACACCCATCGGCAAACATTTACACCCATTGGCAAGCAGTTACTCCCAGCGGCAAACATTTACTCCCATTGGCAAACATTTACAGCTATCGGCAAACATTTACACCCATTGGCAAACATTTACACCCATTGCCAAACATTTACACCCATCAGCAAACATTTACACCCATTGGCAAACATTTGCACCCATTGGCAAACATTTATACCCATTGGCAAACATCCACACCCATTGGCAAACATTCACAGGTCCCCCTTCCTTTTGGGAGTCCAGGGAGAACCAACAACCAACCAACCAACAATGAAGGAATGTGAAATGTTTGGATGGTTGCTAGGGACTTCATTGTGAGCTGTTGGTGGTTTGAGCATTTAAATTGAAAAATCAGACCCCTTGGAACCAATTAGGGGAATAGTTTGTGAGAATGACAGGCAAAGCAGGGTTTCTAAACTGAAGATGGGAACATAAAATGGCAACATAGCTGCCTGACTTTTTTGGCCCTGTTGCCATCCAAGGTCAATTATATATAGAGATATAGATTCCTGAAGAGGATGACAAGATAAACATGGATGCTCTCATCATGCTCAAGCAGTTCTACAGACAGCATATGGAAGATTGGGGCTTTATATCCTGGATTTATGCACTAATTAGGACAGGAGGACATAAATGAGTCGAAGGATGATTGAAACTGCCGTTCAACATTGAACATAGGCCCGGGAAACCCAGCATGAGCTGGATTCGAACCCTGAACCCAGAATTCTACCACTGAGCTAACCCTCCCCCGAATACACGATAGATATCAAGATAAAAATAATACACTAAAAGCATCGATAACCTAATATATATCTATTGATTTACATATTTAACCGACTTATCTCTGAATCCTGACTGCGATACACAATATACACCGTTATCAATTACAATCAATATGTATTTCGGTACCATTTTACAAAATAAGAATGTTTCCAAAAATATCTCAAGCCATTACCATGATTTGGAATTTGTCAGGACTATGATTTACAACACTCACTTTTTGATTTATTAACACTTGAAGACTTCCCAGGGAGCGAATTACACTGACAAAAATATATCTATTCAAATTCTGACAAAGCCATTTTCTCTGCTTTTCAAATTAAACTTTTTTTCTTATTCTCATATTTTCAATGAACATGATGAAAGCAACAAAATTATTCTAACTATGCTCAATTTAAAGAGAGTGATTCTACAATGGTAAGAAAATTGAGCCATAAATAAACCACATATCGTTGTCGGGACTCAAAAGAGTTATTTATAACAGTACTTAAACTTAGCCTGAAGAAGGTACCAGGCTGAACAAGCGAATAACGTCTGATCGCTGATTGACTATGTTGGAAAACCATCGCAACTAATAGGTGACATTTAACAAAGTAAGAGAGGAAAGAGTCAAGACATTCAACTTTAATCATATATATATATGGCCTTCACTTACCAAAACCTAAAGAATCTGAATTTTGCTCTGAAAAATTTCTATTTCTATCCTCTTATGAGGGCTGTGACACACATACATCATTGCAAATCAAGCCTAGCAATAATTCAAAGAATAATCAAATAAAGCCTAAAATTCATAGTATAAGGAAATAAAACCTAATACCTGCAGGATATTTGATACAAATGCAAATCTAATGACGTAATGGTGCCATTTGTCACTTTAATGACAAACTTCTCCCTTTTTTTGGGACTTGTAATGCAATCTGTTTAGGAAAGCACTATTCTCTGCATATATCTGCAAATATCTACTTTCTTGGAAGAGGAAAGGTAGACCTTCTGAAGCAAAGACCAACAGTTGCCATGGTAACTAGCAACATAGAATGCCCAAAAGGCCAATAATGTTATTTGCCAAAACCTGATACAATCAGAAGACAATATGGAAGCATCACAAGGTGAGGGGGAAGAGATGGAGAGGGAGACAAAAGAATTATAAGATAGGAGATAAAAAGATGATTTATATAACACCTCTGCATTTATCATGTTTATCGTTTATGATACAAGAGCTTCGGGAAAATAAGGTAGTACTCATTTCAGCATATATTTAAAAGAGTTGAGCAAGTTGATGTTTTCCCAAGCATTTAAGACACCCAGCTTTTGTCAGTATTTTACAATGACTTAACAAGCTGGGCATTCCACAATGTCATGTGGTGAAGGACGCTCCAAGACTGACAACGAGTCTGGAACCCTGAATATACCTATGAAATATAGGCCTACAGATATATGCCGGGAGGACCGATAAAAAGAAGTTATTCAGTTATCAATCTCAGTTATGAATGTAAAATAATAAATAGTTATTAAACTGAACAAATTTCTTGTCTTCAGCATCAGAATTTCCATCGAGTATTTCTAATCCCATCCCACTGAATCTATTCTGAGCAAGTGCTATCAAGTGTCAATCTCCTTAAATATTGTGACTTGAGTGACAACAGCCAATTAGACCCTGAAAGGGAAGTCATCAGTCAGAAGAACATGTTGACAAATTCCGACTAACTTGTTAGTCACCGACTAACCACAGGGACCTCCTGAAGACTCTTGAGCTATCAGTACTTCATTAATGTTTCATAAACAATGAGTCACATGATTTATGGCTCAGCCAATCAACAGCCTTTTCTCTAGGTTGCTAGGCAACTGTCACCATGTGCTTAGCAACCCTCAGGAACAATGTCACAATGAGGCAGGTCAAGGGTCAAGTTTCATTTTGTGTGTAGCAATAAGAACGTTGACCATCACAAGATTCCCAATCTAGACTATAGATTTCAACAGTATGCTTCAAATCACGGAATCAACAGTTGGAACTTCCAATTATGATATTTTGTATCAAGTACAATAATGCATCATTTATGACTTTTAGTTTAAAATAAGTTTTTAAAGATTTATTTGCAGCAATGTGAAGAAACTTACCATAATCTGATGACAGCAGATTTCACTTCATGCACCCAGGTTAATCCAATTGTAAGACAGTAATCTGAAAATAAAGAAGTGTGAAATTTAGCTAATAATTAATTTAACAGGTTTAGACTGAGGCCGTTTCCAATTAACTCGGCCCCCTAGGAGAACATTTTACTTACTTCTGGAAAGGTTCAACAACAAAACATTCACAAGTACCATAAGTAACACCCAAGCTCCACAACGTCAGCATATCAGTATGGTATAACTATACACCTCTCAATGTATACCAGTGACCTTTTCCTCGTTTGTCGATATTTTCAAAGACAATATTTCCATTCACAATATGCCCTTATGACAAGGTGTGGTGGATGTGACGCTACTTTTTTTCCGTGTTTTTTCAGCAGCTCAAGTCAGAAGAAAGTTTCAGCAACATAGAACCTGCTAGACCCTATTCAAATAGTTCCCTCAAATATTTACCTCTCTGCAAGGGGCAATATTTACCAGCTGTTTTCACACCCTATCAATCGGAGGTAAAAGTCTGGCCCTGCAGGATGCAATGCATTAATGCCAAGAGAAGGAATAGAGAAAATGTCAATAGGAAAACAGGGCCAGCAAAGACCGAGAGAGAGGAATATGAACATTGAACATAATCATGATAAAGGGCTCAATGACTTGAATGATTGGAGTTTTAACTCTTGACAGGTATACATCAGGTCAATACAGAGGCTGGTGTGATGTTCCACCTACTGCGGCAGAGCAGTGATTTTTATAAGAGAGGGAATGCAATTGAAAAGTACAGGTTTAGAAGACTGGTCTTGGATGGCGAGTTGTATTAGAACTATAATGCAGGGGATTTCAAGAGGGGAACACTGTTCCCTCCCAGCGACCTTGTTAGCAAATCTAGAGATGTACAATGTGCACATGCAAAAACCAGTCCTTACGAAAATGTATCTTATAACTGTACATATATACCTATTTATTTATTACAAGAACATTACCATGACAACAACTAGAGAACAGCCAAAAGAGAAAAGAATGCCTGTTAGACTGGCACCTTGACAATGTTTGTATTTGTTGCAGGATGTTTGTTGTCATAAGACCTGTCCAAGGCAGTTAGTACAATTTGTGTTGAAAACATCCTAATGCATGCCAGGAAAGAAATACAGAAAGGAAGAAAGCAGAGCTTACGAGGAAAGATTTTTTCCACTCTTATCATAGAAGAAGAAGGATAGATAGATGCTAAAACTTGGTTAATACATATATACATATATATATCTAGACTGCAATAGACCATATAGACTGCAACCTTCACCAGTAGGGGAAATTATCAGCAGCTCATGACAACTGGAAGTCATGAGCATGTCATGACAAGTGAGTTAGTGGTCCACTAATTGGCTGTATCACCCAGGTGTCAGCACAAGTCTGCCCCAACATGTCCACCCCAGCCTTCAGAAGTTCTGCACCCCTCTACCCCCCTCCCCCCTCTCTGCTCATTGAGAGGGTTGGGGGGAGGGAGCCAGGGTCAAGAACTACACATGACAGTTGATGAAGTGACACAGCTGCTCCCTTCACAAAAATCACCCCCTTCCCAGCTTGGACAAGTTAGACCAAGCTCCTTGGTAGTTATGCCATGGAACAATCACACATTGGTCCATGGTTGTGCCCACTAAATGCTTCCTACATTCACTCCTTCTCCTTCAACACACACCTCTTTAAATTCCTGCCAATAAAATTTTAATATAATAGTGTGTATGTAAGAACAGCTAAGCATGTTATTTCATTTATTACATGTTTAAACACTAACATGCTAAGTATTTTTGGATAACCTCACTCGCCTACATTACACTAGTAATTTAATTCCTGTTGCATAGTAAATTCCTAATGGGTGTAAATGCAGTTCAGGGAGATATTAGTTCACTTGACAAGAGGAGAGGGCTGTTTATTTATCTAATCAGTTACAGACCCTGACTCAGTACCCCCCCCCCCCCCCACATGGCCCAGTAGGAATTTGTAAAGACAGAGACAGCTCTCATTCTTTTTTCTTCTTCCAGGAGTTCATAAAATGTTATTGTTTTCCATGAACAGTTTAACCAGCAACCCCTATAGATCTATTTATTAAGCACAACATTCAGTCACCAGTTGTTAATTAAATAAACATGCTGCCCCTTGTGATGCCTGTGCAATTATTGTTCACTTTTCATTGGTCATTTATTAATGTCATATGTGTTTATAAAAGTGATAACTGGTAAAGCCATTTGTGTCCAGGCCATTGTGTGACTTTTTGTTCTCTAAAATTTGGAGTTATAACACTGTTGTCCTAATCTCACCCATCTCTTTAGGATGTTAAGACTGACTGACCTTTTTATTAATTTTTACCTGTTTAGAGAACTTAGCTTTCTGTCTGAGATATTTGTGTGCCCACTATTCAATTGATGTGAGGTTATAGGTTCAGAGTCACTGAACGAATGGCTCACAATACTCAACTTGCAATTAGCAGATCAGCATGAGACTGTCCTGGCTGGCAGAGGACAGGGTTCAGTCCTGGTTGACAGATGACAAGTGTGTGGGGCAAGAGAAATTCCACTGGACAACCAGTATACCATGTGTAGTGGCCAGATAGGTGTGAAATGTGAATACAAACAGATACCCAGCAAAATCACCCATGCATCGGCCATCTAATCATGGACTTATTTTCACTCTAAAAACTATCTATACTTATCTCTATCTTTAATTATGCATGCATTTATTGTGTACTAGTACCCCGTAAGCTTATGGTACTGCAGGGGCGGATCCAGAAAATTTGGATGGGTTACAACTGAAAATGTACTGAATAATGGTTTTTTTTTTACATTAAAATGTACTGGCCAAAGGGGGTGGGGGGTTTGAACCCCCTAAACTCCTCCTCCCCTGGATCCGCTACTGCACTCAGTGAACTATGTATACTTAAATAATGAATAAATTTTGATAGGCCTGGATGGTAGATCTAGATAGATAAATATAAAATGTAGATAGATAGATAGATAAATTGATAGCTGTTATTGATTAGCACAATGATTGATAGTTCTCTATAAATTAATGAACTTAAGAACAAGTCACTTCACACCATCAGATTTGCATGGCACTGAAGAGCTTTCTAATCAATATTCTGTATTTTATCTTAATGATTCACTGTTGAAATTATGTGGAAGCTTATTTTCCCAGATGACAGAGCTCTTGGAGACTGACTTCAAGACAACAACCCTCTCTATATCCCAAAGAGGTCACATCAGGGGGTCTAAGAAGTTGACAGTGGAATGCCTATCATGTTAATCAGCTGAGTTATCACTATCAGGATTTCTTGGGTGACAAAATGAGTATTCAATAGCATGCATGGTAGATACAGGGCCACTGAGCTTATCAAAGATTGACTACCTCTTGAAATTTCCAACATTTTTGATTTGGGATTAAATATGCCTGGAAGAGGAGTGATCATTTTTACTCAAACTGAACTAAAATTAAGGCTTATAATGTGTGTTGTTTTCTTATGTTAAAATTAGTATAAATTTATGATTTTTAATTCTAAAAACATGAGGTCTTAGTATTAACAATTATTGAAAATATAAATATCTAAAAGTACCAGTTAGTAAGAATTGTCAGAACATAATGTGTTTTATTTTATTTATTCACAGGGAAATAAGCCTACCTCTAATGCCTATATTAATAGCCTATATGTCATCAAGATATGTTGTGCCATTCAAGCTTTCGTGATATAACAGTATTTAATGAAGTTTTTAATTACTGTACTTTTTAGCAAATTAATAGACAATAATAAGCACTCTTCTTGCCTATAGACTTAGCTGTTGGTTCAAACTGGGACTTATATGTGACTGCTTTCATTGTACTGTGTAGTATGATTGTACTGCATTTACAAGACTGCTTTCATTGCACTGCAGTATATATAGGAATGGGTTATGCAAATGATCACCAACAAGTATGCAAAAAATTAACTCACAAAATGGAGAATGAATGTTTTCTTTATAATGTGTGGTTGGAGTTCTTGTTTTTATGGATTAATAAAGTAATTGAAATTGATTGAATAAAAGTTCCTTAAGATATATTAACCTTAGGGGAAGGCCCTAAAACCCCCCTAAAGATTCTCTAGAGTCTAGACCCATTAAGCAGTGCCTAGAAGGCCCTCTTCAAGGGAAGCATATTAGGGCCATAGTTGAAAAACTTTTAAAACTCAAAATTTTGACTTCCGAACTCAAAATTTTGACTTGCAAACTCAAAATTTGTGATATATTCAAAATTTCGACTTTAAAACTCAAAATTTTGTATTTAAATTCTTGAAATTTTTACTTTTGGAGTCGAAATTTTGAGTTTACATCTGAAAATTATGAACTTATTTCTCAAAATTTTGTTTTCCTTTCTAAAAATTTTGTGTTGCAATCACGAAATTTTGCTTTATTATCATGAAATTTTGTGTTTCATGACTCAATATTGAAAAGCAAAAATTTTAGTTTAAAAAATCAAAATCTTTAGTGTAGAAGACGAAATTTTGGTTTTACATGTCAAAATCGTGTGTTTACAAGATAAAATTTTGAGTTTGGAAGTCATAATTTTGAGTTTGGAAGTCAAAATTTTGAGTTTGGAAGTCAAAATTTTGAGTTGGGAAGTCAAAATTTTGAGTTGGGAAGTCAAAATTTGTAGATTTTTTTCATACACTTCCATACTCTTCCCCTGATAGACCTAATATTTTCCCCTCCCCTCCCCCATTTCACAGGTATGATTCTTAAATGATGTGCAAGTAAAGATCAATTCACAGGTGTCCTGGAGTCTCTGTCACAAAAGCAAAACATCATAATCAGGCCTATCATACTCATTTTAGTAAATCAGACCAGGTTTCATAGTGACAACGCAGAACAGAATGTTTCCCAACAACCATTTCTCTCTATATGTCAGTGCCACAACTTCATTTAAACATAATGCTATTTTCATCAACAAAAAAGATGTCACCAGAGCATGAGAAACTGATCAACAAAATAACTACATATAGTGTGGCACTGGTTTGTTAGTGTGTCGTGTTAAACAACTTCACTTTCTGAAAAGTGAGACTTCCTCAACTTTCAAGGCACATTTATTTGCTATTTCCTTTCAATTGATCATATTGTAGTTCATTTCTGGATTACTTGAATCAGTAAGAGTATTTGGTGGCAGCTCAACCTCCCTGAACAGAGAGAAGATGTTTTGTCTTAAAGTTCTAAGCAAGAAAGCCTTATGATCAGCCTTCTCTACAATTGACCCTCTTTAAATCACTGATATATCTCACTTGTGGGGGGGGGGTCTACTAAGACCCTTTGGAGTCTTAATGGAACTTGACAGAGGAATGTGTCTCAAGTTAATCATTTGAATAATCACCAGAGTGACCAAATTAATATTCAATAGCCAGTGGAAATTTCCATTGAGGAAATGGATTCTCTTTCAAAATCAACATAAACTGGGAATATGTGTTATAATGTGTACATTTAGTCCTTTAATACTGACTTTAATTAAACTAATGCATCAGCCTTTTCTACAGTTTATACAAATTTTGCTTACACACTTCACAAAATTCAATGTTCTGCAAGCATTTTCTCCAATTATCAGAGTTCCATGGTATGGGAAATTTCCCAAAATGGACCTGCTTTCTGCTGAGTTGAATTTTGGCCAATTTGACCAGTGTTTTCCCTCAAAGCTTATTAATCCTGCAACACAGAAAGTTTAAATTTTTGATACAATGCAGGGCTTCAATGCAGATTAAAGCTGGAATGTCTGCAGATTTGTGTCGAACTTCTCATTGACATTTTTACATATTCTTGGTAAAATATTGGACTAATCAATACTCAGATTCCATAGTATACACTTATTGAAGCAAGAAAATTTATTATTTCGTTTTTAGTATAAGCAAATAATATTTGTGCAGGGAAAACATACAGCTATTTTACATATATATAGCTGCCATACTTCTACAATTTCAACAAAATCTGTGAAGTGTCATAGTGATACACAGTGTAAAGGAGTGGATTAAACCATAGAGAATTCTCTATGATTAAACAGCCCTAAAACTGGTGGCCAGATAACCATTTTCCCAAGTGTGTTTTCTTGACCATTTTACTCCTTAGGTCAGGAAATCTATCAATAAAAGGGTGATAACTTTTAAAATGTGGAAAAAAACTTCTAAAGGATTATTTGGTATGGCCTAGCTTTCATTTTAGAACATCTCTGATTTTGGAAGAAGTTGTATGAATGTGGCTGTTACTGCTGTATTTTGCAATCAGTATAGTAGTATCTCAGGTCCTTGGACCTCTATATTCAGATGTTGAAAACTGCATGCTTTTATGTGCTGTAGTTCCAAAGTTACATTACAATTGAAATTTTGAGTGAGGCGGGTGAGATATATTTAATCAGAGTTCTTCCCAATTAAGATGAATGTCACTAAGATGTCCAGGTGCCATAGAGGGTCACTTTTCTCATTTTGGCCACAAGTGGATGCTGTTGGTGCATGCTGGCCTGGCCAGAGGGGGAGCGCCATAGCTCTGGGTGCCACTTGTGGGGGGGGGGGGGGTGGCTTACCAAAAAAATATCATTGTGGTTGTATTATGATATTTAAATAATGAAATTGTATTACAGCAGGACTTGAATGTGTACATAGATAAGAGCTTGGTTTTTTTTATATTATTATTATTATTTTTTATTTTTTACAGATTACTTCAGTCACATATGATGTGTGATAATACAGTCTTTGTTCATAGCACAGTCTATAACTCCCTTATTAAATATGACTGTATGTTTATAGTGAGCATCTGAGCATCTGAAACAGACACAGGTTTGTGCCCCAGCACATTTATAGGAAAATGTGGTTTGGGGGTTAACAAAATGTATGTGACAACCAGCCAGACCATGGCCAAATAATTGTGGGGTTTATTAGCTTCTATGTTCAGATTATCTGTGGTGCTCTCCTTCTTCCAATCATAGAGATGTATATTATTTTCTCCAATACAGTGTAACTGGGGAAGGGTATCGTTAAGACACTCTACCAACCTACATGAATTAATATAAGGAGAGGTGTCAATTGGATAATCACCTCAGCTCTTGAAAGGCTGTAATGGAAAAAAAAAAGATAATCCTTAATTCCTAATCATAATTATTGGACCTTTCTTAATTGATCAGGCTAAATGACTGGGACACTCCCTGGGCTTGGGGTGTACTCAAAAGTATACCATGAAACATACCAAGTTGAACCCCAACAGAAGACACCACCTTGATAAGTTACAGATCCAGGTTTTCAATTTTGGACCTTTCTTCCATTTTATTTGGTGTGGGGAGGAGAGTGGGGGTGGGGGGCAAAGAGATGTGTGTAGATGCAGTGGAATATTGGCAGGGGTAATTAAGGAGTGTCTGATTGGCCCTAAGAATGACCTCCTGGGGGGGGGGGGTTGGCCCTTGGGGACCAGGAATGACTGAGCACACATTGCCCTGACCACCAGACATACAGCATGTCAATGCCAGTCACATGGACACATACATTTAATATGTACATGGATTGCAAATGATATAAAGGCTAGGAATGTCAAATATATCAGAATGAATGGATTATGCCACACCATTTATAAGGATAAGGATTTCTTTGTTATGGTGACAAGTGATACACACAAAATGAGAAAGCAAAAACTGCATTGACATATATATGGATAGCATCTCAAGGGAAAATATTTGTGAAATAATATCTGAGACGGCCAATGCAAAGTTTGACAGGTATACATGGAATCACAAATGGAGTGGATAACACCAGCCTCCAACACTGTGCAGGAGGGTGGGATAACACTGGATTTCACAATAACTTTGCTGAAGTCAAGGAAGACAGATATGGAAAAGTTCAATAGTGATTCAATTAAATAGAAAATGACATTTAGGCTATTAGAGGTGAGTGATTTATGTTATAGGCATGTTAGGTATTCTTTTATAAACAAAATGATAGCAGGTACTATGCATTATATGCTGTGAGGTGTGAATGTCCAGGTCATTAATTGAATAGCAGTTGCATCAATGCCTTATAACAATGGGTGTTATGAGGTGCTGGTTACATGAATACATCTTTATCCATGGAAGTGTCAAAGTTGCTCCCTTCACCCATGGATCTATAAGTTATAGCTCTATGCTTCACCACTCTCCTGGTTTCAGAACATACCCCCATGTAGGGTGAGGCAGAGGGGGTGATGGAGGACAGATGTGCACTGCACACTTGTGCATGTCAATCAAAGAAAGTGACCCCCTGTCCTCTGGTGTGATTTTGATAAACTAGCAGATACCCTTCAGCTGCTGCACCCCACAAAATACCCCAAAGTCATCAGTCCTTGATGACAGTACCCTTATCATTTTCTGGAGCCTTCGGGTTCTTTTCCTCATTATGTAATGGATAGGCCTGCCAAAATTTATAAAGTTGGTTGATACTGTGATACAACTTTGTGCCAAGTTTGGAAGTGATAGTTGCTATAGTTTTTTTTTAATTGCCTGCCAAACATGATTTTGAGCTCTGCCAATGTCATGGCTGGGCCATGACACTTGGAGAGTGTCATGGGAGGGTGATGACAGTGCCAGGCTGAGCGTCATGTGAGGCTGAGGACATTGGCTGTCATGAGCTGCTGATAATTTCCCCTACTGTTCACCCTTCATTAACCTTCAAATCCTAGAAATGCACTTAAAACTTCTCGAATCTCTAACTTGAGAGTAAAGTTGAGTGAGCACCAAGAACTTATCAGTCAAGAAGTTTTTCTGGTGTTCAACTCACCTCTCAAGTGAGGCATTAAAAGGCACCTGGCCCCAGTGGCACCCCACATCACTCCCCCACAGCTGTTCCAGGATAGAACTTATCACAGAAAAGCGGGAAGGGGGGGGGGTGGGTTAGAACTTAGAAGGCTAATATCCTATCCAGCCTATGTCTTTGGTAGTACTTGCAGATTTTAAATATTGCTTATGCCTGGTACTACTTTTTCATTTTTCAAGTTTTTGCTGTTGTGTTCAACTCATTATGCAAGATGGATATCATACATGTCAAACGAATTGGACATGCATTGATATGCTTGTTGGTTTTGACACACCCATCATCATTCAGCAATACCTCATGTAATACTTCATTGTAATCTACGTCCATGTAACTTCATTGGATAAACTTTTCAAGACTTGATCGCCAAGAAATAATGAAACTTACTTCAACAGAGCAGCGGGGATTATGACGGAGAGAATAAAACGTGAATTCACACAAATTGCAAATCAAAAATTTAGTAAGATTAATGCGGGTGAAAGTGTGAGTCCCGGGACTGTAGGAAATCATCTCAAAGTTTTTGTTCAATGTCACAGCATGTTTCACTAATTTCAAATTGAACATACATTTTCGCAGTATTTTAAACATTTGGCTTTTGCTGCAGGAAGAACACACTATATTGCAACATTGCTTTTTCCTGTCCCCAGGTCCCATTCATCGTTCAGTTGTCTATATCTGGAGTTCTGGCACACCTGATGAGCTGCCTGTTTTGGTATCAGAGGCAGGATATTATTGTTTGAGCAGAGAATTAGGGGCGGTGTGAATTTCAAGTTGGGTGTAGAGCTTTGCATGGCAAATAGAACAACGGCATGGGGTCACAGAATTCTGTATGAAAATCACATTTATTATCTTTTTGACAAACACTCTGGGACTAATATACACACAATAGAGGGTCGGAAAAAATATCTAAATATCAAACGGGCAATTCCAAAATTTCATGATGAAAGATATGTGCTCCGCATACCAAATTGAGACTTCAACTCCCATACAATGAGAGAGAACCTGCTCTATTTTGAAGGGGGCCTCAGATTGTTGAAATCATTGTTCATTGCTTTTTTAACAGAACTCCATTGGAACTGGGTTGCTAAATTAGAGAAGTTTAAATTAGACAATTGCCAGTCACGTGACCGCAGCACAAAGGTCATGTGACTCCTTTGTCTAGCTTCTAGTGTCACAAGAAATGTTTGTACCCAGAATATTTGCTCTTTATTTCCCAGGGAATAAAATTTGTGAAACACCTGATTCAGTTGTGTTTGCTTGGGGGCTGTTGACAATAGACTCAATGGTATTGCTTGGGGAAAGCAAACAAACCCTCTCTAGCATGGCTAGTGTCAGTAGGAGCGAAATGGAGGGCCAACAAGGGGGTGGGGTTAACAAATTTGAACAAAGTTGCAGCAGATTTTGTTGTTAATTTTTGTGAGGTTTGTTTTTTAAAGCTAAGTGTATAACTAATGCATCTATTGCCCTTTAGCAATTTAGTGATTAACAAAAATGTGTAATAAACATTTTAAGTAAACATATGGAGGCAGACGCGGAAGAGATCATTGTCTATGGACCACAATTGATAAGTTCATCAAACAATATATCATCGTATTACATTCCAGAAGGCTTCCTTCCATGCACCTTTTTTTTCCGGAACAGCTTTTTCAAAGATTTTTTTTTTGTCAAAGTGACACCTGGTGGTATGACCTGTAGTGACATCTGGGTAGCAGCAAGGGAGTTAATGGCGGCCATATTTAATTGATGAGCAACAGATTTTCTCCAGGAATGCCCAACATGATGAAGCCCCTTCTCAAACCTGTGTGGTGGCTTGGCTAGCTGGCCCTGCTCAGTTTCTCCTTCCCAAAATGTTTCACAAATGTCTGGCAACTGCTAAATAACTAAGTTATTGCTAACAGAGACCAGTACATGTATTTGTTGGCCTTTGGTTTGGAGTTCAGGCCACACTGCAGTTTTAGCCACAATGATGATATTCCAGCAGACTCTGGAAAAGAAGCAAAATTCTAACTATCTAAGTACAGAACCTTTTAGATACATGGTATAATAAGCCCAGACCAAAAGTGCTAGTCAAGACTTGAGGCAGACTGAGGTACAGTGTCGGAGTGAAAGACCCTGTCGGTCGACCGGTTTCAAAAACTCAACATTGAAAACTGCAAGTTTTCATCACAGAGATAATGTCTAAACTCTAGGATGCAAAGAATGGTGGAGCCTTTCAGGTAAAGCAATGACTTCATTTCATTTATAATAGAAGATGCATGGAAGATTGGGGCTTAATGTCCTGTAGATCAGCAGAGCAGTCCGAAGCACTCGAGGGTGATCAGTCAGGGAAATTATCACCAGCTGATGACAATCAATGTCCTCAGCCCCACATGACAATCACCCTAGCACTGTCATCACCCTCCCATGACACTCTCACAGTGTCATGGCCTAGCCATGACTTTGGCAGTGCTCAAAATCATCTTTGACTGGCTATTTAAAAAGAACTACTGCAACTATCACTTCCAAACTTGGTATAAAGTTGTATCACAGTGTCAACTAACTCTATGAAATTTGGCAGACCTATCCATTACATAATGAGGAAAAGAACCCGAAGGCTCCAGAGAAATTAGGAAATTGTCATCAGCTGCTGATGACTCTGCAGTATTTCGTGAAATTGGATAGAATTAAGTCCCGCAACTGACATGCTGCTGTGTGGTGAGGATGGCTGCAAAGAGATCAGACTTTCTTCTGAGTCCCAACTGATCAACCCCACACACTCAATCATCCTGTCAGGGCCAGGACTTGGCTGGAATTGCAATTGTCCTCATATGCTGGTAATTTCCCTGACTGTTGATGTTCGAAGGTTTGTTTACATGTAATGTTTCCTTTCATTTCTCCATCAATCGGGCTAATAACATAATCTTAAGTATCCAACATGTTTTCTAAAGACAAAAGGTAGATGCTTGTATTTTTTTTAGAATTTTTAAAGCCACAGATCGCCCCTAAACCATGTCTTAAAGAGTCAGTTATTTCACCCAAGCAAAGAAGGCGTTGGCCCAGACCTGTGTTTCCAGACCTAAATGTCCTGTATTTATGCACCTGGGAGGCTGATTAGGACAGGAGAACGATAAAGCAATGAGGCGAAGGATTGCTTGAAACCGTTAAGAGCTGGATTTGAACCCAGGACCAAGCAATTGGCAGCCTAGCACACTACCACTATAGACCAACCCTCCCTCCTTCCCACCAGGTTTAGAAACGACACAGGTAGAACGAGAAGACATCAGTCACACTGTATCAACCAATTCACAGCTTCACTTGAAACTGTTCACTGCTTGCACCTGAGCTATAATTCCCTGCAACATTTACCTGTGGTTCTGTCAAGTCAGAAGATAAGATCCAAAGCAAAGGGCCTTGGAAAAAGGCAACCCAAAACTCGGAAAAGAAAGGGAAAAATATCACTGCCGCTAAAAAGAGAAGCTGTGAAGTTGCTGCCACTTGAGAGTGTGGCGCTCGTTTGTACATTTTGGCAGCTACCGTATCTGCTTGGCAGTCCTTCTGTAAGAATTCTGAATGCACATTTTGAACAGATACATCAGATAACCCTTTCTTATTATTTTGGCTCATCAGAGAGTTCTAGTACAATGACAAAAGTTTTTATTTCTAGAAAGGACCACTTTTAATGTTATAATGCAAAGACATCCATAATACAGCAAGCAGTTGCTTCAAATGCAATGATGCAAGATACAGTCCTCAACCTGCAGGACTTTCCAGCTGCAGTGAAAAGTGCAGTCTTCTGGCCAGGGTTCAGGACAGGTATCGCCAGCTAACCCGATGTCATGAATCATTATGATTTAACTATACCATAGTCTTAATTGACTAAATTTGCCTTATATATTGGCAATGGCATCATCAAACAATCATTGAATGGGTTAGTTTTGCGATTATGAGAATGCACCACAGCACCACCGAACCAGTGCACCTAGTCACTAACCCTAATTGTACTTCTGAGCCCAGATTCCGCAGTGTGTCTGGACCGTCCGAGCTTCCCGCACGAGATGACCTGGGGTATAGTATGACAGGCGTCACTCCCCATCAGTTAGTTGGCAAAAGAGCCATTCTGGGGCAATTTGACCATCGGTCAATACGACCAGTCAATATGTCCTTTGGTCAAAGAATGGAGGTCGGTGGAGGGCAGCTGATGTATCCACTGACCAATAGACTGACAGCCAATAGAGAATAGACTGAGCAAAAGATTGATCGATGGACGGAAGCCAATTTGGTCAATATATATTGGTAGTTGGGTAAATCAAGGGACAGCAAAACACCTTTGAGGAACAGGAAAAAGTAGGGAATTCAGGCATGTCATTGTCTGGAAATTTCTAGATCTCAATGGAACTTTTTAAGGAGAGGTCAAAATCTTTGGCTTAGATACTATTGCTTGAGTCAGTGGAAATTTTTTTGGTATTTTATGAAATTGCCTGCAATGGCGGCAAATTTTGTTGGTATTTTATGAAATTGCATGCAATGGAGGCAAAATACAAGCTATAGTAGCCTGCTCCATTTGCAATTAATACTTAAAGGGATGTCCTCATTATAGAATGACAGGTTTTGACCTTTGACAGAACAGTCGATTCTTCTGCATATATCAAGTATTTCAGGTACAACTGGCAAAGATTTCCATCTCAAGATTCAATAAATCTCTCCAATTCTGATAAATGTCAAACGGTCATCTGAAAGACCAGACGACAGATCTATCAAGAGTCTATTTGTTTTATCAAGTTGAACAAAACAGTAACATTTATCAGACCAAGACTAGCGGCTCACTAGCCCCATATGAGCAATTTATATCACTCTCAACAGCAGAGCAAATATGGAAATATCAGTAAGCCTACTAAAACACCAGATCACATGACCAAGAATGGAAAGTTCCCTGGCAACCAGACTCAACCAGTACTCCATGGTTGCTAGGGAAGCCATCTAAAGCTCCACAGAAGTAGCAACAAAGTAGAGCTTAGTCTGGCAAATGAAGCCAAATCGTGCAAATGAGTTGCATTTAAAATATCCAGAAATTGAGAATCTTGAAACTGCAAATCATGTAAATAGCATCATGAAACCAAGAAATATGAATACTGATATTTCCGTATTTGTACAAAAAATACTGGTAGAAATACTGCTGGATTGAAGATGGATGATTGGGGCTTTACGTCCTGTATTTATGCACTTTTTAGGCTAATTAGGACAGGAGGAGGACGCTGCAATGAGGTGAAGGATGATTGAAACAGCCATCCAACATAGGCCCAGGCCAGGTGACCAGCAAAAGCTGGATTCAAACCCTGGACTCGGTGATTGGCAGCCCAGCACGCTACCACGGAGCTCATTCCACCCCCTAGAATAATGAGCACTGAAAATTGGACAACAGAATGGAATTGCTGTAGCATGAAACTGCCTCGGTATAAAGGCCTACACTTTTATTAGCAGACCCTGGTTATATCAATCTCACCCAAGAGACTGAATTAGCGAACAATACATTGCAGAACACACAACCAAGCAGATGCTTTAATTAAAACAACTTTGCCACCTTCTACTCTTAATTCTACAGACTGAATTTGTAGAATGAGGACATCCTGACCCCGCTCAGTTATAAATCAGTCGTCAAGACATTTTATATCAATCTAGTCTGACTAGTCTGCAGCCGGGGGACTTTTTATGTTCGTCCAATCTGCAATTTATATAAAACTCATCCAATCTAGACATCTTTATATGAGAGTAACGTCCGTCTAGTCCGCCAACGAGCCCCACACTTCCTGGGTTGAGAAACGGACAGATGCTCTTGTCACGGAGATACCTCATTTTACCCCCAAAAGAACAGTAAACAGGAGAACTAGGGCAACAATGGGATATCAGAGGGAAATTATTCAAGTCAGTGTTTGTTATTGACCGAGAAAATTAATAATGGGCCAAATAAAGGAACACTGGAGATTCACTGAAGAGCGGAGGATGTTCAATTGGATTAAAATTCATTTAAAAGAGATTCAAGCATATTTAAGTCTCGTTATTTGAAAATATTGGATATACTCTGATATCTAAAGGGTCCAAGAAAACATGGTATGTTTGTAAAGGCTGAAGAAGACATGATTAAAATTTAAAAGGAGCTTGATTAAATTTTAAGTTTGGAATAGAGCTCTACTTTCCACCAATTTCAAAAAGGCAACAAACTGGCTGGGTACCTTACTCTTTCTAATCAGGCTGTAGTAATCAGCTAATCACCAATATGTTGGAGACAGATAGGTATGGTAAGTGTGGCCCTCTAAGCCCAGTTCTGAGCGAGCAGAGTCTCAACATGTTACACATTTACCCCATGTCAGGGATCTTTTACTTGCCCACGCAGCCACTCATAAAACGCATTCACTCATACCAATTTAACGTCTTATCCAAATGACACAGCTGTGATTTTTACCATGTTGGTTATGACTTTCAGCGGAGCAGGTGGGAACCTTTTTAAAACCAATCTACCACCCAGCTAGATGAATAGCTGAGTCAGTCTAAGTCCAGTCTTGATTTGTTTTTACTGCCTCAGAGGCTCAGACTTATTTCAACATCATCCCAGACTGAACACCAAGCTTCAGCATGTTCAGAACGCAAAATATATTCAATATGATCCAAGAGATATAAAGTAACAAGACCAAGAGTGAATCCAAGCAACTCTTGGCAGGTGTCTGTCCTGTCTATCTGTCAAAGTGTGTTATCCCTCCAGGCAGTGAGGCACCCTCTTCCCTGCCTGTCTATCAAGCTGTCCGTCCGTCTGTCTACCAAACTACTGAAGCCGTCAATGGCAGGTCCCGTTTCTCACATTTCTGTCTCATTCTACTCCATTCTACAGTCAGCAAATTGCAGACACCACTCTTTCCTGGGGCTACAGGGCTGTAGAAAATCTGTGGTGTGGTGTGGTCTCGACAGGGCTTCTTCTCTGTTCGGACCTGTTTAACTTCTGCATTACATGGCAGATATTTTTCTACTCGTGTTTAAAAATGTTGAATTCTCGACTGCCACCTGGGGCTTTACGTCCTGAATTTATGCACTTGGTAGACTTACTACTAAGTTACTAGGCAAATAATGAGTTTTTCACAGGAGGACGACAAAACAATGGGTTGAAGGATGATTGAAACTGCTGTCCAACATAAGTGACCCGGCAAGAGCTGTACCAAGCGATTGGCAGCCCAGCATGCTACTGAGCTTTCCCCCAAACTGGAGGATAACATCTGATCTAAATACTTCATTCAATTATCCTAATCAGCAGTAAGTTAAGTTTCATTCTTTTCACATCACTGCCACATTCTCTTCATCATATGTTCATAACTAAAGTCATATTCCACCTTCCAAGCCAGAGAGACTGAAAGAACTCAAAGAGAAGTGAAGGGGCAATAGGGCAATATATTGCCCTGGGGGCAGAGCAATATGTCCAGTTATTTATCAGCACTGATGAAGGGTAACAGGCTAACCCTCCCCTTTCATTTCACTTCCCTGTTTCCTTTCATCACCCCACATTCCCCTGGATTCTGCCTCTCCTGGCATTTGTGTCTGTGGGGAAAACTAATGCTCTCTTGATACATGCACCCCTTTGAGGAGAGGCTGCTCTGAGGCAGAAGGAGAGTACAGAAACCACCCAGCATTACAGGTCTCAGGTCTGTCATGGCTACAATATCACTCCAGTATTCAATACTATTCATTCACATGTATCATGTGTACAGAACACATTCAACACAAAGTGAGCATTATAGTAGTTGGCATTGGACACTACTTTTAGTAGTTTTACTACAGACCTCAAATTCATCAAAGCATTTATCAATGTTTATTGAACAGAAGTTGGACACAGCATTGAAACCTCTGTCCATTCCTTAAACTATGCAACTGAATGGGTAACAGAAAGGTTGAAGACCAATCACTAGTCATCAACGGTGATCAACCTTTGGTAATAGTTAGATTTACGTAAGTCAGTTCCTAGCAGGAGTTTGTTTGTGTTTTACGCCCCATCAGCACCGGTGTGGGCTATTTAGAGAGTTCCTATCAGGAACAAAGCAGATTAATTCATTCCCAATACCAGGTAGGCAAATACTTATTTAAATCACCAAGAGAGGTAAACACCAAATTCCATATTTACGAGAAAGAAATTCATACGACACACATACATGTAATCACCAGCGATCACTGATGCTGTGAAAGAATGAAATGATTACTCTACATATACCTCAGTCCACTGCTAATCATGTAAATAGCCTCTATCTACCCATTAGCACCATAGACACTATTAGACAGCAGCTAGACTGCAGTGGACCCCATCAGTGGCCATCAGCATCACTCAATCAGTTGACATGAAGACATAATTAGCCCCCACACAGCCCACCCCCATTACTACAGTCATTAGACTGTTTAGACCTATCTGTTTTCATTATCACTGCACTAACTCAGTCTCCCTGGACTTCCCCCAACTTGGCCCAAGGCTCTCACAGGCACTCTCAGTGTCTCACTATGTAGTCTATCAACCTGTCTATCTATACACCTCCTTGGATGTCTATTCACCCCTGGCAGTCTACCACACATCTTGAGCATGGTGAGATAACTCGAGGTTTGACTGTCTAATACAAGAAGATACACACTTGTAACTAAGCTTTAATACAGCAGTCAGGGAAATTATCACCAGCTGATGACAATCAATGTCCTCAGCCCCACATGACAATCACCCTAGCACTGTCATCACCCTCCCATGATACTCTCACAGTGTCATGGCCTACCCATGACTTTGGCAGTGCTCAAAATCATCTTTGACTGGCTATTTAAAAAGAACTACTGCAACTATCACTTCCAAACTTGGTATAAAGTTGTATCACAGTGTCAACTAACTCTATGAATTTTAGCAGACCTATCCATTACATAATGAGGAAAAGAACCCGAAGGCTCCAGAGAAATTAGGAAATTGTCATCAGCTGCTGATGACTTTACAGTATTTCGTGAAATTGGATAGAATTAAGTCCCGCAACTGACATGCTGCTGTGTGGTGAGGATGGCTGCAAAGAGATCAGACTTTCTTCTGAGACACAACTGATCAACCCCACACACTCAATCATCCTGTCAGGGCCAGGACTTGGCTGGAATTGCAATTGTCCTCATATGCTGGTAATTTCCCTGACTGTACAGCAGGTACATGCACTCAACATGAACAAGCTGCACGAAGATTCAACTCAGAGGACCAAGGATTCCCGCTTATGTCTGTTTTAAGTTCTCTATTTTATCATCGCAAAACTTCTTGGAAAAATTGGATTTATGTCTTTCCATCAACGATCTACATGATCTATAAATGTTGAATGCAGCCGATTTACAATCTATCTAGGACAATGTTGAGTTGGTATAATAAGCTGGCATAAGAAGCCACTGCATAAGAAGCCTACAGCTTGGATTTGGCAAAATATTTCCTTCATTATCAACTCACATCTTTTCATAACCAATTTGTTCAAGAATGAAGTTTATTTAAACAAATTTCTTGCTAGTCACTCACCACCAAAATGTGGTAGGCCTGCCCACTTACTTAGGATAATGCTGGGAGGATAATCCTCAGACTTGGGGTTATCTAGAGCTGTCCGGTTGGGGCAGGGGGTAATAAACTCCAGCCTGCATTATGGCATCCTCAAATACACACTGGGCTTAGGGTTACATCTTCAGTTTATCCTCTCCGTTTATATTCCGCTAACTTAGTTACTCCCAATCTTTGATCTTTCTAAACACTTCGCAAAAGATTTACTCAAGAGTGTAGCGTCTTGAAGTGAATCCAGGTTAGCCACTTAATGCTTAAAAATAAAAATTACTACAGGGGATTATGAGACAAATATTAATTTTCCATCATTGATAATGGCGATCATGGTCTGTGGACTCGTACATCCCTTGTTAAATATTGGTAAAAACCAATCCAAAACTTATGTAGACATAATGTAGAGTTAGTGTTTTACGTCTCATCAGCACCTGATTGGGCTATTTAGAGCTCATGTAATGTTGAACCTAAGTTGAATTTAGCACAGAACTTTAGTCCAAGCATGGGCCCGCTCACACTTTTTACAACAGCTGCTATTAAAAGGGATGTATTTGCACCAGACTGATACCAGTGATCCCTTCAGTACTTGACTACACTTAGACCCACTATCAATCAATGTCAGTAAAAACATATTACCCAGATACTAAAGGTAAATCACTGCAGTAAAAAACATTTCACCCCTAAACACCAGATAAAACAATTGACATCACGCAGGGTGGGATAACCTCCTTTGTTTTTAGCCATCACTCCTATTGTTTTTGCCTCCATTCTCTTTTTCCTCTGCCTTTTTCCTTCTATTTTTTGCCGGCTAAGTACGAGCGAAGGTGCTCACTTCTCCACCCGGAGTACCAGTGAGAGATTGGGTCTTCGCAGGGGCTAAGTACTGAGTAAATGAAAACCAGGCTGGTGCTGGATTGAGTACGTTGAGCTACCGGTTTCAAGTCAATTTCATTAGGAGATGATTGAGTCACAGAGAAGTACCTACACCACCTTTTTCCGTCCGATTATCGGCCAAATTTCAATAAAATACATACAACTAGTATATAGGGAAGGTCTGATACCAGTATTGGCGGAGCATCCCTACCTACAACAAAAGTACAATGTCTCCAATGATTCAGAGTTTCAATTACAAGCATTCTCTGTCCATATAAATGTGAAATATTGAGCCATTGCTTTTTAGGATGCTTTGCCCACCTATTCCGAATTTAATCTTAGACCGGCTTTCTGTTATTCTGCTAATTCTGCTAGAGCTAGGGTAAGTACCTCATTGAGGCTACTTTCGGTCTCAGCTTTCACGTTTTTCGATTCCTCATTTGAAGTCACGCTGATCAATGAAGACATTCTGACTTTAGGCCTAATCATAACTGTGACGATGATTGTGTTCCAACGTGATGTCAGCCCATGTTATTTGGTTGAATGGAGATTATTCCAAACGATTAGGCAGATTATCAAAAGTGTGCAACAGATTGAACGGTGCAAAAGCAACTAGCTATTTCCACAGAACTTGGATGGATGGATGATTGGGCTTTACGTCCTGTATTTATCCACTTGGTAGGCTAATTAGGACGCAGAGGACATGGCAATGAGGTGAAGGATGATGGAAACAGCTGTCCAACATAGGCCCAGGTGACTCTACAAAAGCTGGATTCGAACCCTGGACCCAGAGATTGGCAGCCCAGCACGCTACCTCCAGACCAACCCTCCCCCCTCCACAGAACTTAGAAAAAAGATGTAAGTAACCCAGGTAAGTAAGGAGTGCCACTGTGCCACCCACAGCATGTTGGCTCACAACGGGAGTTAGAGGCCCCCTTCCGGTGCTTGTTTATCAGAATACAGTACACAGCTCCCAGAAACAGCTACCTGTAAAACCAGAACGCAACATGTGTGTAACAAATGTTGGGAGAAATGTGCCTCAACATTCGAGAAACGGGCACCCTCAGAAACAAGCTCTATAGATCTAGATATCGGCACAAAAAAAGCAAATATGTGCAACTGATCTGAGTCACTTGGAGTCTACCTGTTTACAGAGAAAGGGTTTGTTTGCAAAGTGAGAAACATGCTTTTTTTCTGAAGGGGTTTTGGTGCCTGAAGTAGAGGGATACTTAATTAAGATCTGTTGGCAGTTACTCTCTAGACCCAAATCCGCTAATGTGGTCTCTAAAATAGGTACAGTTGCTGTAGGTCTATGCATTGCACATGAGCGGAACTCCCTTGTTCATGACCATGCATTTCTGTTCTGAAATTTCGCTATGACTTCCCTGAACAATTAGCATTGGATGCATGGATTAATGGGGCTTCACATCCTGTATTTATGCACTGGGTAGGCTATCAAGGACAGGAGGATGCGGCAATGAGGTGAAAGATGATTGAAACAGTCATCAATGTAGACCCAGGTGACGCGGCAAGAGCTGGACTCGAACCCTGGACCCAGCGATGGCAGTCTAGCACTCTACCACAAGACCAACCCTCGGGAACACCAAATAATAATTGTTTTCAGGCCAATGCAATGAGAATTGGACTCAGCCGACTGCTATTTAACATCAATAGTTCTAAGTACTGTACTGCTGTTCAAATATATATGTAAAAAAGTGCATGCATCATACATGTCATAGACTGAGCGATGAGACACAGTCTAATTAGGTATTTGCGACACTGACGATAATTTGCAATTCTTTAAAATTTCAATTGAGATTTGAGAAACCATGCCAGCACTTGTATCTGTTAATCATTTAATTAGGCCTAACTATTTAACGTCAGGCCTTTTACATAATCATTGGCCAACATAATTAGGCCTTTGCAATTATGCAAAACATAACTTCAGTACACACTTCTCTTATTAGTCTATGAGAGAGTCTAATAGCTTCCCACAGTACACATGTGAGAGTCAGCAGTGAGTAGGGCTATTCAACTGCCAAGTGTGTATTCAAGTATTTTGAACAGGGGCTTCCCAATTCTCCAGGTAAATCTCTCAAATTCACAAAATACCAAACTTATTTTACAACCGGTAAGTGCACAAGTGTCCCAGACAGACAAGTCCAACTCTACTACAAAACATTGTCTGGGTAAATTTGATCTCAAATTCACAGACACCTCAAATCATGGTCATGCTTTTGAACAGAGAACACAAGGGAAAAAGCTGAAAAGAAAAAATGGCCAGTGCAAACTCTCACAAACTCACCCTGATTAAAAGACTCCTGTGGCGCTTTCACCCTCTTAAATGGACGTACAGAATCCTTGAAACTTGCTCTAAATGCCTGTGTAGTCGATATACACCTTACTCCAATACTTTCTGTCAAATTCTCCAAATTTCAGGCAATTAACTGATTTCCTTTGCTGCCATATTTCAAAGTGCATTGAAACCTACCCGCGCGGCTGTTCTCCTAATTGGCCCGACCCCCCAAACACCTTAATTGGAAAGTACCTTTTTATCAGCAATTAAACCAATGTGAACAAAGGAAACGAAGGATACTGATTTATTGAACATTTCTGCAGCTTTTGTTTTCAATATAAAATATCTTTAATATGGAGAAAGTCGAGACAAAATAAAGCAATTCAGAGGGAGGAAGGGTAATAGCCACAATGGCACTGAATCACTCCAGCTGGACGCTGCTGTCCTCTCGTGTTCATTTCTACAACTATCTGTTTTTTTTCTCAACTTTTCCAGGTTGCAACAAGTTTAGCTTTCTATGCCATTAATGTTTCCATCCAGCCCACAGGCAGATGGCAGAAGACTATAGTTCTAGAAAATAACTGACTTATTCCAGGGCTGTGGAGTCGGGTAGTTAGTGAACCGACTCCGACTCCTTCGCGATCCTGAAAAACAACTCCCGACTCCTGAAGTCTCCCGAGTTTTGATTCCGACTCCTCTTTTCGGCATTTTACAAGTTTTGTTGTGGCCAGCAAAGCAGAAAGTCCGTTCCACAATGTTTTCAGATTTCTATGCATTCAATGCAGTTTTAAAAGTTTTACTATGTTATTTGTGAATTATTCAAATAATTAATTTTTTGACTCCCGACTCCACCTGAAAACTATAATTCGACTGCAACTCCACCTGAAACCTCTGACTCCAGACTCCTGAGTCCAAAGCCCTGCTTATTTCTAACAGGTCTTCATTCACAGGGAAAATTTCCCTTTTTACTTAGCACTTACTAGTCACGAAAAACTGTTCAAAAAGTCTGAACGCTGCAGAACACACCAGCCATTTTTCTGTCTTTATAGCACCAAAATTAATCAGGCTTTTCACCTTATTCAAATTACTACAAAACACACCATGTATAAATATCAAACTCTTTATTCCTTGATCTAATAAAATAATTGATTAACATAATGGGGTCCCCGCGAAGCTTATCTACCAGGTGGCGCTATTACGCAACTCAGTCCTACATAACTAGGTCACGCTGACACAGTGCCATGCGTCCTGGCAGCAATGCTGCGAAGTGTATTAAATGCCTGTGATAAATATCGCTCTAAAATGGCATTTTATAGACTGTGGAATACTGCACAAGCCAATAACAGTTACGTGAAGCCCACAGTCAACTAGTTATCAAGCATTTAACTTACTTGCTTGGCCAACCTAGCTGTTAGGCCCACATCTGTGTTGCCGTGAGCCCCGTGAGCCCACTCAAAAGTCATGACAGCTTGCTGGCCAGTGCCAGTGGTTGCCTGAGCAGCTGGCTGGTTGGCCCACACAGGGCTGCAAACTCTCTTGCATTTAAAGCTATTTTAACTGTCTATATATACTGGCCTATTGCAGTTGAACCACAATAATTTAAAGTGTTTTGAACGACTGTACTTAAAGGAAAAGTTCATAAAATGGAAATAAAGCAAAAAACGTTTTTTAGTGGGCCTATAGAATCATTAAGTTATATTTTTTAGAATTCTAAGTAGGGTGTAGGCCTTAACAGATTACAATGATAGGCCTATATCAAAAATATTATGTTACAACCAATAATTTTCTACACACATGTAAACATTCAATATCCAGAAGGGGTGGGGGGGGGGCGGTTGGAGTTTTATTGAAATAAATGATTTCTAGCTCAGTTTTTGGGAAATAAATAAATTCTTTATGGGTTGTCTTGAAATAAATAATTTCTGCCAGGGGTATTTCTTAACAAGGTGTTGCTTGATTGTGGAATGAAAATTCCCGATGGGACTTCGCGCTCTTGAACTAAATAATTACTGCCGCAGCTTGCTGCCAGCTGCCCTGAAATAAATCATTTCCTGCTGAGGAAAACCCCAAGCCCCCCCCCCCCCCCGGAAACTAAGTGGTTGTGAGCATAGCACAGTTCTATACATCGGAAAAAATTACAGGGCAGCTATTCTTATGATCAACCCACCCTTATAAATTACTAGAATTTCCCATGAGCTGTCGGTAGAGAAGAGAGGAAGGCTGACCCCTCCCTTTTCATGTCAAAAGCATGACAGGCACCAAAAATGTGCTGGGAAGCAATTAAAGGTTGGTGTCAGGTTAGAGCAAGTCTGAAGGTGTGAAAGAATATAACTATGCGAATATATAATTATATTTTTTTAAAGTGTGAGTAAATGATCGAAATGCAGACTGGAGCCCTCCCTGGGGCTCTGGATGGGAGGTTTATAATTGATGGGGGACAGGGAATTCAAAAGTAAAATGGCCAAGGGACAGGGGGATGCAAAACCTCATCCAGAGCTTGATCCTCCCTCTGTGCAGCCAAGGGAGAATGCCATTACATTATGAGGATAGCATGTGCCAATAGTGTGTTTTAACTAGAAGTAAAGAACTATTGACAATTTGCATACAAAAATGAAATCAGGGCAAAAACTGCATGAGAAATATAATATAGGGTGGTGTATAAATTAGCTAACTTGTGTACTCAGCTCTGCTATTTGGGATCATAGTGAAAGCCAGGTCTGTATCTGCATGCTCTTCTTCTTCGTGATACTCGACAACGTCCCTGTTGATGGATCCGTGGAGGGTACAGTTGCAGTATTTCTACCAGTGCAATAGATCGGTACATGGCTGCACTGATAGGCTAGTGTGTCGGAGATAAAAAGATGTGGATTTAAGAGACAGATGGAGAATTAGAGATGTATGGTAAATTATGGGTGCTCACAAGGGTTGATTGATGAAATGGGAGAGAAAGCCGGAACAGTCACTGTGGCGTCACCAGGATTTTATTATCTTCAGCTAACGAAGTTCGAAGAAGGTATTGTATTCAGTTGGGTAAAAATCTTGTCCGTCCGGTGGGCACACGGCGGGCGGATAGATCGTTTCCGGGCTAGAACTCAGCCCCTATTGAATATAATATATAGCCAATATGGTCTAGTTGTGCCTTTTGATGGTCTGATTGATGGATATGTGTTACCCTTTGGAATATTGAGGAAAATATATAAAAAATCAGCCACTATTGCATGTACCTGTACATGGATGAAATGTGGTACAAACATATCCTATATGGTCAAGTTGTGCCCTTTTGATGGTCTGCTTGATGGATATTTTGTATTTTTCAAAATATTGAGGAAAAATATTTAAAATTTGTTTGTAGTTGTTCCAGGACTCAGCCCCTACTGCATTTAATTGATTTTAATTAGCTGCACATATAGCCTATATTGTCTGGTGGTGCCTTTTGAAGTTCTGAGTGATGTATATTCAATATTTTTTATTCAAATATTGAGAAAAACATTCAAAAATGTGTTTTTTCTTCGGAATCCTTCCTGCCCCAACACTCAGCCACTATTTCATTTACATAAATGAAATTTGGTACACATATATATATAGCTTGTAAATAGAGTACCACCTGCAAATATATGCTGCGTACCAGCCCCAGTATCATTTCAATTTTTCCAACCTTTCCAATAATACAGTTCAGCAACTTGCACTGCATGTCTAATTACTCTTTTTGGGCCGACCAGACGATAGTTGGGGGCAGGGGTCTATGGATTTTACCCCCGAGACAAACTTTTTTTTCGTTCGCGAGACATCGACGAACACTTTTTTTGCATGCAGATGAGCGACACGCTTTTTTATAGCAATTTTAACATTGCAGTACGCTAGCTACAGGTGGAAACGACTTTTTGTTTTATTTTCATGTGCTGAACAAGCTTCTTTTTTCGGTGTCAAGTGGGAAACTTACTTTTTTTTTTCACCAAAAATCCATAGATGATCTGGTCGGCCCCTTACCGTCAGACAATCGGGGGGAAGGTTGGTATAGTGGTAGCGTGATGGACTGCCAATCGCTGGGTCCAGGGTTCGAATCCAGCTGTTGCCGGGTCACCTGGGCCTATGTTTGAAAATAATATAGATCTAATCTAAATCTACCAAGTGCATAAATACAGGACATATTATTTAAAAGCCCAATCATCTATTCAATACTGTCAGACAATCTGTGATGGCCCATCAAGTGTAAATACATCCTCAGCCTACATTACGTTTTCTACGAAATTAATATAACTTTTATTTAAGTCAATACACTATGCATTTACCTTAAAGACGGGGGATAATAACACAACAATTACAATTATAAGTCGGCCTTCGTGCATGTTTAATGTCATAGTATTACACTCCCTCCATTGATGCCAATTAGTCACTTTCCAATTTTTGTCAAAACACATCTCTAATTTATATTACTGTATCTCTTTCTGTACTGTCAGTGGGCTTTTCTAGTGTTTTAATATTTTACTTAACAAACTGCATGACTTCCCCTGCAGCTTGGCAACTGAATCTTTTAAATACTTTTCTAGAGATGTATTGATGTAAGTGAAACAGATCTATTGGTTACCATTTCCGTTTTTACAGCAGAGTCACTGATGTAGCAAAAAAAAAGGGAGAGATCAAAATAATGCTATTTTTTAAAGATCGATTCCATATACTTCTGTTTCATATGAAATTAACTTAATTTTTTCAGTTTTGCACATTAAGCATATTTATAAATTGAAGGACTGACTTTTCAAGAAGTTAGATTTGGTCCTGCCTCTGGCCAAACCCCCCTCTGATAGACAATTAAGTGCCTGGTTGCGACTGAGTGTACACAGTACACAGCCACACCAATAACACTCTCCACAAGCCAGTAACACTCTACAGATGCCAATATCGTTATTTATTGGCGTGGCACGTGACTGATCTCCTGTTACGTGATTGGCTTTTAAAACAATTGTGATGCAGAATATAGTAAGATATAGAGAGTCAGGCAGACAGACGGAAATCATAGAATGCTCTAATTTCTTCGGAGGGGGGCATGGCAAGTTTCGCAAAATTCCTGGGGCTGTTGGACCTTGGCCAGTCCCATCCCCATGAGGCCAGCCTGCTTCATAATTACTTCTGTATACATATCAAGTAGGCCTGTAAGATCTTCATTATCTGTGATGTTGAAAATAGGCCTACAAATAAAATAACAGTTAATTATTTATTACACCATTTACTTTTAATTTATTGCATGTATGCATACACTGACCAAAAAACAAATACATGTATTAAAGGGCTGAGGGGAGATGGATTTGACACATCTTATGTGAGATTATTTGGATCCTATAGGCCTTTATGCTTTTAAATGCCATGGGCTGTTGATCTTTCAGAAAGATAGATATATAGATATATAGATAAATAGATATTAGATAGAGAGATAGATAGATAGATAGATAGATAGATAGATAGATAGATAGATGTATTGACTGATTGATGATTGAGCTATATTAAGTGTGAGGAAAATTCACGGAATGCTGCATGCTACCAGCCAGTGTACATCTGTAGGCCTACTACTCTAGCAGCAGTACTAGCCCTACTTGAGCACTTCAATTGTCTTCCTGGTTCTATTGACTGCCACCTTTGGAATCTCTATGCCATATATACAAGACTCTGGTCTCTAAGCAAAGGTATCACGATATAGAGTGAAAAAGTACTTTTTTGGTCTCTGAATGTTGTATGTTGAGAACTAAGCTTACTTCAGCAATGTTGAAATGTAATTTTTATATTAGTCCATTTTGTTACACAACTTTTGACATCATAATTGTTTTTGTATGTATTGCCATCAATGAGAAAATCTCTATTTTCTGAAAGCAAAAAGTTGTTTCTGATGTTTACGATTTTTTTTCGTGAACAAATTATGGATTAAAAACCGATTTGTTTACATAACTAGATGCGGAATATTCCAGGCTCTGTGGTGCTTTTTAAATTTTGTAAATCGGATGGATATTAAGGTCAGGAGAGCCGTTTTTGTGACGCAGGTCATTGCTTCTCCCACTCTTGTGCTGCCTGCAGCCATGTAACGTCACCATTCTGGGACCGAGTTGACGGTCAGCGCCACCTGTAGGTTATGGCGGCGCGCGGGGACCTCATTCCTATCAAACCACTACAAATTCAACATGCATTCTAATGCGACTAAAGATGAGGTCACACTATCATGGCTATACATGAGTATAAGGTGTCAGTATATGACAATATAACTTGACTTGGTACAGCGTAAACATTTAAGCAGAATAACTTAGGTAAATAGGTAGGCTAAATATATAGGCCTATAATAATTATATTGCTTATTCAAATAGCACATAACAAGCTAGAATATACACTTCTTAAATATTACAAAATATCTTTCTTAAATATTGCTTTTTAAATTGGTATAAAGTTACATTTTAATGTAAATACTGGTGATTAAGAAATTACAGAATACTTAAATATAACATTTATACGCTTGAACATTTTTCAAATTAAGCAGTAGGTTTTTAATTAAATATACTTGGCATATGCACAGGCACTTGTGATGTGAATGCAGTATGTGAACATAATAATATTATAAAGGAAATATTTTAGCAAGACCTAAAATATTCTATTGCATACATGTACCAGGGTACATTCAGTGGAAGATGGAAGACGCCATTACAAGTTTAGCTGTTATATCAAAGCGTCAACATTTACCCATTACCTTCAACAATTGCCTGTTCAATCTGAACGACTTATTCTCAACAGTAACAAAATTGTTATGAAACTTAGGATTGCGTTAAAATATAACAGTGCTTTTTGATTTTCAAATTGTTAAAACAAATTGATTTTCACATAAATCCATTAATTCAAGGATATATGAATTGTGAAATGTTAACTAAAAACAAGAAAACATCAACTCAACAATTAAGTCTTTGGCATCAAACTCACATTAGTAATAACCTAACAATTTTCGACAAACACCATCTATTGTACGAACAAATCATATTCTGAGAGATCTCACTAATATTCTGTATAACTCCAACTAATTAATTCCAAAAAACTAGGCACACACCATATTACAAATTGAAATAACTAACAACCCTAAACCTTGCTTATAATAACAAGTTGTCTACTAAATTAAATAGGTATACAAATTTGAACGCAATGACTCATATGGCAATACAGATGTAACTTCAACATTTCTTAAATTACATGTTAGATTCAGATCCATTATGCCAAACATATTTAATTTTTAGCTTCTCGAATTGACCGACCCAACAGACTTATTGCCTACAGAAAAAAATTAACTTTACATGCAATTTTTATCTAATTGACATGACACCCAAGAAAAGGTGCCTCGTGAAGATCCGAGAAACTAAAGATCAATTATGTCTGGCCTTATTGCTGAAACATTACAAGATAAGGCACATATCGAGGCCTAAACAACAGCAGTTCAAACAATATTGCAACATTTTCCACGAGGGCAAATTTCAATTCCAACAATCAACAGTTCCAGCAAAGACTCAAAGACCCTTGCTAATAGCATCATAATGTACAGGCAGGTTAATGATATTTTCGCACCAAGTAGACACTAGACAAGTTTAACACACCAATGATTGCTTTCGCATACAGTGCTTGGCACCAACAGTCCACATAATATTCATTTTAACGTGATGTGAGGTTAATAAGTCTTTTACAATATAATATGCAAACATAATATATACACATCAATCATTATGTATATATGACCAGATGCAGTGGCAGATACGAGAGGGCCTATAGGGCCCAGGCCCCCACTCCCCTTAGGCAACTTGAGATAAACAGTAGCATTTTGTCATCACCAACATTAAATGAAAGTTTTATCTTATCTTTAGAAACTATACGATGACCCATACCCTCGAATGCCATAAAATTTCTGCCCCCCTCCCCAGACGACTGTCTGGATCGGCCACTGAGATGTACAACTATAAGGCACGTTGACAGTGGCATATAAGTCTGACATGAAAGATTAGGATAAGCCTTTATGGTACTGGTCACACTCATCGGGCAGACTCGCTTACCACAGACCAAGTAATCGGTAACGACAAGCCGGCAAGGTCTGGACAATGAACTGATCACCAATATCAGCAATAGCGTGGAACAGCTAGTATTTAATCAAGAGAGAGTTAATGACATCAACCATCTCACAAGTGTCGAAAAGATGCTGCACGTTATGAAATTGTGACCATTCCGAAGACCAACGCAAAATTTCTCTGTAATTCTGGTAGTTATTAGTACACAATCTCAACTAAGATATCGTCTGACTTAAAAGTGAACATATCAACAGTAAATTGTTACAATTTTAATAGACTGTTATGATACTTTGCCAAATTGACAGCCACTGAACTTGCATGTAAATAATTTGTACCAACAATATATATATTTATCTAACTACTTAAACTAAGAAGAAATTGATTCAAGAAACACACAAGGTCACACATACCACAACGATGATGGGTATAAAACAGATACATTATGAACAAATATACATCATCAAATATATATATAACTTCTATAAATAACAATAACATTATCGTGATTACACAAATTTTCAGCAGTTTTGTCCACGATGCGAGTATGTTATTAATAAGGCACACACTTTAAAGTAGTATCAAATTCTTGATAAGGTGGAAGACTATACTAACACACAGAATATTGTAAACAAATATCAAGTTCTTTACTACCCATTCTTTCTCTTCCATGAAAGTATTCCTCTATATGTATGAAAATGCTGCACCAACCTCAATTCAGAAAAACAAACCATTAAAAAAATTCCTGAACAAAAAGATTTACTCCCAATTATAATATCAGACTGGATTTTGACAGTTCAAGTTAATTGAATGATGACCTGCTATATAATAAAGCCGGAAATAAACACCATATAAATCATCCAATATGAAATCATCTTCTTGAAAAAATTACTCAATTATTTTAACAAATTACACCACCCCATTGATATATCAAACTTCAGCAAGAATATCCTACATCCTAAATTATCCTAAAAACATCTACAGGGTGACCCACCTCAACTTGTGCATTGATGTTGTAACCAAAACAGTGTTAGCTGAAAAAGTTTAGGACTTCCAATGCAAAAACCAAATTGGATTTTCAGTGACAAGAGCCAAGAGAAGAGTATTATGCAAGTTTGGTTCACTTTTGGTTAAAATTGGTCTCAGAAAAAGAGTTCAAATTTTTGCATAGCTTTTTTTCTGATTTTTCACAATTTAGCTCTGTCAACGTTGGAAAAATTTTTCGGCTCACATGTAATGCATGTACTGTATTACAGAAGCTATAACAAAGCAGTGCCAGGGCTTATCTTTGAAGGAGATTTGGGTTTATGGAGTCAGGAAGCCCAAATACTGTCCTGATGCAGTGCACCATTTTCATACCGGTAATTTCCTGGGGTCTATTACCAGTGATGGGTGGGCAAAAATTGTTGTTACCTCACAATAAGCATTTGAATAGCTTAATCTTACATGGGAATATCATTAATCACTTTCAATTTGAGCATTGATGTGTGTATGTGCTACTTTATTAATTGTTCCAATAATGCACATAAATTGTCATCAATGAATCTTATATCTCCAAGAAAAATTACTTGGCTTGGATTTCTAGGCCAACAGACATGGTGAGTTTGTTGACGGGAATCTTCTGCACCTGGTAGTATAAAAGAACCATGTGTTTCCATCGCATATGTTGGTCAAAATAAGACTAGATTTTGAGGGATGGAAATTTGTGACTTTCTAGATGACACCAAAAATGGATTTTGGTAGAAGTGTTGCTATACTTTTTCTCTTTGCTTTTAAAACCTCAGTGTCATGTTTTATGTTTCTATTGACTCTGACAATCAAAATACCTTACTATTTTGTGTTGGAAATCATCTGACTGTCGGTTATGCTAATTGTTTTGCCATATTTTGACTTGTTTTTCTCCGACTGGTTGTCGTTCTAAATTTTCTGACTTGGTAACATACACTGGACTCTAAATCTCACAAACACCATCCATTCCCTTCCTTAAGAACCTGCTTTTGCATATCAAAGTCATTTCAGGCAGTTTTGGAGGACTTTGTTGATGCAGGTGCACTTTGAATTCTTCTCGGCTGATTTTTCGGCACAAAATAAAACAGCGACCCGTATTCACTTGCCTGTCATTTTTGATAGAAATACTGCAGAGGCTTGTAACTCACTTTATTTAACAGCCATTACTACCAATTCAACAAATATGTTTTCAAAAATTGCCTGTCTCATTTTTGTTGTCTTCAGTAAAATGTTTAAAGTCATGCACAAGTTGAGGTGGGTCACCCTGTACTCTAGTCACCAACGGCAATAAATATCATCTCATACTTCAGCTGCCAAACAAAAATGTCTAACTCAACTACAACTATATTCATACCCTACTGAAATCATAGCACCTCATTCCCCAGGAATATTCCACTCATCAGAAACACCTTTCATTCCTACCTTGGCATTTCAAAGAAATTTCAATAACCATTAAAGCATAACTTCAAGCATTTGTTTCAAATTGCATTAACAAATTTGGCACTTTGTAAAAAATCAATAAATTCATATTCAGAATTAAGAAGTAGGCCAATGTATAAGTCACTATGCATGACAATTACTATTGGAACAAGTCATTATAAAATGTCATTATAAAATCTTTCAATTACTCGAAAGACTGAAGTTTCAAAGGCACTTGTACTGTCAGCTTGGCGGTTTACTATTGAAAGAATTTTTCAAAAATTTAACATTAAAGATTGTAAATATATAATTGAAAATACACAGTAATTGCACTTAAACTTGACAAAAACATCCCCAAAATGTACTTCAATACAAAAGCCTTCAGCAAATACCAAAATGAACAGCAAAACAGGCATTCAATTTCTAACCACACTAAATTGTGTTCTGTATGTATAAAATCTGTCTCCAATAAGGCACTGCTATAATTTATCGAGTAGAATAATTAAGTTATTGCTTTGTCAATATTTAGTTGGAAGACATGATTAATCCTTCGCTTTAACAATTTGCTGGCATATTGGCACATGATTGGTTTTGGCGGCATAATGAACATCTTTTCAATGGAAGAGCAATTTCTTCAGCAAAATTGACGTAAAATGTCTCACACGTAATAAGCAACCACGTAACGTAATAAGTAACCACGTAACATCATAAGTAACCATAATAAGTAACCTCATTCATATAATGCGAGAGTAACAGAGGTTACGGAACAGTCTTGCATTAGCATAGATTTGTAATACTTTGGAGGACAAGAATTCCTCCAACATGTCATTAAGTGGAAATAGCTAATTTCTAACAACGCTTAACTCAAACATCAAATAACACAGCACCATTGACATAATGTTCAACACACCATCTCAGCAGCATCACTGCACTCATTCATGGCGACACCGCCTTCATTAGTGGCGCCATCTGTTGCACCGTTTTCATTAGCGACAGCGGATATCCCACTTGAACCATCAACGACTTCCTTGTCGAGAGCTTTGTGTTCGCGAAGCAAGTGTTTCTTGTAATCCGCCATTTCCGTGAATGCTTTCGAGCACACACGACAATTGTGAGGAGTTTTCTCAAAGTCATGGTTCTTGTGCTCTTTGGTGCGGTGCATTTTCAAGCTAGAAGCGGAGTTGTAGACCTTGTGACAAACAGAACAGACGTGTTTCTCGAGTATAGCGTTCTGGTGTTTCACCATGTGTGCCTTGAGCAGAGCTGGGCGTTTAAAACTACGGTCGCACAACTTACAAGTGTGGACACCAGGTGTTCCCTTGCCCGTGGTATTAACACCAGAGGGAGTAGCTGGGCTGTCGGTGGGGTTCAATTCAGCCATACTGTCATTTCCATTACTGACGTTACTTGTATCCATAGCAACAACTGGAGTAGCTATACTTGTCTCCATGGCAACTGGAGTAGAGATACTTGTATCCATGACAACTGGCGTACCATCATCAGAAATGTTCAGAGATTCGCGATTAGATTTCTTTGGTGTTTCAAAGCTTGACGTTTCTGAGCTCACCTGTCCACTGGTAACCTGACTAGCCTCGGTGGCAGACGTACCACCCTCAGAGGCAATCTGGGAGGCCGTAACATCAGAGGCAGTTACGTGACTAGCATCAGAGGAGGCGGTGGTCATTTTCCGGGCGACGGCACTGATGACAGAAGAAAGATCTTTGGCCAGAGGGCTGTTGTTGTTTGCGTCCTCCAACTGAGCTGCATTGGCCACACTGATCATTCCCTGCAGAGGTCCCTCCAAGGGCACGGCCGGCAACTGCTCCACATCTAACTGGTGGCTCTTCATGTGTCTCATCAGCATGACTTTCTTGGCGAACACCATGTCACAGATGGCGCACTTGAACTCGCACCCTTTCGTGAACGGGACCACTTCAGGGTGGGCTCTCTCCATGTGACGGTCCAGGCCTCTGCAAAAGTAACGCTAAAGTGTGAACAGAAGATAGAAAACTTAAGCAATCTTTGAGCACATTTCCAGGGCTTTGGAGTCAGGTAGTAAGTGAATCAACACAAGACTCTCAACTTCTTTGGCTTTCTGAAAAGTGACTCCCGAATCCGACACTTTACATTTCACATTGTTGCAACCGTGTTTTTGTAAATTATATAAATTATTTTTAGGAGTCAGAAGTCACCTAATTTTCAACTCCCGACTCCACCTGAAAATCAAATTTCAACCTGGACATCAAAATGTTTCTATGGACACTCTCATAAGAAATTGCCAAATATTAAGCTGTAAATTTTTTAATAAATAGTGGAAACTAATTTCCAGGCCTTTTGTGCAAAATGCGTTTTTTTTTCCAGGAGTTTCGAGACAAGAATTTTGAGGAACCAACTTTCAGGCTTTTGCGAGCTTTTCAACGACTGGCACACACCCTTACCTTGGGGTGAAGAACGTCAGTCCACAGAGGACGCACTGCACTTCGCTCTTCTTCACATCGGCCGGACTGACCACCTTGGTGTTGTCTGCTTCGTCACTGCCCTCGATGAACGTGCCTTTGCCGTGGTATACCATGTGGAAGTTGAGGCTGCCCAGGGAGCCAAACTTGCGATCGCACACTTCACAATTGTACGTCTGAACACCTGGAAAGAAAAAATTTATGTGGTTGACAGTTAATATCAATAGATTCAATACATTATATCAAATGACCAAAGTTCTCACTTTCAACAAGACTCACTCAGTGAAAGAACTATTTCCCACTAATTTTATCAAAACAGAAATGCGCATTAATTCTCAGCAATTACCAACGATTGACCAAATTTAACCATTGACATTAATTTCACACAACTTTAGAAACTTCGCTCTTTTGGCCAAGTGTGGGAGCCAGTTGCAGCAACGCCCGGGAATCGAACCTACCTGTTGGTCTGTACTTATCACATAACATGGCTTTAAACTATCTTTTTGTACAAATTCTGACAAAATTTGTTTACCTGGTACAGATTCAGACAAAATTGGGAAAGAAGCACAACTTTTTCACTGAAGGAGACATAATTTTACCAGAACTTCAACCCTGCATTGTGCATAATACTGTATATCTATGGAAGTTAAGTGTTATTTCTTCAATCAATCAACTATATGTACCTTTGTTAAGAGCATGATTGGCCTCGTGCTGGACCCACTGATTCCTGCGGTGGAACTCCTGGCCACACTCCTGGCACTTGTACTGGGCCCTCCTGTTCTGGTTGTGGCTGTTCTTATGCCGTTTGAACAGTCTCGGGGACGTGAACATCTCCGAACAGACGTCGCACTTGTACTCAACGGAGGACCCCGGACCCGAGTGGAACTTGGCGATGTGCTTGTTGACGCCGTTCCTGCTGGAGAAGCCCTGGCCGCAGACGCTGCACTTGTAAGGTTTAATCCCCAGGTGGCGCTGCTTGTGGGCCTTGAGGTGGTCGCCCTTCAAGAAGGCCATGGGGCACATGTCGCACTTGTACCTCCTCTCCCCCTTGTGTGTGGCTAAGTGAGCGTCCTTCTCGTCGCGGCTGTCGAACACCTTCTTACAGATCCTGCACTTCAAGTTCCGGCCTCCTATGTGGATGCGGCGGACGTGCTCAGTCAGGGCGCTGGACATGGCGAACCGTCTGTTGCATGTGAGGCATTCATACGGCTTGGCACCTGCAAGTAAAACATGCGATACATATATGATTCATCCGGAAAAAGTTTATTCAACACAAGTGAGTGAGTGAGCCAGTGTTTTATGCCCCAGCAGCACCAGTGTGGCCTATTTATATAGAGGCACATTTAGCACATAAAAGTTTGTTTCAGATCTTTTCACCTTTATCAAATTCCTGTTGCTTCTACAAAAAGAAAAGTTTGTCCCGAAGGTAAAAACAATATCTACAACCCACCCTCCTCCACTCCAGTAGCATCTGGTCATCAGACCCAGCTCCACAGCATATCACATGCAGCGACAAAATCAACATCTCATCAAACCATGTTCGTCTAGCATGAATTTAAAGCACAATAAAATTTTTCATATCATATATACACTTGATACCAAAGAATTTCACACATGAATTGATATCATTAAATCAAATATTCAAACTTGACCCCTACCTGTATGTATCCTCTGGTGGTAGGACCAGAGACTCCTGCAAGTGAACGAGCGCTTGCACACAGTGCACAGGTACGGCGTGGGTCCAGTGTGGGTCTCCTGGTGTTTCTCCCTTTCCTCCTCCGTTGGCAGTCCTACTGCACAGTACTTGCACTTGTAAGGGTCCTTCTCAAACGCATGCATGTTCTCATGGTCAGTCGTTTTCTCCATGTCTACTGACTCATGGCAGAACTTGCACTTAGAGCTTCCATGTGCCTGTAATTATAGCATCGCTTATTGAGCAATATGTGGCGGCTGCAGTGGACAAACAATTTTTAATTTGAATTTTTGCTATTATCGATTTGAATTTTGGCTATTATCGTATTTCATCCTTCATTTAAAATTTTTAATGTACATCCTTTGGAAAGAAAGGCCCAAGACAGATAAGTTTCAGCTTTTTCTGCAGCCTCATATTAAATTCACAAACAAACAATGAAGGCAGATGGATCTTTTGCAATTTCTGAGGCACGAAAACAGTAGCAGCTGAGAGAATGGTTAAGGTGCCGATAAAGATGGATGAATGGATTGATAACGGCAATGAGGCGAAGGATGATTGAAACTGCCAATAGAGGCTTAGATGACCTGGCAAGCGCAGGATTTGAAGTTTTTCTAACCTTGGACCCAGCAAGTGGTAGCCCAGCATGCTAACACTGAGCTAACCCTCTGCCCCCAACTGATACTGATGGATAGATAATTTGAGCTTTACGTCCTGCATTTATCCACTTGGTAGGCTGATCAGGACAGTAGGAGGGCGTGGCAAAGAAGCAAAGGATATGAAAGTTTTCAGTTAAAGGCAATATCTTACACATTACACATTTTATCTTTCACGTACCGTCTTGATGTGATTCTTGAAGTCTTTGGCACAAACATACACCTGATTGCACTTGTCGCACGGGTAGGCCTTGCTATGCTTCTTCAAGTGGGCCAGGAGGGAGTAGCCCGACTCAAAGACAGCATCACAGCCCTCCATCTGCAACACAAATTCATATACATGACATGCCAAGCCCTTGAATACTGATACTGAGTGATAGGTCTACTTAAAATCGAGAGAAGCTAACCCAGATCGCAAATTGACGTCAAAAGAGAGGTGAAGGAGGGTGATTGAAACTGCAATCCGACATTGACAAAAGTGAACCAGAAAGAGCTGCATTCGAACCCAGCACCCAGCGATTGCTTCCCTAATTATATTAAGTAAACACATAATATAATACTAGTTATTTAAATGCAAAATTACAGTTTGTCCCACAACATTCGAACTGGTGTTTGGTCTGATTTCTCCTCATCTACAGGTCACACAGTAGAAATACACAAACTCATGGGTAGAAGGGACAATTGGAAATAGGCATTTTTCTGAAATCGCCTCCACTTGGTTTTTCAACTTTAGAATGTTGTAGCAAGAAAAGTTTAAGTCCGATTTTGCTGATATTTAGCTCGTTGGAAAGAGAAGAGTTTATCCTAACAGAAAAAAAATATGGCATATTTTTCATGTTCACCTGAACAATACAACAATAGGGTTAACCCCCAAAATGTCCATTTTCCGAAATGTGCATTTTGACAGGTCCAGTTCATGAGGGCAGTGTAATCAAACCAATCAACATATTGCTGAGATCTTGATGCCATTGGAAAGAGTAAGACCTGAATTTTTATAAAACCAAAAGTGCATATTTTTAGAAAATTTTCCTGATTTTTGCCAGCATGAATAAGCTGGCAAAGTTTGAAAAAGGTGGTTTTGTGACAGTTTTTCTTGACTTTGAACAGCCACAAAGCCATGAAAAGCTAATGTGACTGTGTGTTACTATACAGCACCAGATAGATCTTTGTGAGAACTTGACAGTCACATAAAAGTCACACAGATTTTTTGGTACACTAAGACCATAGGGACAAAAAACACAGTGTAACGCTACGCTAATAGTCACGCTTTTTGATAGTCACGACAGTATTCAGCACTAAAACGTGACTGTCTGTGATCATCTGTGACTGTCTGTGATCATCTGTGACTGTCTGTGATCATCTTGTGACTGCCTGTGATCATCTTTTGACTGTCTGTGATCTTTCAGCCTGACAGTATTGCTGCTGGCATAAAGGAGAGCAAAATTGCAATTAGCTTTGTTTGATTACAGTGGATGGTGTTCAAGGCATTCACTAGATTCTAATTGCAATTCTGGACATTCCTGAACTTTTCTTGACACTATCAAACTACTAATTGCTGTTAAACATTGTGTCATGTCTGATCACTAGCAGCAGAGCAGGTAACTTTGCATATTTTGACTAATTCACAACTGAATTAACTTAGTGTTATATAAATGACTTATTGTGCTTATAAATGCTGGAAGGAAGTGGCTATTTGACTATAAAATTGGCTATTATTCATTTCACGGTGAGGTACATTTAGCCACAGTGGCTAAGTATTTTGAAAATCCAACAAGAGCCTTGTCTTTTGTAAATAATTAAATATTTTGGTGACTGTTCGTGAATTTTTATGACTGACTGAGTGATAATTTGGCGTGACTGTCACCATTAGTGACTAACAATAACAGTGATTGTTAGGCCTAATTAAAGTTAAATACTACCTTGTCTGACTGCCAGTTTGGTTACTGGTGCAAATTTGTTCACAATTTGTTTAGTCAATTTTATGTCCGAGTAAATACCAGTGTAGGCTGTATTCTGATATTTTCAGGTGTTACTCAATTTTTAAGAGTATAGTTTACAAATGGTTGGTTTTTTGGCATTGAATTGAAGTTAAGTTAGTTGACTGGCATAATGTAATTCAATTATAAGATTAATGTAAATATTTATCAATACCTTAACAGTGGTACATTATCACATCATATTGGAAAATAGTGGGTTTTTTTTTTTTGCTTTGCTTATGAGGCTTGCAGTTATTTGGAAAGGTAACCTTTTTATTAAGGATCAACTGTCACAGTTAGTCACATAAGTGTAACAAATACTGTATTGGTCAACATTAGTCAAAAAATCTTGATCAATGTGATTCATCCATCATCATTTAGAAAACAACACTGGGACCACTGAGAGACAATGGAAATCTTACTTAAAATTTTAAAATATTAAATGGAGGTTCTATTCATGCTATTCATACAGGTTGATTCTATGACCTTCTATGTTCACTTAATGCTTACTGTCAGTTGAAAGAACATCGACACTTAGTGTCTATATATCTCATCAATTGCTTCCAGATTCCAATGAAAAAAAATCCTAAGTTTTTGGTCACAGTTTACATTTTGAAATTTGAAAAGATGTGCTCATGTAGGCATATTCTTCATCAAGGACTGATTGGAATAGTCACACTCAGTCACACAATAGTTACCATAAAGTGTTAACAGTCACAAATGCAAATTTTGATAGTCACTGAGGGTTAAAAAATGGTGATCAATATGACTTTCTTCTTCAATTTGAATGAAAGGCTTTAAATATTTGACTCATGCGTGTGAAAAGTGCCCATATACTGGCATATAGGCACATTCTTCAACAAGGACTGATTGGAATAGTCACACTTAGTCATACAGTACTGACCATAAAGTGGTAACAGTCACAAAATTAATGCATCATTTTGACAGTTACTGAGGTTTACAAAATGGTGATCAATATGACTTTCTTCTTCAATTTGAAAAGAATGGCTTTAACTATTTGACTCGAGCATGGAAAAATAAGTGCCTATGTGGCACATCCTTTAACAAGGACTGATTGGAATAGTCACACTCAGTCACACAATAGTGACCACAAAGTGGTAACTGTCACAAATGCTACATTTTGATAGATAGTGATGGTTACAAAATGGTGATCAATATGACTTTCTTCTTCAATTTGAAAGAATGGCTTTAACTATTTGACTCGAGCATGGGAAAATAAGTGCCTATGTGGCACATTCTTCAACAAGGACTGATTGGAATAGTCACACTCAGTCACACAGTAGTGACCATAAAATGGTAACAGTCACAAACAGTCACAAATGCAACATTTTGATAGTCACTGAGGGTTACAAAATGGTGATCAACGTGACTTTCTTTTTCAATTTGAATGAAAGGCCTTACAGCAAAGCACTTTGATATAGAAGTAAAGTGGACTGTGGCACTGTGAAAATGGCACTTTGTGACTCATGATAGCCGATGAAGTGTCATCTTCTCTACTTTCAACATGGGAAACATAGAGGCTGTTTGATTAGTCATGATCAAGAGTAAGCCATTTGACTTCTCATAACAAATTTTAGAGTGAAAATCAGATGCATAATCCTTTCGTTTGGCTGTCACCAACAAGTGGGATAAGTCTCCTTCAATCAAATTAACATTGAAAGTATTGGGTTTGATCATGACAAATCATCAGCAGGATGACACACAAAGTGCCATTTTCACAGTGCCACAATCCACTTTAATTCTATGTCAGGGTGTTTCGCTGTAAATAAATATTTGACTCAAGCATGGGAAAATAAGTTCTCATGTAGAACCTTTCTTAAACTTGTACTGTCATGGACTGATTTGAATGGTCACAATCAGTCACACAGTAGTGACAATGACATTGTTACAGTCAAAATCTTTGGAGGCTGCCCAAAAATAATGCCCAAACTGGCCCCAAGAAACCTAAGTACGCAAAAAATTGCTTAAAAAAATCCCAACCCCCCCCCCATTGCCTCCTATGCCTATGATCCCTCGTTTTCACCCCCAGTGTATTCTAAATGGTCACGGTTATTCACAGGGTACCTGTGAAGTTGTAACCAACATGACACTATAACAGTCACAGATATGATGTTGTGATAGTCACAAAAGGTCACATATTTGTGATAAATATGACTGTCTTCTGTTTGAATCTCAATGCTTGTCAGAATTACATGTTACAATACTGTCATTTGGCATTCTATTTTATGCAGATCGGCAACCTTTTTGGCGAGAAAAAATGAGCTAACTCAGTACACATCAATGTACTTCTGCTACCCATACTACGAATTTTTCATACTCGGAATGAAGTGGCTTTTTTAGAAAAATGCCAAGAAAATAATTAAGGAAACATGCCTAAAAAGTAATTGTATGGAAAAATAAACTTAATTTGAATTAACATAAATTTTAGTAGCAGAGTAGCACTGATACACCTATACAGAGCATTAGTCCCAATCTCCACCCTCCCAAATTAAGTTATTTAAATTTAAAGTATTGAACTCCAATGGTCACAGTTAGTCACAGACAAGACACCACAACAGTCAGAAGAGGGTCACACATATGTGACCAAGAGATACTGTGACTGTCACAAAAGGTCACAAGCTTGTGATCAACGTGACTGATTTTGTTAATTTGAAATTGAAAACATGTGAAAGTAACATACTGTCACGTGTTACCATTTGTACTATCATTTGGAGCTCTATATTTAGTTAATTTGTAACTATTTTGGCATAAAAATTAAATGAGCTGAAGCAGGAAACACCAAGGTATTTTTTGGTACCCTTATTGCATGGGTTTTCTGACATTCATGTTTTTCATGTTCAAAATGATGGTGGAGGCGTTTTCAGAAAAATGCCTAAATATATTTATCACATTTTTGTGATGTTTTGGTGCTGTTTCTGTCAGATTTTTGACGACGGCGCCCATTCTAGAAATGGGACGGTCTGTACTAGAGAACAATCACCTTGCAAGGGAATTCCGTATCATCCATCTTAAACATCCGTGGACCCTTGATTTTCTTCTGCTTCGTGGGCGTAGCAACAATCGGCTCCTGGAGTACCCCATTCTCATCAACCAACTGGACGGATGAGGACTTCCGGTTGTTGCGCTTGGGGTTGAACGTCCCATTCTTGTGCTTTTCTTCATGAAGTTTCAGCGAATACTTGCGGTTGGTGACGTAGTCGCACACTTGACAATGGTGCTTCGTTTCTTTCCCAAGGTGGATTTTCTCATGACGTCCCTGAATAAACGCAATATTAACAACCTAATAAACAAATTTAAACAAATTTTAAAAGCAGGTGGCAGAGTGACCGGTAAGACAGATGTATGCATAAAATAATTTCAATGTGAGCTGTTCAATGGATGAAAGAATCTATTATAACAAAATACATATATCACACAACACATACTGTAAAATGGGGAGGGAGTTTGGAGTTTTGCTCGACAGGAAATTATCAATTTTATAGCAACGACGGACACAATTATTTATTTTGGGCAAGCAAGGTCTTAAATTGTTAAGTTTCTAAATCAAACGACGTCATGTCAGGAAAATCCACAACCAGAAATTATATATATTCATTTCAAGACTGCCTAAAAATAATTAATTTTTGTCACAAAAATTAGACAGGATGGATGGATGATTGGGGTTATAAGTTCTGAATTTATGCACTTTGGAGGCTAATAAGGACAGGAGGAGGACACAGCAATGAGGCAAAGGATCACAAAAATTGGGCAAGAAATTGTATTATCAAAAGAACTCCCAAGCCACCCCACGGAGATCTAATGGTTGCCCTCCTAAATGGATGTTGGCGTACCTTGTAGTAAGCATTCTTGAACTCCTTGTGGCAGTACTGGCACTTGAATGTCTCCCTCTTCTCTGCGTGTATAGTGTTCATGTGTAGTTTCAATCCCGCCTCTTGAGCAAACATCTTCCCACAGATCAGGCAGGGCAGCTCCTTGGTCCGGTCTCCGTGCACGTGCTTCTCGTGGTTGTCTCGCACGTTGCGGCGGCAGAAGTCCTCGTTACACACCTGGCACTTGTACTTGCGGGGGTGCACGTGCTCCTTCTCGTGCAGGTAACGGGCCTGGAAAAGACATGGAGCTACATCAAAATGAAATTAGCACAAAAAGGGGGGGGGGACCTAGACTGAGTCAAAGCCCTAGTTTGAACATTATTTATAAATAACACTTTTTTTAACAGACCCATTTCACTGAGGACTTAAAAAACATTGGCCGCAAAATAACCTTTTTCGCAATTCACTGATTCGCAATTCACTGATTCGCAATTTGCTCTCCAGACACAGATGTACACATTTTCAATCGAACTAGAAATCTGTGACCCCAATGGTCAACTGGATGTCCTGCACTACTTTAGGATATTCTTGGGGCAAGGTCGCTCAAAGCTTTTTGAGGTTGACAGATAAAACAATTATTGCGTTTATAACTTGCATTCATAATTATCTTAAACAACATTTTTCAGGGTTTGGGCCCTGCGACCCTGGAAAATAGGTCAAGGTCATCAAAAGCCACTCTTCTCAGAGGAGACATCAATATGTTGAAAATGCCAATATGACATTCTCTACATCAGGCCTTCACAAGTAACAAGTTATCCAATACACAAGGTTTACTAGTGCTCAGGATCCATGAACTCGAAAATTATGTGAAGGTCAAGGTCGTGCAAGGTCACACATCAAACATACGAGAGGTATTTATTTGGTCAATAACCCCTACCAGAAAACAGAATTCTTAACTCCAGGGATTCCTAAACTATCCTCTGCATATGGCTTTCAGTGCTTGGGCCCTGTGACCTCAAAAAGTAGGTCAAGGTCATTGAAGGTCACAATCACACAGAAGTTCGGACTTGCCAATGATCCCTACCAGTGCTACAGCATTCTAGTGCTACAGCATTCTAAAATTCAGGCAGTAATGATTTATCCTTTTTACTAACAAATTTTTCTGAGCTTCTGCCCTGTGAGCTTGAAAGTAGGTCGAAGGTCGCCCAAAGCTATATTTCTTTAAAGTGAGCAACAATATGTATACACAAGATCGGCAAGCCAAACTTTGGCAATTCATGAGATATTTAACACTAGTAAACAAGCATTTTCAATACTGCATGAAGTTATGTATCAAACGATCAAACCCAGTCTCTCTGCTCCGACAGCAGGATAGAAACACTCCCAATTTCAAAATTTTAAATTCCCCCACTTTTCTGAAGCATTTATGACAAAAAGTTTCATCCATGACTAATTTTGGCAGCCACACTGACCTATGACATTTGAGTTCAAACATGACATGTATGACCTGTCAATGTGCAACTATAACAATTTGAGGCATTTGAAATGACTGTGCTTTAATTTGGAGACCGCACCTGTACTCAAGGAGGGAGACACCAGAGAAAAGAAGAAGTACTTAAAGAGCTTGCTCCATCCATAGCTCCAATCCTGCACATCATATACAGCAAGTCGTACGACACCGGAAAACTGCCGTCAGATTGGAAGAACGCAAATGTCGTCCCAGTGTACAAAAAAGGCTCCACATCAGACCCGGCAAACTATCGCCCAATTTCTCTAACCTGAATATGTTGTAAAATCATGGAGCACATAATAGCCAGTAACATCATGAGGCATGCTAGATCAGAAAACATCATCTATCAAATGCAACATGGATTCCTTGACAGAAGATCCTGTGAGACGCAGCTACTGGAATTCCAAAATGACATTCTTCAAAACCTGGAGCGAAACAGCCAAACTGATGTACTAATAATGGACTTCTCCAAAGCCTTTGACAAGGTCAGCCACCCGCACCTAATCAAGAAGCTGGAGCACTATGGAATTAGAGGGAAGACATCTAGATGGATAAGCGAATTTCTAAGTGATAGAAAGCAAAGTGTTGTCATCGAAGGAGAACGATCGAGCCAAGTACCAGTAACTTCAGGCGTTCCACAAGGATCAGTATTAGGACCCCCGCTATTTCTCTACTACATCAATGATATAGCCGAAAACCTCTCATCAACAGTCAGATTATTCGCAGATGATACAATTGCCTATCTCACTATCAAGAACACCAAAGACGCTGAAGCTCTCCAACAAGACATCAAGAAGTTAGAAGCATGGGAAACCAAATGGCTTATGGAGTTTCACCCCCAGAAGTGTCAAGTCATGTCAATCACAAAGAGTCGTCGCACCATCATCCATCCATACGTCCTACATGGCCATCTCCTGGAAAATACTCCACTGGCAAAATACCTGGGCCTCAACATCTCAAATGACTTCAAATGGACAACGCACATAGATAACATCGTCAACAAGGCAAGCAGGTCCCTGGGCTTCTTGAAGAGAAATCTACAAATAAGCAACTCTACAATCAAGGATCGAGCCTACAAAGCAATAGTGAGACCACTCCTAGAATATAGCCCATGCGTATGGGACAACACAATTAAGAAAGACATCAACAGAATTGAAATGATTCAGCGTAGAGCAGCCAGATATGTCACAAATAGGTATCACAATAGAAGTTCTGTGAGCAGCATGTTGCAGGAGCTGAAATGGCCACCTCTCCAGGAACGGAGACAACATGCCCGTCTCACTATGATGTACAAGATTACCAACAACCATGTCGACACACCAAATCTCGCTGAAAAATTCATCCCGATAAATAGACAGTCAAGACACCTCAACTCCAAAAGCTTCCAAATCCCGGACACCAGCAAAAGCTACATAAGAGACTCCTTCATTCCAAGAACCATCAGAGAATGGAACAAGCTCCCAGACAACATCACAACAGCCTCAACAATAGACAGCTTCAAAAATAGACTCTGTAAATACCAGCGCACCAACTGTATATAAACCCGCACCTTGGATTTTAGCCGCACTACGAGAGTTTTTAGACGTAACAACTACATGCGCACTCATCAATCCTCGGACCCAGTCATCAACCCCATGATGTTGTCTGAGTAAACACGAAGAAGAAGAAAGAAGAAGGAAAATATCTCTTTGTGGTTCCCTAATAAACGGATTTAATCACTATATCAGATCATTACATCTGCCATAACCACATGCTACCTATCAAATGACTCTAAATTGGAAGTAACCACTCTATAGATAGCAGGAAAGAAACTTTATCCTGCCTAAAACAGAGCCTCTCGGCCTATATGAAAACAAGTTTTACAAAGCCCAACATTCTGGTACATTTGAAGCAAATGATCATCTGTGACTTTTTTTTTTTTTTTGAGCCAACAGTGACACTTGAGTAGGCCTACAAAGATGCCATGTGTGACCTGCCAATGTGCAACTGTAACAAGTAATGGCATTTGAAATGACTGTGCTTTAATTTGCTGACCACACCTGTACACATTGAAATAGCCCTACCAATAAAATAACTCTTTTTGATCAATGAAAAGTTTTACAGGCAGCTTAAGTGATGATTTAGAAATACACAAAACAACGGATAAATACAATCTCATGATTAATCAATCATATTGTTTTATCGTTAGAGACCTCTAATTAAGCAAGATAAGAATTAGTGAAGTAAAGAGCGCCCCCTACCTGGAAAGTGATGAACCTGGCGTTGCAGCAGCTGCACCTGAATGGCTCCTTCTCCTCCAGGTGGAGCTGGTCGTGCTCCCCGAGGTTCGTGAAGTATCTGTTGCAGTAGAAGCACGGGATAGGGTCACCCTTGGCGTGTCTCCTCTCATGCTTCTTCAACTGCAAGTGAAGAGACAGGGATATAATCATTGCATCATTATTATGGTAGTGTAAAATTAAACTCCACTTAGACAAAGCACGAAGGGGTAAGTCCATAGAAATACATAGAACGGACATGAGGCTGTATGATGCCACCTCAAGATGAGGTCACCAAATCCGCCATATTGGAACTGCCCTGAGACATGACGTCACAATAGAATAATTATGATGTGACGTCATGCCATTGTTATAAGTGACATCACTGTTATTGGTGACGTCACGGTACCATTGTGTCAAGATACAGGGCAGTTCCAAGATGGTGGATTTGGTTGCTTCATCTGCCAGAGCCTCATGTCCGTTCTATGTATTTCTATGGGTAAGTCAGTTCTAGTTTTGAACCTTTGAGCTTTATTGTATAATAAAGATAGTTCATACCCATGGTCCAACAACAATTCATATGGTATTCACATTTTAAATATTGGTGTCAAGTTTACAATCCACTGACCTGAGTTCGAGACAGGTAATTACAAGTTACAACAAACAGTCAATGTCAAAAAATGCTAAACTATTATGTACCGGGGCCCCTTAGAACACTGTCATGACATAAGAATATGTGACAGAGCCAGGGACTAATGCCTTATATTTATCCAAAATACACTAGAGCATCCATTTATTCATGGAACTGTTAAGTTATTATACTTTTATTGCATGGGATATATCTTTGGAATACTCTGAGGACAATAATTTACAAGACAAGGAAAGACAAATTGTCAGGATTACGGTAAGAGGATGATGGATGGATGCATGGGGCTTTACGTCCTGTATTTATGCACTTGGTAGGCTAATTAGGACAGGAGGAGGACACGGCAATGAGGTGAAGGATGGTTGAAACAGCCGTCCAACATAGGCCCAGGTGACCCGGCAAGAGCTGGATTCGAACCCTGGACCCAGCGATTGGCAGCCCAGTGCGCTACCACTAGACCAACCCTCCCCCCTACGGTAAGAGGAAATGAAAAAGAAAATAATCTCTACCTGGTCCTTGTCAGGGAAGACCCAGCTGCAGATGGTGCACTTGATGTTCCTCTCGCCCGTGTGAGTTCTCTCGTGGGTCTTGAGGGCGCCCCCTTTACGGAACGCTTGCCCACAAAAGCGACATTTGTACGGCTTCTCTCCAGTGTGGATCCTCTCGTGGGAAGTCTTGTCGCTGGCCTGGGCGAAGCATTTGCCGCAGTGGGAACATTCGAACGGCTTCTCCTTGGTGTGGGTTCTCTCGTGGCACGTCAGGATGGCCCGGTTGATGAAGCCCTTGGGGCAGTACTTGCACTAAAACAACATACCATATTTTTTTAATTAGGCGCCCAGTAGGTAGATGTTACGATGAGATACACGACAATTCAATACGATCTAGCAGAGCCTTGCTGTATTGCAGTCAGCCAGTACCAGGAGCCGGCCATGTACTGCCAGCCGACTTTCACTAAGGTAGGTTTCTTACGAAATATCTAGGACTAGCACTTTTACCAACAACGCACAATGTCGCATATACTGTTTAACGCAACAATATGCCAACCTACAATGTTTTAACGACGTTGCCATTTTTTGGGGCCTTGTGGTGACAAGAAGGCTGCAGGAAGACACATTTGTGGAATAAGGCAATGTTATTGACCAGGAATATGAAATTTACCTCAACACAAATTTTAGGAAAACTACCAATTTTTACAAAAATTCTGAAAGTACCCAGCCACTATTTTCTAAGGAAAAAGGTAATCAAGAGAAATGCTGATATAATATTCCTTAAAGGTAGTATGTCCGCATATTTAATTGACTGTCTATGGATAGATTTCAGTCATATTTAACACATTCCAGTTGAAAAATTTCCCTAACTGCTATTTTAATGGCAGTATATGAAGTTTATTTCCTTGAAAAATATAAACAAATAGTATTTCATGCCGCGAAAAAGTCCTGCATTGTTTACAAATCAAGCATTTCAATCAATTAAACTCACTTAATTATGGAAAACACGCAACTCTGTTGCCTGGAGGTGTATACTATACTTAAAATCTATCAGTTTATGCTCTATAAATGCAAGTTTAATTACTTGGAAATTCACATTTTTTCCCAAGCACAAGAATCGGGTTAACGGGTTTTGCACCCCAGATGGCAAGCCTTTTGTTCCTTCAAGCACTGAGTATATTTTTCAGATGACATAACCAGTTACACTCACTTTAAAAGGGTAACATATGTTTTTTAAACAGAAAAATAAGATTAAAACCCACCTTATAAGGCTTGATATCGCTGTGGAAGACACTGTGGTTCCTCAACTGGTGCTTTGTGGCATAACGTTTGTTGCAGACAGGGCACTGGAACTGGAGGTCTCCCACGTGGTACTTCTCATGGGCCTCACAGAGCCACTTGTTGGTGTAGCGCTTCTGGCAGTACTTGCACCTGCAATAGCAGCGAGTATTACTAGATGATCCGTAAGTCCCACTGATTAATTAATATTTGCAACAGTAGCAAGAATTACTTCAAGATCTCGTAGTAGTAAACCTTATTACTGGACACACTGGAAAAGATTTCATTCCCATGCGGGAATCACTCGAAACATTCGTAGTCTTTATCAATCAAAGTTAAATTGTCACTTTACTACAATCTACTAGTTACTAAGTATACAACAAGACAATTTCAATGTTTCATTGTTCCAAACTTTTCTAACACATATACAGCAGACGCTCATCTTTGACTTATTTTGGGAGCCAAATTGAGCTGTTACACTTGAGTTCAAACATGACATGTGTGACCTGTCAATGTGCAACTATAACAAGTAATGGCAATTGAAAGGACTGTGCTTTAACTTGCTGACCGCACCTGTACACATTTGGGACACCTATAAAATAACCCTTTATGGTCTCCTCTGAAAAAGACTTGTTCATTGTCACCTCTTCATCACATTAGCCATAACCGCATGTTATCTCTCAAAACCACATGTTATCACACAAAGTACTCTTAATCCATTCCCACTACATTACTCTGATTACAGACTAAACTCCACTGATTACACACAATAAGTGCAATTTCAAAGTTACACATTGCCCAACTTTAATACATTTGCTAAACTTCACAACTGTAGCAAATGCTCATCTATGACTTATTTTGGGAGCCACAACTCAGACACTTGGTTTCAAACATGACATGCATGACCTGTCACTGTGCAACTGTAGCAATTAATGGCATTTGAAATGACTGCGCTTTAATTAGGAGACCGCACCTGCACAATAATGTTGTACAAGCTGGACTGTCTGCAACTGGAACTTGTAGCTATGCGACATTTGATAATTCAGAAAGCAGTGCTCAAAGATGTCATAAACATTATTACTAGACAAACTCTTTTAGTCCTAAAATGAAACTCACTAACATTAATTTTTGAGTCCCTGTCAATCAATTTGACCATTTCTTAATCAAGTTCATATATTCTCCAATGTATCTAAAACCACAACCAATCAATAAATCGGTGGCTAAACAGACATTACCATGACAAGGCATCAGCTAAATTCAAGGACATTCCAAGATGAAAATTATCAAATTTCAAGGACTTTAATTAAGCAGTATATTTTTTCCTCACACAAACTTGACTCTGTTTGACAAGACTTAATGTTGCAGATTTTCAAAGACATTCTTCTGCTGATAATCAGGTTTACAGGGCCACATGACTTTTTGGCTGCTTTTAATATTTCATCTTAAGACTTACTAGGACCATTAATTCTTAAGGACTTATCATAATTGTCAAGGAGCGTGAAAGAGAACAAATTTCTAACCTGTATGGCTTCTCTCCGCTGTGACTGAACTCATGTCTCTTGCACTCGTACATCCCGTAGAAGCCTCGGCCGCAGAATCGGCACTTGAACTTCTTGTCCCCACTGTGTCTGATCACATGACAGTTGAGCTCCTGCAGGAGGGCAAACCCCTTGTTACAAATCTTGCACTTGAAGGGCTCGAATCCAAGGTGACGACGCATGTGTCCACGGTAACCAGTCATTCCAAAGAACATCTTGCCTGCAAGGAAAGACATTCAGGTGAAAAAGCCATTGAAGGTCATTTGACCTCGGACCAGCTGTGTAAAATTTTTGAATACTTGAAAAGTCCTGAGCTACAAAGGTCCAATGAAGAACGGTTGACCAGAGATGAGTACTACAGTCGCATAACTGCACAACTGTACTTCACTTCAATCTTTCTTTGTAAATTACGACTTTGCAATATTATTAATTTAAGTCAACTTGTTAAGTACTCATCCAAATTGAAAGTCCAATATCTCATCATCCAGCGATTCAAAGCCTTGGGGAGAGCAAGAAGTTTTGGAATGGGCACAAAACGTACCTTGCTATACCTTACACTAGGGATGCACAGATATCACTTTTTCACTTTCGATCCGATACCGATCCTGTTATTTTCTTGCCACTGATACTGATACCATTCCAATACCGATACCATTGGTAATATACAGAGTACTGCCATCAATCCAATACCAATATTGCTTTTTAGTGCTAGATCATTTCCGATACTTAAGAAGAATCCAAGGATTCAAAGCCTTGGGGTATGATGTGTAGGGCAGTGGACACAAATGCACCTTGCCATATTTTTCATTACTATATTTTAATACTTTTTTATTAATAATTTTTATTATAAGAATCATTAGCTTGTGTACTCACCGCATATCCTGCACTTGTACTTGGAGGTGCCCATGTGCAGCTTCTCGTGGTCCTTCTTGTAGCCCTCGTGCAGGAATCTCTTGGGGCAGAAGCGGCACTTGAAGTTGCCCGTCTGCTTGTGCATCGTGTTGACGTGCCACTTCAGATTCTTCTCACTGGAATACACAGGGGAAGGCCAAATGAGTAGGGAAATACAGACAGCCATCGAACATTACACGATAGCTGCTAATGATCGAAAAGTTTTTTTAGTTGAATTACTAACAGCAATTTAAGGACAGGACACACAGTGCTAGTAGTCACAAAGATTTTCAAGACTAATTCTTCCAAAATTATATTTTTTTGCAAGGAAATTGAGGATGGCAACAACACCAATTACATTTGGTCATAATCGATTTTTGGAAATTTGACCATGATTGACCGGTTAATCGATTATTCACTTTTAAAAACATCATGATGATTAATCATTAATCATCAGAGAACCAGACAGGATTTGCCATTTACTTCTTTTATTTTTTTGATAAAGTGACTTAAAACATGATTTTCAAAATCAAATAAATTATAACTTCAATGCAATAAAATCATGATTTAAATCGCCTTGATTAAAGTCTGCTAACCCTGCAGTGCCACATGCCCAGAAGCTAGAGGAAAATAGTTTCACTTTATAACTATGTAAGCTAGCCTCACCTTGTATAAAATGTATTGCACTCCTTGCAGCGGAACATCTCTTTCTCGTGCGACCATTTGTGGAGGGTGAACGTCTGGTTGTCCGTGAAGACCCCCGGACACTTGTCACAGCGGAACAACTGGTTGCGTCTTGGCGGCACCTGCACAAAAATCATCAACAAATTATACTAACTATAATGAAGCAAAAGTTTTGACACTTCATGCTTTAATATGCCAGCCAAATCCATAGCCAGACATAAATTGATTTTAGCTTCTCACAGTGGAACAACTGGTTGCGTCTTGTTGGCACCTGCACAAAAATCATCATAATATTATACTTAGTAGTCCTATAATAATCTAAGTTTAGAGACACTTGAAGGTTTTCTGGGCAAAGATATTGAAGTTGTTGACACAAAGATAATATTATCTTGACTCGAAGCATTTCAATTCACAGATCCAACAGCTACAATTTCTTAACAGTTATTAGTTATCTATCTATGTAAAGTTTAGGGCATGATTGATAACCAGATCACACAATACATTCATGGCAATCATAACACATATTGTCGCAATCACAATTAAAACACTTTGTTTTCATAAATACTTGATGAAATCAATTTCTTGAAACTATCACTACACAAGAACAAAGATGAAAGGAAAGAAATAATAGATCATTTCATGGTAATTTGTGCCCAAGACTGAAGACAAGATTATAGCCTAGAAGTTTGACTCTTCTATTGACTCCAATGTACACCCAGTAAGCCCTGTTAAATTACCAGTCCATCTTTTATCAATCAATTGAATAATCAATCTGCTCATTGCATCATTAATACACTAAATCGAGACAGTTAAACCAACTCAGTGAAAATCAATACATTAAGTTGACTCAGCATCACCCCAGGAAAACACAGCTGAGCACAATTACACTAAATCTGAACAAACAATCAATTTTCACAATGCACAGCATATTTGCTATGGATGTGAAGCCAAAAGTCACATTGCTAACATTTGGTGGCTTCATACCATTTCAAATGCTCCATTTGCATTTGTAATTTGTCAATTGTGTAAAGTGTTTATGATAAATTTCACTGTCAAATAACAGAGTGAAATTTTAACTGAAGAGAATTGAGGCATTCTCAACAGGTTGTCATACATGCAGAAAAGTTATTATAAGCATAGCACTGTTTAAGCTAAATGACAGCATTGTTATTAATCACACAATCATTTCGCACATCCAGTTGAAGAACATGCAAATACTTTTACCGAAACACTGAACATTGAACAAATTATTTAAATATGTAGGACACTATTTCCATCACAGCTATTAGCTAACTGAGCTGAGCCAATTTGAATCACTAATTACACTACGCCACAGACACACAAATCTCTCTTCCAACAAAAATGAAATTATAATAATACCTTCAATAAAGATTCAGTTTTTTGTGGCTTCTTCTTCCCGGTCTTGCAGTCGTTCACTGGCACAAAGCAATCGAGCAACTTGTAGTTCGGTTTTACATCAACAGGTGGCGACTCCTTCTCCTTCTTCACAGAAACTTGCGACAATTTTGAAGCATCGGCAGCCTCCTGTGAAATTGTTTTGTGATATAACACAAGACATGGTTTAACACAGTCAAAGAAAATATCGAAGGATGCATAATTGGGGCTTTACACCTATGCACTTTGAATGGTGATTGGTAATTAGGACTGTTGGAGGACACATGATTGAATAAAACAGCTGTTGCGTCCAATATACATCTAGAAGACAGAGCCAAAGCTGGAATCAAATGTGGAACCCAAGGATTAGAAGAGCGAAGTGCTGCCAACTGGGCTACTCCTCTCTCCCACTAGAGCCCTGCATGGGACTGATTTATCCATCCCACGCCACAGACCCCCTAAAACTATGAAATATCATCAGATGATAAAGAAGTTGTTGATGACTTACATCAGTATGAGTGCTAGAAGCGCTTTCAGACGTGCTCTCAGTCACTCGCACTTCAGCTCCATCCTCCTCCTCCCTGGCTGGCCTGGTTGCTTTTGAGGGCGACTTCCTTTCCTTCGAAGAGTGGGACCCAATGTTGAACAACTGTTCAAACTCCGCTTCAGTGAACTGATCCTGAAGGCAAAGTATCAACATCAAGTTTCATCACATTTATCGAAGTAGGTGTTTCACTATTGAATAACACTTGACAGTAAGCAAACTATTAAACTTCACTCAAATGCAGTCAAAGGTTTGCATTTTGCAACAAGTAATAGCAATCAATTTGTTAACACAAATTGACATCGACAGAGAGCCTGTTCGGATTTTGGGATACATTCAACATAAACAACAGTCTCATTGCACTTAAAAAACTTCAGCTGAAAACTAGACATGATAAAGGAGCGTCTTCATAAAACAGATGACATTATTGGAAGTAGCAAAGACAAACAGTCACAAACCTGAATCCTGGAAGCAATGTTGAAGGCCAAGTCCATATCATCCTCCTCCAACTCATGGAGCCCTTGCGGACCACCAGGACTGCCCAAGGGAGATGTCAGCTGCCCCGTTTTACCCTTCTTTGCTTTGTCCTGTCCTGTTTTATCCTGACCTGCTTTTTCCGCCTCTGCTTTGTCCTGTCCAGCTTTATCCTGCCCTGCTTTACCATGGCTCTTGGCTTTCACTGGTGACAATGCTCTTGACTGGCGCAGGTATTCTGCAAGTACACATTTGACAGTGACACAGTTGACGGTGACAGCCATTGAGTTACATATCATTAAAAGGTGAAACAGACCATAAACGGGATATTGTTACCAAAATGAAAAGTGCACCGTTCCAATATTGCATTGGTCAAACTTGACCTATATTTTTACGGCTTTTATCATCAGATGCCTTCTTTACTGTTTATAAACTGTAATTTTTCAGTAGCTCAGTACAAATTAAACAATTCTCTTCCGGAAGAGGGCCAACAATTTTACATGCTGTCAAAAATCCATATCTTTTTTAAGTAAATTCTTACACTTGGGGGCAGTTCATGGCACCCGTGAAAAGTTGATTTCATGTTGAATAGCAATTATTTTAATTGTCTGGTAACACTCTGGTTGGAACATGACAAACACTAAGTTCTGCCATCCCTTAAAGGAGAGTTTTTTAAATCTTTGTTAATGTACGGACATGGGGCTTTGCAATAATAAAAGATTTAATTGAAGCATTAAAATATGTTATAAGTCAACATCTCCTACAAAACAATATAACTTTAATATCCATAGATCCTTGCTAACTCAGCATTATAATTCACACACCATGTCGATGAATCATGATATATTCAAGTCTATTTTTATCTGAACAGCAAATGTTTGCTACAGTTAGACAAATGTTGAATGTGAAACTTGCCAGATCAATAATCAAAGTCAATAGTTTAGACAGTTGAACATGTTGAACAAGCATATCAACAGCGGATGGGATTTTGGCTGCAGTCTGGGCAGCTATTTGAGCAACTTTGGAAAAAGATAAGATTTGACAAGTATGAATAGTCATGCACAGAGTGACATACGGGCAACACACATGAAAATACTTGTGTTCTTATTAAAAGTTCTACTGACCTAATTCTATTAGTCTACTACAAATTAACAATCAATAAATATATCTTTAAGAAACTTTAAAATCAAAATTTACTATCAAATTGCAGTCCAATTGTCAAGAAACTCTGTAAAATATTAACAGATTAAAAATGTTAGGACAAAAAGTTAACTCTATGAAGTTGATAAATATTTCTAAATATTGGAAACTAGGTCAAACTACAAAGAATAATCAACTTAAAGAGTTTCCCAAACTGCTGCTGAATGCAGTATGTATGCAAAAAGTTATGAACTTCAACATTGTTTTATAAACCATGGTAATTCTTTAAACAATCAGCAACTAAGATGACCATCGGAACATAATCAACAAAGTTCTTGGCCGAAAGTATCCATCTCTAAACTTGTAACATTTTGGGTAAATCAATAATTAATCATTAATGACAGTATCTAGTACATATTTAAACTTCTTTAATTTATTGCATGGATGATCAATGCAGTCTGAACATTGGCCACATATGCATTGAACTTGTCCCATCTGTTAACATAGTTAAGGCAGTGTGATTAAAGCATTGGTATGCCCTGCCATTTGAATTGCTATTGATGTCATTTACCAGGTCACATCATGCACTTTTGTATGTAGCAGTGTGTCTAGTTGTGGCACCCAAAATATGTCATTGCAGCTGTAATTGGAATTGCATTAAAATAATAAAGAGGATTGTTTTGGAATGACCTACTCATACTGATTTTTCATCACATGCTTCTGATCATGATATCATTTTATTGACGATACTAAATCATATAAACAGCCATGTCTCTGAAGCTCACAACACTCAAACCATTAATATTTTTCCTTTTTTCTTCTTTCTCTCTTTCAATGCAACTTGCACAAACCAATACTGAATGGATTTTCCAAGTAATAATTGCAACCAAAATGTTACCAAAAAGAGCAACTAATTACTAGTAATAAAGGCTCTATCAACATGTTTCAATTTTCAAATAATGTCCAGAATTGATGGAAAAAGATTTGGAAGCACAACTGTACATATGAAGTTGAAAATCCTTCCTCCCACACAAGAAACGGATCTATAAATGTGCACACAACAGTCAAGTCATAAAATACGTTGTCGATCAATCGGCCTGGAAAATCATCATTTAATATCATATCCAATCTGATGTTATCAACAATTTATCTCTTTGGTAAGGCCAGACATAATTGATCTTTAGCTTCTCAGATCTTCTGTAGGCACTTTTTCCAGGATCAAATTTTGAACAGGCCTCCAAATCTTTTTCAAAGACCCAATATTTACTATTAGAAATTATGAAATTAACCGCACCATGTGCCAAATTTCTAAGCAAGCCAATTTATCCCCAAACCAAAAAGATAGCGAGTTGTTCTTACCACTTTCTCTGGTCCTTGATGCTGATCGTCTGAGCGGCACAGGGTCCTCGACGTCTTCCAGGGGCGTCCGCTTCGTTGGCGGTGGAGCATTCGCCACTTTATTGCTGACGTCAATGAAGATGGACATCGCCGTTTCCGCAGATAGCGGAGCTGTTGACGCCGGTTGTGAATTTTCAGTGGCGGAATTAGCCGTTTTTCTGGTGGACGGTAACAGAGGTGACAACACAACGGAGTCATCATCAGCTACAGGATCAATTACAATTGGTTCAATAACCAGAGCTTCGACAGGTGGGGGCACGATCATCACAGCATCATCATCATCCTCGTTAGCATCAGCCCTACTATCGGCAACCTCACCATCGGCAGAAGCATAGAGAATATTGGCAGATTCATTTAAAAGTTGAGAAATAGTTTGAGACGGACTAGTTTGAAAATCACCACCACCAGAAGCAGTAGGTTGTGGCGACTTAGGAGCATTTTCATCTTGGTCAGATCTGATTTCAGTGTGTTTAGTGATTTGTTCTTTCTCAGCAGTACTAGTGGCGCCATCTCCAACCTTCTCTTTGCCTTTCTTAGCCTTTGATTTCTTTGCTTTGTCCTTATTCTGATCTTTCTTGTGATCTTTCTTGTCCTTCTTTGCATCTTTCTTCTTTGCTTTCTCCTTGACAGTTGACTTAGTTGGAGACGGAGCAATTTCAGGACTCTCCTGAGTTTGTTTAACCACTTCAGTCTTTGTCTTCTTGCTTGGTGCTGGTGTAGTTTTACCTTCAGCTGTTTTATTTTTAGGCGTTTTATTCTTCACTGCTTTGCCTGTAGCTGCTTTAGCTGGGCTTGCTTTGCTCGGAGTTGTTTTACTTGCAATTGCTTTACCTGCTGGTTTCTTAGTATCTTTTTCGGGTTGAGTTGTAGCTTCATCAGTCAATTCTAAGTTGGTGGATCCAGATTCTTCGGTGAAGCTCAGTTTCAACTGGGTAAAATTATCAGCTGGCTTACTCTTACCCTTGGGAGTACTTTTGGGTGTAACTTTGGGAGTAACTTTGGGTGTAACTTTGGGTGTAACTTTAGGTGTAACTTTGGGAGTACTACCCTTGGAAGCAGTGGAAGTATTGGCATCTGACTTCTTTGCTGACTTTGGGGTTTTGCCAGCTTTTTTGGGTTCCTTGAGTGCAATCCTCAAGGGTGTTTTCTTAGCACCTTTCTTTGATGAACTTGCTTGATCCTTTTCTGTCACTTTAGCAGCCTTAGAACCCTTCTGTTTAACTTTGTCGGGTGATGCACTTTCCGCTTGCTTTGGTGACACACTTTTAGGTTCTTTCGCCTGCTTCTTTTTCTCCTTAGGAGCACTAGTTGGGGTGGCATCCAATTTGCCAGGGCTAGGCAATGGGGAGCTCTTCTTTGTTTTGTCAGGAGACACCACACCGTTTGTCGAAGCACTTGCTCTGACACTTATTGCTCCACTTATTGGTTGATCGAACGAAAAAGGATCCAGACCATGACCTTGAAATGCTGTGATATTTGTCACAGGCGCAATATTTAGATTTTTCCTGAGCCTATCAATGGCATTAGCAAGCGTCTTTGATTTCTTGAGGGAAATGAGTGAATTTTCCAGACTCGCAACTTCCAACTTGCGTTTCTTGGCCTTGTTTTGCTCTTGCTCACCAGGTGGCAGTTTGAGGCTGCCAGCAGGTGGGGCTGTTCTCTTCACGGCTACGTTTTTGGACTTCTTTCCTCCCAATCCAGTTGGGGTTTTCCTCGAAGTGGGTGACCTCGGTACTGAATCGTGAGGAGAATTGACGCCAAAAGAAGTCGCAACCTCCAAAGGGGGCAACAACCCATTACTGGCACTAGGTTGGTTCAATTTATCCTTGATTTCATCCAGAGTATCACACACCTCCTGCTTAATGACTGGCGCATCAGCGTGGGGTAGGATCTTCACCTGACCCAGCTCCACAGGTCTGAAGGCAGCATGGTCGTAACGAACTGGCTCCACATAGCTGACGGACATCAAGGCAGGCATGCCGGGGTCTGGTCGTATCACTATACCCTCTGGAAGCTTCTCCGAAGGATTCCCATTGTAATTCTTGCAGGGGAGGTCCACAACTGTGGAGATCTGCTTGCCATAACGAGGCCCTCTGGTTGCATCGCCTGAAAAAGACACCAGAGGGGGCAGGCCTCCGTCGGCCATCTTGGATGTCTTACTGCAGCACGGCCAACTATTACATCTTCACCTAAAACAAAGAATTTTAAACTAAAACGTTGGAACTTGAAATTTCCTCTAAGCAATTTTAATTAATGGATGGCTGGATGACAGGGGCTTTACATTCTGTATTTATGCACTTGGTAGGCTAATTAGGACAGGAGGACTGGAGGAGGACACAGCAATCAGCAACAGGAAGCAATTTGACTAAAGGTGGTCACAATTAGTATCCAATAATTGTAATCTACATGATCTAGTATAGGACAAACTTGTATGAACAAAAGGGGCTGAACTATACAATCACATAAAACAACTAATAATGCAATCTACTTAATTCAGATAACAAGTCAAAACTTTAGATGGTATCAAAATCCATAAATATTTTTTGTGAGAAAAATTAATGTTTTCTGCTCCTGCCTGACCTGACCCCCAGCTTGGCTCCTTCCCACTCACTTCTCAATACTAGAATAATACCCGTGAAGCAAGGGCATGAAATTCAAATATTAATTAGGAGCACCTGACCTGGCTTGAAGGACATTGTAGGCCGTTGTAGGAAGATATTAGCAAGTTGTCATGACTGGGAAATCAGTAGTTTCTTTGGAGTAGAATAAGGGGTCCGTGAATTAATAGTATGATGATGTACACTTTTGGTTCCAAATTAACAACAAAAATAGCAACCAGATCATTTCACTTTTGTTGCTCTAAATAAACTCACCAATTCAATGTTTAGTGTTCCTGATATCAATAACTGCAAAAACTTGCTATATTTCCTTCATAATTTTATTATTTTTGGAAAAACTCTTCATTTGTGCTCTGCCAGGGTAATTAAGCAGTGAAAGTTCAATGGAAATTGTGTAATATTGCAGGGTACAATTGTGTTGCCTCCTTTTTAATAAAACCTCCCTGGTAAGCTCTGGTATTACTATACCACAAGTAGCAGGACTGCAGGAGCAGCTCCAGCTGGGTTGTGCAAAATTGAACAACTTCAAAGAAGTCAGGCTATTATTCTATAACTCCAAACTTTAGTTCAGCAAGTACAAACTTTTGTCAAAAACTTTTTATTTGGCTCAAACTTTTACACCCATATCATAATGAACAAGTCAATGAATGCACAAGCAGGAATTGCTATACAACGAGGCCCGCATTGAGTCACTTCCTCCTGACCTAATTCCTCCATGGGGGTTTGCAGCACATGACGGGCCAGGCGCACACCTCTATTTTGGGAGACATTTCCAACACAAAACATCGTCTCGACTCATGCAGAAAACTCTGGCTTCACAGCCTCCAAGATCCAAACAAGGCTACCAAACTATCACAATCACTATGATTTCACCGTCTGTGAAGTTGAAAAGCACTTTAAAAGGCTCAGAAGACTACTTTTCCGAGTGAGAAAGTACGATCCTTTGGTCGAGATATCCACCATTCTTCCCTGGCCGAAAAAGGCCCAGCCAGCTGCAGTCAGAACACCAAGCGAAACACCATCGGAATTTCATCAAAATTACGGCCTTAAAAATCGCCGTCCAAGTCTCAAAAAGTATGCTCTTCCCTTCTACGACTATTTCTTAAAGTGGATGAACCATAATATGAACAAATAGTACTGAAATAGACTCACTTGACAACTTTTACAAAGTTTTTGTTGCGCCTCTTCCACTCCATTCTCCGCTTACCCTTTTCTACAGGCGTCGGCCTTGAAACTGGGTCACATGAGTTGCAACGCGCACCGACTCCGCCTGGTGGCAGAATGAATGATTTATTGCAAAGAAGTTGTGCAGTGTTTCTGTGTTAGCTCTAATCAGCTAATAAGCTCTATCCAGGCAGCAGTGTATTACTATGATTTAGTGTAGAGGTTGAATTATTAAATGTTTTTAACCCATGGGCTGGCTAGGTTAACTTACTAGAAGATAGATAGATAGATAGATAGATAGATAGATAGATAGATAGATAGATAGATAGATAGATAGATAGACAGAGAGATAGATAGATGATAGACGGATAGTTTAAAATTTATAGATAATTTTGATAATATAGAAATTTTCGATAATATAAACATAAACTGATAATATAGATAATACATAGGCCTAATATAGATCTATCTATTGATAATTAAGAAATAACAAGTTTAGTTATCTTTTTTTTTCTCACATTGATCTGCTTATTATTCTATTGCCCTTCTACAATTTATTCCATTAATTAACAGGATTTACTCTGTTTGCACATTAGGCTTAAGAGATAGACTATCTCATAAATAGGCCTAATGCGCAATCAGATAGATAGACAGACTGATGGTAGATACATGTTACGGAATCACAGAAGTCACAATGATTTTTTTCCAAAAAGCCTTTGTGCTGACAATAGTTCTGGAGAAAATAATGTCTGAAGTGTGTCAGTGAAGGCCAATACTTTACTGATCACTCTGAAATAAATTTCTTGCAACATTATTCAACTCTCTCTGAAAGCAGGGGGTTTAAAACTCCGTTACGGAATCACATTGATTTGGAAGTCAATTTTGAGAGTACAATTTCATCACCAGATTTCAGCTCCCCCAAGACCCCAGGAATATTGCTTAAAACATTGCATGGTAGTACCCTAAGTTAACATTTGGAAAATATATGTACTTTTGGTAATCATAAGCTCTTATCCCTCTTGAGGCTCCATATTGGTAAGTTACGGAATCACATGTGAGCGTTACGGAATCACCAGTGACTTTTTGTAAACCGTCAAGAGATACGTATTGGGATGATACACATAAATGAATCACTTCTAAGACTGTTTCAGAAATTAAATCAGTAGTAGGACTGTTATAGAGACAATATGTGCAATTAAATCAATGTTTCATGGATTGTATGAAAAAATTTGCCAGCGACAAATTTCTAAAAAAAATTAGTGTGCTTCTAACAGCGCAACTATGTTTGTGTGTACTTCTTAAGGCATTAAGTCTCACTTTCCATTATTTCCTGTTGGCCCCCAATTATTTAGGCAGTATAAGTGCATTTTATAGATTTCTGTGGCCTTCTCAATAAAATTTCCAGTGTGACAGCTTATGACATAATAGCAGATTTCAGCCAGTTAGCAGATCACCCGCTTCCTACAAAATTGCTAAGGTAGGCATTAAATCTAAGATGAAACCCATTGTATGGTACATAATTTTTTGCGCTCTGTTGAATCTTTCAACTGAACTAGTTCTTATAATAAAAATATAATTTTTTCCCCCCGATTGCAGCCTTTTTTTACTGCAATGTCGCCATGCGGATTTTGGCATCGTGATTCCGTAACAAAAAACTCTTAAAAAGTTCTCAAATCACGATTTCTTTAACCAGCGACAGCATATAACTTTATATTTTCCATAATATGGTTGTATTTAGTAATTATTTGCAAAATAAAGGATTGTAACATCATTTTTCTTGTCATGGTAGTGAGCCCCAGGGTATAAAATAAGCGTGCAACGATCCCAAAATGTGCAGTGATCATTCTGAAATGTGCAGTGATCAATCTGAATTTGTGCAGTGATCAAATTCACCCTTTTCACTAAATTATAGTGAACTTTAAATTCCTCACAATATACTTTGTATTTTGACCAATTTGATACAATAGTCTGCCTGATGATGGTCAATTGGTCATCTTTTGGAAATTTGTAATTCTAGATATCACAATGCCAGCCCTTAAGAACACCGATTTGTTATCCATATGAATGGCGATAGTTCGTGCAAGACAATACGCGCAGTGATCAAATTTCCTTATTTTATACCCTGGTGAGCCCTTTTTGTTACGGAATCACATGTTACGGAATCACACCACCATTTCCTTTGACTTTCAAGAGCCATTTTCCACCCTTTTTCTAACTGGATGCTGAAAAATGATGTAGTAACTCAGAAAATAAAATTCCATGAGCAATTATAACAGCTATTTAGTCAATCTGGTCAATTTAATTTACAGACTGAGTCACTTGGAGCCATCAAACAATGGTCACGTTAGAACAAGAAATCTGGCCTAAGAAGTGATCTGACTGCTGATGAGGAATGAACTCTTACTCCAAAGTGAAAAGGCAAGGAAAAAACTGAAAGGCATCTCAATGGCCACAGGCGAAAAGCTAGAACACAATATTTTAAAGATATTAGATAGCCACAAGCAAGCGGAGAGTCAAGAGGAAAGCTGCAGAAAATTATTGTGAAAAAAATGGAACCTTCAAAAAATTCAGTGACACTGTTTGTAATAGATCTGAAGCCTTCAGCAACAATAAACCCTTGGGAAGGTCAAAAGTAAAGCAGAAAAGGCATGCCTCATGGATAAAGATAGCTTTTGTGAGTAAAATGGCTGAAGTTCTTGGTTTGAAGCCAATGTGTACCCCACGCGAAACTGCTTACTTTATTTTTAAAGGACAGGAAACAATCCTTGAATATTGAGGATGTGGAGGCAACTTGAGGGTTAAGCCAGAGATTTGCCAAGAAGGCAGATATATGTCATCTGTGAGGCTGGTTGCTTGCAAAAGGGTCCATAAGCAAAAGTGTCATTTGTGTTATTGCAATTTTAGGGCCATTTTATTCCTTTAATGGGGAGCAATCTAATATGTGCAAAACTGCTTAAATTTGACTTCCTACACTCAAAACTACTTGTCGTCGCTCTCCACTTGCTTATGGCTATCGAATATCACTATTGTGTTGTAGCTTTTCTGCTGTGACCATTGAGATGCCTTTCAGTTTTTTCTTGCCTTTTCACTTAGGAGTAAGAGTTCATTCCTCACCAGCAGTCAGATCAGGTCTTAGGCGAGATTTCTTGTTCTGACGTTATCTTTGTTTGATGGCTCCAAGGGACTCATTCTGTAAATTAAATTGACCAGTTTTACTAAATAGCAGTTAATATTACTCATAAAATTTTATTTTCTGAGTTACTACATCATTTTTCAGCATCCAGTTGGAAAAAATGTCGAAAATGGCTCTTGGAAGTCAAAGGAAAACGTGGTGTGATTCCGTAACATGTGATTCCGTAACAAAAAGGACCCACTACCATGACAAGAAAAATGATGCTACAATCCTTTATTTTGCAAATAATTACTTAACATAGCCATTTTAAGGAGAATATTCAATTTCATGTTATAGGTAGTTAAAGAAATTGTGATTTGAGAACTTTTTAGAGTTTTTTTGTTACGGAATCACGATGCAAAAAACTGCATGGTCACAGTGCAGACAAAAGAGGCACGCATTGGGGAAAAATTTGTATTATTAATAGAGAATTAGTTTAATTGGAAGAAGAAACAGAGAGCTTCAAAATGATGGGCCATATAAGGGGCTGCATCTTAAATTAAGTACCCAGCAAGCAGTTTGGTGAGGTGTACCTGATCGGCTATTCTGTTGAAATTCAAAGTGATGTTTTAAAGTGCCTCACCGAAACGCTGCCTACAAAAATTTGAGCCAACATTGAATAATTTCCATATTGAAATTGGAAAGTTAAGATATTAACAAAAACACACAATCACATTTCAGAGCTTAAAAGAGCATTTTTCATTTTTGTCTCTGGTAGCCATTTTCATGGAATTCATGATATACATGTAGATACATAGAATTTAGATGTAAGTGCAACCCTAGCTCTCATAGGCTGTCATGGGCTAGGGTTACATGTATGCCAATGTGTTATCACTGGGTACATTCGATTCGCTCTACTCTAACTACTCCGGAAATGACTTATCTACTCCAGGAAGTGACGGTTCTACTCCGGGAGTAAACTACTCCAAACTGGGTCCAAATCGAATGAAAAGGAGTACTTTGGAACGTCATTATTTTGGGGTTCCCTTCCTGTGAGGATTCCCTGGCTAATGACAATTAAAGACGTCAGGTAGCATTTTCAATTGATTGCCGTAATTGAGTCAATTGTATTGCAGCAATCCATATCAAAAGAAAGCAATCAGCTACCAAATCAAAGCTTCTGAAGTGCCATTTATTTATGTAAACAATCATACGTCATGGGATATCCCAATTTCTTGGAGTACTTCCGATCTACTCCAATCTACTCCGAACTACTCCCGGAAGTGCAAAACGAATGATCTGGAGTGAACTACTCCACTCCAGGAGCACTTTGGAACAGCGAAACGAATGTACCCATTGCTGTGGCGGGAAACTGCAGCAGCAGTACCATTCTATTTTTAGAACAGCAGCACACAAATCGATGACGTTGAATCTCAACCAAGCTACATCACAGGATCCAGCAGCACCAGAGGTGGAGACAGACAGGGCCACAGGCAGCTGAGAGAGGTGAATATTCTGCAAACTTTATGGGACTTTTAGTTCAATCGACAGTGTGTAACAAGTGAGCAAGGCCCACTGAAACCACTGGAAAGTAACAGTAGTTTTCTGAGAACTTGGTTTTGCTTCAATCCTGATGCAAATAAAATGCTGCTGCAGCAGTGCTTCCCATAGCATCCTCATCATCAGCAGCAGCAGCACCGACAGCAGCAGCAGAAGCAGCCCTGTTGGCAGCAGCAGCAGCAGCAGCTCCTAGAGCTAGAGCTCCATCACTGCAGCAGATCTGCATCCTGCTAGCATGCTCATGCTAAAGCTGCTGCTGCAGCAGTCAGCAGCATGTATGGGCCAACTGTAGTAGCTTATAATAGCGATGCAGAATTTCAGATTGACATGCACCATGCAGTAGCTGTCAGTCCATGGGGGTGCCACTTTAATAGGACTGAATATAATTGAAAAAAATAAAATAAAATATGAAAAAGTCTGTTAAAATTGTATATTATAGTATGATATGAAATCATTTTTTTAATGGTTCGTTATTGTATTTAATTCAATCATGAGCAAACATAGGATTTTTAAATTGCATGCATAATGCCTAAGAATGAAGTAACCCAGCTAAGACAAATTAGACAATAAATTCCAAATTGCAATGCAATTATGCAAACTTTTTTATCTAAAATTTCTCAATTCATCCTCAGGACAGACATGATTGACCTTTCGCTTCTTTGATATCTTCTCAGGGGTCTTTTCTAGCCTCAGTAGTAAATTGATAAAAATTATGAGTGAACTCTATTTTTGTTTTTGCGTCAGCAGAAAATCAATTTGGTCGGTTGCTTTGAGAAGCTAAAACTGAAATATGTCTGGCCTTATTTCAGCACCACACCAGATGGGAGTGAGAAAGACAGAGGCTGAAATGAAGAGTCTTTTGTCCGAGACGATTGTGGCTTGGTGCAGGGACTGTCTCAGCCATCATGCCGAGGTTTGCGTGGAAGGTCTCCTGGGCATCACCCTCAACAGCAACGAGATCTTCCTGGTCAGCATCAACCAGACAATCAACAACAACACCGGCCAAGAGGTGACTGTTGATGTGGACTCCGTGGACGTGGACAGGTATTTCTTGATTTGAGTCTGTTTATTCAAGATTTGATAGGTAATGGGGAGGGCGAAGTGGGCAGAAAAAGTGAAAAAGAGGGAGGAAGTGACAGGGAAGAAAGTGACAAAGAAGAAAGTGACAGAGAAAAAACAACAAAGAGGAGAAAAATGACATGGAAGAAAGTGACGCAGAAGAATATAACATAAAAGAAAGTGACAAAGAGGAAAGTGCCATCGAAGAAAGTGACAAAGAGGAAAGTGACATAAAAGAAAGTGACAACGAGAAAAATGACATGGAAGAAAGTGACAAAGAGGAAAGTGCCATGGACGAAAGTGACAAAGAGGAAAGTGACATAAAAGAAAGTGACAACGAGAAAAATGACATGGAAGAAAGTGACAAAGAGGAAAGTGACATAGAAGAAAGTGACAAAGAGGAAAGTGACATAGAAGAAAGTGACAAAGAGGAAAGTGACATAGAAGAAAGTGACAAATAGGAAAGTGACAAAGTGGAAAGTGACATAAAAGAAAGTGACATAAAAGAAAGTGATAAAGAGGAAAGTGACATGGAAAAAAGTGACAAAGAGGAATGTGACATAGAAGAAAGTGTCAAAGAGGAAAGTGACAAAGAGGAAAGTGACAGAGAGGAAAATGACATAAAAGAAAGTGACATATATGAAAGTGACATAAAAGAAAGTGACAAAGAGGAAAGTGACACGGAAGAAAGTGACATGGAAGAAAGTGACAAAGAGGAAAGTGACATAGAAGAAAGTGACAAGAGCAAAGTAGCCGAGAGGAAAGTAACAGAGGAAAGTGACAGAGAAGAAAGTGAAAGAGAAATGTGATATAGCAGAAAGTGACAAAGAGGAATGTGACATAGAAGAAAGTGACAAAGAGCAAAGTGGCAGAGAAGAAGGTGACAAAGAGCAAAGTGACAAAGAAAGTGACAAAGAAAGTGACAAAGACCAAATGAGAAATAACAAAGTGCCAAAGAGGAAAGTTACAAAGAGCAAAGTGACAGAGAAGAAAGTGGCAAAGAGCATAGTGACAGAGAAGAAAACGACAAAGAGCAAAGTCACAAAGAAGAAAGTGACAAAGAGCAAAGTGACAAGGAAAGTGACAAAGAAAATGACAAAGACAAAATTGAGAAATACCAAAGTGTCAACGACGAAAGTGACAAAGAGCAAAGTGTCAGGGGAGAAAGTGACAAAGAAAAAAGTGATATAGAAGAAAGTGACAAAGAGGCAAGTGGCAGAGAAGAAAGTGACAAAGAGGCAAGTGGCAGAGAAGAAAGTTACAAAGAGGCAAGTGGCAGAGAAGAAAGTGACAAAGAGTAAAGTGGCAGAGAAGAAAGTGACAAGGAGGAAAGTGGCAGAGAAGAAATTGACAAAGAGGAAAGTGACATAGAAGAAAGTGGCAAAGAGGAAAATGACATGGAAGAAAGTGACAAAGAGGAAAGTGACAAAGAGGAAAGTGACATAGAGAAAAGTGACAAAGAGGAAAAGACATAGAAGAAAGTGACATAAAAGAAAGTGACATAAACGAAAGTGACATAAAAGAGAGTGACATAAAAGAAAGTGACAAAGAGGAAAGTGACATGGAAGGAAGTGGTGACAAAGAGGAAAGTGACATGGAAGGAAGTGACAAAGAGGAAAGTGACATAGAAGAAAGTGACCAGAGCAAAGTAGCAGAGAGGAAAGTAATAGAGGAAAGTGACAGAGAAGAAAGTGAAAGAGAAATGTGATATAGCAGAAAGTGACAAAGAGCAAAGTGACATAGAAAGTGACAAAGAGGAAAGTGACGAAGAGGAAAGTTACATAGAAGAAAGTGACAAAGAGGAAAGTGACAGAGAAGAAAGTGACAAGAGGAAAATGACATAGAAAGTGATAAAGAGGAAAGTGACATAGAAGAAAGTGGCAAAGAGGAAAATGACATGGAAGGAAGTGACAAAGAGGAAAGTGACATGAAGAAAGTGTCAAAGAGGAAAGTGACATAGAGAAAAGTGACAAAGAGGAACATGACATATAAGGAAGTGACATAAAAGAAAGTGACATAAAAGAAAGTGACACTTAGGAAAGTGACATATAAGAAAGTGACATGAAAGGAAGTGACATAAAAGAAAGTGACAAAGAGGAAAGTGACATGGAAGAAAGTGACAAAGAGGAAAGTGACATGGAAGAAAGTGACAAAGAGGAAAGTGACATAGAAGAAAGTGACAAAGAGGAAAGTGACATAGAGGAAAGTGACAAAGAGGAAAATGACATATAAGGAAGTGACAAAAGAAAGTGACATAAAAGAAAGTGACAATTAGGAAAGTGACATATATGAAAGTGACATAAAAGAAAGTGACAATTAGGAAAGTGACATTGAAGAAAGTGACATAAAAGAAAGTGACAAAGAGGAAAGTGACATGGAAGAAAGTGACAAAGAGGAAAGTGACACAGAAGAAAGTGACAAAGAGGAAAGTGACTTTGAAGAAAGTGACAAAGAGGAAGTGACATAGAAGAAAGTGGCAAAGAGGAAAGTGACATAGAGAAAGTGACAAAGAGGAAAATGACATATAAGGAAGTGACATAAAAGAAAGTGACAAAGAGGAAAGTGACATGGAAGAAAGTGACCAAGAGGAAAGTAACATAGAAGAAAGTCACAAGAGCAAAGTAGCAGAGAGGAAAGTAACAGAGGAAAGTGACAGAGAAGAAAGTGAAAGAGAAATGTGATATAGCAGAAAGTGACAAAAAGCAAAGTGACATAGAAAGTGACAAAGAGGAAAGTGACATAGAGAAAGTGACAAAGAGGAAAGTGACATAAAAGAAAGTTAAAAAGAGGAAAGTGACATAGAAGAAACTTACAAAAGAAAAGCGACAGAGAATAAACCGACAAACAGCAATGTGAAGAAGACAGTGACAAAGAAAATGACAAAGGAAGTGACAAGGAGCAAAGATACAAAGAAAGTGACAAAGACCAAAGTGTCAAAGAAGAAAGTGACAAAGACCAAAGTGTCAAAGAAGAAAGTTGCAAAGACCAAAGAGCCAGAGAAGACAGAGACAACTGGCAAGGTGACATTAGAGAAAATGACAAAGAGCAAAGTGACAGAGAAGATAGCAACAAAAAGCAAAGTGACAAAGAAAGTGACAAGGAAAGTGACAAAGAACAAAGTGACGAAAAAAAGTGACAAAGAGCAAATTGACAGAGCAGAGTGTGGCAAAGAGCAAAGTGACAAGGAGGAAAGTGACAATGATCAAAGTGACAAAGTGGCACTTGGACAGAAGAAAGTGACCAAGAACCAATAGACAGAGGGAAAAGTGACAAAGAGGATTTGACAGAGAAGAAAGTCACAAAGAGCAAAGTGACAGAGAAGAAAGTCACAAAGAGCAAAGTGACAAAGAAAGTGACAGAGAAAGTGACAAAGACCAAAGTGAGAAATACAAAAGTGTCAAAGAAGAAAGTTACAAAGAGCAAAGTGACAGAGAAGACAGTGACAAAGAGGAAAGTGGCAGAGAAGAGAGTGACAAAGAAAGTGACAAAGGAAGTGACAAGGAGCAAAGTTACAAAGAAAGTGATAAATATCAAATTGACAGGGAAGACAGTGACAAAGACCAAGTGTCAAAGAAGAAAGTTACAAAGAACTAAGTGCCAGAGAAGACAGTGACAACTAGCAAGGTGGCATTAGAGAAAGTGACAAAGAGCAAAGTGTCAAGGAATATAGCGACAAAGAGCAAAGTGACATAGATTCCAGTGACAGAGAGCAAAGTGACAGAGACAGAGAAGAAAATGACATAAAAGAAAGCAACAAAGAGGAAAGTGGCAGAGAAGAAAGTGAAAAAGAGTTAAGTGAGAGAGAAAAAAGTGGCAAAGAGCAAAGTGACCAAGAAGATAGCGACAAAGAACAAAGTGGCAGAGAAGATAGTGTCAAAGAGCAAAGTGACAGAGAAGAGAGTGGCAAAGAGCAAAGTGATAGAGAAGAAAATCACAAAGAGCAAAGTGACATAGAAGAAAGTGACAAAGTGCCAAGTGTCAAAGAAGAACGTGACAAAGAGTAAAATGACATAGAAGAAAATGACATAGAGCAAAGTGACGCAGAAGAAAGTGACAAGGAGGAAAGTGACAGAGAAGAAAGTAACAAAGGCCAATTGAGAAAATTGGAAAGTGTTAAAGAGTAAAGTGAGAAAGAGCAGCATGTTAGATAATTCTAATCTGATTACCTATCCAATTTAAATTTCCCTATATTTAGCATTATTTTTCCAACAGACCAAGAGACTGGCGGGTCAGTGTAAAATCTAAAATGAAACTTATTTTTTCAAGGTAAAATTTATAAATTTAATTGTTGTTTTTTTTCCAGTGAAGATGCTGGCTCCAAGGTTCTTGACTTGAGTGAAGAGAAAATGAAGAGCGAATCTGAGGACGAAACTGAGAGCATCAAAAGTACGAGTGACAAGAGTGTGTCTAAAAAAAGACGCATCAGAAAGCAAAAGCGAAAGGCTCTTGAACCCCAAGCAACTTCACCCTCTGTGTCTCTGACCAATGAGAATTCACCACCGTCAGACGACGAGGAAGTGATAGACGAGACAAAGGTTAGAGTTCTGGGTTCATTCATTTCTCGAATATAAATGTATACACACGAACAGAACATAAACAGAATCATGATTACAGAATAACATGAGAGGAGAACACATTAAATGCAAGATTAATGTCACTATTATGGGAACAACCAAGATGAAAGAAAGGGGGAGGAATGAAGGGATGTATCACATGTGCAATCAACTTACAAAATGAAACAGTATTTAGCACACCGACTCAGACTCAGACACTAGTTTATTTCTTTACATTACAAAATTACACTCATATCATTTAAAATTATTTAAATTTAGCATCATCAATGTAAAGGGGAGACACCTCCAAGACAGTCTTCTGTCGCTACTCGTTGTTTAATGTTCATGTTAATTTCCTGCAGGTCCTGACAACACGGTGCTGTAGTTCCACAGCATTTCATATCATAATTAGCGAAACTAAAAAACACTAAAACAACAAATTTAGAATTAAAAATTGTAAATGAACGAGAGTTACATTAACTCTAAATGACAAAAATTATGAATTTAATAATTGTTCATTTAAGAATGCGCCACCACCAAAATCAGCAAGAGTCAAGAGTCTACGAAGCAGAGCAAAAAAAGCATGTCCGTACTCCAAGAAGTTCAAGCCAAGAGTACAAGCCTACGAGACCCAGTCACAGTTAGTCATGGTAAAAGAAGAGACAATGTCGCCCATGTCGCCCATGTCGCCCACAGCATTGTCGCCCGCAGGATACCAAGGTTTCTATCATCCAACGACGCCCTATCTTCAAGACCAGGTGAACCAGTCTACGGCCATTTTACCCGCTTCATCCTCGCACAACGGGGCAAACACAGCTGTTGTCAGCTATGTAAGTCACAAGTACTTAGTATTTTGTACTTATAAGGACAAATAGGCTACGATACTCTAGGTTTTATGGATATTTCTCTTTCTTTTTTACAGAAATACTCATGAAGTTACAAATTGAAATTCTTTTTTTTTGGGGATGTTTTCACCTATTTAAATGAAGGAATAAGTCAAAGTCTCAATTCAATTTTCAAATTTTGATGATAAAATATAGGCCTAATCAGTCTACATTTGATTATATTGCAGAATTCACCCAATACAGTGGCTCTCCCAGGTTCATCTGGTAAGTTTTTTGCACCTATCTAGAAAAATATGCTAAACATTAAAATGAATGTAATACAGCTAAACAACAAAATGAATGTAATACAGCCTAACACATAAGGGAAATCATTCAATGATAGGCTAAATCATAAATGATACACAAATTGCAAATCGCACATCTTATAAGATAGGCCATTGGAGGCCAATGATTGGCTTACTTCTGTTGCTAATGATTGCTTTGAAGCCATATGTGAATAAAGAAAGAATACAAGTTAGTACAATAATAATGAGCATTCCGATTTTTGTTTTTTTTTCTCTGCAGAGATGATTCCCGCGTTTGAGCCAGGGCAGATGCAGAACGCATCAGGAGGTCACATCTTCCGCAACCTGTGGCCTCCCGAGCGAGCGGAGCAGGCAGAAGTGAAGAGCAACGAGAAGACGTGTCATTTCTGCGGGCGGGAATTTGAACGTCCGTTTAACCTGAAACAACACTTACTCGTGCACACTGGGGTGAAGCCATTTCTGTGCACTCTGTGTGGCCAAACATTTACGAGGAAGGGGAACCTGAAAGCACACATCCAGCACCAGCACAGCAGCTGAAATTACAAGGACGCTCTCTCCGAGAACTTCTTTGCCAAGGTGGTGCTCTTCCAATAGTCTTGCTTGCGGCATTTATGGTCACTTCACCAGGGCTTCGGAGTCGAGTATACATAAGTGAACCAAATCCAGACTCCTTTGGCTGTCTGAAAAGCGACTCAAACTCTGACTTAGGTCTTCTGAGTTACGACTCCGTCTCCCGACTCCGCTTATCGGCATTACTAAAAGGAAAAAATACTGGGGAGAAAAATTTTATTCTACAAAGTTTTCATAGCGTTCTATATAATGAACACTTTTTTTGGAAGTTTTATGAAATTTTTTGGATTCATTTCACATTTTTTTAACTGTGTTTTTGCAAATTATATCAATTATTTTTAGGAGTCAGGAGTCACTAGACAAGACTGGACATTTCTCGCAATCAAGTGAAAAATTGACGAGTCTTTTCAATGTATAGAATGGACCTTCAGTAATGTAAATTTTTGTTCCATTTTTGTTCCATTGACACAATAAACCTTAAACAGACACCTTGCAAAATAAAATCTTTTAGCTCTTAATTGTGACACTGACAAAGGGCCTCTTCCATTTTGTTACAACTTGACTGGCAAAATAAAACTTGTATTGTATGATTGTTGAAAATATTTATCTGGTGTCACAAACTGAAATTTTTTTTACCCTGGTGCTAATTACAAGCCAGCTATATATGCAATTGATCTTCAGCTTCTCAATGCACTTTTTCTTGGGTCAGTGAGAGGATGAAAAAAAAGCTGAAATATCGATTATGTCAATTAACTAAATTTAGTGAAAAATGTAGGTAAGCTCAATCTTTTTCTGTAGGCAGAAATTTGTTGTTTGGGTCGATCCAAGAAGCTAAAAATTAAATATGTCGGGCCTAAAGTAAGATTACTGCAGTATGCTACTTTACTCATTACTCACATGCACATATTCATATTATATCGATCCTTGTAATTGTCACACACTATCCTTGAGGATATTTGTTATTAACCCTCAGTACCATGGTACAAGCACTTCATAAAGTTTGCTCATATTTATACAGATACGATAGTTGTGTTTTAATTATTTGAAAGTGAAAGTGAATAATACTGGACCTTCACTGTGCTATGGGGAAGCACCATTTTCGGTGATACCCGGATACCGGCTACGGTTCGTCATCATTGAATTTTAGTGCTACGGTTCGTCATCATTGAATTTTAGTGTTTGGTTCTAGTTTACGAACAGTGTTTTCCTTCCTGACTCCTGCTTCAAGTCTAAGCTACATCAGGGCAAAGCCAGTATAAGGAGATGAGTAGCCGTTGGAAGGCTCTTATTTTCAATCACTGTCAATGCAATCGAAAGAGATCTTAACTTGCATGTTACAGGACAATCATCTACCCATTATATAACATGAGAGTTGAGATTTGTTTTAATTGCATTGGGGATAAGGGCCCTTCAAATTGCCGCTTATCTTCCTATACTCTCACATGAGAGTGTGGATCTCTTTTTGATGCATTAGGGATAAGGGCACTTAATTCAAATGGCCAATCATCTCTGCATTCTGTTGTATGGGAGTTGAGATTTCCTTTAATTGCATTGAGGATAAGGGCCCTTCAAATGACAGATCATCTCCTTATTCTGTATCATGGGAGTAGGGATCTCTTTTGATTGCTTTTGGGATAAGGGCCCTTCAATGTATAGATACATAGATCTCCGAGAGCATTAAATGATAGGTCTTAGGCGTCCGCGGATTACATAGTCTTCACACAGATTGCCGGTAAAGATTTGAACTTGAGTGAAATACTGCTCGCTGATTGGCTGTGACACTACAATGAAAATTCTTATGATAATGTCCGAAAATAAAAGGAATCATCTAGGGTAGATTCTCTGGGTGTCAAATGGCCACTCCCCTCCTAATACTGTAACATGGGAGTTGAGATGTCTTTTGATTGATTTTGGGATAAATGCCCTTCAAAGGCCACTCATCTCCTTATTCCGTAACATGGGAGTTGAGGTCTCTTTTTGATGCATTGGGGGATAAGGACCCTTCAAATGGTCAGTCACCTGCTTAATCTGTAACATGGGAGTTGACATCTCTTTCAATTGCATTGAGGATAAGGGCCCTTCAAATGGCCACTCATCTCCCCATTCTGTAACATGGGAGTTGAGATAACATGCATTGGGGATAAGGGCCCTTCAAATAGCCAATCATCTCCTTAATCTGTAACATGGGAGTTGAGATATCTTTTTGATGCATTTGGGATAAGGGGCCTTCAAATGGCCACTCATCTCCCCATTCTGTAACATGGGACTTGAGATGTCTTTTTGATGCATTGGGGATAAGGGCCATTCAAATGGCTACTCATCGCCCTGTAATGTAACATGGGAATTGAGATATCTTTTTGTGCATTGGGGATCAGGACCCTTCAAATGGCCACTCATCTCCTGATACTGTAACTCGTGAGGTGAGATCTCTTTTTTGATGCATTGGGGAAAAGGGCCCTTCAAATGGCCACTCATCTCACTAGGGCTGTGCCGATGCGACGATTATCGCCGACAATCGTCGCCAAAAGTTTCGATGTCGATCATCTCCACGAAATAAGTTAAAATCGATTTTCAGCTGAATGAAGAATTCATGATACATGGCTGTATTTGATATCGCTTTAAAGCTCTTGGGGTGCGGAACAGCATTGTGCTATCTGTGATGTTTTTTTCTGTGCCTATGCCACACTACCTGCCATGAAAGATATTTCACAAATTAGAATAAGTTTTCCTACCTCAAGTGTGCACCCATGTTGAATTTATAGACTTTGGAGACAGAAGTTTATCTAATACACATCTGTTATTTATTTACAACTGTACTGCTCTGCATGCAGGAGATTCACAATTTTAAAAAAAATCAGCTTTATCGATCAGCAATTACAAACAATACATTTATGAATAATATTAAGTCAATCAAATTAATTAAGTCAATAATATTGAGTCAATCAAATAAACAACATGGATGGTATTTGTCGAGAGTCCATGAATTCATTGATAATTAATGTTTCATATAATTATGCTGATCTTGACATTCTATGTAAAAATCGATTTAAAATCGATAATCAAATCGAAATACAAGGCGATTAATCAATTTCAAAAACTTTTTCGATTGCGCAGCCCTACATCTCACTATTCTTCTGTAACTTGGGTGTTGAGATATCTTTTTGATGCATTTGGGATAAGGGCTTTTCAAATGGCCACTCTTCTCTTCATTCGGTAACATGGGAGTTGAGATATCGTTTTGATGCATTGGGGATAAGGGGCCTTCAAATGGCCACTCATCTCCCCATTCTGTAACATGGGACTTGAGATATCTTTTTGATGCATTGGGGATAAGGGCCATTCAAATGGCCACTCATTGCCCTGTAATGTTACATGGGAGTTGAGATATCTTTTTGTGCATTGGGGATCAGGACCCTTCAAATGGCCACTCATCTCCTGATACTGTAACATGTGAGTTGAGATCTCTTTTTTGATGCATTGGGGGAAAAGGGCCCTTCAAATGGCCACTCATCTCACAATTCTGTAACATGGGAGTTGAGATATCTTTTTGTGCATTGGGGATAAGGGCCCTTCAAATGGCCACTCATCTCACAATTCTGTAACATGGGAGTTGAGATATCTCCAATGCATCAAAAAGATTTCTCAACTCCCATGTTCCAGAATGGGGAGATGAGTGGCCATTTGAAGGGCCCTTATCCCAAATGCATGAAAAATTAAGAGATCTTAACTCCCATGTTACAGTACAGGACAATGAGTGGCCATTTGAAGGGCCCTTATCTCCAACGCATCAAAAATAGATCTCAACTCCCATGTTAGAATGGGGAGATGAGTGGCCATTTGAAAAGCCCTTATCCCAAGGGCTTCCCAGCATTTTAATGCTCAGTCAGCTGAGGACTTACTCGTATATTAATTACCAGGGGAATGAAAATAGGATGCCATGCTCAGTTGACCATGGCTAATAAAGAGTATAAAAATAGTATGCTCAGCCTCAATAAATTCTGTCAAATGTTTGCTCTGAATAAAGTTTACCTCACCTTTGGTTAGTTGTGTGACTTGCAGGCCTGTCTATTATCTGTAATAGTCCTTAATACTTCAAGTCCATTTTGAATCCTTTGCTTGGTAAGCCATCAAGAACAGAATGGGGAGATGAGTGGCCATTTGAAAGGGCCTCATCCCAAATGCATCAAAAAGAGATCAGGGCCTTTCAATGGCCACTCATCTCCCCATTCTGTAACATGGGAGACTTTTTTTTTGGGAGTTTAGATATCTTTTTGATGCATTGGGGATACATTGAGTATAAATGGAAATAAATCCTGTATACATGCTATCATTTTAATACATTGCATAATTATATATTTTATTCACAGTTTTCTTTGGGAACATTTTGTTCCAACTCCCAAACTTTTTATTGAAGAAATCTGAATGGGATATATCCATCTTCATTATAGCAGAATGAATTTTGAGTAATACCATATGGCATAAACATTTTCCTTTTGTGTCTGCTGTTGGTGCCATTAATTCGTTCATATAGTATTGGGGTAGCCATTGGAATGGCCTTATTTATTATTTTTTAAAATAAGGGGGTGACCATTTAATTATCAGGAGGGCTTGGCTTGGAGTTTTCCTCAGCAGGAAATTATTCAGTTCATAGTAACAGCGGCAATAATTATTTATTTCAAGTGTGTGAAGAAGTCCCCAAATATTCATTCCTAAATCAAGCATTACGTACCAATTGTTTAGAAATACCCTCAATCCCCATCAGAAATTATTTATTTCAAGACTGCCCAGAAAGAATTTATTTATTTTCATACAAAACTGAACAAGAAATTCTTTATTTAAAAAAATTAACTTCAAACCGGACAAGCCCCCAACCTTGATATTAATATTAATTGATCGTCCCCTATAATAATTTCTTATTTTTATGGATCAAGCCCAGCTTTCATGAAATAATTTAAATAAATTCTTTCCTTTGTTGTTTTAAAATAAATAATTTCTGATTCCCACACCCCCCCCCCCCCCAGTCCATCGAAAAGATATCTCAGATGTTCCACAAGGAGATTAGTGGCCGCCGCCCCGTTACTGTCAGCCTGCGTTTTACCTCATTCTGCTGCAGTTGCAACGCTTTGCATAAGTTTGACAGTGGGTGTGTATTTTCCACTGAACAGGGAAATGTCTGTGGAAATGTTTTGTTGAAGTGGTTGATCAGTTGATTGCTGTTGCTTACTGCTGTGACAGTGATGTAATACGGTGATTGAAAGGTTGGTAAGCTGGTAAGCCTACTATACTTGCATTTTGAAGATTACTTGTTCTGTTGTGGCTGTGACCACAGCCACAATATGCCAGGTGATTTTGTTGTTGTGGTACAGTTCAACTGTCAACCCTACAGTCTGTCAGGGAAATAACCGTCTGGCCAGGACCCCTCAGGCCTTAGATGGAGTATCATCCTCTTGAAGAATGATGAAGTCCATTATCTACTCAGGACTGTCAACCTAACACCCTCCCTTTGACAGTGCCAAATCATCTTTGACTGCCAAGAAAAAAATAACCAATATGAACATTGGTGTGTGGTCAACTAGGCGTCTGCCGACTAGGCGACACCATGCCACTACCAACTAGGCTATACAATATTTTCAAAACACTTAGCACTTCCATCCAGGCGACATAGTACTTCCATCCAGGCAGAGATGGCGGACGGTGCACGTACCCCCCCCCCCCCCCGGGCCCCCAACTTTTGGGCAAAAAAATACATAAAATGCCCCCGTGCTCCCCCCACTTTTCAAAGTGTTCCGCCACCTCTGCGTCCACGTGACAAAGTACTTCTGTCTAGGCGACATGCTTTTCACTAGGTGACAACTTATAATGGAGGTGTGTACACATCTCCATTTACGCAGTCACAGTGACCTAATGGAAAGTTTTGGCGAGAAATTTGAAATTTGAGCATTTTCAGAATGTGTTTTGGGCCCTGACTTTGACAAGTTGTTTGGAGGTGTTTGCAGTGGTGTCACCATGCAGGATTTTTTTTCGGGGGGGGGGCGAAGGAGGGGCTTGGCCATTCGACCGGTGGGCCATGACTTGTAATGACCTAGGCTATGGGACAATAGGTTTAAGCTCAAAATTAGGAGGGGCAGAGGGGGGGGGCCAAGTGAATTTCAGGAGGGGCACCGCCCCCCCCCCCCCAGTGACGCCACTGGGTGTTTGGTGACAAGAAAGCATGCTAACTTGATTATAGAGCAAGCATCTGGCATAGGAATATTGTTATTTGGATGTAACATTTTTATCATGATTTGATCCACTACGAGCAGCATCACACATTGTGTATTAAATTATTACACTTGTATATATATTTGGCACATTAATCAGTCTTGTAGAATATATGTGTCTTTTGGTGTTCATATTTAAGCAATCGGTAAATTTTTTAAAATATTGAAAATTAAAAATAATATTTTTCCTTTCCGGAGCAGAACTCCGAAATAGTTGTACCTATGAACATGAAAATCAGCCATATTATGCGTTAAATACTCTAAATGTGCCTTTACAAAAATTTGTAAACAGCAAATTCGGCAAAATGTGAAAAGATGTAATTTTTTCAATGCTCCATGATTCTGTCAATTTTGAAGTCTAAGTTATAATTCTTTAAATGACTTAACTCATTTGGAGTTCCTATCCTTTGAAAGTTTCATAAAAACCAAAAAACTGGAAAATATTAGGATTTATGATAGTTTTTTCAAATTTTGGTTTCTCGCAAATTAATAGTAACTAGGCCTGTATCTATCTACCTAATTATCCTTTTGTCTTCCACCTTCCTTCCTTCATTCCTTCATCCCTTCATTACTTAAGCCATCCCTCCCTCCCTGCTTTCTATCTATAGGCCTATGTGTTATGAAGTGTTTGATTCAATGTGTAAAGAATCACTCTGACTGCTGCTTTGCACTAATGTCACAGTGACATGAATTTGAAAACTTTTCAATACTTTTTTTGGGGTCAAGAATTAGAAAAGCTAATTTTAAAACTTTTCAATACTTTTCTTTGTGTCAAAAGCAGGTGGTCAATGTAACACCATTGGATCTCTCAGGAATGTGGGGGGTGGGGGAAATAGGTCAGTTTGAGCATGCACAGTGGTGAGGGTTGTGTGAATAATGAGCAATGGCTGCAGAAAGTTTCTCGGTAAGAAACGTACCAGCAAGATAACACCAAGAATATAGCATGATTATGGTCTTATTTGGTATTTTGGGATAGGAAAAACAGTAATCTACGCACGTGGCTATATTAGAATGGTGAACAATGAACCTGGAATGCTGAAATTATGGAAAACAGCAACCACCTGGTAGCTATCCCAGAATCCTTAGAATCACACATTAATATAAAGATGAATATAAATTGGTTAACTTCAACAAATATTTTGGTTAAACATATTATTAGCTTTTATAGCCATATATACTTTTAGCAATATGTAATTTTTTTTGGGGAAATTTTTTTTTGGGGCAATTTTTTTTTGCCAAAAATTGTTTTTTCTGGGAATTTTTTTTTCAAATTTTTTTTTGTTTTTCGAAGAAATTTAGCACACAATATATTAACAACATCTGGTTCTGGGCACTCAGGGAAATACATGTAGTCATTTTCTGGGTTCTTGTTACTCAGTTTTACTAGGCAACAAACCATTTAATTGACTTCAGAACGATTTTTAGTCTGAATAGCCTCTTTTAAAAAGATAAACCAAATGTCCTCCCCCCCCTTTAGACCACAGCAAAGTTTAAGGCCCTCAAATCTCAATGCTGGAAAATCAGTGAAAATCATTAACATCCCAGCACTTCAGAGAAACAGGTGTCATGTCTGCTCACACTGCCAACACTGCATTGGGGGGCAGTGGCGTCCCTAACAAATGGATAATTCCCATATTGGACCTGTGCCCCCCCCCCCCCATATTGGACCTGTGCCCCCCAGGTGCCCCCATATGAACTTTTTTACCCTGGCTAAAATATACATTTAGAATTGTGGGTGTCCGCCCCCCGACAGAATCGCGTGCCCCCCATGTGCTTCCCTGCTCGAGACCCCACGGTTACGCCACTGTTGGTAGGGTCTGAGGGGTTCTGAATCTGCTCCTAGACTTATATTGACTGCATTATAATTTCACTATATAGGCCTACCATGATTTAGCAATGTTAAATTATTGATCTTTGTTTTCAGGAATTTACCAAATTGGTAATATGTGCAGTATCGAAGCAACCCTTGACAACCGTATTGAACCAACTGCCGAGGGTTCTTGTGAGGTCAATGAGGATGAGGAACCGTGTGTCTGCATCTGCCCTGTTTGTGGGAGAATGTTTGATGCAAAAGGAAGTCTTGACAAGCACATGATTACTTGCGGAGAGAGCGATGAGGGAACCGCAAAGAGCCAAGTCTTAGAGGAAGGTGAGAAGAGACCCAGAGGAGAGGACGGCTCCTGCCTTTGTCCGATCTGTGGCAAGCAGTACAGCCGAATATCTTGCCTGAGGCTTCACTTGGGAGTGCACACAGGAGAGAGGTCGTTCGCGTGTCAGGTCTGTCAGCGAAAGTTCCGCGAAAAGTCAACACTCACGAAACACATGAGGACACATAGCGGAGAGAGACCGTTCGAATGTTCGTATTGCGGGAAATTGTTCGCCCAGAGAACGACCCTCAACAGACACACAATGACACACACGGGAGAGAGGCCGTACGGATGTGCAATTTGTAACAAACGGTTCAGTGAGAAGGCCAAGCTCATCCGGCACGGGCGGGTCCACAGCGGCGAGAAGCCGTTTTTATGCTCCATGTGCGGGATCAGCTTCAGCGACAAAAGTGCTCTCGATAAACACACGAGGACACACACTGGCGCCAAACCCTTTGCGTGTCCTCAGTGTTTCCGAATGTTCGGCACGAAACAGAATCTCGAATGCCACATGAAGACTCACAGTGGAGAGAAGCCGTTCGGATGTTCACAGTGTGGGAAAACGTTCGCTCTCAAACAAAATCGCGACAACCACACAAGAATTCACCTGGGCCTACCGACCAAGAAACCCAAAAACAGTCCTATTGATGTTCCCTCTCTGTCCAAGAACATTGTGGATAATATGGAAAAGGATATGAAGGAAGAAACGTCCACGCCATTAGGGCCCTCTCCATAAATCATCCACATCAGATTTTATGTTTAGGTTAAAAATTCATCAAATGAATGAAAGACAAGAGTTGGTTTCAAGATTTTAAACATTGAACTACTATTTGAATCTTCAATTTAATTTTGATTTGTTAATAGGCCTACATCAATTTAATTTTGATTTGTTAATAGGCCTACATCAAAGTCATGATTTATTCAGCTTTAAAAATCAGCTGAGTTACCATCTATTTTTATTTACTTTTTAATTATAATTTTTAGTTTCCCTTTATTATAGATCTTTTATATAAAAATGATTTTATCATTTGGTATTATAGCAAATTTTTATGTCATTACCACCCTTTTGCATAACTTGTTAATCTGTTCTGGGATAGAAAATCTGAGGTTAAACTTCAAATATACTGTTGAATATTGCTGAATTGATATATTCGATTGTTAATGGTTTACACGTATGTTGCATATATTCTTGATATAATTAGTAACATACACAATGTGCAATTAGGTTGATTTTTTTTTCATCTTTTTAGTTAACTACAATTTTACAATTGTTATTGTTTTTGATGTTTTATTTGTTTATACGTCATGTATGGCAGTAGCCTAGCTCCTCGCTGTATATATTTGTGCTGTCTATATGTGCTGTCCATATTTTCTGACATGAATTATTGCAATTCTTTCAGTTGTGCTATTGTTTGTTGCCTTTCTTTTAAATATTATATAATAATATTATGTGTAAAATTGTTTTATGATTCTTTGTTGACTATGTTAAAAAAAAAGATCTGTTCACAACTTCACATACTGATCAAAAAATTATTTTCTAAATTTGATGGGATGTATGGTACATAATATACATATGTTATTTATATAAATAAAGGAGGCTATCAGATTTTTGTTTTTGAATTTGGTTGATAATACGTTATTAATTTAATGAGTAATATGGGTATGAGCTGTTGCAATATAAATACCAGTGTATTTGTTTGGTAACTTAGGCATGATCATGTCAGGATCTTGTCAAAAGTTGTCTTCAAAGACATGTTGGCCAATGGATAGGCCTAACGTACTGAGTGTGGTGACATTAAGACCCAGGCCTGGAGTCAGTCAAATAAGTTGAAAAAGTCAGTTGAATCGCATTTTTAGGTCCATATGCATTTGGATGATTGGATCCACTAGGTGTGTTTAGCCAAAAATCAGTTGGAATTTTTCAACTAAATCTAACTGAGAAAGCATCTTAAGAAGGATGAAATCCACTTTGATTTAATCATTTCGAAAGTGATAAAAGTTTGATCATTCCGTTGTCTTTATTGATTTTTTTTTTTAAATTTGATCTTAGATAATTGTAATTTTGAAAATGAGAATCCAATTTTTCGTGAATCTTGCCTTTCACCCTTTTTTGGAAATAATTGGATTTAGTCAGTTGTAATTTATTGAACTAGTTGGAGTTGAATTCTGCCCATTTGTTGAATTAGTTGAATTCCTGTTTGGTCAATCGTGATTTGACTTTCAACTGACTCCTGGGTCTAGGAGAGACAGGAGACTGAGGAGAGTTATTCGAATGATTTTTGTATGTGGCCTAATATAGCTATACGAATAATAGTAGCTAATAGTCTCATTTTTTCTTGGGTGATCATCTCAGATTGTCTCTTTCATGCTGCTTGCAATTCTTGTCTTCTTGTAAATTAAAAAAAATTTCCAAGCTTGTGCTGCAAGATTTAATTTCACGGCTTATTAGGATTTCAGACCAGCAATAAGTGCAAATTAAACATACCTGACAGATTTTCAGCCTCTGGTGTATAGAAAGGTTGAAAACCTCATTTTATGACACCATTTCCACTGCTGTACTTTTTCTGTCAACAGGATCCACGTTTTACGTTTACTGATGATCCGCAGCCCTCTGGCGGATTTTTGGAGAAGTAGCAAATCGAGTTTCATGGATTTGGGAGTTTTCAATTAATTCTGATATAAGTGCAGAAATGAAGTGATATTTGACGGAATCAGTATCTGAAGGTGTGTATGAGTATGGCTGCAGTATTTCTAATGCATTGCCCGGTGTATTCTTGTACCAATTTTGTTGAGAGTGAACCGTTAACGGCGGTTGCTAACGACACATGGGCGAAAATATGAGGTTTAGGGCTCGGCCCTGAGTGAGTCCAAACTGGAAGTTCAGCTGAACTGGGGTATAGGCTGCTGCAAGTATTCTTCTTGTATCTACATTGTGGGAAACATTTGTTGTCAATCAGTACCACAGTACCAGTACTACGTGGCAGTAGCATAACCAGAAGGGAAAGGGGGGGGGCTTTCGGGGACAAGTGCCCCCCCTCTGTGAGGATCCCCCCCCCCGCCTAGATGATTGTGATATTATTTAGCAATTCTTAAATAACGCTCTGCACCCACACGCTTGCCATTCTGTTTCCATAGTCTGTCTCATTCTGTTTTACTGATCTGGCGAGATGAGCACTTGGCGCAACTGTCCCCTCCCAAGACCGTTTGCTTCTGGTTACGCCACCTAGGCGTACTGATCGACTGTCAACATTGGAGGGGGGAGGTTGCAATTTTGAAATTAAGGCACGAGTGAAATCATGAATAAGCCTCAGAAATAAGAAAAAAATTAATGATGAAAGAGAGTCCCCAAACGGAATTTAAATGTTAAAAACGTAAAACAAAGCAAAATAGTACATGAGAGGGACAGTGTTCCTTACGGAAATTGGATATCTAACAAGGAACGCTTCAAAATATTTATTTTGGTGTTATCAAGTTCCTTCTATTTGGTATCCAATACCTGGAAATTTTCACTATCCCTCCATTCATCATTGACTAACCACTTGTAAATTGTGTTGTTTCAGGTGGGATCAGGTGTCGTTCTTGTCACCATGGCTGGGGCATCATCCTCTCTCGTCCACAGTGATGTTGTGACAGCGGCACTGAGGACATTTTATGACAATGAACTCAGCTCAACGTTCCGGGACTATTACCAAGCGTTGGACAACCTTGCCACCTTGTGTTACACAGACCCGGACTTCTCGTATATTCTGCAGGGAGATGGTTTCGGAGGATTGCCTCCGATGTTGAAATATGCGGTGGAAGAAAAAGTGTTCTGCGTTAAGAGAGAGTCTCCGCAGCAGACCATCTTCAACGTGCATCGTCACTCGTTAGTTCTGCATGACGTCGCAGTGGAGTATAAGGACAAACGGCCTCTCTTGTACTACATGACGAGACAAAGTCACCCTGGCCGTGTCAAGTTGTGGATGTCGGGGCGTACGTACACGCAAATGTTGCGAGGGACTTATGGCCTTGAGTTTGACGATCGCTCAGCACACGTCCTCAAAGATTCATTCAACCTCCCCAAGTTCTACCTGTCTGCTACGAGGTATGAAGAATGCTACAGAGACATCTCTTCCAATATCCTATGCACGTACAAACCAAATGTATGCAAGTTTTCCCTCCTAACCGGACTTGAGATTCTGCCTCCGCAGTACCCGGATGACCTGGAGGGCAAGTACATCGGAAAAGGAGACAGCGGCCATGTTGTACACAGCATGAAAGCAGTTCCCTCCTTGTGGTGCCCTGTGTGGCCGGAAGCAGCCGAGGATTGGCTGATTCGATCTCGATCCTCCGGATGGCCAAATAGAGCATTGGCCCAGCTTGTCCAAAAAGAAGGCGTCCTATTGGTTCCTGACAGTCATGTGACTGCAGAAGAGTTGGAAGAATGGACGGAGCAACAGAACGAACGAAAACGGTGCCGCCAAACGGAGGAAGATGATGAAGACGAGACGACGTTTCTACAAGGTCGGGAGTGTGACTGGACCTACAGCTTCAATCGAGCGGAGCATGTCCTAATCCAGTCTTTCACTCCTCACCAGAGAACCGTCATGGAGGTGATATTCTCTCTATTACACAATTCAAGTGATTTTAGAAAAGCATTTGATGTAGTGCACATCACTCACTGCTTGCTGTGGATCTATGAAGAGCAACTGCCTGAGACCAGCGAACCTGTGACAGTCCTGAAATTTGTTAAGGCCTTCTTGGACAGATTCTGTGATTATCTACGAAGAGGAGAAATGCCGCATTACTTCATCGAGGACTGGAATCTCCTCCTTCCAGTGAGTGAAGAACACGTGCTGGACACCGAGGAACTGTTAGATGATATGAAGCAGAATCTAAAGGCAGCTCTCGTCAAGTCTACTAACTGCCCTCTGGTCTGTGTTAGCCAGGAGATGACTTTATCTGGGACTGATCTATGTGATATGTTGGCCTCTAGGCTGACCCAGTCTTATCGAGTTAGTCTCTTTAATGAATTCCAAGAAAATTGCCAGTTCTTGATTCTGGCAGGATACGTCAAGATGCATAAATACTCCTTTGAAGAGGCGATGGTCCTGAATCGAGATATCAAGAGGACGATTCAGAGAGACCACCCGGAGCCTGCTCCGTTCGTTAACGTCTTTCTCTCCGTCCTGGAGAGTCATCTCGGGGCTCTGTGCCAAGCCAAAGCGCAGTCCTCTATTCTGAAAAGACAGAAGATCTACTTGTTGCAAGAGGCTGAGAACAGTTTTGAACAGACTAAGACCTCCGATGGCACCCTGTGTCGCCTACGATTAGCCAACCTGTTCTACTACCAAGAGAAGTACCACGAAGCTTTGCGCGAGCTGAACCAGGTGTTGGCGAACATCCACTCAGATCCTTGGTTGTTCAATGACTTACCAGACGAAGACGATAAGCTAGTTGAACAGGGAGACACGTCAGTGTACTACAAGCAGCTGTGGTATCGCTGGAATAGAGCGGTCGTCTGTCACGACATGATGTTGGCTAAATGCGTCCGAGGTACTTTGCCCTCCGAGTTGGACCGCTCTGCGTCGCTGTCCTTGTGCCAGGTGTTGGGCAATGCGGAGAACAGTGCGGCCGTGTATAGCGCATCATTCATGGCAAATGTTCTGGCAACCTTATGCCACATTAAATTACGTGAACCTGCCCTGGCTAAAGGAATCCTCCAACGCCTGGAGCGAGACTCGAGCGTAGAGGGACAGAAGGACCTGAACGAGAAGAGGACGGCCGCCTACCTGCTCATCCTGGGCAACTGCTACACGGCCATGGACCAGCGCAACGAGGCCGGGCACGCCTACAACCTATCCCTGATGACGTTCCCCAGCCCTCGTAACCCCGCCCGCCTCTCCATGATGGGGATGTCCTTCGACCGCATCTGGGAGCAGATCGTCAAAGGACTCAAACTGGTGGCTGTCACGGCTGCTGCTTCTTTTGCTCTCGGCTACATCCAGGCTCATGTGTGATGAATCACTGATGGTGCAGTCACTGCAATGAAACGCCAGACAATGAATACATGTGATATATATAGCTCATATATGTATAGACAAAATGGATAGAGTAAAATCAAAATAGCAACTGAATAATGTGAAACCCTATTATATTATCCCTTTTAGACCAGACATAATTGATCTTTAGCTTCTCGGATCTTTTTGAAACACTTTTCCTGGGGTTGGTCGGTAGGATGAAGGAAAAAATGTGTAATATCAATTTTTTATGTCGATTTAATAAAAATTGCGCGTAAGGTCAATTTTTTTTCAGCAGGCAAAATATCTGTTGGGTCGCCGATCCGAGAAGCTAAAAATTAAGTATGTCTGGCCTTGGTGAAGAGTCTAGTGGTCTTTAAATTGTAGACTCAAGATATACGTAACTGATGTTCGGAACAGCTGAAACTGAGCTTATGTGGACTCATAACACTCCAAAAAGTGAACAGGTCAGGGCTTTAATAGGTTCATCCAATTAATAGGTTCATCCAATTTACCTGGATACAGTTGATACACTGATATTGATTTTAAAAAACCTGGTCCTGAGTCTTATAAGTGACCTCAGTGTACAGTCGCCTTGCCATGTGCACTTTGTGCAAGTATAGGCCTAATGTTTTAATTTATTGTGAAATGTTCAGTCTTTATCACCCTATTCTACTCATGTTACTCACTGGCCCGTTATAAGATATTATCATGCACTTTAAAGTCTTTAATGGCTCTTTAATGTCATTAGATTTAGATAAATTCATGTGTTTCCCGTAAATGTGATCAAGCACCGACTGCCTGTACTACTAGTCTTGACTTGTTAATCATTTGTTAATGCAAGGGTTTTCTGCAAGTATTATAATTTTAAAGTTATGTACAGCAAGCGCAACAAGTGTACGTATTCATATGCAATATTGTGGGAACTTTTTTTTAAACCCAAATCTTTCTGTACATGTACGTTTTATTAGTGGCTGAATGGTATGTATAGGTTTACGTTGATTCATGTCGATCAATTAAGGAAACATGTCTGGGACTTCTGATGTGACTGTCATGGATCTTTTACATTTTAAAAAAATATCTGTATATTGTATATAATATATAATGATATATAAGTTGTTTTGGCTTGTCCTGGGCATATTAACTAAGGAGTTACATGTCTTTGTTTCTCTTTTGACTCTTATTAGTTTGAGATAATTATTGTGCTTAATTTGATTTTTGAAAGTGATTTTCAGAAATTATCTCCGAACAAAAGATTATGAAGGATCAGGCTCTGGTTAGGTATGTTGCAGACTGCTTGAGTACTTCAATAGTCGAAGTATAGCTAGGTACAGCAGCATATGCAACTTGTACTTGACTGAGGTGAAGTTCTGTACTTGGACTTTTTATTATACATGTACAGTACTTGCCACATACTGCTGTACTGACACATTGACTCAAGTAATCAGTAATAATAATGTATTTGAGCTGCAACTTGATGGGTTACAATTTGACCCCAAGCCTGATTTCTAGTATTTATTCAGAGCTTTCTGGCAAAAGAACTGTCTCCAGCCTTTTAATAATATAATAAAGGGAATTGTAGGAAATTATTAATCATGTCGATTCATGTGAAATGATTTGCAAACTTTGCTGAGGGGTTTATCATGATTGTGTAATATATGCTCAATAATGTTGTGAAAGTTGATTGACTGAATGAACACACACTTTATTATCATGAAACGCAATTAATTAATTGCCATGGTTGTTTCAACTTGTTTTCAAATGCCCGAAATCCCAATTGAGCACATGTAAAATTTGTTGGTCAATGTCGCTAAGCTGAATTAATAATTATTGACACAGTCATTGATACTCTCGTGATAGACTAGTCTAATGGCTGCATGAGGACTTTAAATATAGCAAGAAGACCTGCTCACTTAGGTTCACCATTCATCAGAGCTCTGTTGATCTTAATTCTAAAATGAAAATTGATGTGAATGGGTAAAAGTGCAGTCGAGCCATGGAAGGTGCATTAAATTAATATAATGTAATGGATATGTTATTTTTGAAACTGTGAAAGTGTTACATGCACATTTTAGCCGATGCACAAGATATGTGGCGTCTGGTGACCATGAGCATGATTAGATGAGAATTCCTCTTTGTAAATTGTTAGAACATGTAGAACCTCAGTTCCACTGTGCTTTGTTAATTTTTTGTATCAATCTAATATGATGTGAAATGTGTGTCTTTTGTTGTTTTTGTTGACTGTGATATTTTTTAAATTTCACTATTTCTTTATTTTAAAAGTTTATCATGTTTATTTCACTTGTTCTTTACTGAAATGATTTGATAATCTGTCATGTTTTAATTTAGTTTTATCATTGATCATGCAGGGTTCCTACAAGTTCTTATAATTGAAATTTCAAGGTCAGTGAGTCAGTGACTGTGGTCAGGGCAAGTAGTTTTGTTTGCAATACCACAATTTTTTTGTGCGTATGGCATTTGACCATAGTAATATAGCGTGGTCATTAGAATTGGATTTCAGAAAAAATTATTTAAAAAATTTAAGAAAATAAGATTTGAAAAGTTTTAAAAGAAAATATGATTTCAATCGTTCGACACTATTGAAACATTTAAGAAAATAAGATTTTGAAATATTCGAAAATGTGATTAAAAAATTTCAGAAAATGTGATTTAAAACTTTCGGCAAATGTGATTACAAATTCCGGAATATGTCATTTAAAAATTTGAGGAAAAATATGGCTTGAAAAATTTGAGAAAATATGATTTGAAAAACTGAGAGCCCTGTCATGTCTTTTACAGAGCTTAATAAATTATCATGCATTCCGAATTTTTTATTTTGGTTGTTTTCGACCTTATAGGTCTTTCATAGGCGTAGGGGTCTAGAGGATCTAGATGGTCTATTTTGAGGGCAATGCATTCTTTTGCCTGAAATCTTATATTTTGGCCAATGGAGCCTTCTGCCCAAATTTTCTGATATTTGCCCAAATTTATATTGCTCCCAGATTTTTACAGGGACAACTGCTCTCCCGCTGACCTCTCTGTCTCCCACACCTATGAGGTCTTCAGTATGTGTTATTCAGATAGCCAACGAAACTGAGTGCTCAATAAATAGAGAGCAAAACTAAGAAGTGAATTATGATGAGTTGATCAAAGATTTCTGTTAGTTTAATTTCTGTTAACTCTTAGAGACATGCATGTGTTGCATTGTAGTTGTATCTTTAAACTTTGTTGGGAGTTTTTAAAATGAAATAAAAGCTTTGGAATGGAGATCAATGATGGTCAGATTATTGTTATGGTCTTTAATAATACTCAATATATTTTATTATAACGTGATAATTTTAATATTTTAATTGTAATTTAAATGATATGCATCTCACTGATGAGCATTATACAATCTCTGAATAAAACAGTTTTTGCTGAAGAAGGTAGCCTATACATTGTATACAAAATTTACAAATGGATATTTATTACCATTAAAAATTGTGTCTTCGTCACAAAATAATTCCCCAAGATTGGGGGAAAAAATATGCGGGAGCATAGAAGTGGCAACAATTAATGCAAATTATGCAATTATATTGGGAACTCTTACCAGAAAATGCTAGTTTGCATTGGCGGAAATATTACATTTGATTCGAATCAACCATTGGGGGGGGGGGGGAATTTAACCTAGCTGTACGTGTTATACTATCTAAAACAAGTCTACACTACAGTGAACCCCACCACCCCCCCAATATTTTTTTGCCTGAGCAAACCTGGCTGGATGGTTTTCTTTTTTATTAAAAAAATATAATTTGTGTAGCAGATGACACTGAAAATTTTGTTTTCAACACAGCGCACGGAGTGCAGCAAAAGTAAAATTTTTGTATCCAACTTTATAAGCTCCAGGAAAAACACTGCAAGAATAAAAAAGTTTTGCACTTCAGACGAGAAAATATAGTTTAACTGTTGTGACTTTGCGTGCAAAAAAAGTTAGTTTTACTCTGCAAGAATTATTAATTTCACTTAGGGGTGGACTTGGAGTTTTCCTGAGGAAATTATTTATTTCATGGTAATGGCAGCAGTATTTATTTCAAGTGCTAAGTTAAAAAAAAAACTATTTAATGGCTTAATAATTAGCTTAATAATTAGTTCTAAATGCCAGACGGAATAATTGAATTTTGAGCTCGGGGAAATACCTCACTAGAAATTATTAATTTATTCAACCTGAAGACTGTCCTGAAAAAATTAATTTATTTCACTAATTATCTCACTGAAAGTAAAACTGGGCAAGAAATTATTTTTTAAAACAATTTAAGCCCCCCCCCCATGGACTTTTAATTTAATGTTGCTCCCTTACCAGCCGATTGTGACTGGTAGCAATTGTTGTAAAAATAGCTGATATTGTGCAAGTTATTCAACTGATTGGTTGTAAATGGTAAAGGTTGCACAATCGGGACATAATGTGCCATCACTGCCTTGTATTAGGACTGGAGACGTGAGCACAAAAACCGGTGACGTGACATTGACGTCACAGTATATTGTGTGGACAGACCACGTGACCAAGACAAAGCAACAACAGGCGAGCCTCACTTCTATGGCAACAGCGTTACAGAAACTGAGATAGGTGAGAAATTGTTATTTTCTGCTATCTTTTGCCACTTTTGGGGTTCTGTTTTCAACTTATAAGTAGGGATTGTTTGACTGCACGCTGACAGCACTGCTGCCGAGTTATAAACAGCGCATGGTGATTATGTATTGATGAGTCATAGCCAGTGACATTGTTCAATTGTCCGCCATTTTACATGGCGATTGTTCTCCGGTGCTGGGTCAACAATGCTCAAGCAGCCCACCTCTGCTGTTCTGACTTGACACAACTCTGTCAGACTGTCAACTGCTTGTTCAGTTGTATTTTGCAACAAAATTGCAGGATTTAATCACATCATTGGTAGAGAAATGATCTGTTATTCTATTGAATTAAAGTAGGTCAAGACTTGTTTTGACATGTTTGTACCACGTGACAGCTATTGAGCTGGCCTGGCCTGGATCCAACTATGACAATAGCATTAGAAGGCATTGTCTATCGACTGTGGGCATAGTTATCACAGAGCTTCATTGAAAATCATTCAATAATTCATGTCATACACTGTCTGACACTTTGGTCTTATAGGCCTCATTAAATAAATTCATAAAAAATATGTAATGAAGGCCTACGTGTGTTATTAAATTGTAACATTTTGTTAAATTTCTTTAAAAGAAAAATTTGTTAAATTTCTTTTTAAAAAAATTTTAATATAGGGGCCTATATATTTATGTAAAACAGATTTCATTACCACGAAAAAAAAGAAATTACAGCTTACAAAAGAAAACAAGCATACAAAAATATAAATAGACACGAATAAAACAGAAGAGAAAGCTTCAAAATAATCAGGATAATTGAGAATAAAACAAAATATGTAATGCTAAAATGCTCGTGGTGAGGGTTGGTCTTGTAATAGCATGCTAGGCTGCCAATTGATGGGTCCAGGGTTTGAATCCAGCTTGTGCCGGGTTACCTGGTTACCTGGGCCAATGTTGGATGGCTGTTTCAAACTTTCAATCATCCTTCGCCTCATTGCCATGCCCTCCTCCTATCTTAGTTGGCCTACCAAGTGCATTAATATGGGACGGAAGGAGATTTTACTTAATAAAAATTTACAGTAAGCCTAATCTCCAAGGGGTTGGGGTGTTGCTCTTCCGCCATTTTCCAGCAAAAATTTCTCCCAGACGATGGGGGTTCTCAGATTTTTAATGGAGATGTGTACACATCTCCATTTATGCAGTCACAATGACAAAATGGACAGTTTTGGCGGGAAATTTGAAATTTGAGCATTTTCAGAATGTCTTTTGGGTCCTGTCTTGGCTATTTTGTTTGGAGATGTTTGGGTCAAGAGATGTGGATAACTTGACTATAGAACATGCATCTGGCATAGGAATGAATACCAGGCATGTTGTATATGACGTGTTTTCATTTTATATCTTGCTTGGATCCATTGGGGGCGGCTGCACACATTGTGTCATGGCCACTGTGCCTAAACCATCGCACTTGTATACATGATATTTGGCACATGAATGGGTCTTACAGAACATATGTGCATCTTGTTGTTCATATTTAAGCAATTGGTAGAGTTTTTATAAAATATTGAAAAAATAAAAAAAAATAAAAAATTTGGTTTCCAAAGCAAAACTCTGAAACAGTTTTACCTATTGCTATGGGCATGAAATTCTACCATCATATGCATTAAATACCCTTAATGTTCCTTTTGGGGGTCTAAATTTATGCTCTTACAAAAATTAATAACGGTAAATTCAGCAAAATTTGTGAAAAAATGTTATTTTTTCAATGCTCCATGATTCGGTGAATTTTGGAGTTGCATTGCGGAAAATAAGCATTTGGATGTCTAAATTATATCTTTGAATGACTAAATGCATTTGGAGGGCCAATCTTGTTTTCCAAATCACCTATGCCACATTTTGCGGCTTGAAATAGATTATTTTTAAAATCCTGAAATTTAGCACACAATTTGAACAACACCTGGTTCTGGCCACTCCGGGAAAGTCTTTTTCAGGGGATATGAATTAAGACACTACACAATCTCCATTTTGAACCCCCGGGTTCTTGTGCCAGTGGTGGGCAAGTTAACAAAAAAAGTTAGCTGAGTTAACAGTTAATAAGTTAATCAAATCTTTAGCAAAGTTAAAGTTAATAAGTTAACTTTTTTGAAAGGTTAACTGAAGTTAAAGTTAAAAAGTTAAGTTAATTTTTTTTTACTTCGATAAAAACATTAGACAATATCTGTGCAAATATTTACCTCAAGTACCAGAATGAGGCTCTTCTGTCTCAGAAAGAGGCACAGGTTAAATTTCCAGACGAAAAAACTCAGACAATGTCTGTCTGGGTTTCACTATTTAGTTATCTTTTGTCTACTCAAGTCTTTTTCATGCAAAAATGTGTCTTTTTTCCTACTTTTTTTTAACGTAAATTAGCGGACTTTGTTAACTAACGGACTTGTAATTAAGTAACGAAAGTTATTAACTTCCGTTGACATGAAAAAAAAAGGTCAACTTAGCTAATAGTTACTAAATTTGTTAGCTAAGTTATTAGCGGATTAACGATTAACGAGTTAATGCCCAGCACTGCATTTTTCTACCCTTACACCTTGGAAATTTCCCCACAGTCCGCAGGGGTGGGGGGGGGGGTTAAAGATGGCTGATGGCCTGGAACATTAGAGAGTTTTCAATTTCTTAATTGCAATTCACAGCATTTCTTTAATAGACAACAAACATGTTGGCATTTTTTCCTGAGCTGTTGCTAAACTTGCTATTGATTTAGAAGACAATTCAATTTTCAATTAATTGCAATTCCCAGACCTGTTGACCTTTTTTGCTTATTGAAGGAGATCTAAAGGACAATTGAATTAAAAATTTTAGAATTGCAATTAAACTTTTTTAGCAGCAACAGCATCTGCCTTACCTAGATCATGTAGATAGTGTGTGTAAATTCAAAAAATCAAGACAGCACCGCCGGCGCCTGGACTCAAAAGATAGATTTTAAAGACACTAAATTGTAACTCCAATCACTGTATAATTTTTCTCGTATTTCTTAAGTGGTATGGATGCATACTGTATACATGGTATAGGTTTGTTCAATAAAAAGTTTTGAAAAAAAACTAGGAACTTTTTTTAAGGTGTTGGATAAAAAAAATTTTGGAAGCATTTTAAATGTTTGAATTAGTATTTTTTTTCCCTTTATTTTGAATTTTCCGAAAAAATATTTTAGAATTTTCTTTTGGAAATAATTTTTTATGTTTGGAATTTTTTTTTTGGCTTGTCAGTGTTCTCCCTGACTCACTTATCCATGCAGCAAAACAAAAGTGCTGTTCAGTGTTCAGCAGCAAATTGACGTCAAGATTAGTACTTTGAAAACTTATCATTGTATCAACTATCAACTGATGCCGTTGTAAGTTTTAATTAATAAGAATAATATGATTATTGTGGTGTTTTTCATTTATTTCCAGAACTCCTTCTTAATCCATTACAATGAAGGGGTTCCTGGGCTGTACGGAGGAGACAGTGCGCTCGCAGATTTCGGAAGCGCTGGTTCTTCTGTGCTCCCAAGTGTTCCACTATGACGTGGAGGTGACCGTTGAGGCGTTGGTTGGGGTCAAAGTGGACAGGAAAGAGGTTTTTCTCTTCAACGTACAGAATACGTCCAATAAGGATGAGGAGAGAAGGATGACTGAGCACATCATGGAGGAGGAGGAAGAGGATGTAGGTTGACCAAAATTTTAGATAGTGTCATCAGATTTAAAAGAAACTATACGTGAATTTCATCCATAATTATCTAAAATAGTTCTGACTGAAAAATTATCTGAATTGCCTTGCTAAGTGTGATACATGGAGTTGGATTACTTTAAGACTTGCTTCGGTGCTTCCAGTACTACACTAAACCAAAGATTATCCAAACTAAACTAAACTTTTTTAAAAAGTGTAAACAAATAGTTTGTAATGCCGTGAAAAATCCTTGTTTTGTTTACGTTTAAGGCCAGGGCTATCCTAGAGTAATTGATTTAATTCTTAAACGCTTCTAAACCTTGTCAACAGTTGAAATGATTTTTGTGTGCTTCCAGATCGAAGCGATAATGATCAACCAAGATTCAGATGAGGAGGTTGATGAAGAGGATAACTGCCACTACATGAACGAGAGAGAGGAGGGGGAGGATGAGGAAGGAGGGGGAGATGGAGCAGCAGGAGGGGGTCGGAAGAAGGGGGGTAGTCAGGAGGAGGGCAGCAAGGATGCGGGCAGTGAGGATGCAGCCAGTGGTGGTCACAATGACTCACAGTCTTCCAATGGACACGATGGTGGTAATGATGGCACAAATGGCGATGATAGCCAGAATGAGAATGAGGCTCAATCAAATGAGAGTGAAAGTGAGGCTGCCAAGGATGGCGAAGGGGAGGCAAATGAAAAAGAGGCCGAGTCCAACTCGGACGATCATCAATTCACCTCGTTGTTAGCAAAAGATTCAGAGAACCATGAAAAAGGCCAAAGTGGTGATAAGGAGGTAGATCAATCCAAAAATGACGGTGATAGTTCAGTACAAACAGAAAAAAAGAACTCCGAATCTGCTGATAAAGACAGCAAAGACAATAAGATCATGGTAAAGAGGGTTCCCCGTCAGATTGTGATTCCACCTTTGAGCAAAATGATGACAAGGAGTAAAAGGAAAAGAGGAGATGACTCGGACAGCGAAGATTCCCAGTCGACCAAAAAGTCAGAGGGGACTTCATCGTATATTGCCAAGAAAATTGCCTCGTCAGTGAAAAGGTCGTCATCAGTTGATGAGTCTCGCTTGGGACTACAGATCAAAGACAGTTACTCAGTCACGAAACGGGCTTCCCAGGACAGTCACGAGTTGAGTCACGAGGAGGAGGTGGATGATGACCTACTTTTCATCAAAGAAGAAATCACCGACCAAGGGTACGACCGGGTCATAGAAAGAAGTGCTCCGCCTAAGGTCATAATGATGCCCGTTGGTGCTGATATGCACCCTCCCGTCGCTGCTCCTAAGACGATCTTCCTCCCTGCTCCACCCGCTCAACACAACCCGGTGATGCAAGGAGGCGTGCCTGCTCCCATCATAATGCAAACGGGCAACCCTTCGTCCCCTAACAAACCGCTCATATTCTTCTCCAAGAACCACAGGGGCGAGCTGGTCCAGGTGAAGCCCCCTGCTAACATGAAGATCCTCCTTCCACCAAGCACGGCCTCCCCAACTAATAAGACCATAACGTTGACCAAGTCTCCGTCCCCTGCCCAGCAGGTCATCACCAGTCTGTCCAACAACCCCGGCCTCAACGTCCTCCACAACCTGGAGAGGAATGCCAACAGGAGCCCCATTCAACATATTCAGATGCAGCCCTCCATTCAGATGCCAACTATTCAGGTTTGTTGAAAAGAGGCCTCCTGACAGGATACACCCCTGCTCTCTTATCTTATTCCCGCAATGTCAGTTATCCCCATTGTGCCCCCTATTTCCTCCTACCCCTCCTGTTCCCCCTACTTGCCCTCTACCCCCCATGTGACCCCCAATTCCCCCCATTTGCCTCCCCCACACTTTCCCCTCTTCAATTTCCCCCACATAGCTTCCCCCTTTCCCTAATTTCCCCACCTTCCCCCTCACTACCCCTAATAAAATTTTCTTATGTTGGTGTTCCCCATAGGGTAGGGTCTGTGTCCTGTCATGAGCAATTAGGCCTGAGAAGATGGTTTGCTTTCTAACATTAATGACAGGCTCAGGCCTGAGGCTGATAGTCCAGTCTTACTTGTCACTAGTATATTCAAAAGTACCATGTTCTAAATGAGGCTGCTAACTTCTTCTGGACAGAAAGAAGGTACTTTTAAACTCCACCAATCAGAGAAGTTCTTACAAATGTGACCTTTAAAGAGCTTCTCTAATTTGTTGATTCCCAAAATGACCTATTTTCTGTCCAGATGAAGTTAGCAGGCCCAGTAAGAGCATGGTACCTTTGAATATGTGAGTGACAAGTAAAGAAAAGACTGCTTAAGGCTTTGGCCTTTGTATTCATGAATTATTCGTAACTGTTGTTTAATTTTTCATGAACAATATTAACATTATTAAGGTTGAGGTCTTCCTTACCCCTGTGCAAGATTCTAAGTGAGTTCAACAGTGGATGCGTGGAATCCTTGGAATTCTTACATGTTCTTCTCAATTGTTGTTTTAAAAAGGCTGTAGTAATGTATTGACTTTGTTAGTTCTGTGGCTGTCCTAGTAATTGCACAATGTAGAAGATATTTTTCTTAGACCTAGACTGAACAACGTTAATATCTAACCTTCAACTTGTTATTTCTCATTTTGCAGGAACCTCAAATCCGAGTCATTCAGGTCACCCCAGAGGTCGCCAATGGTCCAAGTAAGTCTAAAATAACCATTCAACTGAGTAGTTGTTGCAGGGAGCCCACTCTTCCTATATTTTAGGCTCATGATGGAAGACCAATATTTAATGGTTGCTTGTAGGGAACTACTTTCAGCCGCATGGAAGATGAATTAGCCAATGTTGATGTGGCTAATTGCTAGGAAAGGCACTTCTGTATTTACATACGCTGTACACTGAAACATCAAATCTTGACTTTTGTAAATGATTTTGTTTCTTTATTTCAACAGATCGTTACTCAGCCAACTATGAGAGAGACATGGACCACCCGACAATGATAAACAAAGATGGATCGCGAATCAAGAGGCCAATGAACGCTTTCATGATCTGGGCCAAGCAGGCTCGTAGCAAAATACTGAATGAAAGTGGCGGAACGCTGCAGAATGCCGATGTCAGTAAAATACTAGGTGAGGAGATGTGTGAATTATATCGAGCTTCAAAGCATCTGGATCTCGGTATCCTACCCCTTTAAAAGTTTTGCCTGACATTTTCGCATGGCATGTAATTTTGATGCACGTTGAGGAAATTTCCTGTATATGAATTTGTCAATGAATTTAGAGTCTGTTTAAATAATTGTAGACATTTTAATTTGAATTTGTTAATTTCAGACATTTTAATTTGGAATGTAACTGGAATTTCCCTTTGATAGTGTGTAACTGTATTCTTTTCTAAAGAAATTGATAATTGACTATTTAGTCTAATGATTGGTAATTTCATTTGTCTGATTTGATAGTACTTCGTTATGGCAGTAACATTGTTTATGGATTCAATTTGATTGAATGCTGTGGAACTTGATTTGAATGAAATTGAACACAGACCTAGATCCACAGATTTGTTAATTTGTAATTCTCTTCCTTGCAGGTCATAGATGGAAGAGTATGTCGCGGGAAGAACAGCAGCCGTTCTATGATGAGCAGAGGAGGTTGGATCTGCTGCACAAGGCCCACTATCCTGAATACAGATACCAGTAAGAATTGCATTGCTGTTTTTGTCGTTTATAACAATCAGATTATGTTGTTAGGGCTTGGTTGAACGTTATAATCTGTGTGGAATTCATTGATTTATAAAGGTCGATGGTCCATGTACGTTATTATTATTATTATACAGCATTTATATAGCGCCATATTCACGGACACTGCTCTGCGGCACTTTACAATGGATATCATTGTACTATTCATTGTGGACAGCTCAGTATTCAATCTTCAGTGCGTCAGGAAAATGTATAGTCTGTTACAGATACTATGATATACTGTGTACGTTGAAAATCAGAAAAGTTAGAAAATGTGTGCATTTCAGATTAGAACGAATTCATGCTCTTCCATAATTGCTTTTCCTCTCGCTGTCCTAATAATGCATAAAGAGCACTGTGCCACTCGGAGAATCTTTGCCTGAGTGATAAATACAGGACGTAAAGCCACAAATCATCCGTCCATCCACAATTTATTCAGTCACTGGATGAACTTTTAGCCACACTCACAACGTTACAGTTTTTAAATGTTTTGCAGGTTTCATAGTACTTAAATGGACCATTTATATTATTTTCCTGATTACTTTTACTTGTAGACCCAAAAGGAAAAGGCCTGTAACAACGACCAAGAGCAAATATGACACGTCCAACATCATCTCACTCTCACCAGGTTTGTGGTTGTTTCGTCTTCGTCCTTGCTTTCATCTTTAATTTAAAAATTATAAACATTACATTATACATTTGTCTCGTTCGGGGTTCCCTTGGTCCTTGAAAATTCTTAAAAAGTCCTGAAAAAAGCGGGCCCGAAAAAGTTTTAAAACTGCAATAAATAAGGTGTACTAATTAGTTGTTTCTGTCTGCAGGGAGCGTATTGGACCATGAGACTGTCGTGCTGAATCCTCCCTCCGCCTCCAATTCACCGCTCACCTATTCCTCCGACGCTCACGGACAGATCATCACTTCAAACAGCGACTGTCAAAGTCTAGGGACGATCTCGTTATACCCCGAGGATGTTGAAACAGACTCTGACGAGGATCTTCTGGGGGGCTCGGATGACACGTCTCTTATTGCAACCCCCGTCAGCGCCTCTGACATCATTCCCGATCTGCCCAATCTTGCGTCCGCCCTCGCCGCTTCAGCCAGGATTGACGAGGCCTCCTAGCGGCAACTCAATTAGATTAACTTACATATCATGATTAAAATGACTCGCGTTACACCGGTTGCTTGATTAAAATGAGATTATTATTAAATGTTATAATATTAAGTTATTGACAATTCATCATTGATATAACAGAGCTTTAGGAATTCCATTTGAAACTTTAATTTCTGTAAATATTTCACATCAGATTAAACTGAGCTGTAAATGTTTTTCTACCTGGCAAATGTTTTGTAAAATTTTTAAAGAATAATATATAATTAAGCCTATTATTAGATTTGTAGACATATCACATGTTTTAACTTAGTTTTGATATTTTTGGTAAGATCATTTTGCATAAAATATGATGTGAAAAAAAATCCCAATTTCTATGTTAATTTTTTTGTGGACTTTATAAGAGAGAAATGGCGACTTTCTTATGTCAGTTGTGTTCATTTGATAAGTCAACTTACCTGGGTAGTCTAGTTACGTTTATTGTGATTCTTTGACTTGAGGGAAAAAGTTAAATATTGTCTTAGTTCTTTGGTTCTGGAATAGCTTGGAATAACTAATTTTTGCCTTGAAATTGTTATTGTTATTATTTTGTATTGATTTAATACTGCTGAAATTGTCTGTTATCACTAAAAATTTGACGGAGGGATTATTTTCTGATTTATGACTTACTATTATAAATTTGAAGTTTTCTGCACAAAGTACCAGTTGTATAAAATCTATTTCTATAATTTAATGACATCACAAGGTTATCTTGTGTAACATGGTACATTATTTTCATCCCGTAATTTATTGATCTCATCGAAGATATGTAATTTAAGGTGTCATTTATTGTTATATGGTCTGTTAAAATGATTCTTATTTTTGTATAAATTATGTGAATTAATGTTAATATTAACATGATGTTAATTCTGAAATTATTCAGGTTAATCAGGTATCTTGGCCTAAGTCCCTTTGAACCATTTACTTGAATTACGTCCTCATTGATTATGTTTTCTTGTTATGAAATGTTTTTGTTGAATTTATGATGTACACTGTAGGCCCTATGGCTAGCAATTAATATGTTTATATATATATATTGTCTGCCGACATCAACCCTTTTTAAGGATAAATTATTTAAAAAAGACTTGTTATGTTTGTACTTCATTTTAACATTTTGTGTGTGTAATTAATTGTTAGTGAGGAAATTTGTACAGTTTGTGTTATCGATGACTTTGATCGAGGTAAGATATAGGCCGAGGAAGGATTGGCTAAGACCGATGCAAAGCCTTACTCTGTTATGTTGTTGGAGTTAATTAAAGCTTTGTCTTAGTCTGGTGCCTCCACCTCCGCATGTTCATGAAATATTGAGCGTTCTGGCTGAATCAGGACAGAGTTTAGAAGAAATTTAATATAAATTTGAAATATGCCAAATCGTGTATATAAAACATCATAATTTAAACCTACACTACAGGTTGTCACGTTCTTATAGTCATTTTCAAGACTGTAGTCGGATCTCAGGCTCTACTTCTGACTCCAGAAGTGAAATACGAAAATGCCACACTGTCTGAATAACAGTCTGATTTGATCAACCGCCATTCAGGCAACGGGAAATTTAACTGTCTGTGACTGGCAGAACTAATAAAGCGATTTGTAAAGTCGTTCGATGAGATTCTTGGGTATTATTTTATTTAAAAGAATCTTTACTGGTCTCATGCAAACACCCTGAGCAGGTGGCTGATATTATCCTGCTGGCCACCAGGGGCAGTGCAGAAGCTAGTATCCCTCTGGTGGAGGACCACAGCATTCTTGTAAACAAACATGGCTACCAAAGAGACAAGTAAACCACTTCAAAGAAAGAAATAGCCACCCATTTGTATAAATACAGGCAGGTAAATGAGACAGTGGTGCAGTCTACTGATATTAAGTGTGTGGGGTTTGTCAGTACCCTTGATTTTATGGTAAAACTAAGTCACTTGCTAATTTAGGCCATTTTGTAACACTGACAGGTTACAGGTCCAGTGCAGTGATTACAATACACATCATACAGTCTGTTTGTTACAGGATGTGAAAGTTCTTTGTTAAAACAGGATGATGTTGATTTTGACGTTGTTAATTATGATGAATTAACTCAATAATAATTATTAATTGAATGTTCCCTTTATCATTTCATGAGTGTAGTTTTGATTTTAACTAGATTTCATATCGCGAAGCGGAATGAAAGGAGGTGGCCATTCAACTTGGATGGCAGAACATGTATAATGGTCTTTATCTATATTCATGAATTCATGTTAAAAATGCTAACTGATGTGTTTGGTCTGCATCTTTTTGTTCTATAGCATTTGGCCTGCATGTTGGTCTACATGGACAACATGACTAGTAGTTTTGGTCTGCATTCTAATTTGAAATGGACAAATTAGTATATATGGGTGAGAATCTGAAGGTGCTCCTACGGACAACGCACATGACTTCACAGAGGACGACGTGATGTAGAATAATAAATACCAGAAGTATAAGAATAATTTTAACACCAACAGAACAAGCACGAACATACCTTTGTGGAAAATAAATTGTGGTAATATCCATCCAAAAACAAGTCTGTAGGCCAGGGATGAATGACGATGTGACGCACCTAATTTCGCCGACAAACTGGCTTGTCAAGAACAGCTTCTCTGCCGAGCTGTTTCGCAAAATAGTTTCCAAACATATTCTTCTGTATTATACATCGTTGGAAAGAGCAGATTCCAAATATTCTGCCAGTATTTGCACTTTTCCGAAATCCAAAAAGTTTTGTTTTTGTAAATCACAACATTTCCCTCCCTGAGAGCGTCACGGGTTGGCACCGAAATACGGATTTTGTATTTTTATCGAAGCGAAACGGTCGTTCCAAAAATTGAAGTGCCAGAATTTTTTTAAAATAAAGTTCACTTTTCTCTTTCATTTAATGTTCTGATCTTGAAGCTACGTTAAATACTTTTCTTCTGGCAAAAGAAATAAAATCCACAATTCGAGAATTGTCCGCGATCGTCACATTTTCAAATGGCTGTCAAATAATAACCAGTGGATGGATTTTGAAACCGTTTCGTCTGCAGATCCGTGCTGGGGTTGCAGCCCATTTGACCTATTTTCATGGAGCAGACGACGTTGGTGAGTGAGATATTGCATATTTTGTTGTTTATTGTCCAAAATTTGTCCGATGACAGTGTCAGAATCGAAGTTTATATCTTATTTTATCAACAAGGAACAGTAGTTTAAGTGTTGTATCGATAACTCGGATGTCTACTCGTGTTCAGGTGAAGTTTCAAGAGTGTGGATTGTAATTTTGGCTCAAAATGATATCATAATAAGTGTTTTCCTTCAATTTGCGTAACAGAGACAATCATTTTCGTCTTTCATCAATTGTCCCATGTGTTTTGGACAATAAATTCAGTTCAAATCAAGTAGTCTGTTTCATTTATCCATGTAGTCCACACAGTTATCAAATTGTCCACACAATTGTCCCATGTTGTCCAAGAGGTACATCTATTTCTATTGCATGTCACGTTTTCATGTCATCAAGATTTTTGTCAGATTTTCTGTCTGAAGAGACAGAAGTCATTTTGTGCTTGTTTTGTCAGATTGTACTCCTGTAAACAACCCCCCCAAACTGTGGTCTGTGTTGTTCACACATTTGTCCTGGTTTTGCACTATGTGTAGACTATAGGCTTAAAATTCAGTTAATTTTATTGTTTAGAGGTCTAGATGGACAATCATTTCACCAGTTTTTCCGGTGAATCATTTCACAGCCTCAGAAAATCTGAAATAATTGCAGGACCTATTCACTGCCGACCAGGGGTGCCGGAACAGGGGGGGGGGGGCAATTGCCCCTCCTGCCCTTGTCCAAGGGGGGCAAGATGTGCCCTTATGATCGTAATAAAACGATGCTATTCAGCCTTATTTGAGTAATTTTGGACACAAATTTTGTTATTATAAAATAACTGTATTCACAATAATTATTGATTCTCCATTTAAATGTCATCTCGCAAAATTGGCGTGAATATGATTTGCCCTTTTTCGTCCGACCGCCCCTGCCGCCCGCACTTCCTTCCGGCACCCCTGCTGCCGACAATTTGTAATATTTCCCTTGTCGGTGGTTTTCCACACAGTTGTCCTTATTGTCCACATAATTGTCAACAAATTGTAGGCCTAAAGTCTTCTAATTTAATAGCCATGTGTAGGGCTGTAGGATCATCCAGGCCATTTTTTAAATATAAAAGTGGTGGGGATTTGGCCCACCAGCCCCTGCAAAATCCCCACCACTGACAGAGATTTGCCCCACCAGTAGGTGCCCTTTGATTCTAAATTTCACAATATAATTGAGGCCTTAAATTGTTAAAATATAGCAATCCGCAGTACAACTTGAGATAAATCCATGAAATTTAAACCTATGACTCATTAAATTATTAATTTGTGAGAATAGTACAATTTGAAATTTTTTCACACCCGCATGTCACGTTTCTACGATGCGATAGTAAAATGCCCTCTTCGGCCATATTCCCCGCCGCTGAAATTTGCTTAAAAACTGCCCTGCGATGGATAGTAGACTAATTCACCAATCACCCCCAGTCTCAGGGAGTCGTCTCACCACTGGTCCACTGACCACTGCTGAAATTGTTGCAGCGTCTATTTATGTCATGTTTTAAAACATCATAAAAAATAGAGACAGAAACCAAGACAGGAGGCTTAATTTTCAGTAAGCCTACATTAACAAAAATTGTTTGTCTCGTTATTTGCCTGTGATGTGCTGCATGTGTGCTGATGTTGGGTGTGCTGTGCAGCTAGGCCTGAAGCCCTGAACTTCAGGCTGTCTGTATATTGTTAAGCAACATTAAATTTTAACTGAAAAAAAAACAAAAAACAAAAGTGAATGATAGTGAGTAACCCTATATGACTCATAAAGCGCATGGTGTTAGCCACTTTGACCAAATGAATCAAACAGATATTTGTTTATTTCGTTATATGGCCATCCTCTATAGATTTATTTATTCCTATTGTTCCAGGTGGTGAAGCTTGTTGCAGTTGGTGAACCCTAAGCATGGTGAGATGATGATTCAACACCAGGAGCCCACAACAGGCTGAGGGAACTCCCAGCTGATGTGTCAGTCCTTATTGAGACGGTCTTCAGTGCTGGCCTCCAAGACATCGTCAACGTCATTGCAGGCCTCCAAACTTCAGAGGCTTTACTGTTTATGATTCCTCATAGGGAAACTCTTAAATGGTAAGTCGACTGTGTAAAATGAGAAGTTATTCCTTTTTTTAAAATTCTGGATCATTTACTTTTTGTACATCACCAGTAGCATTAAAAAAAAAACAATGTATTGATGTAAAAGTGTCATATTTTAGTGATCTACTTTTTGCTGCAAGAATGTGTTAAGAAAGTTGAATAAATCTATTTCTTTTATTTTTGATTTTAGTGTCTGGAGAATTGTTAAAATTTCCCCGAGTCATAATTGATTTCATTACCATGTAATCATGCCCTTTGTTGATACTTTTATGATTTTGATATTAAGTTAAATTAATTGAGATATTTTGTGTATCTTCGTTGCAGAGCATTGCCCAAGTATGTGAGTGACTGAGGACCCTTAAGCTACTGAAGCTGGGACTGTTTTATAGAAGATGCAGCTTCGATACACGTTGTTCCTTATCAATTTCAAGCCGTCAAAGCCAACCAGACAAAATTGACATTGAGTAAAGACACGATGCACAAGCACAAGTGTGTTCATTGCCCGCCGTGCTGTGTAAATCACCCTGTCGGCATTTATAGTTGGATTCACATTAGAAAAAGACATCATTTTGAATGAGCCAATTGTAACATGAATTGGCCATCGGAACTTTGTTGTGCATAGAATTCATGCAGACGCAGTATAGCAAACATTTCTAGTTTTAAGAAAATTGTTAATTTGATAGAATATACATGTAGATTGATAGATAGATAGATTGACAGGCATATTTCTCAAATTAATTTCAAGTTTGTTTTAATAATTTTACAACCAACTAACAAGTCATGTTTCGTCCAAGTAGAGCGCAGTCCAACTTAATGGTATTTTCAACTATAGCTGTGACTATTGATTCATAAGCCTATCAAAGATAATTACAAGTTTCTTTAGAATTATAAAGTAACAAAAGCTGGCTAAAAAATGATTTTAACTGTAGCAGCTAAATTTTCTGCAAACTAGTTTTATTTTACAACACAAGTTGCTGACAAGCCTGTCAGAATGGTATGGTACAAACGCCTCGTAAGATCATCAACAATTTTTTCACAAGGTCTGTGATAACCTCAGTGGGTTATTGTTTTGACACATATCACATGCCTGCTTGGTATCGGTATCAAGTACCAAAGCCTAAATTTTGAAAAAGTATACCATTTAGTTAGTTTTTTTTGCTTTCAAATTGCACAGTGGTGTTTTATTTTTAAATAATAAAACATTTTGAAGTTTGAATAGGCCTATTGTTTTCATGGTTTCAATTTGTCTTTGAACAGTCAAATTACTAAGATTGTCTCAATGACTGTCACAGGTGTAATTCTCATTTTGATTATAGCAATTTCAACAAGTATGAGTTTCTTCGAAAACACTGCAAAACGTGGTAAATATTGTTCATGTGATTGGTTGAGAACGTTCAACTGAGAGATTTGGAGGACGTTTTATTGATTGTAGTCCAATCAGACAAGCTGAAAATACTACGTGGATACTGAGAAACTAGCCATAGAAACTCATACTAAGTGAATCTGCTGTTATGCCCAATGCACATTTGTATTATATCTGCAATGTCATCATACCCCAATTAATAAAAAGTGTGGTGTCAACAACTTGTGTCGACCTTTTAGCAACAAGGAGATGCAACGGGATAGTATGCTCTGCCCCCACATGCACATAACTTTGAAGTTTGATTTATCAAAAGGTTTGTCACCTGTGAATTTCATCAGATCTGAGAAGAGATTAATATTTATAATGCATTTGGTATTTCGGCTGGGAGAGTCTTATGGATTATTTTCCTTCTTTGCCTTGACAATTGTCATTTACTGTTCATGATGGATTGTGTCCGTGTTTGGTTTTTCTGAAAAACGTGTACCTTGGGTCCTTTGCTACTATTTTGGTCTTGAAACCTTCTGACCTAGTTCTTTTTGTTGTCGTGGTTTTATATTCTTTAAGAAATAGTATGGTTATTGAAATGTTTTCTTTTGTGAAAAGGCAAATTTCTATTAAATATACGAATCCACAACAGATCATAATTAGGCCAGTGATTTTTTAGTCAGTCCTTCCATATTTGGTCTGGGAAGCTCTTCCGTTATAGTTTATGGGGCTGTTGTTACATTTCATGTTGTCCTTGGAATGAGAGTTCTTGATTGATGCCCCACATTTTGCGTCGGCTAAGCCCTTCCTCTTTGTTGGGACTCAACGTCTTTCCTTTCTATAACATGTGGAAAATATGCCTTAAATGCAACAACTGCACATCTGAATTTGATGTAATGGTCTGTATCTGATTACAGTTATAACATAGGCCAAAGGTTGATGATTAAAGGTGTCCAGCTCCTGCAATACCCTGTGTGATACGCAGATTCCTGTATAATTTATTGTAAGCCTCAGACTTTACCCCCACATGGCCATCTCTGGGATGGCTGGTCCAACCACAGAGGGTGATTAAATGACATGTTTAGTTTACAACTGCTTGTCACATCCTTACCCATATGTGATAACAGTATTTGGTAAAAATTTTCCCTGGATAACAATAATAACAGCAAAGGGATATGTTGTAAACATGGATCTGTAACCACCAAGTATTTACAAGTTGCCAGGCCCCTGCCTGTTATATGAGGCAAATCTCCATAAGTGGGGGACTTGGGTTAGCCAGATATAAACAAACTTTAATGACCATTCTAAAAATAAATCCTTCTGGAATCTGCTTCGCTGTACCATTGCCAGTTGGACACCTTTAGTCAACCTTTGCAAGGGCCTAGTGCCTATATGCTGAGTTGTAAGCTTAGTTGTCCGCATTGTCCGTTCAGTTGTCCGCATTGTCCGTTCAGTTGTCCGCATTGTCCATTCAGTTATCCACATTGTCCGTTCAGTTGTCCGCATTGTCCATTCAATTTTCTGGTTGTCCGTTTAGTTGTCCGCATTGTCCGGACTCCTTCCACAGTCTTCTTCATGTAATTTTTTGCGGACAACTGTGTGGACAACCAAAACTGGTGTGACGCCTCACAAGCTAAAAAAAATCTGATTCAGGCTTATTTTTTTTTAGAAAACTATCTTTTTTGCTGGGGAATTTAATGGTACCTTTGATTTAGTGGCACCATGTGCCCTACTTAAGTTATTGCAGTTTTAATGGTCAAAATAGTCCAAAAAACGCTGTTTTGTTAGACAACATGTAACAAAGATTCTACTGGTGCATTATGGGTAATCCTTGGTTCATTATTTAAAGCAATCATTATTCTATATGCATTCTAATTTTCATGTGGCTAAGGGCAATAGTCTTTCAGTTATACCAAGAAAAGTGTTAAAAGCGGACAACTCTTTTACACTTTTTTGGAAGTCTAAAAGTTGAAAAAATATATGAAATTTTCATTTATTTTGACTGGTTTTATGGCAAATACTAGGCAGAGGCAATATGTATGAACTGGTATTAACATTAAAGTCATCCATGGACAGTGATATTTAGAGTCCTCTTGGAGCACCTTCAGATTCTCACCCATATATGAATAGAAAAATGAATTATTCAAGACCTTTATATAGGCCTAAGAAGTGTCAGCTAGTCTGACCTTACAGTAAATTTATATTGTGATCATGAAATGAAAGGGTGCCTTTTGTGTTCATTTGGCCTGCATCTTTTAAACACTAATCTATATGTCATCCAATTGAATATGTCATCCAATTGAATACATCTCCCTGAGGCCTAAATTAATACGTGAAAGTTGCTTTGTTGCTCAAGAACTTGAGAAAGGTGAGAGACTTGGAGAGATGTTCACTCTCAGTAATTGGCATCAGACTGTAATTGGCTAAATTGCACTTCGAGTGTCAAAGTGCAACAGGGATTAAAGGAAGTGTCATGAATTAATTATGGGTAAATGCAATGAAAGACACCTCCAATTGGGATGACATTCTGAATTACAGTCCACACTTACAATGCTTAGCTTTGCTTGGAGTTGCCTGAGATTGATCGTCCGCATTTTACGGCTGTATGTCCCGCATGGCCCGCATTTTAGGTTGACCTCTCCCAGCGCGAAATTGAAAGATTTTAGTCGATCTGCAGAGTCCTTTTCTCAGAAAACAAGGGAATTTGGAAGCAAGAATACTCAAGTAAGCAAAGCAAGGACAACATCGTGAGTACCCTCATGTAAAGCTTAATAAGATAAAAGGCCAATGCCGACACTTTGTTATGGTTAAATTGGCCCCAGAAACCCCCAAAACAAAACAAAAGTTGAATCCTCCAAAACCTGCATTTTGACAACTCGTACGGAAACAAACGGAGGTGTGGCCACCTCCGAATAATATGATATCTTAATTTCAGAACAATGAAGGAACCCCTGTGCTTTTGTGAGTACATCAATGTGAGAGGGGAGAGGAGTCACATGATCGCTACCTGTTGCGACTGTGAAGCGGTGGACACAGGATGCGACAGGTAAATTTATAGATGTCAATCCATGTAACGCTATGAGCATTTTGATATGGGCCCTTTGAAGAGTTTTACAGACCTGCCAACTGTCCCGCATTTCGCGGGAGTTTCCCGCATTTTTATGCATTCTCCCGCACTCCCGCAAGCAAATTCAAGCCTCCAGCATCATCCCAGTCATTGACAATCCATGTCATCAGCATCAGCTGCCGCCAATGTCATACCCTATTACATTTGGTATCGCTGGATTTCATCTTGAAGAGACAATTCCAATGATATTAAAATGACAAAAATTGGATGATTCTGGGCCGAACTGCAGATGTAATTAGCAACTTTATTGGTTTTAAAAGTCTGGAAAGCATGATATTTCAATAAAAATACGCTCAGTCGCTAAAATATCAAGTCTCCAGCATTGAGACTGGAACCTCCGGCAAAATTTATTGAAATATCCAGCAAGTCGCAATACTTGGCAGGTCTGGGTTTAGATTGGTGTTGGCATGCTCAGTTACTGTAATTGCTGGGTCCCGGGTTTGAATCCAGCTCTATTCGGGTCACTTGGGCCTATGTTGGACAGCAGTTTCAATCATCCTTCGCCTCATTGCTGTGTCCTCCTCTTGTCCTAATTAGCCTACTGAGTGCATAAATACAAGACAAAGCCCCAATCATCCATCCATCCTAACCTGCTATTAAATGTTAAAGGAAATATTTTACTTCTTTCACAAGTTTCAGATTAAAGGGGTTTCACAAATAAATGGGAGCGAAAATGTGTGGAGCAGTCAGCAGAATATTTTGTCTCTTTCGGCCTGTCATTTAGTTATGATAATATTACTGACTGAAAAGGGGTTATTCAACTCTCCCAAATCAGTTTTTAATAATAAAAAATTAAAAATAGGGCCTGACAAATTGAATTTTTTTGTATCGGTGAGGGTTAAGTTTTTCTTGGTGGAACCTTTTGATGATGAACTTTCCAGGTCAACGAAGAAGACGTTTTTGACATTGCATTAACTTCCAATTGTTGCAGGTTCTGCAGATGCCAAAATATTCCAGATGACAACTATGAGAGCATCCTCCTTCTTATCCAGGACAGAGTGCGTCTTCCGTGGTGCTCCGGTTATGGAGCCAAGCAATTTGATTGGCAGATCCTTGGTCCAATCATCTGCGTCCTTGTCATGTTACTACTTGGAAGTTTACATCCAATTATGACAGTATTCAGTATTGGAGCCCTTGCCTTTTGCATCTTGAAGCACCTAAGAGTGTGGACCAGGAAGAATGTCAAACCAAAAACTAAGGTATTTACAGTTCATGTTGCTGAAGAAATTTATCAACGTTTTATTTTTATTTGGTAAATTATTCTAATCTCCTCCTCTCCTTTTCATCTTTGGGGGGGGGGATGTTTTTAAAAGCTCAGTGGTATCATGCTGGGCTGCAAATCGCTGGATCCAGGGTTCGAATCCAGCTCTTGTTGCGTCACCTCCAGGGGCCAATGTTGGACGGCTGTTTCAATCATCCCTTACCTCATTGCCGCATCCTCCTCTTGTCCTAATCAGCCTATCAAGTACATAAATACAGGACGTTAAGCCCCAATCGTCCATCCGTCTATGCAATTAAATTTGCTATGTTTTTGCAGGTATTTTACGTGTTTGGAGTTTTCTCCGCCTGGATTATGTTTGCGACTTTTGTCGTTGTCATCGTGCCATTGGGAAGAGTAAATATCTGGCAATTTTTGTCATTTTTGATGCTATATTTTCTCATGATGGTCTCCCTAGTCCATGCTCGCAAAGACCCTGGATTTTTAAGGACTCCACACAGCGGCCAAAACATTACTGCGCAGAGTCAAAGGCTTGCTACAAATGCTGATTGTGAAAGTTCAAAGGAGACCTTTAAAAGTGATAAAAACAAAGATGCTGTGATAAAGGAAGATACTGTTGATGACAAAACATACAATGAAAGTGCCAAATTATTGAAAGAAGGTTCACAAAGCATACCATTGGACCAAGTGACGTGGTTGGATTCCAGACCTATAAAAGGTGGTGTATTATATTTCAATAACAGCTTGTGAATACTTTTATAGTTCATGAATTGTACTGCTGGAGTAACTCTGACTGTTTGAAATGTGTTGTTTTAAAAGCTTTTGACTTGTCTCCCTATTGAGTTTAATATTCTTAAAGTTCTGTGCTATTTTGTATTTGAATTAATGGTGGCTAAAAATTGCATTTCTTATTTTGGTCTGAATTTGATAATTATCTCTTGTTAAAAAGAAGATTGAAAGGTCCATAATGATGCGATTCCCAGATATAGTTGTAATATTCTGTAAGAGTTGAATTAATAATAATACAACTTATGTTTTTGTTACTCTAGCAATAGTCCTGTGTATTTTGTGTATTTCCCTCTGAATATGTTTGTTTATATCCCAGGTGATGTTCTCAGCCTGTGGTGTGAAATTTGCCAAATGACCATTCCTGCAAGGGGAGCCCACTGCCCTGTCTGCGATTCCTGTGTGCAGATACGTGACCATCACTGTGTCTGGTAGGTGTAACAGACAATTCAAGACATGTTGGCTTTTAATGTACTGCCTGCAGAGGTCATAATTTAATATGTACATTGTCACGAGGCAGTATTGCATGTATGAATTGTAATGTAATGCTGACTCGCTGCTGAGACTATTTGATTTGACCGGTTTGTGATTGCCTAATACCATTGCTAATGTCCAAAGGGAAAACTCAGTAAGTCACAAATTGGGTCAAATTGAGTTAAGGTCAAAATACAACTTCTGAGACATATTTCCATATATTCTTTAAGTTTAGATTTTCAAGAAGTGGCCCATTACCCCAGAATGACACTGACAAATCCCAGTAAGCCTATCTCTTACTGCAAGAACTGGAACTTCAAAGTGGATTATCTCAGAAACTCCAAAATGTGACTTACTAGGTTTTCCCTTTTGACGCTACATTGGAACATTTAAGTAACACAAAATTCATGGGCTATTGATTTGGTTCCGTTACATTCAGAGATTTGCATTTGATTGCTTCATTATACTGACTCAAGTTGACTCGGCTTGGCTGTAAAGTTATTGCTGATCAGTGATTGTCATTAGTGGAATTTTGTTTTCAATTTGTTAGTGAAGTCGACCCTAAATTGTTTCATTTGTGCATAAACATGATAAATGTAATTTTGTTTATTTCAGTATTTGTGTTTGGTTGTTGCAGGATAGACCAGTGCATCGGTGCCAAGAACCATCGTAGTTTCATTCTCCTCATGTATTTCTGGGTTCTCACTGGGTTCTACGGCAGCCATCTTGCCCTTGGTGCATTGTGCGACACATCTTCCTCCATTTCTGTCTTCTGGTTTCAAATTCCAACTGAATGCCCTGGTGTTTATGGCAAATATGAGTAAGTAAGCCTCTGCAGTGAATAACTCTGCTTATTCCATGACTAGCAATGTATTGACCCCAATAACACTAAACATGCCCAGGGAAATAACGTCATCTGAGGGAAATACAAGTTATTGTCCCTCAAAAGACGTTGTTATTTCCCTCAGATGACGCTACCTCCAGAGCCCTCTTGTGTGAATTCACAAACTACATGTCGGCCTGAAATTATTTGGCCAAAGCGGTGAGACAGACACCAATATTATTCATACAATGTTCAGCAAGCGATAATGTCAAGGAGTGATTTTGTTTTATCATCTGATTCACCAAAAAAATCAATTATAAAAGATCACCAGATTCTGCAATTTAAAAAATCCTGTGACAATGGCCATGACGTCATAGTCCCATTGTTTATTGTGACATCATCAGCACTGCTGGTGGCGTCACAATACATGCTGGTGGCGTCACAATACAGTTGCTAAAAATATCAACCATGGAGGATGATTTTTCTAACACTATCATAAATCTGATAGTTTTGCTTGTTATTAAAATTCAGAAGAGGTCATGGAATAAAAACATTATAACATGGATTGTTTTTTATTGACCCGAGTATTCTCCCTGCCAGCCCATATTTTCCCTCGGGCCTAGCTGCCCTCGGGAAAATATGGGCTGGCAGGGAGAATACTCGGGTCAATAAAAAACAATCCATGTAATAATATATACGTATGCATTGATTGATTATTCTGTGAGATTTTAACATGATTTGTCGGAAACAGTGGCTAGTTTTATTATGCTGGTTTGTTTATCTGAAGTTAAGAAGTAAAATTGAATGAGTCATCTTATTTGATGAACGTAACTTAAAATTTATGATTGTGCGCTGTTGTACATATTTTTTCTAAAATAAAGAATCAGGTATTCGAAGTAATCATTAAGGCCAGACATAATTGATGTCTAGCTTTTCTTGAGGCACTAAGGTCGGTCAGCAAGATGAAGAAAAAAAGCTGTAATCTCAATGTTTTATTACCCTAATTTTATAAAATTTGTGGGGTAGGCCCAAGCTTAAATTTTTTCATTTTGTTGACGGAAATTCTGTAAGTCACTGCATCCAAGAAGCTGAAGTTTATTATGTCTGGCCGAATAGGTTAATTGGAGTTAGCTAGAGTCCATCACTTGACCTTGAATGTTCATTTCAGAACGGCCTTTGCGTTCACGGGAGTCTGCTATTGTGTGTTGTGCAGTTTGATGATCAGCGCAGTTCTCTTCAATCAACTCATCCTGGTCGTGCAGAACTTAACTAGTCAAGAATTGCACAACGCCCTCAAGCTGGGCTGGGTGCGGCTGTTCTGCTGGGCCAAGCGCAATAGATACAACAAGGGCGTCCTTGCAAATGTAGTACTCTTTTTCTCCAACAGGAGGCTGCAGTTGACCAATCAGCAAAGTGATTCACTAGTCATATGATGTTTCAGAATTTATTGAGTAGGGGAGACCGGGGCTAGAAGTCACACGGGCAGGTTGTCAGAGTCACAGGGTGTCACAGGTAACACAAACTTTTGAGTCTTCACATGAAAAAGGCATAGATGCAGTTCTAAATAACACCTGCTAAATATACCAATTATTAGAGAGTGCTATTTGATTCATGATAACGTAAAAATATGCCTATAACTTTGTATAAACTCCTCAGTGTCCTCACTGTGATAAACTGTCCCTGTGATTTCCAGCCCTGGTCTCCCCTAATTGTTGACATTCTACATTTTTATATGTTTATGTTTTTATTGGGATGGATGTTTATTGCTTACATGTATGTTTTGATACATTCCAAATTAATAAATAGACTTCATTCCTTTTATTGCTGTTATTTACTGAAAGGAGTTTATTATTGTTTACTGAATGTGACATGGGAATACGCAACTGTTTTTTAAATGAATATGCAAGTGGTGCCAATGATGATTTTATGAGTGCAGCTTTGGTTTTATATTGCACTCCAGGACTCATTTCTTACAGTCAAGCAATGTCTCCTGCGTGACAATTGGATGTATCTTAATTTGTTGGAAGGTGTAAGTGATAATGTGGTTTTGGTGGAATTGTGTGTGTGATATAAAAGGTATTAACTAACATGTGCCAATGTGCGTATTCAGAAATGAAATAAAACTATGTTAATTTTGAAAAGTGGATATTTTATTTCCTCAACAGTTAAAATTCTGTGAAAACAGTTAAAATTCTATGAAACTGCACTGATATGTGTGCTTGTGAATTTCATCTAACTTGATCACAGTGTTTGATTTATATTCTCCGGTTTTATTTATATGTTGTTCCACATGCATTGAGCAACCAATGGGTTATTGTTTACTCAGCAGTTGAAAACTTGAAATGCTATTAAATTTCGCTGCCATTTGTCACAATGTGTGCAGCTTGTGAATTTCATTGAACTTTATCAGAGTGATTGAGTCTTTTTACTTCTTGAATTCAGTGTCTGTTACATTGTATCAATTCTTTCCATTCGTCCTTTTGGAATAAAAAAACATTTTCTTGTCTATTATCATTTCTGCATCCATTAGATTGGTTTCGATATATAGGGCCTCTCTCGGCGTGCTAAACGGTGTCGTCAGCATTCGTTTAATGATGTCATCTAGGATTTTATTTATGGTTTTTATTTCCGTTTTTGTGGGTAGCCATGTCTCGCAGGCATATGTGACTACTGGTATAATGCATGTTTCTAGTAGTTTCCGAGCAGTTTTCATTAGTAAATTTCTGAAAGCTTTTTTTGTACAACAGTTTTGGGATAGTCTGATATGCAGCCTCGGTCTTTCCTTTAATTGTTTGTTGTTCAAATATTTGTACTTTGTGTAATCCAGTTCCATTTTTCCTAGGTATAGTTTTTTGTACGGTTCTCGGTTATTTGGGTCTCCTCCTATTTTTAATATTTTGGATTTTTCTTTACCAAAGCTTATGTGGTACTTGTTTGCTGTGTAGTCAGTGTTGGTTACCAGTTTCTTCAGGTCTTCCAGATTGTCCGCTATCAGCGCTACGTCTTCCATCCACAGTAGGGTATTGATTCTGTCTGTCCCTGGTATGGTAACTCCCAATATCTTCGTGCTTGTTTATTTTGGTATTTTTTCCGTTGGTACGAGGGGCGTTCAGAAAGTTCGAGGCTTTTTTTCATATGGATACTTATTTTCAATCTAGAACTATGAATTTTTCACAGGATAAAATTCAGCAAATTTGGAATGGATTTCCGAAATTGTGACTGTGAGAGACTTCTCTCTGTCACTTGTATTAGTGAGATTGACAATATTTGACACTAGAAATATGGTATTAGCTTCTAAATATGCTTTCAAGCACACCAAATGTGTGTATTCTTACACTGAACCAATGTAGGAAAGCACTCCTGCATGCCAGATTTGGCGAGGGAAATTCAGGAGGCAAAGGTGTGTTTCCCTGACTACATAAGGATTTGTGAAAGCATGGATTCACTAGTATGAACAAGAGACCAAAATGGACAGCATTATCCATCCTAGCTATTCCTGTGACATGCTGCTTTACATAAGTCCTGGTTTTCCCTTATGGGTGCTATAGATTCAGGCACTGGAGGAGAAAAGGCTTTGGATGACCGAAATTCTTTCACAGAACTTTGTTTGGAGGACTTAAAGGAACATTTACTTCAATGGGTCAGGTGTATGAAACAATGCTTTTGGTAAGCTTAGGAGTATTTTTTAAGGCTAATATTATATTTCTTGTGTCAAATAGTGTCAATCTCACTAATGCAAGTGATAGAGAGAGGTCTCTCACAGCCAAAATCCATTGGCTTTAGTGGTTTCAGTATTATCTGCCCCAAGAAGCTGAACTTTTAGTGTCCATGGCAACCACAGAATGACTTAAAAATGTCCAAATTGTCCAAAATTTTGGAAATCCAGGATTCCAAATATGCAAAATTTTATCCTTTGAAAAATTCATAGTTCTAGATTAAAAATAAGTGTCCATATAAAAAAAAAAGCCTCGAACTTTCTGAACGCCCCTCGTAATGCGTATTGGATGACTGATAGGACACCTCTTTGTTACATACTGTCGTTGATGTGTATTTTTTTCGTCATTCCATATTGGGTCTTCATTTGTGCCTTCCAGTTAATATTTAGTTATTTCGCTATTGTCCAAGTTATGTCCTTCAGTCCCTGTTTGCGTAGGACGTACATAATTGCTTTGAGCCATGCTTTATATGCTTTTTTCACATCAAGGAATACAACATAATTATTATGTTGGTCTTTTTTTTCGCTTTATTTCCTCTGATAATGGTCTTCAGTACATTTATGTGGTCTATTGCTGCCCGTTTTTTCCTGCCTCCTGCCTGTTCATCAGTTATGTTGATTTTATCCAGCATCCTCTCATTAATAATACGTTCGAACATTTTCCCAATGTTACTGCTTAGGGTGATCCCTCTTTCTGAGGAGCATTTTCCCTTTACTCCTTGACCCCTGTAAAGTCTCGTAATGTAGCTTTCCGTCAAGTCATGTAGCTTTTCATTCAGTTGTTCGGTATATCGGCTGTTGTAGGCCTATGTGTTATGTTGAGTATCCTCCTCAGCTTTTCCCTGTTTCTGGCTTTAATGCTTTTCAGAGCTTCATTAGGTATATCGTCCGGGCCAGTGGCTTTCTTTTCCTTCATCTTTCTAAGCGCCATGTTCATTTCATTTTTGCTGATAGGTATCGGTTTAGGTAGTTCTATCTTACTCGTTTGTACATTTCCATACTCTTATAAGTATTACCTGATCCGCTTCTTCAATTCTTCTGATGATTTCTGGGTTTCGTGTCATTTTCCTAAGTGAATCTATGTTGGTGTTGTATTCTTGGTTCTAGTACATTTTGTCACGTGTAGTCTCTCATAGTTGCTGCATCAGCCAATGCTTGATTACATGTAATTATCAGTCTTTTCTGTTGGCCCGATGTGAACTCTAATGTTGACGTCATCTCCGTCCATGTCAGTTTTAGTCATTTCATGTCGGTTTCTTTGTCCTAGCGCTTCGGTTTCTGTTTCGATTTTCCTTCTGCCATGTTCTTGCATTTTCTTGAGCTTCGGGGCGCTTGATGTTCTCTCTGACTCATCTTTGGTGTACGTACTCAATCTCTTTCGGGATTTCTTTTTCCCTTGTTTCACTTGCAAGTAAGCGTCATTTTCATTAGGGTCATCCTTGAGTGTTGCAGGTTCTTTGTGCGTTTCTTGGTGCAGTTTCTGTCTTTTAGGATTCTTTGTATTGTCCTCGGTTTCATTTTTGTATCGTCTTTGATTTTAAGGGCTGGTGCTGCAAACCACGCCTGCAGATCTGACGCAATTGACCTAGTTCTGTGTCATTTCGAAGTCAGCAGTGGTTTCATTGGTTTGTGATGAAGACCTATTTTCCTGGCCTGTTTTTCTTTTGGGGGGGGGGGGGGGTAGGGTTGGTCTAGTGGTAGCATGCTAGTGCTAGCCCGTGCTCAGATGCCAATCGCTGGGTCCAGGGTTTGAATCCAGCTCTTGCCGGGTCACCCGGGCTTATGTTGGACGGCTGTTTCAATCATCATTCACCTCATTGACCCGTGTCTTCCTCCGTCCTAGTTAGCCTACCAAGTGCATAAATACAGGACGTAAAGCCCCAAACATCCATCAAACATCCAATTGTCATCTGTTCGCTTATTCTAACCTTTTTTGGACGTTGAATGCATCAACTTTGACTGGGGTCAAAAGCTGCCTAATGTGTTTTCCTAGTGCGAAATGGCTCATTTCGAACTGTTTCTGGTTGTTTTTGTTGAATGAAACCTGTTTGATCATCTTTGGAATGATTTTAGATGAATTTCACACTAATCTGCATGTCTCTAGCTGCTCTGTAGGCCGTGGAAACGTCTGAAACATGTAAGATTTTTTAGCCGTTCATCTGACAGAATTATTTTTCTGGTTGTCATTTTTTTGACAGCTGGTGGTTGGTCACCACATTCCCGTTTTTAGAGCCATTACTGCGGAGTAATGGTTTTAGGGCATGCTCAAAATTCCCAAAGTTCCGATGCACTGTCTTTACGTGACATTACCAGGGATCTTTTCTTTTGCTCTGTTTTAAAATTCAGATGTTTTGTCTTTACGTGACGTTACCAGGGCTTATTTCTTTTGCTCTCTAATTTGAAATTCTTATGTGTTGTCTTTACATGACGTTACCAGGGCTCGTTTCTTTCGCTCTTTGATTTGAAATTCAGATGTATTGTCTTTTCGTGACCAGACATATGATTGTCTTTTAGCCAACAACTCAGAAATCTGATAAACTCCAAGGAATATGGGAGAAGAGGGTCAGGGTCTGTTGGGAGGAGGTGACAGGATAAGAACATCTGCAGCTTGAAAGTTGTGGTCACAAGTGTGATGTCAACACTGATTTTAGAGGGGTTGAAGTTCATTAGATGGAGGCCTTGTATCTTAGTGACTCGACTAATGGCAACATAATGAATACGTGGATCGCATCGTCCTGTGAAGTTGGTAGTCATCAGATTATATGTATTACCTTGCGCACGCCACATTGTTTTGGCTTCTCCAGGACATCAGGGGAATTGGGTACGTTTCACATCAATCGTGCTAGAATAGTTAAACGTACGAGTCGCAGGAAGTATGGTCATCCAGGATTTGTCAAAGTTCAAGCGATTATACAAATGTTGATACTGTTGCCCCGGACTGTTGCCTTTTGTTCTTGGCAGCATATTCATGTTCAAATTTTTCCCTAACAAAACTATTTGGTGTTGCAGCTGACATTGAGATTGGTGGATGAACAACAATGCCAGCAGCACCATTCGTTAGGCCATCATTAGTGTCAATATTGATGGACATCTCAATAATCATACCAACAGCTATTTGAATCAGCTATTTAAAGGATGCCAGTAAGTTGCTGGGTCTTTTGAAGGGGAAAAGCCATATATATCTGACCAGCAGTGTACACGTCTGAAGACGAGTAGAGGGTATTTAGTCAATCAGGCATTGGGTGAATATGTCAACAGGCTTATGGTGAATTTAAACAAAGGTCTACATCCCCCTCCCCCCTCCCTGCCTCTTTATGTGGACCCAGGCAAATGTTGGACAGCAGTTTCAATCGTGCTTTGCCTCGTTGGGATGTAGTCCTTGTGTCCTTATTAATGTATGCAGTGTTTAAATGTGTGATGCAAAGGCCCAATCCAATCATCCTTCCATTTCTCCATTTCTCTTGGCCTCCCATTGTCTTCTTTTTGCTTTACTTTGTAATCATGTTTTTGTTCTAGTGTTGTCCCTCCAGTCCAGAACACCCAATAGACATGTCATGTGTCCACCAGACTGAGTGCAGTTGATTCCTTTTCTGATAATTATAACCGTCTGAGTAAATTATCATTGTTGATGAACTGGCAGCTGCATTGTTTTCCATATTATTATCTAACAGGCAGCAGCAAAAACTATCTGATTTTAGACCTCCCCTCCCTAATCCTTGCCAAAAATAGCAAGTGGCTTGGTGTGAGTGCAGGTCGTATATGGTGTAGTTGACTGCAAGTTGCCAAATGGGTCTAGTAGAGTGCACTGGCTTTCAGGTTTGGCATGGGGGCAGGTTTGGTGTGGTGATAGAATGCTAGGCTGCCAATCACTGTGTCCAGGGTTCGAATCCAGCTCTTGCCGGGCCACCTTGGCTGGACAGCTGTTTCAAGCATCCTTTGCCTAATTGCCGTGTCCTCCTCCTGTCCTAATTGGCCTGCTAAGTGGAAAAATACTGGACGTGAAGCCACCATCATCCGTCCATCCATCTATGTTGCAATTGATTGAGATGGCAGTATACTGTCATACCACAAAATTGACATTTTTTTCTGATTTCCGCCTAGTGCCCAAGAGAGTTTGGTTATCTGTTCAAGGGTCCCATGCTCCAGGGCCCCTCATCACCCGTGCTCCCTCCAGCAAGTTCTGCTTTACCTTCCACATCCCCTCCTTCGCACTCCCACTCCTCTCTGCTGCTTTCACCTTCCATTCCAGGGTCTTGTGTGGGAGGAGATGGAAGGTTGGATGTCCATAAGGGCCTTAACATCACATGTGAGTCCAAAGTCTCACACCTCCTTAGACCTGAATCTGGTTTGTTTTGGCTTACTTGCTCTCCCCTTTGCCAGGTCAGGTTCTTGAATCTCAACACTTTGTAAAGCACCTAACAATTTGTTATCTTTTTCTCTTGTAATTTTATACGTGAGATACAGCAGAGCTCAAGGCTTCGCCTTTCGGTACCACATGACTCAAAAGAGCGTCTGCTCAAGACAGGGGCTTGGCCGATGCATAACACAGGCATTTCATTCATTTGCCAGTGCTCCTGCCCTCTGGAGTGCGTGGTGCTGACCTCCTTAAACAGAACAAGGAAGGTGGGAAAGTATGGGCTATTCCCTTGAATCAGTCACCCTGTACCCAATTATTACAACATTATAGCGGGGTGGTCGATTCAGGTGACTTGCCAACCTTGGTGCGTCTGTAGTGGTAATAAGCACCAGTGTTGTGAACAACTGTAATGCCTGTGATGCACAAAATAAGACTTTCTCCTTAACCTATCCAACCAGTTGTGCTCAAGGGCCGACCTCCAAGCCAGGTTCTTGGTAGCCACTAATTATACCCAATTCACTTTAGTGACATGTAGTCAAAATCCTTAATACAATGCTATTGGTCGAAAAATTAACCTTCCACTTCTGATGCTTTTTTTAGTATTAACATCTGGTATTACTAGTAGTATACTTTTGGTGCTTCTGGAACACATTTTAACACGGGATAACCACCAAAAAGAATACTACTATTACTACTGAAAGCAAAGACAAATAAATACCAAAAAAAGTATGTTTATGATTTCACTAACTTTATTTCCTCTCCCTTTAGATTACATTAATTTTTATCCCATTTTTATCGAAAGTGAACTTGTTTGACTTTACATTCCAAGTTCTCCGTGTTGTCGATGAGCCCTTTAGGCTTTGCCGTAATAGTAGCCATGTGCGGTCTATCCCTTGACTGGGTGTGAACCGTTCTTCTTACAGCATCCCTTGTGCTGCACTCGCACTCGACTGAAAGACAAAAAAGAGAGATCAGAGTCACAAAGAAGATCAGCCGGTCTCATTTTTCATGGTTATAATTGTAAGTTACCATGCAAATCATGCTGCCAAATGTAAGCTGACATTGATAGGTCTATTCATTCATGTGCAATTTCATGCTCGGAAGGCATTTTCCGAGCATGAAAAGTAACATGTATTAAATTTTGCATTGATAAATATTGTAATAAACATATAAATCCTGGTGCCAAATGAAAGCTGACCATATTGACTACATGTATAAATTTAAATTCATACAAGTAGCCTAGGTTGAATATTGTGTCCTTAGGTCTGATTCACAAAATGTTGTTTTGCAGATAAAGTTGTGGTCCATGTCTGGTCTCATAAACACTAACAAAAGCATACCAGAAACATGCCATGGACACCATAAGAGAGAACAAATCTTTGGAATTATTTTGGTGTATCATTTAATTCATTGGCACTATATGTGATGGGGTAATGGGCTGCTTAAGGTCATCTTGGCAACAGGCAGATTCTTAAACTAGAGAATTTCTGCTTCAAAATGTACGACATGGGCTGCAGCCAACTTCTAAAATGAGGCTCTTTTGAGCCTTAGCACTAAATATAGAAATATGTACCGTAATATGGGGTGAATAGGGATGTCCACTGAGGTGAATCGGAACAGAACAGGGAAACGATGTATTTGCTCAAACACACCTATTTCTAATGGCCTTAGGAACTTGATTTTTGGCACATTTATAGTAGACATACAAGCGCATATTGTGGTAAAATTTTGCATTTCTAACTGCAGGCAGTGATGAACTGCAGGACTTCAAACTTGGCTCTGCAGGATTGACGTTTTACAAGCTGGTCAAAACTTTGCTCGAACCATATTAAGGTTAATTACTGGAGCCAATAAACTTGTAACAAATTTTAAAATCAGTCTAACATGGTTTTAAGGGACCATAATTAAAGACTGGATATAGGATTGTGTACGTTTGGTCCTGGGTGCAGATCCAGGTCAATGGCAAATTCTCAGGATAAACCAAAAATAACCATACTAATTTTCATTTGCGTGTACTGGCGTGGCTTTTTGATAAATAATATTGAACTTGGCATCATTTGCAGTAAAGTTAGTCCAGAATTATCAATTACTAGAAAAATTAGAAGAAAACCACAGTTTTTAACAGTTTTCTGTCATTTATTACGTTTTTAAAAATCTGCATATTATCAATGAAATTGATGTCAGATTTTCCTCAAAATTTCTTTTTTTGGCATGTTGGACATGTTTCCTAATGTTTATTCACAAGTAGCAATCACTCAAAGTAGCCATGGAGTAGTGATTGTGGAAATAATGAAGTGTCCCGATTCACCCCAAACTATGGGGTGAATTGGGACAGAAGTTTTCTGGGCCTTGAGCATTGGGAATTTAAGATATCTTTTCAAGCTACTAGGGGTACTTAGACCTTGTGCCCAGACACAATTTGACACCAAATATCGATTTCTAGATTGATTTTTGCCCATGCTATGACAGAAAAACGGCCAATTCTGTCCCGATTCACCCCATATTACGGTAGCATGGACCAGTAGTAACTGATAAGAAGCCATGCAACATAAAAATGGTGATGTTCCAGACAAACCTACATCTCGTGAGCAACTTGACTATTTTTCATATACGGCGCATAAACAATGCATTAACATAACCGTTAAGACAAACTTAACGCAGTCTGAAAAAATTGTGTTTCTAAATTATAGGTATACATCCCATGTATTAATTAATAGATATATACATCTAGATGTCTAAGGCAATCCGAATAAAACAATTGAAAACATAGAAATACTTTAGTCCCTCTTGAGTTTCTGTTTTTGCCCAGGAGAAGACTAGATCATTTGTTTCGGGATTTATTTTCTCAGCCTGCAGGGAGGCACAAATAAATGTATAATTTTGCATTAGATTTAGTTTAGTTTTATTTGATATTTTATATAACACTATTTTCCCATTACTTTATTTAGCTACAGGCTTGTTGCTTTGATTATTTCAGGTATTTTGTATGACGTTAATTTGATAAATTTTTTACTTTTATCAAGACTGACAAAGTTTTGAAATAGGTTGCTAACTGCATGGAGAAGCTCAGTTCTTGGAATATTACAATCTGCGCATATACAATATACTTACGCGCACCTCTGCAAATGAAGGCTCAAACTGCAATATTGTGACACTCCTTTGTTTTGATGTTAGACTATGAGGTTTATTGTGAAGAATATGAATGATCAGTAGCCTATTGCTATTGCACATGGAACTTGGGACATTAGGGGCTGATTTCGCCAACACAGCTGAGACCAGGCTTAAGGTAAACGAGGTCTTAAGTGATTTGCTTACAAGGCGGTTCCGCCATTTTATCACTGAAATTGACCCAATAGTTTTAATATGGAACTACGTCCAGGTCTTAGGCTCAGACCTGGCTTATCTCTGTTGGTGAAATCGGGCCTCAGTGACTGCGTGTCTCAGTGGCGTCCCTATGGGGGGGCACGGGGGGGGACGTGGGCCCCCATATTGGACCTGTGCCCCCCCAGGTGCCCCCCATATGAACTTTCCAACTCTAAAATATACAATTAGTATAGTGGGTGCCCCCCCAGAGAATCGCGTGCCCCCCAGGTGCCCCCCCCGCTCGAGAACCCCCAGTTACGCCACTGGCGTGTCTTATGACGCCCCATTTAAGCATGTAACTCCCAAACGGAGCCTCCATTTGGGACTTCAGGGAGCTACGGGAGATAACAGGAGTTATATGGAGCTAGTGGGAGTTACGGGAGTTCGCGGGAGTTAGTGGGAGTAACGGGAGTTAGCGGGAGTTACGGGAGTTAGCAGGAGTTAGCGGGAGTTAGCAGTCCTGAGTTAGTGGGAGTTAGCGGGAGTTGCGGGGTGTCCAGGAGTTGCGGGGTTACATGCTTAAATGGGACCTCTTATGATATACTTACAATCTTCGTGCTTCACAGGCATTCAGGTAAGTCCTTCCATTGAAACCACAGACTGGTTTCAAAATCCTTGAACAGCATCGACCTCGGTACCTGATTGTGACTCCACTGTAAAAGTAAGTCAGATATTTTATTTTTAAAATGTGGTCATGCTCTCAGTGTCTTTCTTGGTCATGCATGGATTTTATGTTAAACAAATGTACGTTAAATGCCTTGTTTCATGAATCAACTGTGCTTCTCAAGGGTATCCCTCTTCTTTTTATGTTTTATAAAATGAGTCCAATATCCAGTTAGCTATTCGGTATTAGGTATTGCGACAGTGTTTAATTTAAAGCCCTGGTTGATAGCCGATAACCCAATGGACAAGAAAGATATTACTTTCTTAAGTATCTAGAATCCAGCTGTCCGACTCGAGGAATCTTACCATACTCTGACAGGTGTACTCTAAGAGATGCACTCATCTAATAGCTGATGAAAGTAACAGTGAATTTTTCAAACTTGGCTCTGCAGGAATGACGTTTTACAAGCTGGTCAAAACTTTGCACGAACCATATTAAGGTTAATTACTAGAGCCAATAAACTTGTAACAAATTTTAAAATCAGTCTAACATGGTTTTAAGGGACCATAATTAAAGACTGGATATAGGATTGTGTACGTTTGGTCCTGGGTGCAGATCCAGGTCAATGGCAAATTCTCAGGATAAACCAAAAATAACCATACTAATTTTCATTTGCGTGTACTTGCGTGGCTTTTTGATGAATAATATTGAACCTGGCATCATTTGCAGTAAAGTTAGTCTAGAATTATCAATTACTAGAAAAATTAGAATAAAACTGCAGTTTTAAACAGTTTTCTGTCATTTTTCACGTTTTTAAAAATCTGCATATTATCAATGAAATTGATGTCAGATTTTCCTCAAAATTTTTTTTTTTGGCATGTTGGACATGTTTTCTAATGTTTATTCACAAGTAGCAATCACTCAAAGTAGCCATGGAGTAGTGATTGTGGAAATAATGAAGTGTCCCGATTCACCCCAAACTATGGGGTGAATTGGGACAGAAGTTTTCTGGGCCTTGAGCATTGGGAATTTAAGATATCTTTTCAAGCTACTAGGGGTACTTAGACCTTGTGCCCAGACACAATTTGACACCAAATATCGATTTCTAGATTGATTTTTGCCCATGCTATGACAGAAAAACGGCCAATTCTGTCCCGATTCACCCCATATTACGGTAGCATGGAGCAGTAGTAACTGCTAAAAAGCCATTCAACATAAAAATGAGTCTTGGAGACGCTCCAGACAAATCCACATCTCGTGAGCAACTTGACTATTTTTCATATAGGCCTACCGTGCATAAACAATTCATTAACATAACTGTTAAGACAAATTTAACACAGTCTGAAAAAATTATGTTTCAAAATTTTAGGTATATCCCATGTATTAATTAATAAATATATACATCTAGATGTCTAAGGCAATCTGAATAAAACAATTGAAAACATAGAAATACTTTAGTCCCTCTTGAGTTTCTGTTTTTGCCCAGGAGAAGACTAGATCATTTGTTTCGGGATTTATTTTCTCAGCCTGCAGGGAGGCACAAATAAATGTATAATTTTGCATTAGATTTAGTTTAGTTTTATTTGATATTTTATATAACACTATTTTCCCATTACTTTATTTAGCTACAGGCTTGTTGCTTTGATTATTTCAGGTATTTTGTATGACATTAATTTGATAAATTTTTTACTTTTATCAAGACTGACAAAGTTTGGAATTAGGTTGCTAACTCTATGGAGAAGCTCAGTTCTAGGAATATTATAATCTGTGCATATACAATATACTTACGCGCACCTCTGCAAATGAAGGCTCAAACTGCAATATTGTGACACTCCTTTGTTTTGATGTTAGACTATGAGGTTTATTGTGAAGAATATGAATGATCAGTAGCCTATTGTTATTGCACATGGAACTTGGGACATTAGGGGCTGATTTCGCCAACACAGCTGAGACCAGGCTTAAGGTAAACGAGGTCTTAAGTGATTTGCTTACAAGGCGGTTCCGCCATTTTATCACTGAAATTGACCCAATAGTTTTAATATGGAACTACGTCCAGGTCTTAGGCTCAGACCTGGCTTATCTCTGTTGGTGAAATCGGGCCTCAGTGACTGCGTGTCTCAGTGGCGTCCCTATGGGGGGGCACGGGGGGGACGTGTCCCCCCATATTGGACCTGTGCCCCCCCAGGTGCCCCCCATATGAACTTTCCAACTCTGGCTGAAATATATTATTAGTATAGTGGGTGCCCTCCCAGATAATCGCGTGCCCCCCCGGTGCCCCTCGCTCAAGACCCCCAGTTACGCCACTGGCGTGTCTTATGACGCCCCATTTAAGCATGTAACTCCCAAACGGAGCCTCCATTTGGGACTTCAGGGAGTTATGGGAGTTAACAGGAGTTATATGGAGTTAGTGGGAGTTACGGGAGTTAGCGGGAGTTAGTGGGAGTTACGGGAGTTAGCAGGAGTTAGCAGGAGTTAGTGGGAGTTAGCGGGAGTTAGCAGGAGTTAGTGGGAGTTAGCGGGAGTTAGCGGGACCTCCAGGAGTTCCGGAGTTACATGCTTAAATGGGGCCTCTTATGATATACTTACAATCTTCGTGCTTCACAGGCATTCAGGTAAGTCCTTCCATTGAAACCACAGACTGGTTTCAAAATCCTTGAACAGCATCGACCTCGGTACCTGATTGTGACTCCACTGTAAAAGTAAGTCAGATATTTTATTTTTAAAATGTGGTCATGCTCTCAGTGTCTTTCTTGGTCATGCATGGATTTTATGTTAAACAAATGTACGTTAAATGCCTTGTTTCATGAATCAACTGTGCTTCTCAAGGGTTTCCCTCTTCTTTTTATGTTTCATAAAATGAGCCCAATATAGTTAGCTATTTGGTATTAGGTATTGCGACAGTGTTTAATTTTAAGCCCCGGTTGATAGCCGATAACCCACGGGACAAGATACATATTACTTTCTAAAATATCCAGAATTCAGCTGTCCGAATCAAGGAATCTTACCATACTCTAACAGGTGTATTCTAAGAGATGCACTCATCTAATAGCTGATGAAAGTAACAGTGAATTTTTTACATTAAAATACCAAAAAGCAGTGTACTTACACTCCTTTAGCGTCACAAACAGAGCTGTAATTCTTGCCATCGGAACCACAAAAATACATTTTCGTTTTGGGACGGCATCGACCCTGATGCTTGACCCTCACTCCTCTGCAATATTCCAAGGGTTTGAATTAAATTTTATGTAAAATTAAAATTTTGAAGTGAATTGCGGTTGACAAGCAGCATTAAACATTACTTCTAACCACTTTCAATAGGTTTGCGTTTATTGTTTAGTTTATTGTTGTGCTACATTTTCGGTAACTGAGTTGTTTCGTTACATTGACACTAGAAAAGAAGGAAAACCATTCCTATAATTTGGTACATTAATGCTTATCAAGAATGAAAACTCTTCCTATAATTCACCAGATTCTTCACAATTTCTCTTAGAATTAAAAAGGGCCTAGGCCCCAGTTAATGAAAGTACTTACGCAAGTCTTGCAATGTAGGCATTCCTGTATGTCCTTCCGTTGACGCCACAAACAAGATTCCTTCTTGAACGGCATCGACCTCGATGTCTGATTCTTACCCTTCTGCAAAAATATAGCATTAAACATTACTTCTAACCACTTTCAATAGGTTTATGTTCATTGTTTAGTTCATTTTTGCGCAATGGGTTACTGAGTTGATTTGTTACATTGACACTAGAAAAGAATGAAAACCGTTCCTATAATTCACCAGATTTATCACAATTTCTCTTAGAATTAAAAAGGGCCTGGCCCCAGTTTATGAAAGTACTTACGCAAGTCTTGCAATGTAGGCATTCCTGTAAGTCCTTCCGTTGACGCCACAAACGAGATTCCTTCTTGAACGGCATCGACCTCGATGTCTGATTCTTACCCTTCTGCAAAAATACGGAGGAACGAGAGAATCACTAACAGACATCAAAATCCAATGGCAGTATCTCACAATGCATGGGATTCAAGACTTACAGATTTATTGGCAAAATGTTGCTGCTGATGGGATATGCTGGACTATAATGAACAAATATATTCCAGAAACCATGTGTACATACATAGGACTCAACACTGTCAACAGTGTACTATTATAATAAGACCAAAGGGGTATGGTGGTATTTTTGAGATGTTCTCCAACTCGTGAAGAGATCCTGACTATACTCTTTGCTTCTGCAAACTCAAATTTGGTTTGCATATGCTTGTAATGTTTTTATAATAGTATTATGATACTCATGTGCAAATGTACTGTAAACACATTTAGGCCTATAGGCCGTGTAGGTGCATGCACATGTGCGGATTGCTGCGAAATTTGCAGAAATCCACACTACGGTCGTTTTGCATGGAAATTTAAGATCACATTTAGATTATGTTTTGAGGTGAATTTCAGGTCAAGAATTGGAATTGGAATAAATTTATTGAACCAATGCAAAAATACACATAGGACATTGTTTGAAGGGGGTTGGATTGTGCATCATTAGGGGCTGTGCTGCAAGCAAAGCACCAAAGATGGTAGATTCTAATATCATTAAAACATAAGCTGCGCAGCAGCAAACCTTCAGCGAATAACACCTTTAGAAGATTACAATAATATCATAAAATTGGTGCGTTTACGAAATTGCTTATAGGTAAGCAATAGCGGTCGAATAGTGGCCTCCCATTATCTCTATTTTTCCAATGATTCATTAAGTGTTATACGCATCAAAAAGCACTGCTAAATTAATTGCATAGGTGATTTGTTTAGAAAAATGCATTACTGTATATGCAATAGTGGGGAAGTTTTGGCTCCGATATTAAAAAAATTCTTTTAAATATTTTTTCTCAATATTAAAAAAACTATAGAATAGCCATCTGTCAGACCATGAAAAGGCACAACTAGACCATACAAGCCATATGTGTACCAAACTTCATCCATGTATATGGAATAGTGACCGGATCTTGGGCCAGAAACAAAAATAATAATTTTAATGTTTTTTTCAATATTTGAAAAAGTATATAATATTTTCCATCAGACCTTTCAAAAGGCACAACTAGACCATATTGACCATATGTGTACCAAAGTTTGTCCATGTACATCCAATAGTGAGCGAGTCTTAGCCCAAAAAACAAAAAAAATATGTTTTTATATCTTTTCTCATTTTTTCAGAAAGTATAGAATATCTGTCAATGAGACCATCAAAAGGCACAACTAGACCATATAGGCCACGTATGTACCAAATTTCATCCATGCATATGCAATAGTGTCCGAGCCTTGGCCCGGAAACGAAAAAAATAATATTTTTATATTTTGTTAATTATTTCAAAAAGTATTTAAGATCTATTCATCAGACCATCAAAAGGCACAACTAGACCATACAGGCTAGATGTGTACCAAATTTCATCCCCATACATTCAATAGAGGCTGAGTGCCGGGCCGGAAACGATCTATCCGCCCGCCGCCCGACCGCCCGCCCGCCCGCCCGCCCGCCCGCCCGGCGGACGGACAGCATTTTTACCCAAGTGATTACAATACCTTCTTCGAACTTCGTTCGCTGAAGGTAAAAATATACCGTCGTCTGGCTTCACAGGCATTCCTGTATGTCCTTCCATTGACACCACATACTAGGCTTCTTCTTCTGTGGCAACATTGGCCTCTGTGTCTGATCCTGATGCCTCTGAAAAATTGATAGGTCTCACTTTAAACTTCAGATTCATGTTCACACAAGTTTTGGTGTATAGTTACACATGCATTTCAGTATATTGGGACATATGAAACAGAAAAGAAAAATTGAATATTGAAAGGTGTTGAAATCTTGGAAAAGAATCAAGTACATACAGTCGTCTTGCTATGCAGGCGTTCCTGTAAGTTCTTCCATTGACACCACACACTGGTTTCCTTCTTCTTGAACAACATGGGCCTCTATGCCTGATCCTGATGCCTCTGCAAATTTGATATGTCTCACTTTTAAAGTAAGATCTAATTCACTCAAAATTTAAAAACTTCTTACGTTAACATGTATGTACATGTGTATCGATAGGTAGGCCTACTTGGAAATTAAAGTACACAAACAAAATATGAAAAGGCTAAAAATCCAAGAACAGAATCATTCACACACCTTCGTCTTGCTTCACATGCATTCCTGTAAGTTCTTCTATTGACACCACATACTGGGCTGCTTCTTCTTGAACAGCATTGGCCTCTGTGTCTGATTTTGATGCCTCTGTAGAATTCATAGGTCTCATTTTAAAAATATGATTTACAATCCCTTGAATCCAAGCTCCATATTTAAAATTCTATTGTGTCTCAATAATTATTCAATAATTATTTGGATTTTGAAGTACACTAATATAATATTAAATGGCTTGAAGTGCAAGAACAGAATCAATTACATACCTTCGTCTAGCTTCACAGGCGTTCCTGTAGGTTCTTCTATTGACACCACATACTAGGCTTCTTCTTCTAGAACAGCATTGGCCACTGTGCCTGATTCTGATGCCTCTGTATAATTTATACGTCTTATTTTAAAGTTCAGATTCTCATTAATTCAAGTTCTTAATAACTTACGCTTCAAGTGCATGCATGCACATCAAAATATTGGGACATTTGAAAAGGAAAAATCTAATATTGAAAGGTTTTGAAGCCTCAGAAAAGTATGAAGTACATACAATCGTCTTGCTATGCAGGCGTTCCTGTAGGTTCTTCTATTGACACCACAGACTGGTCTCCTCCTTCTAGAACAGCATTGGCCTCTGTGTCTGATCCTGATGCCTCTGCATAGTGAAAGGTTTCATTTAAAAAATGTGATCAAATTCACTCGCATTCCAAAGTTTCTCATGCACATAGGTTGTAAATGTAAATCAATACAAACCCAGAAATTTGAAGTGGACAAATAAAATATTCGAAGGCTTATATCAAATATTACACCTGAAGTCAAAAGGATAGACTCAGAAATGTCTGAGCGCCTCATGCTTTACCTGCATCAGACTGTACACTGTGATAACGTATTCAACAACTTTTGAGTCTGTGCTTTTGACTTCAGCTGTAACAATAAACGATTAAAGGGAACAGCATGCACCTGGATGTCTGACCCTTCCCTTATTACAAAAATCCTATGGACAAGACAATCAGTACATGCGCAAAACTCCTATGTTCACAAACTAGTAAAATATTTGTTCTTAACAAAATATAAATAGCAATCGAAAGATAACATACGCTCTCTTAGCTTCACAGTCATTCCTGTAAGTTCTTCTATTGACGCCACAGACTGGTTTTCCTCCTCTTGGGCAGCATCGACCTTTGTGAATGATTTTGATACCTCTGATATCAAAAAATTTCAAATAATGAGAGACAAATGAGGGGTCGTTTGAATGAATCGAAGTTGTTTGAATTACATTATATCATAACAAAAATTACGCAAATAACATACGCCTTTCTTGCGTGACAAGCATTCCTGTATGTGACTCTATTAGCTCCACAAACTGGTCGATAGAATTTAGAACAGGTGGTCTTCTTACATCTTCCACGGTGTCTAATCCTCACACCTCTATAATAGAAAAATAGTTATACTGACACAGTTACCCACTATATATGTCATTGATGTTTTAACTTGACCTTATTCTCCTTCAGCTGAATCAATATCAAACAGAAATTTTCATATTCGTAACATTTGCCTCGCTTCATCTCATTCCTAACTAGACAGGGTGGCCTGAATTTCAGCTCCAGGGCTATCCAGGTCTCCTCACATTGGCACACCATAATAACAAATTTGCAAAGTTATAAAGAACCAAATAATTCATGTAATTGCTCGACCACTTAATAAGTAATGTGATTGCAAATTTATGATGATATTTGTACTGGTCATCTTCTTTTCGCTAATATCAAATAAATATATACTGGCCTATAGATCTTGTTGCACCTGCATGGCTTTCTGCATTTACCATTGTGCTTCACTCTGATTTTGCTGTGGAAACAATGGGAAATATATCATGTTTGTTACATTTCATGTGAATTTCAATTTTAATCCTTTTTATTTGACTGCTATAGATAAGTTCCTTCAGGAAAAGACTTACGAGCATCTTGCAACGCAAGCATTACTGTAGGTTTTTCCATTTTTGCCACAGACTGGCCTGTAGATTGCGGGGCATACACATCTTCTTTTACATTTACCATTATGCTTGACTCGGACATTGCTGCAGAACAAATTAGGACATATGGATCACGATTTATTTGGTTCACATCCATAGATGTTATATTCCATTGCTAAAAGTGATATAAAGTATCATTATCAATTATAATCAATAAAGTCTAGACTCATAGTATTGAAGGGTTTGCTCACTATTATTAAAATAACTATATTGAAACAATATAATATATATATTTATGTTAATTCTTGTATAAATTTGTAATGTATAAATACATCCATACCAGCGGCCTCGAGCCAATTGGGTGTTGATCAATAAACTAAACTAAAGTAAACTAATAATAAAGATATTGAAAGTTAATGGTTCTGAGAAAGGTAGGTATTTATTGAGAGGACTCTCATGAATGTGTTTCCTTCAGATATTCTTCAAATCTAGAAATATTCTGTCTCTGGCTTATAGAGATTTCCATCGTTATGTGTAATAAATTCTAAAATAAACTTTTCCAATTGACAGGAGCTCATCCCATTTCCAACTGTGACTTATAAAAACAGCTAAGATGAATCAATTCTGAAACCGTGGCATATTGGGACACGGGGCACAATGGGACAGGGGTTGGGGAGGGGCAGAGGTTTCTTGGCTCCTGACAAGATATATGATATGGTGATGTCATCAAATCTTGTACATAACCAACCTGATGTTTCTAGTTTAATGAAAATTACATTCACACGCAGGGGTTTGGTAAGAAGAAGTTTGTTTTCTGCTACAAACTTTTGAGTCGCTCAGTGTTTTCATCGTTGAGTAAAATTAGTAGATGTGAAGAGCGTCCTAATGTGCCCCGGTTACCCCAACTGTTATGTGTGTTTAAAAATTCATGTATATATATACATACAGATTAAAAAAATTACATGAAGGAAAAGAAATTAAATAATGGAAAATAAATTTGACCCTTAAGGAAAATAAATTTGATCAGAATCAAAGGAAACATACGCCTTTCTTGCGAAACAAGCATTCCTGTATGTGACTCCATCAACGCCACAAACGGATCTATTGGACTTTGAACAGCCGGTCTTCTTACATCTTCCATGGTGTTTGATCCTCACACCTCTGTAATAAAAAGGTGTTACACTTACAGAGTTACCTGTGTGAGGATCTTTTATGTGCCCCATATACATATTCGTTTGGTACAATAGGCCTACATATTGAAAAAAACTCCTCCTTCCCACAGGAGCTCATCCCATTACCGACAGACAGATGGACCGGTCTGCAGAATAGGCCGGCAAACTGGGGAGATTTAAGTCTTATTTGATTACCGAATTGGCTACAAGGATACCAGGGCAGTGACATGTCTTATCAGCACAGTTCCTTCTACAGCTATGCTGAAAGCTATCTCATAGAAATTTAGTCTGTATCAGACTTACGCGCATCTTGCCCGACAGCGGTTACTGTATGTCCTTCCATTGACGCCACAGACTGGCCTATAGATCTTGTTGCACCTGCATGGCTTTCTGCATTTACCATTGTGCTTCACTCTGATTTTGCTGTGGAAAAATTTGCAAATATATCAGGTTAGTTACAATTCATGGGAAGAAGTTTCAGTTACAACTTCTTTTTTCGGGTATGGATATAAAGTTCCTTCAGGAAAAGACTTACGCGCATCTTGCAACACAAGCATTACTGTAGGTTTTTCCATCTTTGCCACAGACTGGTCTGAAGATCTTGGCGCATACACATCCCTTTCTACATTTGCCATTGTGCTTCACTTGGACCTTGCTGCAGAACAAATTAGGACATATTGATCTTTATTTATTTTGTTCACATCGATAGAATTAATGTTGTATTAAATGCAAAAAGTAAATATAAAGTATATGTATAATTATAATATTGATACTAGATGTTTCTTCTATAAAATGGAACTTCATCTGGTTATCTAATTCTCATCTTTAAAAGGTCAATATGGAAAAGATGAAGGAGACGTATTTTCATGACAACACAGTTTCTTCTACCTCTGTGCTGACACGTATATAGAAATCTAGTGTGTGTGACACTTACGCGCATCTTGCTCGACAGCGGTTTCTGTAGGTTTTTCCATCTTTGCCACAGACTGGCCTGCTGATCTTGGTGCATACACATCCCTTTCTACATTTGCCATTGTGTTTCACTTGGACCTTGCTGCAGAACAGATCAGGACATATTGATCACTATTTATTTTGTTCACATTGATGAAATAAATGTTTTATTCAATGCGAAAAGTGATATAAAGTATATATATAATTATAACATTTACATAAAATGTTTTTCGATACAAAAGTGCTTCATCCAGTCATGTAATTCTCCTCTATATTGAAAAGGTGGGGGAGACATGCATTCATGACAACTCAGTTTCTTCGCTCTGTGCTGACACGTATCTTATAGAAATCTAGCCTGTGTGACACTTACGCGCATCTTGCTCTACAGCGGTTTCTGTAGGTTTTTCCATCTTTACCACAGACTGGCCTGTTGATCTTGGTGCATACACATCCCTTTCTACATTTGCCATTGTGCTTCACTTGGACCTTGCTACAGAACAGATCAGGACATATTGATCACTATTTATTTTGTTCACATTGATAAAATTAATGTTGTATTTAATGCAAAAAGTGATATAAATATATGTGTAATTATAATATTGATACTGAAGGTTTTTGCTATAGAAAAGCGCTTTATCTAGTCATGTAATTCTCCTCTATATTGAAAAGATGAAGGAGACATGTATTCATGACAACTCAGTTTCTTCTACCTCTGTAATGAAACCTATCTCATAGAAATCTAGTGTGTGTGACACATACGCGCATCTTGCTCGACAGCGGTTTCTGTAGGTTTTTCCATTTTTGCCACAGACTGGCCTGTTGATCTTGGTGCATACACATCCCTTTCTACTTTTGCCATTGTGTTTCACTTGGACCTTGCTGCAGAACAGATTAGGATATATTGATCACTATTTATTTTGTTCACATAGATAAAATTAATGTTGTATTTAATGCAAAAAATGATATAATAAAAGTATATGTATATTTATAATATTGATATTAAAGGTTTTTCCTATGGAAAAGCGCTTTATCTAGTCATGTAATTTTCCTCTATTATGAAAAGATGAAGGAGACATGTATTCATGATAACTCAGTTTCTTCTACCTCTGAAATGAAACCTACTATCTTATTGAAATCTAGACTGTGTGACACTTACGCGCATCTGTATTCCATGCAAAAAGTGATTTAAAGTATATTTATTAAATGTTCCTTCTACATAGTATAAATAGATGCTTCCATTCCAATGTAGTATGAATGGATGTTTGGGGCTTTACTTCCTGTATTTATGCACTTGGTAGGTTTATAAGGCCAGGAGGAGGACGCAGCATTGGGCGAAGGTTGATTGAAACAGCCGTCCGATATTGGCCCAGGTGACCTGGAAGACCTGGATTCGAATAATGGACATTCACGATTGGTAGCATAGCAAGCCATCACTAGACCAATCCTCTGCCTGATTCCTGACTTCTCAAAAGGGCTATGAATACTTTTGAAAAGATGAGAAGTCTATGTCCTGTATCTATAGACTATACTGCCCCAATTTAGCTTTGTTAAAATGTAAAACACAGCAATTTGCCATGTAACTTTACTAATATTGTAACTGTGGCATTAGCCATGCACCATATTATGTTGGTAATGTCATTGTGACATATTTGGTATTGCTTTGACTAGGTATTGATGAATAATACCTGATAAACAGGACAGATGACAAAAATTTAAGTAGCGTCACATTGTGTTAATCTTGTTAGTTTGCCTCATTCCGGTCCTACCTTCTACCATGATGACGTTTTAAGCAAATTGTTCACAAGAGACTGTCTCCTTAATTAATTGTCGTAGTATTTTTTTAGAATGGCTTCAAAAATGCCATTGCTACTTACGCGCATTTTGCTTCACATTCATTGCTGTATGTCTTTCCATTTGAACCACAGACTGGCTTGTAAATTTTCGGGCAAAGACATGGCTTCGGGCCAGATCCACACTTGCCTGGGTTCTTGACACTCACACTCCTGAAAATTAGGAATTCACGCAGTTCAGTATCGAGAAAATCAAAGATCTTTGCCAAATGCCAGATTCTAAACAGCTTTTAACTGCAGGGTTAATGCTTCCAATATGGTATGGAACCATGAATGGCATAGTATAAATAGATGCTTCCATTCCAATATAGTATGAATGGATGTTTGGGGCTTTACTTCCTGTATTTATGCACTTGGTAGGCTTATAAGGACAGGAGGAGGACACGGCAATGAGGCGAAGGATGATTGAAACAGCCGTCCGATATTGGCCCAGGTGACCTGGAAGACCTGGATTCGAATAATGGACATTCACGATTGGTAGCATAGCAAGCCATCACTAGACCAATCCTCTGCCTGATTCCTGACTTGAGAAGTCTATGTCCTGTATCTATAGACTATACTGCCCCAATTTAGCTTTGTTAAAATGTAAAACACAGCAATTTGCCATGTAACTTTACTAATATTGTAACTGTGGCATTAGCCATGCACCATATTATGTTGGTAATGTCATTGTGACATATTTGGTATTGCTTTGACTAGGTATTGATGAATAATACCTGATAAACAGGACAGATGACAAAAATTTAAGTAGCGTCACATTGTGTTAATCTTGTTAGTTTGCCTCATTCCGGTCCTACCTTCTACCATGATGACGTTTTAAGCAAATTGTTCACAAGAGACGGTCTCCTTAATTAATTGTCGTAGTATTTTTTTAGAATGGCTTCAAAAATGCCATTGCTACTTACGCGCATTTTGCTTCACATTCATTGCTGTATGTCTTTCCATTTGAACCACAGACTGGCTTGTAAATTTTCGGGCAAAGACATGGCTTCGGGCCAGATCCACACTTGCCTGGGTTCTTGACACTCACACTCCTGAAAATTAGGAATTCACGCAGTTCAGTATCGAGAAAATCAAAGATCTTTGCCAAATGCCAGATTCTAAACAGCTTTTAACTGCAGGGTTAATGCTTCCAATATGGTATGGAACCATGAATGGCATAGTGTAAATAGATTCTTCCATTCCATTGTAGTATGAATGGATGTTTGGGGCTTTACTTCCTGTATTTATGCACTTGGTAGGCTTATAAGGACAGGAGGAGGACACGGCAATGAGGCGAAGGATGATTGAAACAGCCGTCCGATATTGGCCCAGGTGACCTGGAAGACCTGGATTCGAATAATGGACATTCACGATTGGTAGCATAGCAAGCCATCACTAGACCAATCCTCTGCCTGATTCCTGACTTCTCAAAAGGGCTATGAATACTTTTGAAAAGATGAGAAGTCTATGTCCTGTATCTATAGACTATACTGCCCCAATTTAGCTTTGTTAAAATGTAAAACACAGCAATTTGCCATGTAACTTTACTAATATTGTAACTGTGGCATTAGCCATGCACCATATTATGTTGGTAATGTCATTGTGACATATTTGGTATTGCTTTGACTAGGTATTGATGAATAATACCTGATAAACAGGACAGATGACAAAAATTTAAGTAGCGTCACATTGTGTTAATCTTGTTAGTTTGCCTCATTCCGGTCCTACCTTCTACCATGATGACGTTTTAAGCAAATTGTTCACAAGAGACGGTCTCCTTAATTAATTGTGGTAGTATTTTTTTAGAATGGCTTCAAAAATGCCATTGCTACTTACGCGCATTTTGCTTCACATTCATTGCTGTATGTCTTTCCATTTGAACCACAGACTGGCTTGTAAATTTTCGGGCAAAGACATGGCTTCGGGCCAGATCCACACTTGCCTGGGTTCTTGACACTCACACTCCTGAAAATTAGGAATTCACGCAGTTCAGTATCGAGAAAATCAAAGATCTTTGCCAAATGCCAGATTCTAAACAGCTTTTAACTGCAGGGTTAATGCTTCCAATATGGTATGGAACCATGAATGGCATAGTATAAATAGATGCTTCCATTCCAATATAGTATGAATGGATGTTTGGGGCTTTACTTCCTGTATTTATGCACTTGGTAGGCTTATAAGGACAGGAGGAGGACACGGCAATGAGGCGAAGGATGATTGAAACAGCCGTCCGATATTGGCCCAGGTGACCTGGAAGACCTGGATTCGAATAATGGACATTCACGATTGGTAGGATAGCAAGCCATCACTAGACCAATCCTCTGCCTGATTCCTGACTTCTCAAAAGGGCTATGAATACTTTTGAAAAGATGAGAAGTCTATGTCCTGTATCTATAGACTATACTGCCCCAATTTAGCTTTGTTAAAATGTAAAACACAGCAATTTGCCATGTAACTTTACTAATATTGTAACTGTGGCATTAGCCATGCACCATATTATGTTGGTAATGTCATTGTGACATATTTGGTATTGCTTTGACTAGGTATTGATGAATAATACCTGATAAACAGGACAGATGACAAAAATTTAAGTAGCGTCACATTGAGTTAATCTTGTTAGTTTGCCTCATTCCGGTCCTACCTTCTACCATGATGACGTTTTAAGCAAATTGTTCACAAGAGACGGTCTCCTTAATTAATTGTGGTAGTATTTTTTTAGAATGGCTTCAAAAATGCCATTGCTACTTACGCGCATTTTGCTTCACATTCATTGCTGTATGTCTTTCCATTTGAACCACAGACTGGCTTGTAAATTTTCGGGCAAAGACATGGCTTCGGGCCAGATCCACACTTGCCTGGGTTCTTGACACTCACACTCCTGAAAATTAGGAATTCACGCAGTTCAGTATCGAGAAAATCAAAGATCTTTGCCAAATGCCAGATTCTAAACAGCTTTTAACTGCAGGGTTAATGCTTCCAATATGGTATGGAACCATGAATGGCATAGTATAAATAGATGCTTCCATTCCAATATAGTATGAATGGATGTTTGGGGCTTTACTTCCTGTATTTATGCACTTGGTAGGCTTATAAGGACAGGAGGAGGACACGGCAATGAGGCGAAGGATGATTGAAACAGCCGTCCGATATTGGCCCAGGTGACCTGGAAGACCTGGATTCGAATAATGGACATTCACGATTGGTAGCATAGCAAGCCATCACTAGACCAATCCTCTGCCTGATTCCTGACTTCTCAAAAGGGCTATGAATACTTTTGAAAAGATGAGAAGTCTATGTCCTGTATCTATAGACTATACTGCCCCAATTTAGCTTTGTTAAAATGTAAAACACAGCAATTTGCCATGTAACTTTACTAATATTGTAACTGTGGCATTAGCCATGCACCATATTATGTTGGTAATGTCATTGTGACATATTTGGTATTGCTTTGACTAGGTATTGATGAATAATACCTGATAAACAGGACAGATGACAAAAATTTAAGTAGCGTCACATTGTGTTAATCTTGTTAGTTTGCCTCATTCCGGTCCTACCTTCTACCATGATGACGTTTTAAGCAAATTGTTCACAAGAGACGGTCTCCTTAATTAATTGTCGTAGTATTTTTTTAGAATGGCTTCAAAAATGCCATTGCTACTTACGCGCATTTTGCTTCACATTCATTGCTGTATGTCTTTCCATTTGAACCACAGACTGGCTTGTAAATTTTCGGGCAAAGACATGGCTTCGGGCCAGATCCACACTTGCCTGGGTTCTTGACACTCACACTCCTGAAAATTAGGAATTCACGCAGTTCAGTATCGAGAAAATCAAAGATCTTTGCCAAATGCCAGATTCTAAACAGCTTTTAACTGCAGGGTTAATGCTTCCAATATGGTATGGAACCATGAATGGCATAGTATAAATAGATGCTTCCATTCCAATATAGTATGAATGGATGTTTGGGGCTTTACTTCCTGTATTTATGCACTTGGTAGGCTTATAAGGACAGGAGGAGGACACGGCAATGAGGCGAAGGATGATTGAAACAGCCGTCCGATATTGGCCCAGGTGACCTGGAAGACCTGGATTCGAATAATGGACATTCACGATTGGTAGCATAGCAAGCCATCACTAGACCAATCCTCTGCCTGATTCCTGACTTCTCAAAAGGGCTATGAATACTTTTGAAAAGATGAGAAGTCTATGTCCTGTATCTATAGACTATACTGCCCCAATTTAGCTTTGTTAAAATGTAAAACACAGCAATTTGCCATGTAACTTTACTAATATTGTAACTGTGGCATTAGCCATGCACCATATTATGTTGGTAATGTCATTGTGACATATTTGGTATTGCTTTGACTAGGTATTGATGAATAATACCTGATAAACAGGACAGATGACAAAAATTTAAGTAGCGTCACATTGTGTTAATCTTGTTAGTTTGCCTCATTCCGGTCCTACCTTCTACCATGATGACGTTTTAAGCAAATTGTTCACAAGAGACGGTCTCCTTAATTAATTGTCGTAGTATTTTTTTAGAATGGCTTCAAAAATGCCATTGCTACTTACGCGCATTTTGCTTCACATTCATTGCTGTATGTCTTTCCATTTGAACCACAGACTGGCTTGTAAATTTTCGGGCAAAGACATGGCTTCGGGCCAGATCCACACTTGCCTGGGTTCTTGACACTCACACTCCTGAAAATTAGGAATTCACGCAGTTCAGTATCGAGAAAATCAAAGATCTTTGCCAAATGCCAGATTCTAAACAGCTTTTAACTGCAGGGTTAATGCTTCCAATATGGTATGGAACCATGAATGGCATAGTATAAATAGATGCTTCCATTCCAATATAGTATGAATGGATGTTTGGGGCTTTACTTCCTGTATTTATGCACTTGGTAGGCTTATAAGGACAGGAGGAGGACACGGCAATGAGGCGAAGGATGATTGAAACAGCCGTCCGATATTGGCCCAGGTGACCTGGAAGACCTGGATTCGAATAATGGACATTCACGATTGGTAGCATAGCAAGCCATCACTAGACCAATCCTCTGCCTGATTCCTGACTTCTCAAAAGGGCTATGAATACTTTTGAAAAGATGAGAAGTCTATGTCCTGTATCTATAGACTATACTGCCCCAATTTAGCTTTGTTAAAATGTAAAACACAGCAATTTGCCATGTAACTTTACTAATATTGTAACTGTGGCATTAGCCATGCACCATATTATGTTGGTAATGTCATTGTGACATATTTGGTATTGCTTTGACTAGGTATTGATGAATAATACCTGATAAACAGGACAGATGACAAAAATTTAAGTAGCGTCACATTGTGTTAATCTTGTTAGTTTGCCTCATTCCGGTCCTACCTTCTACCATGATGACGTTTTAAGCAAATTGTTCACAAGAGACGGTCTCCTTAATTAATTGTCGTAGTATTTTTTTAGAATGGCTTCAAAAATGCCATTGCTACTTACGCGCATTTTGCTTCACATTCATTGCTGTATGTCTTTCCATTTGAACCACAGACTGGCTTGTAAATTTTCGGGCAAAGACATGGCTTCGGGCCAGATCCACACTTGCCTGGGTTCTTGACACTCACACTCCTGAAAATTAGGAATTCACGCAGTTCAGTATCGAGAAAATCAAAGATCTTTGCCAAATGCCAGATTCTAAACAGCTTTTAACTGCAGGGTTAATGCTTCCAATATGGTATGGAACCATGAATGGCATAGTATAAATAGATGCTTCCATTCCAATATAGTATGAATGGATGTTTGGGGCTTTACTTCCTGTATTTATGCACTTGGTAGGCTTATAAGGACAGGAGGAGGACACGGCAATGAGGCGAAGGATGATTGAAACAGCCGTCCGATATTGGCCCAGGTGACCTGGAAGACCTGGATTCGAATAATGGACATTCACGATTGGTAGCATAGCAAGCCATCACTAGACCAATCCTCTGCCTGATTCCTGACTTCTCAAAAGGGCTATGAATACTTTTGAAAAGATGAGAAGTCTATGTCCTGTATCTATAGACTATACTGCCCCAATTTAGCTTTGTTAAAATGTAAAACACAGCAATTTGCCATGTAACTTTACTAATATTGTAACTGTGGCATTAGCCATGCACCATATTATGTTGGTAATGTCATTGTGACATATTTGGTATTGCTTTGACTAGGTATTGATGAATAATACCTGATAAACAGGACAGATGACAAAAATTTAAGTAGCGTCACATTGTGTTAATCTTGTTAGTTTGCCTCATTCCGGTCCTACCTTCTACCATGATGACGTTTTAAGCAAATTGTTCACAAGAGACGGTCTCCTTAATTAATTGTGGTAGTATTTTTTTAGAATGGCTTCAAAAATGCCATTGCTACTTACGCGCATTTTGCTTCACATTCATTGCTGTATGTCTTTCCATTTGAACCACAGACTGGCTTGTAAATTTTCGGGCAAAGACATGGCTTCGGGCCAGATCCACACTTGCCTGGGTTCTTGACACTCACACTCCTGAAAATTAGGAATTCACGCAGTTCAGTATCGAGAAAATCAAAGATCTTTGCCAAATGCCAGATTCTAAACAGCTTTTAACTGCAGGGTTAATGCTTCCAATATGGTATGGAACCATGAATGGCATAGTATAAATAGATGCTTCCATTCCAATATAGTATGAATGGATGTTTGGGGCTTTACTTCCTGTATTTATGCACTTGGTAGGCTTATAAGGACAGGAGGAGGACACGGCAATGAGGCGAAGGATGATTGAAACAGCCGTCCGATATTGGCCCAGGTGACCTGGAAGACCTGGATTCGAATAATGGACATTCACGATTGGTAGCATAGCAAGCCATCACTAGACCAATCCTCTGCCTGATTCCTGACTTCTCAAAAGGGCTATGAATACTTTTGAAAAGATGAGAAGTCTATGTCCTGTATCTATAGACTATACTGCCCCAATTTAGCTTTGTTAAAATGTAAAACACAGCAATTTGCCATGTAACTTTACTAATATTGTAACTGTGGCATTAGCCATGCACCATATTATGTTGGTAATGTCATTGTGACATATTTGGTATTGCTTTGACTAGGTATTGATGAATAATACCTGATAAACAGGACAGATGACAAAAATTTAAGTAGCGTCACATTGTGTTAATCTTGTTAGTTTGCCTCATTCCGGTCCTACCTTCTACCATGATGACGTTTTAAGCAAATTGTTCACAAGAGACGGTCTCCTTAATTAATTGTGGTAGTATTTTTTTAGAATGGCTTCAAAAATGCCATTGCTACTTACGCGCATTTTGCTTCACATTCATTGCTGTATGTCTTTCCATTTGAACCACAGACTGGCTTGTAAATTTTCGGGCAAAGACATGGCTTCGGGCCAGATCCACACTTGCCTGGGTTCTTGACACTCACACTCCTGAAAATTAGGAATTCACGCAGTTCAGTATCGAGAAAATCAAAGATCTTTGCCAAATGCCAGATTCTAAACAGCTTTTAACTGCAGGGTTAATGCTTCCAATATGGTATGGAACCATGAATGGCATAGTATAAATAGATGCTTCCATTCCAATATAGTATGAATGGATGTTTGGGGCTTTACTTCCTGTATTTATGCACTTGGTAGGCTTATAAGGACAGGAGGAGGACACGGCAATGAGGCGAAGGATGATTGAAACAGCCGTCCGATATTGGCCCAGGTGACCTGGAAGACCTGGATTCGAATAATGGACATTCACGATTGGTAGCATAGCAAGCCATCACTAGACCAATCCTCTGCCTGATTCCTGACTTCTCAAAAGGGCTATGAATACTTTTGAAAAGATGAGAAGTCTATGTCCTGTATCTATAGACTATACTGCCCCAATTTAGCTTTGTTAAAATGTAAAACACAGCAATTTGCCATGTAACTTTACTAATATTGTAACTGTGGCATTAGCCATGCACCATATTATGTTGGTAATGTCATTGTGACATATTTGGTATTGCTTTGACTAGGTATTGATGAATAATACCTGATAAACAGGACAGATGACAAAAATTTAAGTAGCGTCACATTGTGTTAATCTTGTTAGTTTGCCTCATTCCGGTCCTACCTTCTACCATGATGACGTTTTAAGCAAATTGTTCACAAGAGACGGTCTCCTTAATTAATTGTGGTAGTATTTTTTTAGAATGGCTTCAAAAATGCCATTGCTACTTACGCGCATTTTGCTTCACATTCATTGCTGTATGTCTTTCCATTTGAACCACAGACTGGCTTGTAAATTTTCGGGCAAAGACATGGCTTCGGGCCAGATCCACACTTGCCTGGGTTCTTGACACTCACACTCCTGAAAATTAGGAATTCACGCAGTTCAGTATCGAGAAAATCAAAGATCTTTGCCAAATGCCAGATTCTAAACAGCTTTTAACTGCAGGGTTAATGCTTCCAATATGGTATGGAACCATGAATGGCATAGTATAAATAGATGCTTCCATTCCAATATAGTATGAATGGATGTTTGGGGCTTTACTTCCTGTATTTATGCACTTGGTAGGCTTATAAGGACAGGAGGAGGACACGGCAATGAGGCGAAGGATGATTGAAACAGCCGTCCGATATTGGCCCAGGTGACCTGGAAGACCTGGATTCGAATAATGGACATTCACGATTGGTAGCATAGCAAGCCATCACTAGACCAATCCTCTGCCTGATTCCTGACTTCTCAAAAGGGCTATGAATACTTTTGAAAAGATGAGAAGTCTATGTCCTGTATCTATAGACTATACTGCCCCAATTTAGCTTTGTTAAAATGTAAAACACAGCAATTTGCCATGTAACTTTACTAATATTGTAACTGTGGCATTAGCCATGCACCATATTATGTTGGTAATGTCATTGTGACATATTTGGTATTGCTTTGACTAGGTATTGATGAATAATACCTGATAAACAGGACAGATGACAAAAATTTAAGTAGCGTCACATTGTGTTAATCTTGTTAGTTTGCCTCATTCCGGTCCTACCTTCTACCATGATGACGTTTTAAGCAAATTGTTCACAAGAGACGGTCTCCTTAATTAATTGTGGTAGTATTTTTTTAGAATGGCTTCAAAAATGCCATTGCTACTTACGCGCATTTTGCTTCACATTCATTGCTGTATGTCTTTCCATTTGAACCACAGACTGGCTTGTAAATTTTCGGGCAAAGACATGGCTTCGGGCCAGATCCACACTTGCCTGGGTTCTTGACACTCACACTCCTGAAAATTAGGAATTCACGCAGTTCAGTATCGAGAAAATCAAAGATCTTTGCCAAATGCCAGATTCTAAACAGCTTTTAACTGCAGGGTTAATGCTTCCAATATGGTATGGAACCATGAATGGCATAGTATAAATAGATGCTTCCATTCCAATATAGTATGAATGGATGTTTGGGGCTTTACTTCCTGTATTTATGCACTTGGTAGGCTTATAAGGACAGGAGGAGGACACGGCAATGAGGCGAAGGATGATTGAAACAGCCGTCCGATATTGGCCCAGGTGACCTGGAAGACCTGGATTCGAATAATGGACATTCACGATTGGTAGCATAGCAAGCCATCACTAGACCAATCCTCTGCCTGATTCCTGACTTGAGAAGTCTATGTCCTGTATCTATAGACTATACTGCCCCAATTTAGCTTTGTTAAAATGTAAAACACAGCAATTTGCCATGTAACTTTACTAATATTGTAACTGTGGCATTAGCCATGCACCATATTATGTTGGTAATGTCATTGTGACATATTTGGTATTGCTTTGACTAGGTATTGATGAATAATACCTGATAAACAGGACAGATGACAAAAATTTAAGTAGCGTCACATTGTGTTAATCTTGTTAGTTTGCCTCATTCCGGTCCTACCTTCTACCATGATGACGTTTTAAGCAAATTGTTCACAAGAGACGGTCTCCTTAATTAATTGTGGTAGTATTTTTTTAGAATGGCTTCAAAAATGCCATTGCTACTTACGCGCATTTTGCTTCACATTCATTGCTGTATGTCTTTCCATTTGAACCACAGACTGGCTTGTAAATTTTCGGGCAAAGACATGGCTTCGGGCCAGATCCACACTTGCCTGGGTTCTTGACACTCACACTCCTGAAAATTAGGAATTCACGCAGTTCAGTATCGAGAAAATCAAAGATCTTTGCCAAATGCCAGATTCTAAACAGCTTTTAACTGCAGGGTTAATGCTTCCAATATGGTATGGAACCATGAATGGCATAGTATAAATAGATGCTTCCATTCCAATATAGTATGAATGGATGTTTGGGGCTTTACTTCCTGTATTTATGCACTTGGTAGGCTTATAAGGACAGGAGGAGGACACGGCAATGAGGCGAAGGATGATTGAAACAGCCGTCCGATATTGGCCCAGGTGACCTGGAAGACCTGGATTCGAATAATGGACATTCACGATTGGTAGCATAGCAAGCCATCACTAGACCAATCCTCTGCCTGATTCCTGACTTCTCAAAAGGGCTATGAATACTTTTGAAAAGATGAGAAGTCTATGTCCTGTATCTATAGACTATACTGCCCCAATTTAGCTTTGTTAAAATGTAAAACACAGCAATTTGCCATGTAACTTTACTAATATTGTAACTGTGGCATTAGCCATGCACCATATTATGTTGGTAATGTCATTGTGACATATTTGGTATTGCTTTGACTAGGTATTGATGAATAATACCTGATAAACAGGACAGATGACAAAAATTTAAGTAGCGTCACATTGTGTTAATCTTGTTAGTTTGCCTCATTCCGGTCCTACCTTCTACCATGATGACGTTTTAAGCAAATTGTTCACAAGAGACGGTCTCCTTAATTAATTGTGGTAGTATTTTTTTAGAATGGCTTCAAAAATGCCATTGCTACTTACGCGCATTTTGCTTCACATTCATTGCTGTATGTCTTTCCATTTGAACCACAGACTGGCTTGTAAATTTTCGGGCAAAGACATGGCTTCGGGCCAGATCCACACTTGCCTGGGTTCTTGACACTCACACTCCTGAAAATTAGGAATTCACGCAGTTCAGTATCGAGAAAATCAAAGATCTTTGCCAAATGCCAGATTCTAAACAGCTTTTAACTGCAGGGTTAATGCTTCCAATATGGTATGGAACCATGAATGGCATAGTATAAATAGATGCTTCCATTCCAATATAGTATGAATGGATGTTTGGGGCTTTACTTCCTGTATTTATGCACTTGGTAGGCTTATAAGGACAGGAGGAGGACACGGCAATGAGGCGAAGGATGATTGAAACAGCCGTCCGATATTGGCCCAGGTGACCTGGAAGACCTGGATTCGAATAATGGACATTCACGATTGGTAGCATAGCAAGCCATCACTAGACCAATCCTCTGCCTGATTCCTGACTTCTCAAAAGGGCTATGAATACTTTTGAAAAGATGAGAAGTCTATGTCCTGTATCTATAGACTATACTGCCCCAATTTAGCTTTGTTAAAATGTAAAACACAGCAATTTGCCATGTAACTTTACTAATATTGTAACTGTGGCATTAGCCATGCACCATATTATGTTGGTAATGTCATTGTGACATATTTGGTATTGCTTTGACTAGGTATTGATGAATAATACCTGATAAACAGGACAGATGACAAAAATTTAAGTAGCGTCACATTGTGTTAATCTTGTTAGTTTGCCTCATTCCGGTCCTACCTTCTACCATGATGACGTTTTAAGCAAATTGTTCACAAGAGACGGTCTCCTTAATTAATTGTGGTAGTATTTTTTTAGAATGGCTTCAAAAATGCCATTGCTACTTACGCGCATTTTGCTTCACATTCATTGCTGTATGTCTTTCCATTTGAACCACAGACTGGCTTGTAAATTTTCGGGCAAAGACATGGCTTCGGGCCAGATCCACACTTGCCTGGGTTCTTGACACTCACACTCCTGAAAATTAGGAATTCACGCAGTTCAGTATCGAGAAAATCAAAGATCTTTGCCAAATGCCAGATTCTAAACAGCTTTTAACTGCAGGGTTAATGCTTCCAATATGGTATGGAACCATGAATGGCATAGTATAAATAGATGCTTCCATTCCAATATAGTATGAATGGATGTTTGGGGCTTTACTTCCTGTATTTATGCACTTGGTAGGCTTATAAGGACAGGAGGAGGACACGGCAATGAGGCGAAGGATGATTGAAACAGCCGTCCGATATTGGCCCAGGTGACCTGGAAGACCTGGATTCGAATAATGGACATTCACGATTGGTAGCATAGCAAGCCATCACTAGACCAATCCTCTGCCTGATTCCTGACTTCTCAAAAGGGCTATGAATACTTTTGAAAAGATGAGAAGTCTATGTCCTGTATCTATAGACTATACTGCCCCAATTTAGCTTTGTTAAAATGTAAAACACAGCAATTTGCCATGTAACTTTACTAATATTGTAACTGTGGCATTAGCCATGCACCATATTATGTTGGTAATGTCATTGTGACATATTTGGTATTGCTTTGACTAGGTATTGATGAATAATACCTGATAAACAGGACAGATGACAAAAATTTAAGTAGCGTCACATTGTGTTAATCTTGTTAGTTTGCCTCATTCCGGTCCTACCTTCTACCATGATGACGTTTTAAGCAAATTGTTCACAAGAGACGGTCTCCTTAATTAATTGTGGTAGTATTTTTTTAGAATGGCTTCAAAAATGCCATTGCTACTTACGCGCATTTTGCTTCACATTCATTGCTGTATGTCTTTCCATTTGAACCACAGACTGGCTTGTAAATTTTCGGGCAAAGACATGGCTTCGGGCCAGATCCACACTTGCCTGGGTTCTTGACACTCACACTCCTGAAAATTAGGAATTCACGCAGTTCAGTATCGAGAAAATCAAAGATCTTTGCCAAATGCCAGATTCTAAACAGCTTTTAACTGCAGGGTTAATGCTTCCAATATGGTATGGAACCATGAATGGCATAGTATAAATAGATGCTTCCATTCCAATATAGTATGAATGGATGTTTGGGGCTTTACTTCCTGTATTTATGCACTTGGTAGGCTTATAAGGACAGGAGGAGGACACGGCAATGAGGCGAAGGATGATTGAAACAGCCGTCCGATATTGGCCCAGGTGACCTGGAAGACCTGGATTCGAATAATGGACATTCACGATTGGTAGCATAGCAAGCCATCACTAGACCAATCCTCTGCCTGATTCCTGACTTCTCAAAAGGGCTATGAATACTTTTGAAAAGATGAGAAGTCTATGTCCTGTATCTATAGACTATACTGCCCCAATTTAGCTTTGTTAAAATGTAAAACACAGCAATTTGCCATGTAACTTTACTAATATTGTAACTGTGGCATTAGCCATGCACCATATTATGTTGGTAATGTCATTGTGACATATTTGGTATTGCTTTGACTAGGTATTGATGAATAATACCTGATAAACAGGACAGATGACAAAAATTTAAGTAGCGTCACATTGTGTTAATCTTGTTAGTTTGCCTCATTCCGGTCCTACCTTCTACCATGATGACGTTTTAAGCAAATTGTTCACAAGAGACGGTCTCCTTAATTAATTGTCGTAGTATTTTTTTAGAATGGCTTCAAAAATGCCATTGCTACTTACGCGCATTTTGCTTCACATTCATTGCTGTATGTCTTTCCATTTGAACCACAGACTGGCTTGTAAATTTTCGGGCAAAGACATGGCTTCGGGCCAGATCCACACTTGCCTGGGTTCTTGACACTCACACTCCTGAAAATTAGGAATTCACGCAGTTCAGTATCGAGAAAATCAAAGATCTTTGCCAAATGCCAGATTCTAAACAGCTTTTAACTGCAGGGTTAATGCTTCCAATATGGTATGGAACCATGAATGGCATAGTATAAATAGATGCTTCCATTCCAATATAGTATGAATGGATGTTTGGGGCTTTACTTCCTGTATTTATGCACTTGGTAGGCTTATAAGGACAGGAGGAGGACACGGCAATGAGGCGAAGGATGATTGAAACAGCCGTCCGATATTGGCCCAGGTGACCTGGAAGACCTGGATTCGAATAATGGACATTCACGATTGGTAGCATAGCAAGCCATCACTAGACCAATCCTCTGCCTGATTCCTGACTTCTCAAAAGGGCTATGAATACTTTTGAAAAGATGAGAAGTCTATGTCCTGTATCTATAGACTATACTGCCCCAATTTAGCTTTGTTAAAATGTAAAACACAGCAATTTGCCATGTAACTTTACTAATATTGTAACTGTGGCATTAGCCATGCACCATATTATGTTGGTAATGTCATTGTGACATATTTGGTATTGCTTTGACTAGGTATTGATGAATAATACCTGATAAACAGGACAGATGACAAAAATTTAAGTAGCGTCACATTGTGTTAATCTTGTTAGTTTGCCTCATTCCGGTCCTACCTTCTACCATGATGACGTTTTAAGCAAATTGTTCACAAGAGACGGTCTCCTTAATTAATTGTGGTAGTATTTTTTTAGAATGGCTTCAAAAATGCCATTGCTACTTACGCGCATTTTGCTTCACATTCATTGCTGTATGTCTTTCCATTTGAACCACAGACTGGCTTGTAAATTTTCGGGCAAAGACATGGCTTCGGGCCAGATCCACACTTGCCTGGGTTCTTGACACTCACACTCCTGAAAATTAGGAATTCACGCAGTTCAGTATCGAGAAAATCAAAGATCTTTGCCAAATGCCAGATTCTAAACAGCTTTTAACTGCAGGGTTAATGCTTCCAATATGGTATGGAACCATGAATGGCATAGTATAAATAGATGCTTCCATTCCAATATAGTATGAATGGATGTTTGGGGCTTTACTTCCTGTATTTATGCACTTGGTAGGCTTATAAGGACAGGAGGAGGACACGGCAATGAGGCGAAGGATGATTGAAACAGCCGTCCGATATTGGCCCAGGTGACCTGGAAGACCTGGATTCGAATAATGGACATTCACGATTGGTAGCATAGCAAGCCATCACTAGACCAATCCTCTGCCTGATTCCTGACTTGAGAAGTCTATGTCCTGTATCTATAGACTATACTGCCCCAATTTAGCTTTGTTAAAATGTAAAACACAGCAATTTGCCATGTAACTTTACTAATATTGTAACTGTGGCATTAGCCATGCACCATATTATGTTGGTAATGTCATTGTGACATATTTGGTATTGCTTTGACTAGGTATTGATGAATAATACCTGATAAACAGGACAGATGACAAAAATTTAAGTAGCGTCACATTGTGTTAATCTTGTTAGTTTGCCTCATTCCGGTCCTACCTTCTACCATGATGACGTTTTAAGCAAATTGTTCACAAGAGACGGTCTCCTTAATTAATTGTCGTAGTATTTTTTTAGAATGGCTTCAAAAATGCCATTGCTACTTACGCGCATTTTGCTTCACATTCATTGCTGTATGTCTTTCCATTTGAACCACAGACTGGCTTGTAAATTTTCGGGCAAAGACATGGCTTCGGGCCAGATCCACACTTGCCTGGGTTCTTGACACTCACACTCCTGAAAATTAGGAATTCACGCAGTTCAGTATCGAGAAAATCAAAGATCTTTGCCAAATGCCAGATTCTAAACAGCTTTTAACTGCAGGGTTAATGCTTCCAATATGGTATGGAACCATGAATGGCATAGTATAAATAGATGCTTCCATTCCAATATAGTATGAATGGATGTTTGGGGCTTTACTTCCTGTATTTATGCACTTGGTAGGCTTATAAGGACAGGAGGAGGACACGGCAATGAGGCGAAGGATGATTGAAACAGCCGTCCGATATTGGCCCAGGTGACCTGGAAGACCTGGATTCGAATAATGGACATTCACGATTGGTAGCATAGCAAGCCATCACTAGACCAATCCTCTGCCTGATTCCTGACTTCTCAAAAGGGCTATGAATACTTTTGAAAAGATGAGAAGTCTATGTCCTGTATCTATAGACTATACTGCCCCAATTTAGCTTTGTTAAAATGTAAAACACAGCAATTTGCCATGTAACTTTACTAATATTGTAACTGTGGCATTAGCCATGCACCATATTATGTTGGTAATGTCATTGTGACATATTTGGTATTGCTTTGACTAGGTATTGATGAATAATACCTGATAAACAGGACAGATGACAAAAATTTAAGTAGCGTCACATTGTGTTAATCTTGTTAGTTTGCCTCATTCCGGTCCTACCTTCTACCATGATGACGTTTTAAGCAAATTGTTCACAAGAGACGGTCTCCTTAATTAATTGTCGTAGTATTTTTTTAGAATGGCTTCAAAAATGCCATTGCTACTTACGCGCATTTTGCTTCACATTCATTGCTGTATGTCTTTCCATTTGAACCACAGACTGGCTTGTAAATTTTCGGGCAAAGACATGGCTTCGGGCCAGATCCACACTTGCCTGGGTTCTTGACACTCACACTCCTGAAAATTAGGAATTCACGCAGTTCAGTATCGAGAAAATCAAAGATCTTTGCCAAATGCCAGATTCTAAACAGCTTTTAACTGCAGGGTTAATGCTTCCAATATGGTATGGAACCATGAATGGCATAGTATAAATAGATGCTTCCATTCCAATATAGTATGAATGGATGTTTGGGGCTTTACTTCCTGTATTTATGCACTTGGTAGGCTTATAAGGACAGGAGGAGGACACGGCAATGAGGCGAAGGATGATTGAAACAGCCGTCCGATATTGGCCCAGGTGACCTGGAAGACCTGGATTCGAATAATGGACATTCACGATTGGTAGCATAGCAAGCCATCACTAGACCAATCCTCTGCCTGATTCCTGACTTCTCAAAAGGGCTATGAATACTTTTGAAAAGATGAGAAGTCTATGTCCTGTATCTATAGACTATACTGCCCCAATTTAGCTTTGTTAAAATGTAAAACACAGCAATTTGCCATGTAACTTTACTAATATTGTAACTGTGGCATTAGCCATGCACCATATTATGTTGGTAATGTCATTGTGACATATTTGGTATTGCTTTGACTAGGTATTGATGAATAATACCTGATAAACAGGACAGATGACAAAAATTTAAGTAGCGTCACATTGTGTTAATCTTGTTAGTTTGCCTCATTCCGGTCCTACCTTCTACCATGATGACGTTTTAAGCAAATTGTTCACAAGAGACGGTCTCCTTAATTAATTGTCGTAGTATTTTTTTAGAATGGCTTCAAAAATGCCATTGCTACTTACGCGCATTTTGCTTCACATTCATTGCTGTATGTCTTTCCATTTGAACCACAGACTGGCTTGTAAATTTTCGGGCAAAGACATGGCTTCGGGCCAGATCCACACTTGCCTGGGTTCTTGACACTCACACTCCTGAAAATTAGGAATTCACGCAGTTCAGTATCGAGAAAATCAAAGATCTTTGCCAAATGCCAGATTCTAAACAGCTTTTAACTGCAGGGTTAATGCTTCCAATATGGTATGGAACCATGAATGGCATAGTATAAATAGATGCTTCCATTCCAATATAGTATGAATGGATGTTTGGGGCTTTACTTCCTGTATTTATGCACTTGGTAGGCTTATAAGGACAGGAGGAGGACACGGCAATGAGGCGAAGGATGATTGAAACAGCCGTCCGATATTGGCCCAGGTGACCTGGAAGACCTGGATTCGAATAATGGACATTCACGATTGGTAGCATAGCAAGCCATCACTAGACCAATCCTCTGCCTGATTCCTGACTTCTCAAAAGGGCTATGAATACTTTTGAAAAGATGAGAAGTCTATGTCCTGTATCTATAGACTATACTGCCCCAATTTAGCTTTGTTAAAATGTAAAACACAGCAATTTGCCATGTAACTTTACTAATATTGTAACTGTGGCATTAGCCATGCACCATATTATGTTGGTAATGTCATTGTGACATATTTGGTATTGCTTTGACTAGGTATTGATGAAAATACCTGATAAACAGGACAGATGACAAAAATTTAAGTAGCGTCACATTGTGTTAATCTTGTTAGTTTGCCTCATTCCGGTCCTACCTTCTACCATGATGACGTTTTAAGCAAATTGTTCACAAGAGACGGTCTCCTTAATTAATTGTCGTAGTATTTTTTTAGAATGGCTTCAAAAATGCCATTGCTACTTACGCGCATTTTGCTTCACATTCATTGCTGTATGTCTTTCCATTTGAACCACAGACTGGCTTGTAAATTTTCGGGCAAAGACATGGCTTCGGGCCAGATCCACACTTGCCTGGGTTCTTGACACTCACACTCCTGAAAATTAGGAATTCACGCAGTTCAGTATCGAGAAAATCAAAGATCTTTGCCAAATGCCAGATTCTAAACAGCTTTTAACTGCAGGGTTAATGCTTCCAATATGGTATGGAACCATGAATGGCATAGTATAAATAGATGCTTCCATTCCAATATAGTATGAATGGATGTTTGGGGCTTTACTTCCTGTATTTATGCACTTGGTAGGCTTATAAGGACAGGAGGAGGACACGGCAATGAGGCGAAGGATGATTGAAACAGCCGTCCGATATTGGCCCAGGTGACCTGGAAGACCTGGATTCGAATAATGGACATTCACGATTGGTAGCATAGCAAGCCATCACTAGACCAATCCTCTGCCTGATTCCTGACTTCTCAAAAGGGCTATGAATACTTTTGAAAAGATGAGAAGTCTATGTCCTGTATCTATAGACTATACTGCCCCAATTTAGCTTTGTTAAAATGTAAAACACAGCAATTTGCCATGTAACTTTACTAATATTGTAACTGTGGCATTAGCCATGCACCATATTATGTTGGTAATGTCATTGTGACATATTTGGTATTGCTTTGACTAGGTATTGATGAATAATACCTGATAAACAGGACAGATGACAAAAATTTAAGTAGCGTCACATTGTGTTAATCTTGTTAGTTTGCCTCATTCCGGTCCTACCTTCTACCATGATGACGTTTTAAGCAAATTGTTCACAAGAGACGGTCTCCTTAATTAATTGTCGTAGTATTTTTTTAGAATGGCTTCAAAAATGCCATTGCTACTTACGCGCATTTTGCTTCACATTCATTGCTGTATGTCTTTCCATTTGAACCACAGACTGGCTTGTAAATTTTCGGGCAAAGACATGGCTTCGGGCCAGATCCACACTTGCCTGGGTTCTTGACACTCACACTCCTGAAAATTAGGAATTCACGCAGTTCAGTATCGAGAAAATCAAAGATCTTTGCCAAATGCCAGATTCTAAACAGCTTTTAACTGCAGGGTTAATGCTTCCAATATGGTATGGAACCATGAATGGCATAGTATAAATAGATGCTTCCATTCCAATATAGTATGAATGGATGTTTGGGGCTTTACTTCCTGTATTTATGCACTTGGTAGGCTTATAAGGACAGGAGGAGGACACGGCAATGAGGCGAAGGATGATTGAAACAGCCGTCCGATATTGGCCCAGGTGACCTGGAAGACCTGGATTCGAATAATGGACATTCACGATTGGTAGCATAGCAAGCCATCACTAGACCAATCCTCTGCCTGATTCCTGACTTCTCAAAAGGGCTATGAATACTTTTGAAAAGATGAGAAGTCTATGTCCTGTATCTATAGACTATACTGCCCCAATTTAGCTTTGTTAAAATGTAAAACACAGCAATTTGCCATGTAACTTTACTAATATTGTAACTGTGGCATTAGCCATGCACCATATTATGTTGGTAATGTCATTGTGACATATTTGGTATTGCTTTGACTAGGTATTGATGAATAATACCTGATAAACAGGACAGATGACAAAAATTTAAGTAGCGTCACATTGTGTTAATCTTGTTAGTTTGCCTCATTCCGGTCCTACCTTCTACCATGATGACGTTTTAAGCAAATTGTTCACAAGAGACGGTCTCCTTAATTAATTGTCGTAGTATTTTTTTAGAATGGCTTCAAAAATGCCATTGCTACTTACGCGCATTTTGCTTCACATTCATTGCTGTATGTCTTTCCATTTGAACCACAGACTGGCTTGTAAATTTTCGGGCAAAGACATGGCTTCGGGCCAGATCCACACTTGCCTGGGTTCTTGACACTCACACTCCTGAAAATTAGGAATTCACGCAGTTCAGTATCGAGAAAATCAAAGATCTTTGCCAAATGCCAGATTCTAAACAGCTTTTAACTGCAGGGTTAATGCTTCCAATATGGTATGGAACCATGAATGGCATAGTATAAATAGATGCTTCCATTCCAATATAGTATGAATGGATGTTTGGGGCTTTACTTCCTGTATTTATGCACTTGGTAGGCTTATAAGGACAGGAGGAGGACACGGCAATGAGGCGAAGGATGATTGAAACAGCCGTCCGATATTGGCCCAGGTGACCTGGAAGACCTGGATTCGAATAATGGACATTCACGATTGGTAGCATAGCAAGCCATCACTAGACCAATCCTCTGCCTGATTCCTGACTTCTCAAAAGGGCTATGAATACTTTTGAAAAGATGAGAAGTCTATGTCCTGTATCTATAGACTATACTGCCCCAATTTAGCTTTGTTAAAATGTAAAACACAGCAATTTGCCATGTAACTTTACTAATATTGTAACTGTGGCATTAGCCATGCACCATATTATGTTGGTAATGTCATTGTGACATATTTGGTATTGCTTTGACTAGGTATTGATGAATAATACCTGATAAACAGGACAGATGACAAAAATTTAAGTAGCGTCACATTGTGTTAATCTTGTTAGTTTGCCTCATTCCGGTCCTACCTTCTACCATGATGACGTTTTAAGCAAATTGTTCACAAGAGACGGTCTCCTTAATTAATTGTCGTAGTATTTTTTTAGAATGGCTTCAAAAATGCCATTGCTACTTACGCGCATTTTGCTTCACATTCATTGCTGTATGTCTTTCCATTTGAACCACAGACTGGCTTGTAAATTTTCGGGCAAAGACATGGCTTCGGGCCAGATCCACACTTGCCTGGGTTCTTGACACTCACACTCCTGAAAATTAGGAATTCACGCAGTTCAGTATCGAGAAAATCAAAGATCTTTGCCAAATGCCAGATTCTAAACAGCTTTTAACTGCAGGGTTAATGCTTCCAATATGGTATGGAACCATGAATGGCATAGTATAAATAGATGCTTCCATTCCAATATAGTATGAATGGATGTTTGGGGCTTTACTTCCTGTATTTATGCACTTGGTAGGCTTATAAGGACAGGAGGAGGACACGGCAATGAGGCGAAGGATGATTGAAACAGCCGTCCGATATTGGCCCAGGTGACCTGGAAGACCTGGATTCGAATAATGGACATTCACGATTGGTAGCATAGCAAGCCATCACTAGACCAATCCTCTGCCTGATTCCTGACTTCTCAAAAGGGCTATGAATACTTTTGAAAAGATGAGAAGTCTATGTCCTGTATCTATAGACTATACTGCCCCAATTTAGCTTTGTTAAAATGTAAAACACAGCAATTTGCCATGTAACTTTACTAATATTGTAACTGTGGCATTAGCCATGCACCATATTATGTTGGTAATGTCATTGTGACATATTTGGTATTGCTTTGACTAGGTATTGATGAATAATACCTGATAAACAGGACAGATGACAAAAATTTAAGTAGCGTCACATTGTGTTAATCTTGTTAGTTTGCCTCATTCCGGTCCTACCTTCTACCATGATGACGTTTTAAGCAAATTGTTCACAAGAGACGGTCTCCTTAATTAATTGTCGTAGTATTTTTTTAGAATGGCTTCAAAAATGCCATTGCTACTTACGCGCATTTTGCTTCACATTCATTGCTGTATGTCTTTCCATTTGAACCACAGACTGGCTTGTAAATTTTCGGGCAAAGACATGGCTTCGGGCCAGATCCACACTTGCCTGGGTTCTTGACACTCACACTCCTGAAAATTAGGAATTCACGCAGTTCAGTATCGAGAAAATCAAAGATCTTTGCCAAATGCCAGATTCTAAACAGCTTTTAACTGCAGGGTTAATGCTTCCAATATGGTATGGAACCATGAATGGCATAGTATAAATAGATGCTTCCATTCCAATATAGTATGAATGGATGTTTGGGGCTTTACTTCCTGTATTTATGCACTTGGTAGGCTTATAAGGACAGGAGGAGGACACGGCAATGAGGCGAAGGATGATTGAAACAGCCGTCCGATATTGGCCCAGGTGACCTGGAAGACCTGGATTCGAATAATGGACATTCACGATTGGTAGCATAGCAAGCCATCACTAGACCAATCCTCTGCCTGATTCCTGACTTGAGAAGTCTATGTCCTGTATCTATAGACTATACTGCCCCAATTTAGCTTTGTTAAAATGTAAAACACAGCAATTTGCCATGTAACTTTACTAATATTGTAACTGTGGCATTAGCCATGCACCATATTATGTTGGTAATGTCATTGTGACATATTTGGTATTGCTTTGACTAGGTATTGATGAATAATACCTGATAAACAGGACAGATGACAAAAATTTAAGTAGCGTCACATTGTGTTAATCTTGTTAGTTTGCCTCATTCCGGTCCTACCTTCTACCATGATGACGTTTTAAGCAAATTGTTCACAAGAGACGGTCTCCTTAATTAATTGTCGTAGTATTTTTTTAGAATGGCTTCAAAAATGCCATTGCTACTTACGCGCATTTTGCTTCACATTCATTGCTGTATGTCTTTCCATTTGAACCACAGACTGGCTTGTAAATTTTCGGGCAAAGACATGGCTTCGGGCCAGATCCACACTTGCCTGGGTTCTTGACACTCACACTCCTGAAAATTAGGAATTCACGCAGTTCAGTATCGAGAAAATCAAAGATCTTTGCCAAATGCCAGATTCTAAACAGCTTTTAACTGCAGGGTTAATGCTTCCAATATGGTATGGAACCATGAATGGCATAGTATAAATAGATGCTTCCATTCCAATATAGTATGAATGGATGTTTGGGGCTTTACTTCCTGTATTTATGCACTTGGTAGGCTTATAAGGACAGGAGGAGGACACGGCAATGAGGCGAAGGATGATTGAAACAGCCGTCCGATATTGGCCCAGGTGACCTGGAAGACCTGGATTCGAATAATGGACATTCACGATTGGTAGCATAGCAAGCCATCACTAGACCAATCCTCTGCCTGATTCCTGACTTCTCAAAAGGGCTATGAATACTTTTGAAAAGATGAGAAGTCTATGTCCTGTATCTATAGACTATACTGCCCCAATTTAGCTTTGTTAAAATGTAAAACACAGCAATTTGCCATGTAACTTTACTAATATTGTAACTGTGGCATTAGCCATGCACCATATTATGTTGGTAATGTCATTGTGACATATTTGGTATTGCTTTGACTAGGTATTGATGAATAATACCTGATAAACAGGACAGATGACAAAAATTTAAGTAGCGTCACATTGTGTTAATCTTGTTAGTTTGCCTCATTCCGGTCCTACCTTCTACCATGATGACGTTTTAAGCAAATTGTTCACAAGAGACGGTCTCCTTAATTAATTGTCGTAGTATTTTTTTAGAATGGCTTCAAAAATGCCATTGCTACTTACGCGCATTTTGCTTCACATTCATTGCTGTATGTCTTTCCATTTGAACCACAGACTGGCTTGTAAATTTTCGGGCAAAGACATGGCTTCGGGCCAGATCCACACTTGCCTGGGTTCTTGACACTCACACTCCTGAAAATTAGGAATTCACGCAGTTCAGTATCGAGAAAATCAAAGATCTTTGCCAAATGCCAGATTCTAAACAGCTTTTAACTGCAGGGTTAATGCTTCCAATATGGTATGGAACCATGAATGGCATAGTATAAATAGATGCTTCCATTCCAATATAGTATGAATGGATGTTTGGGGCTTTACTTCCTGTATTTATGCACTTGGTAGGCTTATAAGGACAGGAGGAGGACACGGCAATGAGGCGAAGGATGATTGAAACAGCCGTCCGATATTGGCCCAGGTGACCTGGAAGACCTGGATTCGAATAATGGACATTCACGATTGGTAGCATAGCAAGCCATCACTAGACCAATCCTCTGCCTGATTCCTGACTTCTCAAAAGGGCTATGAATACTTTTGAAAAGATGAGAAGTCTATGTCCTGTATCTATAGACTATACTGCCCCAATTTAGCTTTGTTAAAATGTAAAACACAGCAATTTGCCATGTAACTTTACTAATATTGTAACTGTGGCATTAGCCATGCACCATATTATGTTGGTAATGTCATTGTGACATATTTGGTATTGCTTTGACTAGGTATTGATGAATAATACCTGATAAACAGGACAGATGACAAAAATTTAAGTAGCGTCACATTGTGTTAATCTTGTTAGTTTGCCTCATTCCGGTCCTACCTTCTACCATGATGACGTTTTAAGCAAATTGTTCACAAGAGACGGTCTCCTTAATTAATTGTCGTAGTATTTTTTTAGAATGGCTTCAAAAATGCCATTGCTACTTACGCGCATTTTGCTTCACATTCATTGCTGTATGTCTTTCCATTTGAACCACAGACTGGCTTGTAAATTTTCGGGCAAAGACATGGCTTCGGGCCAGATCCACACTTGCCTGGGTTCTTGACACTCACACTCCTGAAAATTAGGAATTCACGCAGTTCAGTATCGAGAAAATCAAAGATCTTTGCCAAATGCCAGATTCTAAACAGCTTTTAACTGCAGGGTTAATGCTTCCAATATGGTATGGAACCATGAATGGCATAGTATAAATAGATGCTTCCATTCCAATATAGTATGAATGGATGTTTGGGGCTTTACTTCCTGTATTTATGCACTTGGTAGGCTTATAAGGACAGGAGGAGGACACGGCAATGAGGCGAAGGATGATTGAAACAGCCGTCCGATATTGGCCCAGGTGACCTGGAAGACCTGGATTCGAATAATGGACATTCACGATTGGTAGCATAGCAAGCCATCACTAGACCAATCCTCTGCCTGATTCCTGACTTCTCAAAAGGGCTATGAATACTTTTGAAAAGATGAGAAGTCTATGTCCTGTATCTATAGACTATACTGCCCCAATTTAGCTTTGTTAAAATGTAAAACACAGCAATTTGCCATGTAACTTTACTAATATTGTAACTGTGGCATTAGCCATGCACCATATTATGTTGGTAATGTCATTGTGACATATTTGGTATTGCTTTGACTAGGTATTGATGAATAATACCTGATAAACAGGACAGATGACAAAAATTTAAGTAGCGTCACATTGTGTTAATCTTGTTAGTTTGCCTCATTCCGGTCCTACCTTCTACCATGATGACGTTTTAAGCAAATTGTTCACAAGAGACGGTCTCCTTAATTAATTGTCGTAGTATTTTTTTAGAATGGCTTCAAAAATGCCATTGCTACTTACGCGCATTTTGCTTCACATTCATTGCTGTATGTCTTTCCATTTGAACCACAGACTGGCTTGTAAATTTTCGGGCAAAGACATGGCTTCGGGCCAGATCCACACTTGCCTGGGTTCTTGACACTCACACTCCTGAAAATTAGGAATTCACGCAGTTCAGTATCGAGAAAATCAAAGATCTTTGCCAAATGCCAGATTCTAAACAGCTTTTAACTGCAGGGTTAATGCTTCCAATATGGTATGGAACCATGAATGGCATAGTATAAATAGATGCTTCCATTCCAATATAGTATGAATGGATGTTTGGGGCTTTACTTCCTGTATTTATGCACTTGGTAGGCTTATAAGGACAGGAGGAGGACACGGCAATGAGGCGAAGGATGATTGAAACAGCCGTCCGATATTGGCCCAGGTGACCTGGAAGACCTGGATTCGAATAATGGACATTCACGATTGGTAGCATAGCAAGCCATCACTAGACCAATCCTCTGCCTGATTCCTGACTTCTCAAAAGGGCTATGAATACTTTTGAAAAGATGAGAAGTCTATGTCCTGTATCTATAGACTATACTGCCCCAATTTAGCTTTGTTAAAATGTAAAACACAGCAATTTGCCATGTAACTTTACTAATATTGTAACTGTGGCATTAGCCATGCACCATATTATGTTGGTAATGTCATTGTGACATATTTGGTATTGCTTTGACTAGGTATTGATGAATAATACCTGATAAACAGGACAGATGACAAAAATTTAAGTAGCGTCACATTGTGTTAATCTTGTTAGTTTGCCTCATTCCGGTCCTACCTTCTACCATGATGACGTTTTAAGCAAATTGTTCACAAGAGACGGTCTCCTTAATTAATTGTCGTAGTATTTTTTTAGAATGGCTTCAAAAATGCCATTGCTACTTACGCGCATTTTGCTTCACATTCATTGCTGTATGTCTTTCCATTTGAACCACAGACTGGCTTGTAAATTTTCGGGCAAAGACATGGCTTCGGGCCAGATCCACACTTGCCTGGGTTCTTGACACTCACACTCCTGAAAATTAGGAATTCACGCAGTTCAGTATCGAGAAAATCAAAGATCTTTGCCAAATGCCAGATTCTAAACAGCTTTTAACTGCAGGGTTAATGCTTCCAATATGGTATGGAACCATGAATGGCATAGTATAAATAGATGCTTCCATTCCAATATAGTATGAATGGATGTTTGGGGCTTTACTTCCTGTATTTATGCACTTGGTAGGCTTATAAGGACAGGAGGAGGACACGGCAATGAGGCGAAGGATGATTGAAACAGCCGTCCGATATTGGCCCAGGTGACCTGGAAGACCTGGATTCGAATAATGGACATTCACGATTGGTAGCATAGCAAGCCATCACTAGACCAATCCTCTGCCTGATTCCTGACTTCTCAAAAGGGCTATGAATACTTTTGAAAAGATGAGAAGTCTATGTCCTGTATCTATAGACTATACTGCCCCAATTTAGCTTTGTTAAAATGTAAAACACAGCAATTTGCCATGTAACTTTACTAATATTGTAACTGTGGCATTAGCCATGCACCATATTATGTTGGTAATGTCATTGTGACATATTTGGTATTGCTTTGACTAGGTATTGATGAATAATACCTGATAAACAGGACAGATGACAAAAATTTAAGTAGCGTCACATTGTGTTAATCTTGTTAGTTTGCCTCATTCCGGTCCTACCTTCTACCATGATGACGTTTTAAGCAAATTGTTCACAAGAGACGGTCTCCTTAATTAATTGTCGTAGTATTTTTTTAGAATGGCTTCAAAAATGCCATTGCTACTTACGCGCATTTTGCTTCACATTCATTGCTGTATGTCTTTCCATTTGAACCACAGACTGGCTTGTAAATTTTCGGGCAAAGACATGGCTTCGGGCCAGATCCACACTTGCCTGGGTTCTTGACACTCACACTCCTGAAAATTAGGAATTCACGCAGTTCAGTATCGAGAAAATCAAAGATCTTTGCCAAATGCCAGATTCTAAACAGCTTTTAACTGCAGGGTTAATGCTTCCAATATGGTATGGAACCATGAATGGCATAGTATAAATAGATGCTTCCATTCCAATATAGTATGAATGGATGTTTGGGGCTTTACTTCCTGTATTTATGCACTTGGTAGGCTTATAAGGACAGGAGGAGGACACGGCAATGAGGCGAAGGATGATTGAAACAGCCGTCCGATATTGGCCCAGGTGACCTGGAAGACCTGGATTCGAATAATGGACATTCACGATTGGTAGCATAGCAAGCCATCACTAGACCAATCCTCTGCCTGATTCCTGACTTCTCAAAAGGGCTATGAATACTTTTGAAAAGATGAGAAGTCTATGTCCTGTATCTATAGACTATACTGCCCCAATTTAGCTTTGTTAAAATGTAAAACACAGCAATTTGCCATGTAACTTTACTAATATTGTAACTGTGGCATTAGCCATGCACCATATTATGTTGGTAATGTCATTGTGACATATTTGGTATTGCTTTGACTAGGTATTGATGAATAATACCTGATAAACAGGACAGATGACAAAAATTTAAGTAGCGTCACATTGTGTTAATCTTGTTAGTTTGCCTCATTCCGGTCCTACCTTCTACCATGATGACGTTTTAAGCAAATTGTTCACAAGAGACGGTCTCCTTAATTAATTGTCGTAGTATTTTTTTAGAATGGCTTCAAAAATGCCATTGCTACTTACGCGCATTTTGCTTCACATTCATTGCTGTATGTCTTTCCATTTGAACCACAGACTGGCTTGTAAATTTTCGGGCAAAGACATGGCTTCGGGCCAGATCCACACTTGCCTGGGTTCTTGACACTCACACTCCTGAAAATTAGGAATTCACGCAGTTCAGTATCGAGAAAATCAAAGATCTTTGCCAAATGCCAGATTCTAAACAGCTTTTAACTGCAGGGTTAATGCTTCCAATATGGTATGGAACCATGAATGGCATAGTATAAATAGATGCTTCCATTCCAATATAGTATGAATGGATGTTTGGGGCTTTACTTCCTGTATTTATGCACTTGGTAGGCTTATAAGGACAGGAGGAGGACACGGCAATGAGGCGAAGGATGATTGAAACAGCCGTCCGATATTGGCCCAGGTGACCTGGAAGACCTGGATTCGAATAATGGACATTCACGATTGGTAGCATAGCAAGCCATCACTAGACCAATCCTCTGCCTGATTCCTGACTTCTCAAAAGGGCTATGAATACTTTTGAAAAGATGAGAAGTCTATGTCCTGTATCTATAGACTATACTGCCCCAATTTAGCTTTGTTAAAATGTAAAACACAGCAATTTGCCATGTAACTTTACTAATATTGTAACTGTGGCATTAGCCATGCACCATATTATGTTGGTAATGTCATTGTGACATATTTGGTATTGCTTTGACTAGGTATTGATGAATAATACCTGATAAACAGGACAGATGACAAAAATTTAAGTAGCGTCACATTGTGTTAATCTTGTTAGTTTGCCTCATTCCGGTCCTACCTTCTACCATGATGACGTTTTAAGCAAATTGTTCACAAGAGACGGTCTCCTTAATTAATTGTCGTAGTATTTTTTTAGAATGGCTTCAAAAATGCCATTGCTACTTACGCGCATTTTGCTTCACATTCATTGCTGTATGTCTTTCCATTTGAACCACAGACTGGCTTGTAAATTTTCGGGCAAAGACATGGCTTCGGGCCAGATCCACACTTGCCTGGGTTCTTGACACTCACACTCCTGAAAATTAGGAATTCACGCAGTTCAGTATCGAGAAAATCAAAGATCTTTGCCAAATGCCAGATTCTAAACAGCTTTTAACTGCAGGGTTAATGCTTCCAATATGGTATGGAACCATGAATGGCATAGTATAAATAGATGCTTCCATTCCAATATAGTATGAATGGATGTTTGAGGCTTTACTTCCTGTATTTGTGCACTTGGTAGGCTTATAAGGACAAGAGGAGGACACGGCAATGAGGCGAAGGATGATTGAAACAGCCGTCCGATATTGGCCCAGGTGACCTGGAAGACCTGGATTCGAATAATGGACATTCACGATTGGTAGCATAGCAAGCCATCACTAGACCAATCCTCTGCCTGATTCCTGACTTCTCAAAAGGGCTATGAATACTTTTGAAAAGATGAGAAGTCTATGTCCTGTATCTATAGACTATACTGCCCCAATTTAGCTTTGTTAAAATGTAAAACACAGCAATTTGCCATGTAACTTTACTAATATTGTAACTGTGGCATTAGCCATGCACCATATTATGTTGGTAATGTCATTGTGACATATTTGGTATTGCTTTGACTAGGTATTGATGAATAATACCTGATAAACAGGACAGATGACAAAAATTTAAGTAGCGTCACATTGTGTTAATCTTGTTAGTTTGCCTCATTCCGGTCCTACCTTCTACCATGATGACGTTTTAAGCAAATTGTTCACAAGAGACGGTCTCCTTAATTAATTGTCGTAGTATTTTTTTAGAATGGCTTCAAAAATGCCATTGCTACTTACGCGCATTTTGCTTCACATTCATTGCTGTATGTCTTTCCATTTGAACCACAGACTGGCTTGTAAATTTTCGGGCAAAGACATGGCTTCGGGCCAGATCCACACTTGCCTGGGTTCTTGACACTCACACTCCTGAAAATTAGGAATTCACGCAGTTCAGTATCGAGAAAATCAAAGATCTTTGCCAAATGCCAGATTCTAAACAGCTTTTAACTGCAGGGTTAATGCTTCCAATATGGTATGGAACCATGAATGGCATAGTATAAATAGATGCTTCCATTCCAATATAGTATGAATGGATGTTTGGGGCTTTACTTCCTGTATTTATGCACTTGGTAGGCTTATAAGGACAGGAGGAGGACACGGCAATGAGGCGAAGGATGATTGAAACAGCCGTCCGATATTGGCCCAGGTGACCTGGAAGACCTGGATTCGAATAATGGACATTCACGATTGGTAGCATAGCAAGCCATCACTAGACCAATCCTCTGCCTGATTCCTGACTTCTCAAAAGGGCTATGAATACTTTTGAAAAGATGAGAAGTCTATGTCCTGTATCTATAGACTATACTGCCCCAATTTAGCTTTGTTAAAATGTAAAACACAGCAATTTGCCATGTAACTTTACTAATATTGTAACTGTGGCATTAGCCATGCACCATATTATGTTGGTAATGTCATTGTGACATATTTGGTATTGCTTTGACTAGGTATTGATGAATAATACCTGATAAACAGGACAGATGACAAAAATTTAAGTAGCGTCACATTGTGTTAATCTTGTTAGTTTGCCTCATTCCGGTCCTACCTTCTACCATGATGACGTTTTAAGCAAATTGTTCACAAGAGACGGTCTCCTTAATTAATTGTCGTAGTATTTTTTTAGAATGGCTTCAAAAATGCCATTGCTACTTACGCGCATTTTGCTTCACATTCATTGCTGTATGTCTTTCCATTTGAACCACAGACTGGCTTGTAAATTTTCGGGCAAAGACATGGCTTCGGGCCAGATCCACACTTGCCTGGGTTCTTGACACTCACACTCCTGAAAATTAGGAATTCACGCAGTTCAGTATCGAGAAAATCAAAGATCTTTGCCAAATGCCAGATTCTAAACAGCTTTTAACTGCAGGGTTAATGCTTCCAATATGGTATGGAACCATGAATGGCATAGTATAAATAGATGCTTCCATTCCAATATAGTATGAATGGATGTTTGGGGCTTTACTTCCTGTATTTATGCACTTGGTAGGCTTATAAGGACAGGAGGAGGACACGGCAATGAGGCGAAGGATGATTGAAACAGCCGTCCGATATTGGCCCAGGTGACCTGGAAGACCTGGATTCGAATAATGGACATTCACGATTGGTAGCATAGCAAGCCATCACTAGACCAATCCTCTGCCTGATTCCTGACTTCTCAAAAGGGCTATGAATACTTTTGAAAAGATGAGAAGTCTATGTCCTGTATCTATAGACTATACTGCCCCAATTTAGCTTTGTTAAAATGTAAAACACAGCAATTTGCCATGTAACTTTACTAATATTGTAACTGTGGCATTAGCCATGCACCATATTATGTTGGTAATGTCATTGTGACATATTTGGTATTGCTTTGACTAGGTATTGATGAATAATACCTGATAAACAGGACAGATGACAAAAATTTAAGTAGCGTCACATTGTGTTAATCTTGTTAGTTTGCCTCATTCCGGTCCTACCTTCTACCATGATGACGTTTTAAGCAAATTGTTCACAAGAGACGGTCTCCTTAATTAATTGTCGTAGTATTTTTTTAGAATGGCTTCAAAAATGCCATTGCTACTTACGCGCATTTTGCTTCACATTCATTGCTGTATGTCTTTCCATTTGAACCACAGACTGGCTTGTAAATTTTCGGGCAAAGACATGGCTTCGGGCCAGATCCACACTTGCCTGGGTTCTTGACACTCACACTCCTGAAAATTAGGAATTCACGCAGTTCAGTATCGAGAAAATCAAAGATCTTTGCCAAATGCCAGATTCTAAACAGCTTTTAACTGCAGGGTTAATGCTTCCAATATGGTATGGAACCATGAATGGCATAGTATAAATAGATGCTTCCATTCCAATATAGTATGAATGGATGTTTGGGGCTTTACTTCCTGTATTTATGCACTTGGTAGGCTTATAAGGACAGGAGGAGGACACGGCAATGAGGCGAAGGATGATTGAAACAGCCGTCCGATATTGGCCCAGGTGACCTGGAAGACCTGGATTCGAATAATGGACATTCACGATTGGTAGCATAGCAAGCCATCACTAGACCAATCCTCTGCCTGATTCCTGACTTCTCAAAAGGGCTATGAATACTTTTGAAAAGATGAGAAGTCTATGTCCTGTATCTATAGACTATACTGCCCCAATTTAGCTTTGTTAAAATGTAAAACACAGCAATTTGCCATGTAACTTTACTAATATTGTAACTGTGGCATTAGCCATGCACCATATTATGTTGGTAATGTCATTGTGACATATTTGGTATTGCTTTGACTAGGTATTGATGAATAATACCTGATAAACAGGACAGATGACAAAAATTTAAGTAGCGTCACATTGTGTTAATCTTGTTAGTTTGCCTCATTCCGGTCCTACCTTCTACCATGATGACGTTTTAAGCAAATTGTTCACAAGAGACGGTCTCCTTAATTAATTGTCGTAGTATTTTTTTAGAATGGCTTCAAAAATGCCATTGCTACTTACGCGCATTTTGCTTCACATTCATTGCTGTATGTCTTTCCATTTGAACCACAGACTGGCTTGTAAATTTTCGGGCAAAGACATGGCTTCGGGCCAGATCCACACTTGCCTGGGTTCTTGACACTCACACTCCTGAAAATTAGGAATTCACGCAGTTCAGTATCGAGAAAATCAAAGATCTTTGCCAAATGCCAGATTCTAAACAGCTTTTAACTGCAGGGTTAATGCTTCCAATATGGTATGGAACCATGAATGGCATAGTATAAATAGATGCTTCCATTCCAATATAGTATGAATGGATGTTTGGGGCTTTACTTCCTGTATTTATGCACTTGGTAGGCTTATAAGGACAGGAGGAGGACACGGCAATGAGGCGAAGGATGATTGAAACAGCCGTCCGATATTGGCCCAGGTGACCTGGAAGACCTGGATTCGAATAATGGACATTCACGATTGGTAGCATAGCAAGCCATCACTAGACCAATCCTCTGCCTGATTCCTGACTTCTCAAAAGGGCTATGAATACTTTTGAAAAGATGAGAAGTCTATGTCCTGTATCTATAGACTATACTGCCCCAATTTAGCTTTGTTAAAATGTAAAACACAGCAATTTGCCATGTAACTTTACTAATATTGTAACTGTGGCATTAGCCATGCACCATATTATGTTGGTAATGTCATTGTGACATATTTGGTATTGCTTTGACTAGGTATTGATGAATAATACCTGATAAACAGGACAGATGACAAAAATTTAAGTAGCGTCACATTGTGTTAATCTTGTTAGTTTGCCTCATTCCGGTCCTACCTTCTACCATGATGACGTTTTAAGCAAATTGTTCACAAGAGACGGTCTCCTTAATTAATTGTCGTAGTATTTTTTTAGAATGGCTTCAAAAATGCCATTGCTACTTACGCGCATTTTGCTTCACATTCATTGCTGTATGTCTTTCCATTTGAACCACAGACTGGCTTGTAAATTTTCGGGCAAAGACATGGCTTCGGGCCAGATCCACACTTGCCTGGGTTCTTGACACTCACACTCCTGAAAATTAGGAATTCACGCAGTTCAGTATCGAGAAAATCAAAGATCTTTGCCAAATGCCAGATTCTAAACAGCTTTTAACTGCAGGGTTAATGCTTCCAATATGGTATGGAACCATGAATGGCATAGTATAAATAGATGCTTCCATTCCAATATAGTATGAATGGATGTTTGGGGCTTTACTTCCTGTATTTATGCACTTGGTAGGCTTATAAGGACAGGAGGAGGACACGGCAATGAGGCGAAGGATGATTGAAACAGCCGTCCGATATTGGCCCAGGTGACCTGGAAGACCTGGATTCGAATAATGGACATTCACGATTGGTAGCATAGCAAGCCATCACTAGACCAATCCTCTGCCTGATTCCTGACTTCTCAAAAGGGCTATGAATACTTTTGAAAAGATGAGAAGTCTATGTCCTGTATCTATAGACTATACTGCCCCAATTTAGCTTTGTTAAAATGTAAAACACAGCAATTTGCCATGTAACTTTACTAATATTGTAACTGTGGCATTAGCCATGCACCATATTATGTTGGTAATGTCATTGTGACATATTTGGTATTGCTTTGACTAGGTATTGATGAATAATACCTGATAAACAGGACAGATGACAAAAATTTAAGTAGCGTCACATTGTGTTAATCTTGTTAGTTTGCCTCATTCCGGTCCTACCTTCTACCATGATGACGTTTTAAGCAAATTGTTCACAAGAGACGGTCTCCTTAATTAATTGTCGTAGTATTTTTTTAGAATGGCTTCAAAAATGCCATTGCTACTTACGCGCATTTTGCTTCACATTCATTGCTGTATGTCTTTCCATTTGAACCACAGACTGGCTTGTAAATTTTCGGGCAAAGACATGGCTTCGGGCCAGATCCACACTTGCCTGGGTTCTTGACACTCACACTCCTGAAAATTAGGAATTCACGCAGTTCAGTATCGAGAAAATCAAAGATCTTTGCCAAATGCCAGATTCTAAACAGCTTTTAACTGCAGGGTTAATGCTTCCAATATGGTATGGAACCATGAATGGCATAGTATAAATAGATGCTTCCATTCCAATATAGTATGAATGGATGTTTGGGGCTTTACTTCCTGTATTTATGCACTTGGTAGGCTTATAAGGACAGGAGGAGGACACGGCAATGAGGCGAAGGATGATTGAAACAGCCGTCCGATATTGGCCCAGGTGACCTGGAAGACCTGGATTCGAATAATGGACATTCACGATTGGTAGCATAGCAAGCCATCACTAGACCAATCCTCTGCCTGATTCCTGACTTCTCAAAAGGGCTATGAATACTTTTGAAAAGATGAGAAGTCTATGTCCTGTATCTATAGACTATACTGCCCCAATTTAGCTTTGTTAAAATGTAAAACACAGCAATTTGCCATGTAACTTTACTAATATTGTAACTGTGGCATTAGCCATGCACCATATTATGTTGGTAATGTCATTGTGACATATTTGGTATTGCTTTGACTAGGTATTGATGAATAATACCTGATAAACAGGACAGATGACAAAAATTTAAGTAGCGTCACATTGTGTTAATCTTGTTAGTTTGCCTCATTCCGGTCCTACCTTCTACCATGATGACGTTTTAAGCAAATTGTTCACAAGAGACGGTCTCCTTAATTAATTGTCGTAGTATTTTTTTAGAATGGCTTCAAAAATGCCATTGCTACTTACGCGCATTTTGCTTCACATTCATTGCTGTATGTCTTTCCATTTGAACCACAGACTGGCTTGTAAATTTTCGGGCAAAGACATGGCTTCGGGCCAGATCCACACTTGCCTGGGTTCTTGACACTCACACTCCTGAAAATTAGGAATTCACGCAGTTCAGTATCGAGAAAATCAAAGATCTTTGCCAAATGCCAGATTCTAAACAGCTTTTAACTGCAGGGTTAATGCTTCCAATATGGTATGGAACCATGAATGGCATAGTATAAATAGATGCTTCCATTCCAATATAGTATGAATGGATGTTTGGGGCTTTACTTCCTGTATTTATGCACTTGGTAGGCTTATAAGGACAGGAGGAGGACACGGCAATGAGGCGAAGGATGATTGAAACAGCCGTCCGATATTGGCCCAGGTGACCTGGAAGACCTGGATTCGAATAATGGACATTCACGATTGGTAGCATAGCAAGCCATCACTAGACCAATCCTCTGCCTGATTCCTGACTTCTCAAAAGGGCTATGAATACTTTTGAAAAGATGAGAAGTCTATGTCCTGTATCTATAGACTATACTGCCCCAATTTAGCTTTGTTAAAATGTAAAACACAGCAATTTGCCATGTAACTTTACTAATATTGTAACTGTGGCATTAGCCATGCACCATATTATGTTGGTAATGTCATTGTGACATATTTGGTATTGCTTTGACTAGGTATTGATGAATAATACCTGATAAACAGGACAGATGACAAAAATTTAAGTAGCGTCACATTGTGTTAATCTTGTTAGTTTGCCTCATTCCGGTCCTACCTTCTACCATGATGACGTTTTAAGCAAATTGTTCACAAGAGACGGTCTCCTTAATTAATTGTCGTAGTATTTTTTTAGAATGGCTTCAAAAATGCCATTGCTACTTACGCGCATTTTGCTTCACATTCATTGCTGTATGTCTTTCCATTTGAACCACAGACTGGCTTGTAAATTTTCGGGCAAAGACATGGCTTCGGGCCAGATCCACACTTGCCTGGGTTCTTGACACTCACACTCCTGAAAATTAGGAATTCACGCAGTTCAGTATCGAGAAAATCAAAGATCTTTGCCAAATGCCAGATTCTAAACAGCTTTTAACTGCAGGGTTAATGCTTCCAATATGGTATGGAACCATGAATGGCATAGTATAAATAGATGCTTCCATTCCAATATAGTATGAATGGATGTTTGGGGCTTTACTTCCTGTATTTATGCACTTGGTAGGCTTATAAGGACAGGAGGAGGACACGGCAATGAGGCGAAGGATGATTGAAACAGCCGTCCGATATTGGCCCAGGTGACCTGGAAGACCTGGATTCGAATAATGGACATTCACGATTGGTAGCATAGCAAGCCATCACTAGACCAATCCTCTGCCTGATTCCTGACTTCTCAAAAGGGCTATGAATACTTTTGAAAAGATGAGAAGTCTATGTCCTGTATCTATAGACTATACTGCCCCAATTTAGCTTTGTTAAAATGTAAAACACAGCAATTTGCCATGTAACTTTACTAATATTGTAACTGTGGCATTAGCCATGCACCATATTATGTTGGTAATGTCATTGTGACATATTTGGTATTGCTTTGACTAGGTATTGATGAATAATACCTGATAAACAGGACAGATGACAAAAATTTAAGTAGCGTCACATTGTGTTAATCTTGTTAGTTTGCCTCATTCCGGTCCTACCTTCTACCATGATGACGTTTTAAGCAAATTGTTCACAAGAGACGGTCTCCTTAATTAATTGTCGTAGTATTTTTTTAGAATGGCTTCAAAAATGCCATTGCTACTTACGCGCATTTTGCTTCACATTCATTGCTGTATGTCTTTCCATTTGAACCACAGACTGGCTTGTAAATTTTCGGGCAAAGACATGGCTTCGGGCCAGATCCACACTTGCCTGGGTTCTTGACACTCACACTCCTGAAAATTAGGAATTCACGCAGTTCAGTATCGAGAAAATCAAAGATCTTTGCCAAATGCCAGATTCTAAACAGCTTTTAACTGCAGGGTTAATGCTTCCAATATGGTATGGAACCATGAATGGCATAGTATAAATAGATGCTTCCATTCCAATATAGTATGAATGGATGTTTGGGGCTTTACTTCCTGTATTTATGCACTTGGTAGGCTTATAAGGACAGGAGGAGGACACGGCAATGAGGCGAAGGATGATTGAAACAGCCGTCCGATATTGGCCCAGGTGACCTGGAAGACCTGGATTCGAATAATGGACATTCACGATTGGTAGCATAGCAAGCCATCACTAGACCAATCCTCTGCCTGATTCCTGACTTCTCAAAAGGGCTATGAATACTTTTGAAAAGATGAGAAGTCTATGTCCTGTATCTATAGACTATACTGCCCCAATTTAGCTTTGTTAAAATGTAAAACACAGCAATTTGCCATGTAACTTTACTAATATTGTAACTGTGGCATTAGCCATGCACCATATTATGTTGGTAATGTCATTGTGACATATTTGGTATTGCTTTGACTAGGTATTGATGAATAATACCTGATAAACAGGACAGATGACAAAAATTTAAGTAGCGTCACATTGTGTTAATCTTGTTAGTTTGCCTCATTCCGGTCCTACCTTCTACCATGATGACGTTTTAAGCAAATTGTTCACAAGAGACGGTCTCCTTAATTAATTGTCGTAGTATTTTTTTAGAATGGCTTCAAAAATGCCATTGCTACTTACGCGCATTTTGCTTCACATTCATTGCTGTATGTCTTTCCATTTGAACCACAGACTGGCTTGTAAATTTTCGGGCAAAGACATGGCTTCGGGCCAGATCCACACTTGCCTGGGTTCTTGACACTCACACTCCTGAAAATTAGGAATTCACGCAGTTCAGTATCGAGAAAATCAAAGATCTTTGCCAAATGCCAGATTCTAAACAGCTTTTAACTGCAGGGTTAATGCTTCCAATATGGTATGGAACCATGAATGGCATAGTATAAATAGATGCTTCCATTCCAATATAGTATGAATGGATGTTTGGGGCTTTACTTCCTGTATTTATGCACTTGGTAGGCTTATAAGGACAGGAGGAGGACACGGCAATGAGGCGAAGGATGATTGAAACAGCCGTCCGATATTGGCCCAGGTGACCTGGAAGACCTGGATTCGAATAATGGACATTCACGATTGGTAGCATAGCAAGCCATCACTAGACCAATCCTCTGCCTGATTCCTGACTTCTCAAAAGGGCTATGAATACTTTTGAAAAGATGAGAAGTCTATGTCCTGTATCTATAGACTATACTGCCCCAATTTAGCTTTGTTAAAATGTAAAACACAGCAATTTGCCATGTAACTTTACTAATATTGTAACTGTGGCATTAGCCATGCACCATATTATGTTGGTAATGTCATTGTGACATATTTGGTATTGCTTTGACTAGGTATTGATGAATAATACCTGATAAACAGGACAGATGACAAAAATTTAAGTAGCGTCACATTGTGTTAATCTTGTTAGTTTGCCTCATTCCGGTCCTACCTTCTACCATGATGACGTTTTAAGCAAATTGTTCACAAGAGACGGTCTCCTTAATTAATTGTCGTAGTATTTTTTTAGAATGGCTTCAAAAATGCCATTGCTACTTACGCGCATTTTGCTTCACATTCATTGCTGTATGTCTTTCCATTTGAACCACAGACTGGCTTGTAAATTTTCGGGCAAAGACATGGCTTCGGGCCAGATCCACACTTGCCTGGGTTCTTGACACTCACACTCCTGAAAATTAGGAATTCACGCAGTTCAGTATCGAGAAAATCAAAGATCTTTGCCAAATGCCAGATTCTAAACAGCTTTTAACTGCAGGGTTAATGCTTCCAATATGGTATGGAACCATGAATGGCATAGTATAAATAGATGCTTCCATTCCAATATAGTATGAATGGATGTTTGGGGCTTTACTTCCTGTATTTATGCACTTGGTAGGCTTATAAGGACAGGAGGAGGACACGGCAATGAGGCGAAGGATGATTGAAACAGCCGTCCGATATTGGCCCAGGTGACCTGGAAGACCTGGATTCGAATAATGGACATTCACGATTGGTAGCATAGCAAGCCATCACTAGACCAATCCTCTGCCTGATTCCTGACTTCTCAAAAGGGCTATGAATACTTTTGAAAAGATGAGAAGTCTATGTCCTGTATCTATAGACTATACTGCCCCAATTTAGCTTTGTTAAAATGTAAAACACAGCAATTTGCCATGTAACTTTACTAATATTGTAACTGTGGCATTAGCCATGCACCATATTATGTTGGTAATGTCATTGTGACATATTTGGTATTGCTTTGACTAGGTATTGATGAATAATACCTGATAAACAGGACAGATGACAAAAATTTAAGTAGCGTCACATTGTGTTAATCTTGTTAGTTTGCCTCATTCCGGTCCTACCTTCTACCATGATGACGTTTTAAGCAAATTGTTCACAAGAGACGGTCTCCTTAATTAATTGTCGTAGTATTTTTTTAGAATGGCTTCAAAAATGCCATTGCTACTTACGCGCATTTTGCTTCACATTCATTGCTGTATGTCTTTCCATTTGAACCACAGACTGGCTTGTAAATTTTCGGGCAAAGACATGGCTTCGGGCCAGATCCACACTTGCCTGGGTTCTTGACACTCACACTCCTGAAAATTAGGAATTCACGCAGTTCAGTATCGAGAAAATCAAAGATCTTTGCCAAATGCCAGATTCTAAACAGCTTTTAACTGCAGGGTTAATGCTTCCAATATGGTATGGAACCATGAATGGCATAGTATAAATAGATGCTTCCATTCCAATATAGTATGAATGGATGTTTGGGGCTTTACTTCCTGTATTTATGCACTTGGTAGGCTTATAAGGACAGGAGGAGGACACGGCAATGAGGCGAAGGATGATTGAAACAGCCGTCCGATATTGGCCCAGGTGACCTGGAAGACCTGGATTCGAATAATGGACATTCACGATTGGTAGCATAGCAAGCCATCACTAGACCAATCCTCTGCCTGATTCCTGACTTCTCAAAAGGGCTATGAATACTTTTGAAAAGATGAGAAGTCTATGTCCTGTATCTATAGACTATACTGCCCCAATTTAGCTTTGTTAAAATGTAAAACACAGCAATTTGCCATGTAACTTTACTAATATTGTAACTGTGGCATTAGCCATGCACCATATTATGTTGGTAATGTCATTGTGACATATTTGGTATTGCTTTGACTAGGTATTGATGAATAATACCTGATAAACAGGACAGATGACAAAAATTTAAGTAGCGTCACATTGTGTTAATCTTGTTAGTTTGCCTCATTCCGGTCCTACCTTCTACCATGATGACGTTTTAAGCAAATTGTTCACAAGAGACGGTCTCCTTAATTAATTGTCGTAGTATTTTTTTAGAATGGCTTCAAAAATGCCATTGCTACTTACGCGCATTTTGCTTCACATTCATTGCTGTATGTCTTTCCATTTGAACCACAGACTGGCTTGTAAATTTTCGGGCAAAGACATGGCTTCGGGCCAGATCCACACTTGCCTGGGTTCTTGACACTCACACTCCTGAAAATTAGGAATTCACGCAGTTCAGTATCGAGAAAATCAAAGATCTTTGCCAAATGCCAGATTCTAAACAGCTTTTAACTGCAGGGTTAATGCTTCCAATATGGTATGGAACCATGAATGGCATAGTATAAATAGATGCTTCCATTCCAATATAGTATGAATGGATGTTTGGGGCTTTACTTCCTGTATTTATGCACTTGGTAGGCTTATAAGGACAGGAGGAGGACACGGCAATGAGGCGAAGGATGATTGAAACAGCCGTCCGATATTGGCCCAGGTGACCTGGAAGACCTGGATTCGAATAATGGACATTCACGATTGGTAGCATAGCAAGCCATCACTAGACCAATCCTCTGCCTGATTCCTGACTTCTCAAAAGGGCTATGAATACTTTTGAAAAGATGAGAAGTCTATGTCCTGTATCTATAGACTATACTGCCCCAATTTAGCTTTGTTAAAATGTAAAACACAGCAATTTGCCATGTAACTTTACTAATATTGTAACTGTGGCATTAGCCATGCACCATATTATGTTGGTAATGTCATTGTGACATATTTGGTATTGCTTTGACTAGGTATTGATGAATAATACCTGATAAACAGGACAGATGACAAAAATTTAAGTAGCGTCACATTGTGTTAATCTTGTTAGTTTGCCTCATTCCGGTCCTACCTTCTACCATGATGACGTTTTAAGCAAATTGTTCACAAGAGACGGTCTCCTTAATTAATTGTCGTAGTATTTTTTTAGAATGGCTTCAAAAATGCCATTGCTACTTACGCGCATTTTGCTTCACATTCATTGCTGTATGTCTTTCCATTTGAACCACAGACTGGCTTGTAAATTTTCGGGCAAAGACATGGCTTCGGGCCAGATCCACACTTGCCTGGGTTCTTGACACTCACACTCCTGAAAATTAGGAATTCACGCAGTTCAGTATCGAGAAAATCAAAGATCTTTGCCAAATGCCAGATTCTAAACAGCTTTTAACTGCAGGGTTAATGCTTCCAATATGGTATGGAACCATGAATGGCATAGTATAAATAGATGCTTCCATTCCAATATAGTATGAATGGATGTTTGGGGCTTTACTTCCTGTATTTATGCACTTGGTAGGCTTATAAGGACAGGAGGAGGACACGGCAATGAGGCGAAGGATGATTGAAACAGCCGTCCGATATTGGCCCAGGTGACCTGGAAGACCTGGATTCGAATAATGGACATTCACGATTGGTAGCATAGCAAGCCATCACTAGACCAATCCTCTGCCTGATTCCTGACTTCTCAAAAGGGCTATGAATACTTTTGAAAAGATGAGAAGTCTATGTCCTGTATCTATAGACTATACTGCCCCAATTTAGCTTTGTTAAAATGTAAAACACAGCAATTTGCCATGTAACTTTACTAATATTGTAACTGTGGCATTAGCCATGCACCATATTATGTTGGTAATGTCATTGTGACATATTTGGTATTGCTTTGACTAGGTATTGATGAATAATACCTGATAAACAGGACAGATGACAAAAATTTAAGTAGCGTCACATTGTGTTAATCTTGTTAGTTTGCCTCATTCCGGTCCTACCTTCTACCATGATGACGTTTTAAGCAAATTGTTCACAAGAGACGGTCTCCTTAATTAATTGTCGTAGTATTTTTTTAGAATGGCTTCAAAAATGCCATTGCTACTTACGCGCATTTTGCTTCACATTCATTGCTGTATGTCTTTCCATTTGAACCACAGACTGGCTTGTAAATTTTCGGGCAAAGACATGGCTTCGGGCCAGATCCACACTTGCCTGGGTTCTTGACACTCACACTCCTGAAAATTAGGAATTCACGCAGTTCAGTATCGAGAAAATCAAAGATCTTTGCCAAATGCCAGATTCTAAACAGCTTTTAACTGCAGGGTTAATGCTTCCAATATGGTATGGAACCATGAATGGCATAGTATAAATAGATGCTTCCATTCCAATATAGTATGAATGGATGTTTGGGGCTTTACTTCCTGTATTTATGCACTTGGTAGGCTTATAAGGACAGGAGGAGGACACGGCAATGAGGCGAAGGATGATTGAAACAGCCGTCCGATATTGGCCCAGGTGACCTGGAAGACCTGGATTCGAATAATGGACATTCACGATTGGTAGCATAGCAAGCCATCACTAGACCAATCCTCTGCCTGATTCCTGACTTCTCAAAAGGGCTATGAATACTTTTGAAAAGATGAGAAGTCTATGTCCTGTATCTATAGACTATACTGCCCCAATTTAGCTTTGTTAAAATGTAAAACACAGCAATTTGCCATGTAACTTTACTAATATTGTAACTGTGGCATTAGCCATGCACCATATTATGTTGGTAATGTCATTGTGACATATTTGGTATTGCTTTGACTAGGTATTGATGAATAATACCTGATAAACAGGACAGATGACAAAAATTTAAGTAGCGTCACATTGTGTTAATCTTGTTAGTTTGCCTCATTCCGGTCCTACCTTCTACCATGATGACGTTTTAAGCAAATTGTTCACAAGAGACGGTCTCCTTAATTAATTGTCGTAGTATTTTTTTAGAATGGCTTCAAAAATGCCATTGCTACTTACGCGCATTTTGCTTCACATTCATTGCTGTATGTCTTTCCATTTGAACCACAGACTGGCTTGTAAATTTTCGGGCAAAGACATGGCTTCGGGCCAGATCCACACTTGCCTGGGTTCTTGACACTCACACTCCTGAAAATTAGGAATTCACGCAGTTCAGTATCGAGAAAATCAAAGATCTTTGCCAAATGCCAGATTCTAAACAGCTTTTAACTGCAGGGTTAATGCTTCCAATATGGTATGGAACCATGAATGGCATAGTATAAATAGATGCTTCCATTCCAATATAGTATGAATGGATGTTTGGGGCTTTACTTCCTGTATTTATGCACTTGGTAGGCTTATAAGGACAGGAGGAGGACACGGCAATGAGGCGAAGGATGATTGAAACAGCCGTCCGATATTGGCCCAGGTGACCTGGAAGACCTGGATTCGAATAATGGACATTCACGATTGGTAGCATAGCAAGCCATCACTAGACCAATCCTCTGCCTGATTCCTGACTTCTCAAAAGGGCTATGAATACTTTTGAAAAGATGAGAAGTCTATGTCCTGTATCTATAGACTATACTGCCCCAATTTAGCTTTGTTAAAATGTAAAACACAGCAATTTGCCATGTAACTTTACTAATATTGTAACTGTGGCATTAGCCATGCACCATATTATGTTGGTAATGTCATTGTGACATATTTGGTATTGCTTTGACTAGGTATTGATGAATAATACCTGATAAACAGGACAGATGACAAAAATTTAAGTAGCGTCACATTGTGTTAATCTTGTTAGTTTGCCTCATTCCGGTCCTACCTTCTACCATGATGACGTTTTAAGCAAATTGTTCACAAGAGACGGTCTCCTTAATTAATTGTCGTAGTATTTTTTTAGAATGGCTTCAAAAATGCCATTGCTACTTACGCGCATTTTGCTTCACATTCATTGCTGTATGTCTTTCCATTTGAACCACAGACTGGCTTGTAAATTTTCGGGCAAAGACATGGCTTCGGGCCAGATCCACACTTGCCTGGGTTCTTGACACTCACACTCCTGAAAATTAGGAATTCACGCAGTTCAGTATCGAGAAAATCAAAGATCTTTGCCAAATGCCAGATTCTAAACAGCTTTTAACTGCAGGGTTAATGCTTCCAATATGGTATGGAACCATGAATGGCATAGTATAAATAGATGCTTCCATTCCAATATAGTATGAATGGATGTTTGGGGCTTTACTTCCTGTATTTATGCACTTGGTAGGCTTATAAGGACAGGAGGAGGACACGGCAATGAGGCGAAGGATGATTGAAACAGCCGTCCGATATTGGCCCAGGTGACCTGGAAGACCTGGATTCGAATAATGGACATTCACGATTGGTAGCATAGCAAGCCATCACTAGACCAATCCTCTGCCTGATTCCTGACTTCTCAAAAGGGCTATGAATACTTTTGAAAAGATGAGAAGTCTATGTCCTGTATCTATAGACTATACTGCCCCAATTTAGCTTTGTTAAAATGTAAAACACAGCAATTTGCCATGTAACTTTACTAATATTGTAACTGTGGCATTAGCCATGCACCATATTATGTTGGTAATGTCATTGTGACATATTTGGTATTGCTTTGACTAGGTATTGATGAATAATACCTGATAAACAGGACAGATGACAAAAATTTAAGTAGCGTCACATTGTGTTAATCTTGTTAGTTTGCCTCATTCCGGTCCTACCTTCTACCATGATGACGTTTTAAGCAAATTGTTCACAAGAGACGGTCTCCTTAATTAATTGTCGTAGTATTTTTTTAGAATGGCTTCAAAAATGCCATTGCTACTTACGCGCATTTTGCTTCACATTCATTGCTGTATGTCTTTCCATTTGAACCACAGACTGGCTTGTAAATTTTCGGGCAAAGACATGGCTTCGGGCCAGATCCACACTTGCCTGGGTTCTTGACACTCACACTCCTGAAAATTAGGAATTCACGCAGTTCAGTATCGAGAAAATCAAAGATCTTTGCCAAATGCCAGATTCTAAACAGCTTTTAACTGCAGGGTTAATGCTTCCAATATGGTATGGAACCATGAATGGCATAGTATAAATAGATGCTTCCATTCCAATATAGTATGAATGGATGTTTGGGGCTTTACTTCCTGTATTTATGCACTTGGTAGGCTTATAAGGACAGGAGGAGGACACGGCAATGAGGCGAAGGATGATTGAAACAGCCGTCCGATATTGGCCCAGGTGACCTGGAAGACCTGGATTCGAATAATGGACATTCACGATTGGTAGCATAGCAAGCCATCACTAGACCAATCCTCTGCCTGATTCCTGACTTCTCAAAAGGGCTATGAATACTTTTGAAAAGATGAGAAGTCTATGTCCTGTATCTATAGACTATACTGCCCCAATTTAGCTTTGTTAAAATGTAAAACACAGCAATTTGCCATGTAACTTTACTAATATTGTAACTGTGGCATTAGCCATGCACCATATTATGTTGGTAATGTCATTGTGACATATTTGGTATTGCTTTGACTAGGTATTGATGAATAATACCTGATAAACAGGACAGATGACAAAAATTTAAGTAGCGTCACATTGTGTTAATCTTGTTAGTTTGCCTCATTCCGGTCCTACCTTCTACCATGATGACGTTTTAAGCAAATTGTTCACAAGAGACGGTCTCCTTAATTAATTGTCGTAGTATTTTTTTAGAATGGCTTCAAAAATGCCATTGCTACTTACGCGCATTTTGCTTCACATTCATTGCTGTATGTCTTTCCATTTGAACCACAGACTGGCTTGTAAATTTTCGGGCAAAGACATGGCTTCGGGCCAGATCCACACTTGCCTGGGTTCTTGACACTCACACTCCTGAAAATTAGGAATTCACGCAGTTCAGTATCGAGAAAATCAAAGATCTTTGCCAAATGCCAGATTCTAAACAGCTTTTAACTGCAGGGTTAATGCTTCCAATATGGTATGGAACCATGAATGGCATAGTATAAATAGATGCTTCCATTCCAATATAGTATGAATGGATGTTTGGGGCTTTACTTCCTGTATTTATGCACTTGGTAGGCTTATAAGGACAGGAGGAGGACACGGCAATGAGGCGAAGGATGATTGAAACAGCCGTCCGATATTGGCCCAGGTGACCTGGAAGACCTGGATTCGAATAATGGACATTCACGATTGGTAGCATAGCAAGCCATCACTAGACCAATCCTCTGCCTGATTCCTGACTTCTCAAAAGGGCTATGAATACTTTTGAAAAGATGAGAAGTCTATGTCCTGTATCTATAGACTATACTGCCCCAATTTAGCTTTGTTAAAATGTAAAACACAGCAATTTGCCATGTAACTTTACTAATATTGTAACTGTGGCATTAGCCATGCACCATATTATGTTGGTAATGTCATTGTGACATATTTGGTATTGCTTTGACTAGGTATTGATGAATAATACCTGATAAACAGGACAGATGACAAAAATTTAAGTAGCGTCACATTGTGTTAATCTTGTTAGTTTGCCTCATTCCGGTCCTACCTTCTACCATGATGACGTTTTAAGCAAATTGTTCACAAGAGACGGTCTCCTTAATTAATTGTCGTAGTATTTTTTTAGAATGGCTTCAAAAATGCCATTGCTACTTACGCGCATTTTGCTTCACATTCATTGCTGTATGTCTTTCCATTTGAACCACAGACTGGCTTGTAAATTTTCGGGCAAAGACATGGCTTCGGGCCAGATCCACACTTGCCTGGGTTCTTGACACTCACACTCCTGAAAATTAGGAATTCACGCAGTTCAGTATCGAGAAAATCAAAGATCTTTGCCAAATGCCAGATTCTAAACAGCTTTTAACTGCAGGGTTAATGCTTCCAATATGGTATGGAACCATGAATGGCATAGTATAAATAGATGCTTCCATTCCAATATAGTATGAATGGATGTTTGGGGCTTTACTTCCTGTATTTATGCACTTGGTAGGCTTATAAGGACAGGAGGAGGACACGGCAATGAGGCGAAGGATGATTGAAACAGCCGTCCGATATTGGCCCAGGTGACCTGGAAGACCTGGATTCGAATAATGGACATTCACGATTGGTAGCATAGCAAGCCATCACTAGACCAATCCTCTGCCTGATTCCTGACTTCTCAAAAGGGCTATGAATACTTTTGAAAAGATGAGAAGTCTATGTCCTGTATCTATAGACTATACTGCCCCAATTTAGCTTTGTTAAAATGTAAAACACAGCAATTTGCCATGTAACTTTACTAATATTGTAACTGTGGCATTAGCCATGCACCATATTATGTTGGTAATGTCATTGTGACATATTTGGTATTGCTTTGACTAGGTATTGATGAATAATACCTGATAAACAGGACAGATGACAAAAATTTAAGTAGCGTCACATTGTGTTAATCTTGTTAGTTTGCCTCATTCCGGTCCTACCTTCTACCATGATGACGTTTTAAGCAAATTGTTCACAAGAGACGGTCTCCTTAATTAATTGTCGTAGTATTTTTTTAGAATGGCTTCAAAAATGCCATTGCTACTTACGCGCATTTTGCTTCACATTCATTGCTGTATGTCTTTCCATTTGAACCACAGACTGGCTTGTAAATTTTCGGGCAAAGACATGGCTTCGGGCCAGATCCACACTTGCCTGGGTTCTTGACACTCACACTCCTGAAAATTAGGAATTCACGCAGTTCAGTATCGAGAAAATCAAAGATCTTTGCCAAATGCCAGATTCTAAACAGCTTTTAACTGCAGGGTTAATGCTTCCAATATGGTATGGAACCATGAATGGCATAGTATAAATAGATGCTTCCATTCCAATATAGTATGAATGGATGTTTGGGGCTTTACTTCCTGTATTTATGCACTTGGTAGGCTTATAAGGACAGGAGGAGGACACGGCAATGAGGCGAAGGATGATTGAAACAGCCGTCCGATATTGGCCCAGGTGACCTGGAAGACCTGGATTCGAATAATGGACATTCACGATTGGTAGCATAGCAAGCCATCACTAGACCAATCCTCTGCCTGATTCCTGACTTCTCAAAAGGGCTATGAATACTTTTGAAAAGATGAGAAGTCTATGTCCTGTATCTATAGACTATACTGCCCCAATTTAGCTTTGTTAAAATGTAAAACACAGCAATTTGCCATGTAACTTTACTAATATTGTAACTGTGGCATTAGCCATGCACCATATTATGTTGGTAATGTCATTGTGACATATTTGGTATTGCTTTGACTAGGTATTGATGAATAATACCTGATAAACAGGACAGATGACAAAAATTTAAGTAGCGTCACATTGTGTTAATCTTGTTAGTTTGCCTCATTCCGGTCCTACCTTCTACCATGATGACGTTTTAAGCAAATTGTTCACAAGAGACGGTCTCCTTAATTAATTGTCGTAGTATTTTTTTAGAATGGCTTCAAAAATGCCATTGCTACTTACGCGCATTTTGCTTCACATTCATTGCTGTATGTCTTTCCATTTGAACCACAGACTGGCTTGTAAATTTTCGGGCAAAGACATGGCTTCGGGCCAGATCCACACTTGCCTGGGTTCTTGACACTCACACTCCTGAAAATTAGGAATTCACGCAGTTCAGTATCGAGAAAATCAAAGATCTTTGCCAAATGCCAGATTCTAAACAGCTTTTAACTGCAGGGTTAATGCTTCCAATATGGTATGGAACCATGAATGGCATAGTATAAATAGATGCTTCCATTCCAATATAGTATGAATGGATGTTTGGGGCTTTACTTCCTGTATTTATGCACTTGGTAGGCTTATAAGGACAGGAGGAGGACACGGCAATGAGGCGAAGGATGATTGAAACAGCCGTCCGATATTGGCCCAGGTGACCTGGAAGACCTGGATTCGAATAATGGACATTCACGATTGGTAGCATAGCAAGCCATCACTAGACCAATCCTCTGCCTGATTCCTGACTTCTCAAAAGGGCTATGAATACTTTTGAAAAGATGAGAAGTCTATGTCCTGTATCTATAGACTATACTGCCCCAATTTAGCTTTGTTAAAATGTAAAACACAGCAATTTGCCATGTAACTTTACTAATATTGTAACTGTGGCATTAGCCATGCACCATATTATGTTGGTAATGTCATTGTGACATATTTGGTATTGCTTTGACTAGGTATTGATGAATAATACCTGATAAACAGGACAGATGACAAAAATTTAAGTAGCGTCACATTGTGTTAATCTTGTTAGTTTGCCTCATTCCGGTCCTACCTTCTACCATGATGACGTTTTAAGCAAATTGTTCACAAGAGACGGTCTCCTTAATTAATTGTCGTAGTATTTTTTTAGAATGGCTTCAAAAATGCCATTGCTACTTACGCGCATTTTGCTTCACATTCATTGCTGTATGTCTTTCCATTTGAACCACAGACTGGCTTGTAAATTTTCGGGCAAAGACATGGCTTCGGGCCAGATCCACACTTGCCTGGGTTCTTGACACTCACACTCCTGAAAATTAGGAATTCACGCAGTTCAGTATCGAGAAAATCAAAGATCTTTGCCAAATGCCAGATTCTAAACAGCTTTTAACTGCAGGGTTAATGCTTCCAATATGGTATGGAACCATGAATGGCATAGTATAAATAGATGCTTCCATTCCAATATAGTATGAATGGATGTTTGGGGCTTTACTTCCTGTATTTATGCACTTGGTAGGCTTATAAGGACAGGAGGAGGACACGGCAATGAGGCGAAGGATGATTGAAACAGCCGTCCGATATTGGCCCAGGTGACCTGGAAGACCTGGATTCGAATAATGGACATTCACGATTGGTAGCATAGCAAGCCATCACTAGACCAATCCTCTGCCTGATTCCTGACTTCTCAAAAGGGCTATGAATACTTTTGAAAAGATGAGAAGTCTATGTCCTGTATCTATAGACTATACTGCCCCAATTTAGCTTTGTTAAAATGTAAAACACAGCAATTTGCCATGTAACTTTACTAATATTGTAACTGTGGCATTAGCCATGCACCATATTATGTTGGTAATGTCATTGTGACATATTTGGTATTGCTTTGACTAGGTATTGATGAATAATACCTGATAAACAGGACAGATGACAAAAATTTAAGTAGCGTCACATTGTGTTAATCTTGTTAGTTTGCCTCATTCCGGTCCTACCTTCTACCATGATGACGTTTTAAGCAAATTGTTCACAAGAGACGGTCTCCTTAATTAATTGTCGTAGTATTTTTTTAGAATGGCTTCAAAAATGCCATTGCTACTTACGCGCATTTTGCTTCACATTCATTGCTGTATGTCTTTCCATTTGAACCACAGACTGGCTTGTAAATTTTCGGGCAAAGACATGGCTTCGGGCCAGATCCACACTTGCCTGGGTTCTTGACACTCACACTCCTGAAAATTAGGAATTCACGCAGTTCAGTATCGAGAAAATCAAAGATCTTTGCCAAATGCCAGATTCTAAACAGCTTTTAACTGCAGGGTTAATGCTTCCAATATGGTATGGAACCATGAATGGCATAGTATAAATAGATGCTTCCATTCCAATATAGTATGAATGGATGTTTGGGGCTTTACTTCCTGTATTTATGCACTTGGTAGGCTTATAAGGACAGGAGGAGGACACGGCAATGAGGCGAAGGATGATTGAAACAGCCGTCCGATATTGGCCCAGGTGACCTGGAAGACCTGGATTCGAATAATGGACATTCACGATTGGTAGCATAGCAAGCCATCACTAGACCAATCCTCTGCCTGATTCCTGACTTCTCAAAAGGGCTATGAATACTTTTGAAAAGATGAGAAGTCTATGTCCTGTATCTATAGACTATACTGCCCCAATTTAGCTTTGTTAAAATGTAAAACACAGCAATTTGCCATGTAACTTTACTAATATTGTAACTGTGGCATTAGCCATGCACCATATTATGTTGGTAATGTCATTGTGACATATTTGGTATTGCTTTGACTAGGTATTGATGAATAATACCTGATAAACAGGACAGATGACAAAAATTTAAGTAGCGTCACATTGTGTTAATCTTGTTAGTTTGCCTCATTCCGGTCCTACCTTCTACCATGATGACGTTTTAAGCAAATTGTTCACAAGAGACGGTCTCCTTAATTAATTGTCGTAGTATTTTTTTAGAATGGCTTCAAAAATGCCATTGCTACTTACGCGCATTTTGCTTCACATTCATTGCTGTATGTCTTTCCATTTGAACCACAGACTGGCTTGTAAATTTTCGGGCAAAGACATGGCTTCGGGCCAGATCCACACTTGCCTGGGTTCTTGACACTCACACTCCTGAAAATTAGGAATTCACGCAGTTCAGTATCGAGAAAATCAAAGATCTTTGCCAAATGCCAGATTCTAAACAGCTTTTAACTGCAGGGTTAATGCTTCCAATATGGTATGGAACCATGAATGGCATAGTATAAATAGATGCTTCCATTCCAATATAGTATGAATGGATGTTTGGGGCTTTACTTCCTGTATTTATGCACTTGGTAGGCTTATAAGGACAGGAGGAGGACACGGCAATGAGGCGAAGGATGATTGAAACAGCCGTCCGATATTGGCCCAGGTGACCTGGAAGACCTGGATTCGAATAATGGACATTCACGATTGGTAGCATAGCAAGCCATCACTAGACCAATCCTCTGCCTGATTCCTGACTTCTCAAAAGGGCTATGAATACTTTTGAAAAGATGAGAAGTCTATGTCCTGTATCTATAGACTATACTGCCCCAATTTAGCTTTGTTAAAATGTAAAACACAGCAATTTGCCATGTAACTTTACTAATATTGTAACTGTGGCATTAGCCATGCACCATATTATGTTGGTAATGTCATTGTGACATATTTGGTATTGCTTTGACTAGGTATTGATGAATAATACCTGATAAACAGGACAGATGACAAAAATTTAAGTAGCGTCACATTGTGTTAATCTTGTTAGTTTGCCTCATTCCGGTCCTACCTTCTACCATGATGACGTTTTAAGCAAATTGTTCACAAGAGACGGTCTCCTTAATTAATTGTCGTAGTATTTTTTTAGAATGGCTTCAAAAATGCCATTGCTACTTACGCGCATTTTGCTTCACATTCATTGCTGTATGTCTTTCCATTTGAACCACAGACTGGCTTGTAAATTTTCGGGCAAAGACATGGCTTCGGGCCAGATCCACACTTGCCTGGGTTCTTGACACTCACACTCCTGAAAATTAGGAATTCACGCAGTTCAGTATCGAGAAAATCAAAGATCTTTGCCAAATGCCAGATTCTAAACAGCTTTTAACTGCAGGGTTAATGCTTCCAATATGGTATGGAACCATGAATGGCATAGTATAAATAGATGCTTCCATTCCAATATAGTATGAATGGATGTTTGGGGCTTTACTTCCTGTATTTATGCACTTGGTAGGCTTATAAGGACAGGAGGAGGACACGGCAATGAGGCGAAGGATGATTGAAACAGCCGTCCGATATTGGCCCAGGTGACCTGGAAGACCTGGATTCGAATAATGGACATTCACGATTGGTAGCATAGCAAGCCATCACTAGACCAATCCTCTGCCTGATTCCTGACTTCTCAAAAGGGCTATGAATACTTTTGAAAAGATGAGAAGTCTATGTCCTGTATCTATAGACTATACTGCCCCAATTTAGCTTTGTTAAAATGTAAAACACAGCAATTTGCCATGTAACTTTACTAATATTGTAACTGTGGCATTAGCCATGCACCATATTATGTTGGTAATGTCATTGTGACATATTTGGTATTGCTTTGACTAGGTATTGATGAATAATACCTGATAAACAGGACAGATGACAAAAATTTAAGTAGCGTCACATTGTGTTAATCTTGTTAGTTTGCCTCATTCCGGTCCTACCTTCTACCATGATGACGTTTTAAGCAAATTGTTCACAAGAGACGGTCTCCTTAATTAATTGTCGTAGTATTTTTTTAGAATGGCTTCAAAAATGCCATTGCTACTTACGCGCATTTTGCTTCACATTCATTGCTGTATGTCTTTCCATTTGAACCACAGACTGGCTTGTAAATTTTCGGGCAAAGACATGGCTTCGGGCCAGATCCACACTTGCCTGGGTTCTTGACACTCACACTCCTGAAAATTAGGAATTCACGCAGTTCAGTATCGAGAAAATCAAAGATCTTTGCCAAATGCCAGATTCTAAACAGCTTTTAACTGCAGGGTTAATGCTTCCAATATGGTATGGAACCATGAATGGCATAGTATAAATAGATGCTTCCATTCCAATATAGTATGAATGGATGTTTGGGGCTTTACTTCCTGTATTTATGCACTTGGTAGGCTTATAAGGACAGGAGGAGGACACGGCAATGAGGCGAAGGATGATTGAAACAGCCGTCCGATATTGGCCCAGGTGACCTGGAAGACCTGGATTCGAATAATGGACATTCACGATTGGTAGCATAGCAAGCCATCACTAGACCAATCCTCTGCCTGATTCCTGACTTCTCAAAAGGGCTATGAATACTTTTGAAAAGATGAGAAGTCTATGTCCTGTATCTATAGACTATACTGCCCCAATTTAGCTTTGTTAAAATGTAAAACACAGCAATTTGCCATGTAACTTTACTAATATTGTAACTGTGGCATTAGCCATGCACCATATTATGTTGGTAATGTCATTGTGACATATTTGGTATTGCTTTGACTAGGTATTGATGAATAATACCTGATAAACAGGACAGATGACAAAAATTTAAGTAGCGTCACATTGTGTTAATCTTGTTAGTTTGCCTCATTCCGGTCCTACCTTCTACCATGATGACGTTTTAAGCAAATTGTTCACAAGAGACGGTCTCCTTAATTAATTGTCGTAGTATTTTTTTAGAATGGCTTCAAAAATGCCATTGCTACTTACGCGCATTTTGCTTCACATTCATTGCTGTATGTCTTTCCATTTGAACCACAGACTGGCTTGTAAATTTTCGGGCAAAGACATGGCTTCGGGCCAGATCCACACTTGCCTGGGTTCTTGACACTCACACTCCTGAAAATTAGGAATTCACGCAGTTCAGTATCGAGAAAATCAAAGATCTTTGCCAAATGCCAGATTCTAAACAGCTTTTAACTGCAGGGTTAATGCTTCCAATATGGTATGGAACCATGAATGGCATAGTATAAATAGATGCTTCCATTCCAATATAGTATGAATGGATGTTTGGGGCTTTACTTCCTGTATTTATGCACTTGGTAGGCTTATAAGGACAGGAGGAGGACACGGCAATGAGGCGAAGGATGATTGAAACAGCCGTCCGATATTGGCCCAGGTGACCTGGAAGACCTGGATTCGAATAATGGACATTCACGATTGGTAGCATAGCAAGCCATCACTAGACCAATCCTCTGCCTGATTCCTGACTTCTCAAAAGGGCTATGAATACTTTTGAAAAGATGAGAAGTCTATGTCCTGTATCTATAGACTATACTGCCCCAATTTAGCTTTGTTAAAATGTAAAACACAGCAATTTGCCATGTAACTTTACTAATATTGTAACTGTGGCATTAGCCATGCACCATATTATGTTGGTAATGTCATTGTGACATATTTGGTATTGCTTTGACTAGGTATTGATGAATAATACCTGATAAACAGGACAGATGACAAAAATTTAAGTAGCGTCACATTGTGTTAATCTTGTTAGTTTGCCTCATTCCGGTCCTACCTTCTACCATGATGACGTTTTAAGCAAATTGTTCACAAGAGACGGTCTCCTTAATTAATTGTCGTAGTATTTTTTTAGAATGGCTTCAAAAATGCCATTGCTACTTACGCGCATTTTGCTTCACATTCATTGCTGTATGTCTTTCCATTTGAACCACAGACTGGCTTGTAAATTTTCGGGCAAAGACATGGCTTCGGGCCAGATCCACACTTGCCTGGGTTCTTGACACTCACACTCCTGAAAATTAGGAATTCACGCAGTTCAGTATCGAGAAAATCAAAGATCTTTGCCAAATGCCAGATTCTAAACAGCTTTTAACTGCAGGGTTAATGCTTCCAATATGGTATGGAACCATGAATGGCATAGTATAAATAGATGCTTCCATTCCAATATAGTATGAATGGATGTTTGGGGCTTTACTTCCTGTATTTATGCACTTGGTAGGCTTATAAGGACAGGAGGAGGACACGGCAATGAGGCGAAGGATGATTGAAACAGCCGTCCGATATTGGCCCAGGTGACCTGGAAGACCTGGATTCGAATAATGGACATTCACGATTGGTAGCATAGCAAGCCATCACTAGACCAATCCTCTGCCTGATTCCTGACTTCTCAAAAGGGCTATGAATACTTTTGAAAAGATGAGAAGTCTATGTCCTGTATCTATAGACTATACTGCCCCAATTTAGCTTTGTTAAAATGTAAAACACAGCAATTTGCCATGTAACTTTACTAATATTGTAACTGTGGCATTAGCCATGCACCATATTATGTTGGTAATGTCATTGTGACATATTTGGTATTGCTTTGACTAGGTATTGATGAATAATACCTGATAAACAGGACAGATGACAAAAATTTAAGTAGCGTCACATTGTGTTAATCTTGTTAGTTTGCCTCATTCCGGTCCTACCTTCTACCATGATGACGTTTTAAGCAAATTGTTCACAAGAGACGGTCTCCTTAATTAATTGTCGTAGTATTTTTTTAGAATGGCTTCAAAAATGCCATTGCTACTTACGCGCATTTTGCTTCACATTCATTGCTGTATGTCTTTCCATTTGAACCACAGACTGGCTTGTAAATTTTCGGGCAAAGACATGGCTTCGGGCCAGATCCACACTTGCCTGGGTTCTTGACACTCACACTCCTGAAAATTAGGAATTCACGCAGTTCAGTATCGAGAAAATCAAAGATCTTTGCCAAATGCCAGATTCTAAACAGCTTTTAACTGCAGGGTTAATGCTTCCAATATGGTATGGAACCATGAATGGCATAGTATAAATAGATGCTTCCATTCCAATATAGTATGAATGGATGTTTGGGGCTTTACTTCCTGTATTTATGCACTTGGTAGGCTTATAAGGACAGGAGGAGGACACGGCAATGAGGCGAAGGATGATTGAAACAGCCGTCCGATATTGGCCCAGGTGACCTGGAAGACCTGGATTCGAATAATGGACATTCACGATTGGTAGCATAGCAAGCCATCACTAGACCAATCCTCTGCCTGATTCCTGACTTCTCAAAAGGGCTATGAATACTTTTGAAAAGATGAGAAGTCTATGTCCTGTATCTATAGACTATACTGCCCCAATTTAGCTTTGTTAAAATGTAAAACACAGCAATTTGCCATGTAACTTTACTAATATTGTAACTGTGGCATTAGCCATGCACCATATTATGTTGGTAATGTCATTGTGACATATTTGGTATTGCTTTGACTAGGTATTGATGAATAATACCTGATAAACAGGACAGATGACAAAAATTTAAGTAGCGTCACATTGTGTTAATCTTGTTAGTTTGCCTCATTCCGGTCCTACCTTCTACCATGATGACGTTTTAAGCAAATTGTTCACAAGAGACGGTCTCCTTAATTAATTGTCGTAGTATTTTTTTAGAATGGCTTCAAAAATGCCATTGCTACTTACGCGCATTTTGCTTCACATTCATTGCTGTATGTCTTTCCATTTGAACCACAGACTGGCTTGTAAATTTTCGGGCAAAGACATGGCTTCGGGCCAGATCCACACTTGCCTGGGTTCTTGACACTCACACTCCTGAAAATTAGGAATTCACGCAGTTCAGTATCGAGAAAATCAAAGATCTTTGCCAAATGCCAGATTCTAAACAGCTTTTAACTGCAGGGTTAATGCTTCCAATATGGTATGGAACCATGAATGGCATAGTATAAATAGATGCTTCCATTCCAATATAGTATGAATGGATGTTTGGGGCTTTACTTCCTGTATTTATGCACTTGGTAGGCTTATAAGGACAGGAGGAGGACACGGCAATGAGGCGAAGGATGATTGAAACAGCCGTCCGATATTGGCCCAGGTGACCTGGAAGACCTGGATTCGAATAATGGACATTCACGATTGGTAGCATAGCAAGCCATCACTAGACCAATCCTCTGCCTGATTCCTGACTTCTCAAAAGGGCTATGAATACTTTTGAAAAGATGAGAAGTCTATGTCCTGTATCTATAGACTATACTGCCCCAATTTAGCTTTGTTAAAATGTAAAACACAGCAATTTGCCATGTAACTTTACTAATATTGTAACTGTGGCATTAGCCATGCACCATATTATGTTGGTAATGTCATTGTGACATATTTGGTATTGCTTTGACTAGGTATTGATGAATAATACCTGATAAACAGGACAGATGACAAAAATTTAAGTAGCGTCACATTGTGTTAATCTTGTTAGTTTGCCTCATTCCGGTCCTACCTTCTACCATGATGACGTTTTAAGCAAATTGTTCACAAGAGACGGTCTCCTTAATTAATTGTCGTAGTATTTTTTTAGAATGGCTTCAAAAATGCCATTGCTACTTACGCGCATTTTGCTTCACATTCATTGCTGTATGTCTTTCCATTTGAACCACAGACTGGCTTGTAAATTTTCGGGCAAAGACATGGCTTCGGGCCAGATCCACACTTGCCTGGGTTCTTGACACTCACACTCCTGAAAATTAGGAATTCACGCAGTTCAGTATCGAGAAAATCAAAGATCTTTGCCAAATGCCAGATTCTAAACAGCTTTTAACTGCAGGGTTAATGCTTCCAATATGGTATGGAACCATGAATGGCATAGTATAAATAGATGCTTCCATTCCAATATAGTATGAATGGATGTTTGGGGCTTTACTTCCTGTATTTATGCACTTGGTAGGCTTATAAGGACAGGAGGAGGACACGGCAATGAGGCGAAGGATGATTGAAACAGCCGTCCGATATTGGCCCAGGTGACCTGGAAGACCTGGATTCGAATAATGGACATTCACGATTGGTAGCATAGCAAGCCATCACTAGACCAATCCTCTGCCTGATTCCTGACTTCTCAAAAGGGCTATGAATACTTTTGAAAAGATGAGAAGTCTATGTCCTGTATCTATAGACTATACTGCCCCAATTTAGCTTTGTTAAAATGTAAAACACAGCAATTTGCCATGTAACTTTACTAATATTGTAACTGTGGCATTAGCCATGCACCATATTATGTTGGTAATGTCATTGTGACATATTTGGTATTGCTTTGACTAGGTATTGATGAATAATACCTGATAAACAGGACAGATGACAAAAATTTAAGTAGCGTCACATTGTGTTAATCTTGTTAGTTTGCCTCATTCCGGTCCTACCTTCTACCATGATGACGTTTTAAGCAAATTGTTCACAAGAGACGGTCTCCTTAATTAATTGTCGTAGTATTTTTTTAGAATGGCTTCAAAAATGCCATTGCTACTTACGCGCATTTTGCTTCACATTCATTGCTGTATGTCTTTCCATTTGAACCACAGACTGGCTTGTAAATTTTCGGGCAAAGACATGGCTTCGGGCCAGATCCACACTTGCCTGGGTTCTTGACACTCACACTCCTGAAAATTAGGAATTCACGCAGTTCAGTATCGAGAAAATCAAAGATCTTTGCCAAATGCCAGATTCTAAACAGCTTTTAACTGCAGGGTTAATGCTTCCAATATGGTATGGAACCATGAATGGCATAGTATAAATAGATGCTTCCATTCCAATATAGTATGAATGGATGTTTGGGGCTTTACTTCCTGTATTTATGCACTTGGTAGGCTTATAAGGACAGGAGGAGGACACGGCAATGAGGCGAAGGATGATTGAAACAGCCGTCCGATATTGGCCCAGGTGACCTGGAAGACCTGGATTCGAATAATGGACATTCACGATTGGTAGCATAGCAAGCCATCACTAGACCAATCCTCTGCCTGATTCCTGACTTCTCAAAAGGGCTATGAATACTTTTGAAAAGATGAGAAGTCTATGTCCTGTATCTATAGACTATACTGCCCCAATTTAGCTTTGTTAAAATGTAAAACACAGCAATTTGCCATGTAACTTTACTAATATTGTAACTGTGGCATTAGCCATGCACCATATTATGTTGGTAATGTCATTGTGACATATTTGGTATTGCTTTGACTAGGTATTGATGAATAATACCTGATAAACAGGACAGATGACAAAAATTTAAGTAGCGTCACATTGTGTTAATCTTGTTAGTTTGCCTCATTCCGGTCCTACCTTCTACCATGATGACGTTTTAAGCAAATTGTTCACAAGAGACGGTCTCCTTAATTAATTGTCGTAGTATTTTTTTAGAATGGCTTCAAAAATGCCATTGCTACTTACGCGCATTTTGCTTCACATTCATTGCTGTATGTCTTTCCATTTGAACCACAGACTGGCTTGTAAATTTTCGGGCAAAGACATGGCTTCGGGCCAGATCCACACTTGCCTGGGTTCTTGACACTCACACTCCTGAAAATTAGGAATTCACGCAGTTCAGTATCGAGAAAATCAAAGATCTTTGCCAAATGCCAGATTCTAAACAGCTTTTAACTGCAGGGTTAATGCTTCCAATATGGTATGGAACCATGAATGGCATAGTATAAATAGATGCTTCCATTCCAATATAGTATGAATGGATGTTTGGGGCTTTACTTCCTGTATTTATGCACTTGGTAGGCTTATAAGGACAGGAGGAGGACACGGCAATGAGGCGAAGGATGATTGAAACAGCCGTCCGATATTGGCCCAGGTGACCTGGAAGACCTGGATTCGAATAATGGACATTCACGATTGGTAGCATAGCAAGCCATCACTAGACCAATCCTCTGCCTGATTCCTGACTTCTCAAAAGGGCTATGAATACTTTTGAAAAGATGAGAAGTCTATGTCCTGTATCTATAGACTATACTGCCCCAATTTAGCTTTGTTAAAATGTAAAACACAGCAATTTGCCATGTAACTTTACTAATATTGTAACTGTGGCATTAGCCATGCACCATATTATGTTGGTAATGTCATTGTGACATATTTGGTATTGCTTTGACTAGGTATTGATGAATAATACCTGATAAACAGGACAGATGACAAAAATTTAAGTAGCGTCACATTGTGTTAATCTTGTTAGTTTGCCTCATTCCGGTCCTACCTTCTACCATGATGACGTTTTAAGCAAATTGTTCACAAGAGACGGTCTCCTTAATTAATTGTCGTAGTATTTTTTTAGAATGGCTTCAAAAATGCCATTGCTACTTACGCGCATTTTGCTTCACATTCATTGCTGTATGTCTTTCCATTTGAACCACAGACTGGCTTGTAAATTTTCGGGCAAAGACATGGCTTCGGGCCAGATCCACACTTGCCTGGGTTCTTGACACTCACACTCCTGAAAATTAGGAATTCACGCAGTTCAGTATCGAGAAAATCAAAGATCTTTGCCAAATGCCAGATTCTAAACAGCTTTTAACTGCAGGGTTAATGCTTCCAATATGGTATGGAACCATGAATGGCATAGTATAAATAGATGCTTCCATTCCAATATAGTATGAATGGATGTTTGGGGCTTTACTTCCTGTATTTATGCACTTGGTAGGCTTATAAGGACAGGAGGAGGACACGGCAATGAGGCGAAGGATGATTGAAACAGCCGTCCGATATTGGCCCAGGTGACCTGGAAGACCTGGATTCGAATAATGGACATTCACGATTGGTAGCATAGCAAGCCATCACTAGACCAATCCTCTGCCTGATTCCTGACTTCTCAAAAGGGCTATGAATACTTTTGAAAAGATGAGAAGTCTATGTCCTGTATCTATAGACTATACTGCCCCAATTTAGCTTTGTTAAAATGTAAAACACAGCAATTTGCCATGTAACTTTACTAATATTGTAACTGTGGCATTAGCCATGCACCATATTATGTTGGTAATGTCATTGTGACATATTTGGTATTGCTTTGACTAGGTATTGATGAATAATACCTGATAAACAGGACAGATGACAAAAATTTAAGTAGCGTCACATTGTGTTAATCTTGTTAGTTTGCCTCATTCCGGTCCTACCTTCTACCATGATGACGTTTTAAGCAAATTGTTCACAAGAGACGGTCTCCTTAATTAATTGTCGTAGTATTTTTTTAGAATGGCTTCAAAAATGCCATTGCTACTTACGCGCATTTTGCTTCACATTCATTGCTGTATGTCTTTCCATTTGAACCACAGACTGGCTTGTAAATTTTCGGGCAAAGACATGGCTTCGGGCCAGATCCACACTTGCCTGGGTTCTTGACACTCACACTCCTGAAAATTAGGAATTCACGCAGTTCAGTATCGAGAAAATCAAAGATCTTTCCAAATGCCAGATTCTAAACAGCTTTTAACTGCAGGGTTAATGCTTCCAATATGGTATGGAACCATGAATGGCATAGTATAAATAGATGCTTCCATTCCAATATAGTATGAATGGATGTTTGGGGCTTTACTTCCTGTATTCATGCACTTGGTAGGCTTATAAGGACAGGAGGAGGACACGGCAATGAGGCGAAGGATGATTGAAACAGCCGTCCGATATTGGCCCAGGTGACCTGGAAGACCTGGATTCGAATAATGGACATTCACGATTGGTAGCATAGCAAGCCATCACTAGACCAATCCTCTGCCTGATTCCTGACTTCTCAAAAGGGCTATGAATACTTTTGAAAAGATGAGAAGTCTATGTCCTGTATCTATAGACTATACTGCCCCAATTTAGCTTTGTTAAAATGTAAAACACAGCAATTTGCCATGTAACTTTACTAATATTGTAACTGTGGCATTAGCCATGCACCATATTATGTTGGTAATGTCATTGTGACATATTTGGTATTGCTTTGACTAGGTATTGATGAATAATACCTGATAAACAGGACAGATGACAAAAATTTAAGTAGCGTCACATTGTGTTAATCTTGTTAGTTTGCCTCATTCCGGTCCTACCTTCTACCATGATGACGTTTTAAGCAAATTGTTCACAAGAGACGGTCTCCTTAATTAATTGTCGTAGTATTTTTTTAGAATGGCTTCAAAAATGCCATTGCTACTTACGCGCATTTTGCTTCACATTCATTGCTGTATGTCTTTCCATTTGAACCACAGACTGGCTTGTAAATTTTCGGGCAAAGACATGGCTTCGGGCCAGATCCACACTTGCCTGGGTTCTTGACACTCACACTCCTGAAAATTAGGAATTCACGCAGTTCAGTATCGAGAAAATCAAAGATCTTTGCCAAATGCCAGATTCTAAACAGCTTTTAACTGCAGGGTTAATGCTTCCAATATGGTATGGAACCATGAATGGCATAGTATAAATAGATGCTTCCATTCCAATATAGTATGAATGGATGTTTGGGGCTTTACTTCCTGTATTTATGCACTTGGTAGGCTTATAAGGACAGGAGGAGGACACGGCAATGAGGCGAAGGATGATTGAAACAGCCGTCCGATATTAGCCCAGGTGACCTGGAAGACCTGGATTCGAATAATGGACATTCACGATTGGTAGCATAGCAAGCCATCACTAGACCAATCCTCTGCCTGATTCCTGACTTCTCAAAAGGGCTATGAATACTTTTGAAAAGATGAGAAGTCTATGTCCTGTATCTATAGACTATACTGCCCCAATTTAGCTTTGTTAAAATGTAAAACACAGCAATTTGCCATGTAACTTTACTAATATTGTAACTGTGGCATTAGCCATGCACCATATTATGTTGGTAATGTCATTGTGACATATTTGGTATTGCTTTGACTAGGTATTGATGAATAATACCTGATAAACAGGACAGATGACAAAAATTTAAGTAGCGTCACATTGTGTTAATCTTGTTAGTTTGCCTCATTCCGGTACTACCTTCTACCATGATGACGTTTTAAGCAAATTGTTCACAAGAGACGGTCTCCTTAATTAATTGTCGTAGTATTTTTTTAGAATGGCTTCAAAAATGCCATTGCTACTTACGCGCATTTTGCTTCACATTCGTTGCTGTATGTCTTTCCATTTGAACCACAGACTGGCTTGTAAATTTTTGGGCAAAGACATGGCTTTGGGCCAGATCCACACTTGCCTGGGTTCTTGACACTCACACTCCTGAAAATTAGGAATTCACGCAGTTCAGTATCGAGAAAATCAAAGATCTTTCCAAATGCCAGATTCTAAACAGCTTTTAACTGCAGGGTTAATGCTTCCAATATGGTATGGAACCATGAATGGCATAGTATAAATAGATGCTTCCATTCCAATATAGTATGAATGGATGTTTGGGGCTTTACTTCCTGTATTCATGCACTTGGTAGGCTTATAAGGACAGGAGGAGGACACGGCAATGAGGCGAAGGATGATTGAAACAGCCGTCCGATATTGGCCCAGGTGACCTGGAAGACCTGGATTCGAATAATGGACATTCACGATTGGTAGCATAGCAAGCCATCACTAGACCAATCCTCTGCCTGATTCCTGACTTCTCAAAAGGGCTATGAATACTTTTGAAAAGATGAGAAGTCTATGTCCTGTATCTATAGACTATACTGCCCCAATTTAGCTTTGTTAAAATGTAAAACACAGCAATTTGCCATGTAACTTTACTAATATTGTAACTGTGGCATTAGCCATGCACCATATTATGTTGGTAATGTCATTGTGACATATTTGGTATTGCTTTGACTAGGTATTGATGAATAATACCTGATAAACAGGACAGATGACAAAAATTTAAGTAGCGTCACATTGTGTTAATCTTGTTAGTTTGCCTCATTCCGGTCCTACCTTCTACCATGATGACATTTTAAGCAAATTGTTCACAAGAGACGGTCTCCTTAATTAATTGTCGTAGTATTTTTTTAGAATGGCTTCAAAAATGCCATTGCTACTTACGCGCATTTTGCTTCACATTCATTGCTGTATGTCTTTCCATTTGAACCACAGACTGGCTTGTAAATTTTCGGGCAAAGACATGGCTTCGGGCCAGATCCACACTTGCCTGGGTTCTTGACACTCACACTCCTGAAAATTAGGAATTCACGCAGTTCAGTATCGAGAAAATCAAAGATCTTTGCCAAATGCCAGATTCTAAACAGCTTTTAACTGCAGGGTTAATGCTTCCAATATGGTATGGAACCATGAATGGCATAGTATAAATAGATGCTTCCATTCCAATATAGTATGAATGGATGTTTGGGGCTTTACTTCCTGTATTTATGCACTTGGTAGGCTTATAAGGACAGGAGGAGGACACGGCAATGAGGCGAAGGATGATTGAAACAGCCGTCCGATATTGGCCCAGGTGACCTTGAAGACCTGGATTCGAATAATGGACATTAACGATTGGTAGCATAGCAAGCCACCACTAGACCAATCCTCTGCCTGATTCCTGACTTCTCAAAAGGGCTATGAATACTTTTGAAAAGATGAGAAGTCTATGTCCTGTATCTATAGACTATACTGCCCCAATTTAGCTTTGTTAAAATGTAAGCTGAGGGTTGTGCTATCTAACTCAGAGTATGTAATTTGAATACTGGACACTGACAAAAGGCTAATGCTACAACATGATAATAAGTCACTTACGCGCATTTTGCTTGACATTCATTACTGTACGTTCTTCCGTTGGAACCACAAACTGGTGCGTAAATTGCTGGGCAGACGCAGGGAACTACTTTTCGCAGGCCCTCAGCTGAACAACATCAAGAAGAAAAGTGGAGGAATTAGTGAAACGCTATAAGGATTGCAACAAAAGAAAACACAAAATGTGACTTATGTGACTAGTAGACCTTTCCGATTAATTTTTTGTCATTAATTGTTTGCTCTTCATCAAAAAGAAAATACATTCAATCATCATCAACTGTATCCGGAGGCAGATCCAGAGAATGTTGGAGGTAGGTGAAAGTGTACTAAAATATCGAAATTATTATTTTTGAATTGAAATTTATTTTAGACAATTTTTGTGGTTATGTGACTTGATGGTAATCAGTCATCACACAGTAAAAAATACATTTATTTAATTCTTGTTTCATATTTTCAATTTAGGGGAACTAATGGTGATGTCATGTGTCGTAGTTGTTAATAAATGAAAGGTTAACTAAAAGCAACAATAAACATATATGTTTGATATAATTTCATCACTGTTATCGATTATGCAAACACTAGACACCTAGTCATACTGAAAAAAGAAGAAGGAATTCATGCTTGGGTTTTGTCTGACAAACACGTATTTAAGGTATCATAAAACAGTGAGGAGAGAGTTTTCGTTGCCCTATAGATATACCCAAATAAAATAAAACAACTTTCATTAATTCCCCTCAGTACAGTTGAAACTACAGTCACCACTCTGGAAAGTGTATAGAAACGTAATTTCAATGAATAAACCATTGTTATGCCTTCAAAAAATGGATGTGGTTTCATCTGAAGTAAAGCCAAGAAAGAAATTGTTTTATTCTATAAGAACACATATTTGACTTACTTAAGTCAAAGAAAACTCTCCTTTCAATATTTTATTATTTTAGTTATCCATTCGAGCAATGAAAATATATAAAATATATTTTTTTATGCTTTATAGTTGACCTCTCATGTAACGGCAAATTAAATTACCATTATTGAATTGAAAAAAAAAACAAAAAAAAAAAACAACAAATAAATCTTAAATTACATAGAAAATAGTTACATAACTTGTTTGAAATCAATTGAATCACATATATATAATTGATATTGAATGTTGTACTTAATTTCTGTGACTACTCTTGACTTGGACCTAGGCAGCGAGAGCGGCCGAGTTTCAAGCAAGAGACAACTGCAGCTCTTTTTTATTACTGAGTACGAAGTGCCATTACTTTTTTTTTTCTTCGGGTTTATTAAGGGGATGCACCCACCTTTTAGGTTATGGTATAACGCTGAAAATTTTATATGTAATTGTATGTTTTTGCTTTTTGAAAATAATAATTCAATCAATGCACTTTTCCTCTACTATAAAACGCCATTTTGAAAGCGTCCCTATGTTGGTAGGCTTTCCCTTGACATAGGTTTAGACCACCTTGACATTTTGTTTATCACACATATGTTTACAAATGAGTGATAAAGGTATTAAAGTTTTCTCTATTGTAACTTGCCCGATACATTGGTAAGAAAATCTATGAAGAATATTTTTGACAAAGCACCTTTTTGCCATGATATAGACAAAATATTGATGCAGTCTCAAGTTTTGTCCGTTACAGTAATTGAAAAAAAAGAAGCTAATACATAAATCATAGCCTGCTCAGGTGACATATGGTGCACACTTTTGAGATGAAGCCTAAGTGATTAATATAAAATCAAATTAACAATGAAACACTGCCAAAAACTATAGAATCTGTGGAAAAAACCGTTAGTCAATTCATATTTAAGGCATTTAAACTTTTAAATCAAATATTAGTTACACTTGACTAGTCATCTACCATACAGTGCCGCCTGTAAGTTAGTGAAACGGGTGATATTTGCCATTGCTAGAATGCTGAACATCCTCGACCGAAGTGCTTGTAGAAGCATGTATTCTCATCCAATGAGGAAAACGTATTGGGGCATAATGGCCAATATTTGAGGCATTTGGGATACAAATGGCTGCCAATTTTCTTTGCAGTACTCGGAGTTAGGTATGGGTCAAAGTCTTTGAGTAAGTGAAACACAAGCCCAATGTTATTTCAGTGGGAAGGGTGGTTCACTTAATAATAATATAGTAATAATAATAAAATAGTATGATTTTATATAGCGCCCATTCCAGATAAATCTGCTCACCGGCGCTCACCATACTGAATGGCAATCATACCAATCATTATAGTATAGTGATAACCTCTGGACATGGTCGGAGCGGGGATCGAACCCACGTCGTCATGTGTACAAGGCAGGGATGCTACCCACTGTACCACGGAGCCACACACTTACTTATTAAAGACTTTGACCCATACCTAACTTAAAGTACAGCATAGAAAAATGGCCGCCATTGTTATCCCACATGTCTCAAATATTGGCCATTATATTATGACCCAATATGTTTTCCTCTCATCGGATGAGAATTCATGCTTCTACGAGAGGTTTGGTCGAGGGTGTTTAGCATTGCGGCAATGGCAAAACTAGAGCGAGCACTCTGATAGCTCCAAGCCATCCATGATGTATAATTTAATGAAGCTGTATATATCTGCCAACCTATTTATCAATAAATGAATCAATAGATCGAAATATAGGCCTATATCTAAGTTTCTATATCTGTCTATACAGCTGTCTATCTATCTACCTATAGATGTATCTATCTACATACACCTCATAACCATGCAATGGAATTACTATACTTTTGCACTGGAATGCGTGAATTTGTGAAGGTGCATTTTGTATGAGTGTTATGTGTGGTAGAAACAAATCAATCAATCCTTCCTACCTTCCTTTCCTGCTTGATTCTTGTCAGTTATTTGACTGAATTTATTTCCTGAGAATGTTGGTGCTGGATTTCCCTAATTTGACAAAGATATATCCTTGATTTTTATCACTTCCTTCAAATATCATGATTGTTTGCCCCCTCAATAATAATTGCTGGATATGCCACTGTGCTGGCTGGCTGCTGCTGATCCTGCTGGTTTCACTACAGCAGAATAATGGTGCGAGAATAGACATAGAAAAGCATAGTAGAGGTTTATTTTCATGAAATACTGAGTGAGGATGTGACAGAGAGCAACCAAAATTGAAAAGGGCCTTGAATGAGCCATAAGAAAGCATGCTGCAAAGAAACAGCTTCATACAGTGCATAGTTTTTACAGGATTAGGTGCACAGCGTCACAGAGAATATGGTCTGATGCATCACAATAGCTCTCGCCCAGGGGCGGAGCTAATAACACCCGTTTCACTAACTTACAGGCGGCACTGTACATGTATATGTCACATCACTCATGTGCAGGCGAACAATAATATATGCATCAGTGAAAAAGTTGCAATAAATCTTCAGTCATCGTGAAAGGCAGGATGATTGCCAAAATAAAATGATTAATATTGATATAAATGCAAAATGAGTCCTACCTGAATGGTGGACGGCCAAGAAAACGACCGCCAAAGCGGCTATCCGTAGGAACCCCATGTTCTGAAAGTAACATAATTTGTAATGTCTTGTCAGATCAATTGTTATTTTACTGCCATGATTCAATATGCTATCTAATTTTACTTGGGATCACATGCACAAGCCCATGAGAGTCTTTACTTTATTTGTAACTAGTATATCCAAAGGTATCAGACTCTGACTAAGGCTGCTTACTCCATTTGGTTAGGAAATAGGCCATTTTTGGAATCAACCAATCGGAGAGTTTCTTGCAAAGGCAACATTTGTAAGAATTTCTCTGATTGGCCAAATTCAAATTTGACCTATTTTCTGTGAATACAATGTATACCAGTGACAAGTGAGACTGGACTGTGCTGGGATTCAGTTAATCAGTTACTTCCCGACTAGTACCTTAACTGCTGTAGATTCGGCTCTGGGTAAAAATTTGGTTCTAATATTTAAAGGCTATTTATTTTGACAAGAATTTCAAATCAAGTAGACTTCTATTGAACTGATTTTGTTGCAAAAAAGTGAGTTTGCATGCTAGAAACATTTTTTAAACACATTTAGTTATTATCTGTTGTGGTGTTTATCTTTCAAATGATTACCAAATAACAAAGTGAAGTCTTACCTCAAACTGGACAGCTCCAAGATTGACAAGACCCGGTAAAACCTCCATTTATATACCTCAAACCCAATCGGAAAAATTGGATTCACAGCTTTTGTGAATTCCAGGGATTTTCCTTTTTCCAAGTACAACACAAAAAAGAGACAAGAAGAATCCAATAGTTTTGTATTCATCAATAACAGTTTTAATAATATGTGATATATATAACAACAAAAGAAAAGAAAAGCTGCTCCCATGAGGAACAGCAGCAGGGCCGGTAAACATCATCCCGTGATTTACTTCGAAAGCCATACATTACATCACTGCCTGCCCCAGCTGATGAATACCAAGGGCACCTTGAAATTTCAACTGAAATTTGAGGGTGTCTGAGGTCAATGAGCTTTGAGAGAGGTTCAGTGTTTCCTTAGAAACGAGAGGCGCAGTACAATATTTTTTCTTTGATATAATATTTATTCGTTTTGCAGCTAACTTCCAATGCAGGTAAGATTCCTTGATTTGAACACTGAGACGAGGTAACCTTGAGTCAGACATTTTTAGTTTAGCTGTACTGGCAAATTGAGAGCTTGTCTGCCGGTATGTTTGGAACCAATCTCACGCCTAAAACCTCCTTTGCCTGCTTAAAAAACATCAGCAGATTTAAACAAGTATCGTGTGTTTTTCTTAGCCCTTGAAGATGCATGGGGGCAAAAACTCTATATGCAGAAAGAGTGGACTGTTGCACTTGAAAATGGCACTTCGTGTGTCATCATGCTGATGATTTGTCTCCTTTGATCACAATGTGTATTTCGTGACATTTTTTTCAGATTGAAGGTCTTTGGCTGCCTAAAATATTCATTTGACGTTTTAAAAGGTTCTAAAGCACATGCATGGGATCGATGGTGATCACTGCTCAGTTTATTCTTTGCCCTAGTATGGACCTTCTAAAGCACTGAAAGTTGTTTTGCAGCTTTTTATAAAATGTATTGTATGGGGAAACAATTGTCCGAATCAATGATACCCCTCTGTTTTTTTGTTTAATTAAAATATATCTGTATTCAGTGTTTTTGTTACTCAAATTGTGACTGTTATTAGAATTAGAACTTTTGCGGGAAAAACGTAGAAAATAAAAATTTATTGCCACAGAAGTTTACCAAAAGTTGAAGGAAGCAAGAAAAAGCTATGTTGAGACTGTAAACTAAGTTTTAAAGTGATAGGTGAAATAGTGCGACCTCCTATATGGTCAGAAGCTTCCTGAAAATTCCTCCTGCAATACAGGCTGCAAGCAGCTGTAAAAAACGTTAAATTTGATGCCCAGCACTGAAAAAATAAAGGATTTTCTGATTTTCAGGCAATTTGATTGTTTGAGTAATTTTTGACAATTAATGTCTATTTCAGAAAATACATTTATTGGATCAAACCTGAGGTCAGGATTGTTTGAATTTGTATACTCAAATTGATCAAAATATCATACAATGATATCTTTTGAATTAAACAATTCATTAATTTTCTTTGTACTGAATTATGTTGACCAACAAACAGTGATGTCAATAACCGCTTGATTCGACATGCTATAGACAATAGTATTCCAGAGCATACGTTAGGCTAGTGATCTGCTTTAAACTTCATTAAGGCATTACTTTGCAAAGAGCCAACTCTATGTCGATGTCATGGATAGGCTAGTGCCTTCAGAAGGTAAACCATTTTATTAATTATTATCACATGACCACTATGCAAGAGCGATGCTGATTGGTCAAAATCAGTCGCATGATGTCATCATAAAACTCATATTGCATGGTTCGAGTGCAATCTATATAAGATTTAAAAATAATAATTTTTTTTTACTATTATTTTTTTTTAGATTTTTTCTTATTGCATGGTTAGAGTGCAATATGAGTTTTTATTTTTAAAAATGCCAAATTTTTTTTTGACTAAAAAAAAAAAAAATTTTAATCAGATACATTATATCGGAAGCAAAGCGATCATGTAATAAAACAAATACGGCACTTATTATCGTGCAATATGAAAATTTATTTGCACTCGCCCTGGTTCAATACGAATTTCCTCGTGCAAATGAATTTTCATATTACACTCATATCATGTCGTATTTGCATAATATTGTCATACTTGGAAAATTATATTTGTGGCATATTTTGTCATAATTTGCGTAATTCAAGTCCTTCAGATTAACACATCTGATATATGCTACAAAAGTGGTGGTGGTAATGTCAAAGTAAAATAACTTTGTGATCACTGCTGGTTGAAAAAATCATTAATATATTAAAGGCACAGCAATGAAATTCTCACAGCCATGAAATTCGCAAAGCCCTCTCTGCTTTTAAACATTTTTGGCTGATTCTCGGCTGATTATTCAGGTACAAATTAAATACACTGAAAGACAAAGTTATGCATATGTTGTGCATTCAAGAACCTCATCTGTGTGCTCAATATAAGGTTCTACCAAACACGTGCTTTACATAAAATTAACCATAAAGTCTAAAGATAATAGACTTGGGGTTCATTCGAAGGTTGTGATTTCCTCTCATCTGTAGCATCCCCTACAACATCCAGAAACATGCCTTCATTACAATGGAGGGTATCTTGAGTTCTGGTTGTTTTTCTTGGTCCAACACCTCTTTGTTTATTCCTTGTCTACCCTACCTCCCTGTAACAGGCAGCTTTCTTTGATACACTTGACAGATGAACATCTTACACTCTACAACATTAAGCTGGGTTTTCACACCTGCACCATTCCGATAGTTTCATCCCCATCATATTCTGTAATGGGGACACAATACATTCAGTTGTAAAAGAATTGTGTGCTTGTATGTTTAAGGATTCATATAAGCTCACCTGAAACCGCATACCTGCAAATGGTATTGGTCAACAGCAAAAATTGTGTTTTCTGAAAACTCCCCTTTGTCAGCCATTTTTAAAAACGAAAATATTTCCGGGTTCAGTGATTTATTGTTTGTGACCCTGTTTTCGGCTGTCTTACACCATGGAATCATCATAGTGACCATAACCCTTGAACATCTTGCCCTCCCAACATATGCATAACTTTTGTCTTTCAGTGTAGATGCGATGTGAGATCAATATAAAAGACCGGTCAATGAAAAAAAAATTAATGATTCCAGACTACTATAGAATCATTTTTGTTTTCTTTAATTAAGAATTGATATCATTATTTCTCTGTCAAATAACATAAAAAATATGTATTTTCTTTGGTATGAGGGTAAGAGGTTATTTACAATATTGATCTCTAAGCTTAAGGGATACATAATATCATGTCAGCCCAGTCGGCTCAGTTAGTAGAGCACTCGCTCACAAGCGAGGGACCCGGGTTCAATCCCCAGGCTGGCCATCATGTCATTCCACGGCATTGTCGTTCGCATCAGACATTAATTGGAGGTGCCGTGGGCCAAGTTGTAAATGGGCCATTCTCAAATTTCGGGACAAAGGGTATAGCAAAAATGTCCTGTAACGGAGGGGACAATGTGGTAACGGTGGGGAATTTTGATGTAAAAAATTGACTGCAGGAACAACAGCAAAAGGAAAAACAATAAAATATTGGTGTTACTATTATTTTAAGAAGTACTTCACCTCATATCAGTAGATTTTTTGGTCCAAATGTCGATGTCTTATTTTGATCTGGTAACGGAGTGGACGGTAACGGAGGGGAACAATTTTTTGCTTTTCGCTCATTACTGCTTTTTATTTTGGAGATAAGATAAAATAATTGCAGACTATTAAAAGCTGTCACACTCAGCAATACATACATGAAATCACTCTTTAAAATTATCATTTGGTAAGCTTGGAAATGAAGGAAACGGAGGGGACATTTTGGCGAGACCAAAAACATTTTCTATGAATATTTTGTCTTAATTTATTGAATACATGTTTTATGAAGTCTGCAAGGCAGTGGTACTATTGCGCACATGGGTCTGATGATATTCATTGAAAATAGCTCATAAAAAAGAATGACTAACCGAGCTAGAGCAAGTAACGGAGTGGACAAAAAAATTGACATAAATTAGTGACACGTTTATTGTATCAATTTAATCAATGAAATAAGACCAAAAAAAATTTGAATGTGAACTAAATATAAATTCAAAGGTATATTCTCATGAATTGTGCAAAGAAACTTTGAATATAATGGTACATTAGGAGGAAAATAAACACTTGATTTTGTCATGTAAGGTCCAGTGACAGGGAAAAACCATTGATTTTGCACGAATTCCTGTACATAATGCACAAAAAAAAGGTCTAATGAATGACTTTTTGTTCCAAATGCAGTGGTCCTAAATAGAAATATGAATAATAGATGCAGAGTGATGCTTCAGATATTAATCGCATTCAAATTAATGTCAGGGAGCTACAGTGACGCAAATTGTCCCGAAATTTGAGAATGACCCAAATAAGTCTCTGACTTAGTCTGGTTATCCACATTAAATAATATCTACCTTCACCTTTACCTATACATGTAATATTCTATGTAGGCCTATGTAAGTTTTTTTTACTGACAATGCTTTAGAAGGTGGTTATCTCTTTGGACAAGAACAAATATTTTCCTTTTTTTCCTTTCCTGTTTTGAGAGAAATTAGCATTTTTCTGACAAGTGTCTCAAACTCATAATTGACTCAGAAAAACATTTCCACATTTAGTTGAATTTCAGATATTGGTTGACAATAAGGTACTGATTAATATAGGCATGGGGTAACTATGTAAGCACCTGCTTTGAATTACTTGACAAATGTTTACTATTTGCCGACCATTGAAGTCTTGGCCACAACATTTCACCTCAACGCAGGAATGGATCATTGAGTGTCTTCTTCTGAAACATTTTCAATATGTATGACATCTGCTGCTGGCAGGGTTTGTCTGATATTAGACCATTCTTGTGTTAACTGGAAAACTTCCTTTGGGACCGTTCAGAATTTATGACTGGAAAAGGGGATGGGGGTGGGGTTCTGCCCGAGGGGGTACTAACTTTTCACACATATCTCAAGGGGGGAGTATTAATTTTTGACAACATGTCGAAGGGGGGGGGGGGGTAAGAATTTAGCAAAACAAAGATGTCATAAAACATGCATACGCTCAGTTTATACGCGCTTTTTCTGCAGAAAAGTCTGCGAATTTGTATACGTGACTGTCCAAGACCACATGTATATACATGCGTGTAATGCTTTATGTCAAGGGGGGGAGGGGGTACTAAAAATACGCATGAAACCTAGGGGTGGAGTACTAAAAATCCCCATGCAACTCAAGGGGGAGTATCAATTTGTGATGGGAGGTTCTGGCAAAACTCCCATCCTCCCCCGTCATAAATTCTGAACGTTCCCTTAGAGCTCTTTGCGTGAAAGTGTACCAGACCGTATAAAACACAAGTCCTGGTAATTTTGCTGACAAGGTAAGATAATTGTTTTAAATTTTCTCATGCCACAGTCTTATTAATTTTCTGATATGACATCATGTTACAGCCTCATTCTGGTGTCGTGCTACAGTCTCATTCTGGTATCATGTAACTCAGCCTCATTCTAAGACAGACACTTTCTATGTATATAAGTCAGTCATTAAACAGCTTGTCAACAGCTAAGTCTTGTTAATATATAACAAATGGCGACGAGGATGGGATAAAGTTGACATATTGGGAATATGTTTCCGGTAGTGGTTCACTAAACCAAGAAATGACTGTAATTCTGCACGATTCTTTGGTTGGGGAGCACAGCGCACTGCTTCAGTTCCTCTTGAATCCATTTTAATGCCTTCTTTGTCAATGACAAAACCTAAGTAGGTCACAAATGGGGCCATAAATTCACATTTGTCATACCGAAGACTCACACTAGCCTGTCGTAATCTTGATAGAACCTTTTCTAAATTTTCAAGATGTTCAGTATCATTTCTTCCAGTGACTATGATATCATCCAGGTAACATGCATTCAGTCCTTGAGGGATCTTATCCATCGTTGCTTGAAACAAAGCTGGGGCTGAAGAAATACCAAATGGCATTTGGGTATATGTAAATAGCCCTAAATGTGTATTAATTGCAACATATTTCTTGGAATCTTCATTCAGTTCAACTTGTAGGTATGCATTTGACAAATCCAATTTCGAGAACTTTTCACCTCCATTCAACCTTTTAAATAGTTCCTCGGGTCTTGGGATGTTCGGGTATTTTCAACACCTGATTAATTGTCACTTTATAATCACCACATATCCTTATGTCACCATTGGGTTTGGGTACAGGGACAATCGGAGCTGCCCAATCACTGTACTTAATTTTCTCAATAATTCCTGCCTTTTGAAGTTGGTCAAGTTCCATTGCAATGCCTTCTTTCATAGCAAATGGAACAGGTCTGGGTTTGAAAAACTTTTTTTTATCACCAGTTTAGCTTCAACATCTTTGATTTTGCCAAGACCTTCTTTGAAAATCTCTCTGTACTTGTGAATGATATCTTGCAGGTTACTGTTTTTTGTTTGTGGCTTTGTATCAGTTTTCAAAGCACAAATATTCTCCCAATCAAGACGAATATGGGACATACAATTTCTTCCAAATAAAGCTGGGCCCTTGGTATCAACGATGTAAAGTCTTAAATTCGGGATTGTTTGTTGTCCATATGTAACATCTACATTACATTTTCCCAGGACTGCTACTTTTTCACCTGTAACGGTCTTTAGTAGGATATCTGATGGCTTTACTTTCAAGTGAGGGAGCACTTCATCTTTCATGCATTTTGGAATCAATGTAACTGATGCTCCAGTGTCAAGTTCCATGGTAATAGGCTTACCATTTAGCTTTAAATTGACAGTTATCTCAGGAGTCTTACTTGAAATTTTTCGAACATTTGAAAGACTTAATACCTTTTTTTCTGTTTCCTCATCAGAGTCAGAAAAAGAATTTGAACTGTCTTCACTGTCAAGTACACTTTTCACTTTGGAAGACTTTTTATCATATGATTTCTTTCCATATTTGTGTGGCTTTGATGGTTTGCTATCTCTTTCTTTAACATTCCTTCTTTTAGGGCATTTTGAAGCAAGATGTCCAGTACCATCACAGGCATAACACTTGGAGTTGCAGTGAATGCAACTGGCAGGACTGTGATTCTTCTTCTCACATCGGAAACATGCCTGCCTGTCCACTCTTCGAACAGCTTCATTTTTACCATGCGTTGTATCCATATGATGGTTCATTAATAGTTTATGTTTTGGCATTTATCACATCACTTTTCTTGCTGAACATCTTTTACATGCATGCATTCACCGAAAAATATATAGAAGAGGGCCACCAGGGGGCAGTAGGGTGTGGTGACCTTTGATCCCATGGAATGTATTCATGAATATATTGGCTGAGGATGTCCTGCCTTGGATAATTCGTAACTTAGAGCAGTTTCATATGCCGCTTTTATAGTCAGTTTCGACTCCCCAAGCAATTTCTTTTGTGCTGTGTGATCACACAGACCAATAACGAACTTATCACAAAGCACTTCATTTAGGAAATCCTTAAAATCGCAAGTTTCAGACATTTCCGTAACTCATATAAAAAATTTCGTGACTGATTGTCCACTTTTCTGTTTACGGTGGTAAAACTTGAATCATTCTGCTATAACAATCGGTTTCAGAGAAACGTGCTGTTCCATCAACTCACATATTTCCTTGTATGTTTTCGTGGAAGGTTTTGATGGGGCAAGAAGGGCCTTCAACACACTGTAAGACTGGCTCCCCATGACGCTTAGGAGAAAAGCTTTCTTCTTTTCCACTGTATCACTGACGACGATATCATTGGCAATACAGAATTGATCAAACCTGTCGATGTAGTCATTCCAGTCATCACCCTCAGTGATTCACTGATGGACCCAAGTCGAGACGCCATTATAAATGAAAGCAAAAATTTCCTTGAAGACAGCTGGATAACGTAGCTAAAAAAAAAACAACTCATTTTCCATTTTATTTTATTTGTTATTATGATGTTTCATCATTTTTGTACAAGTTGTTTAATGTGTTGTACTTCTTTTATGTTTTCCCCAAATATTGGGGGGGGGGGGGGGAGGGGTGAATAAAAAAAATGAAAAAATGGCAACAGTCCTCAGCTGAGTCTGAGCTGACCTGATCAGCATCAAAAAACTCAGTTATCCAAAATGCTGGTAGGCTCAAGATTACAGCCAGGAAATTTGATATGCAGAAAGTGTGGACTGTTGCACTGTGAAAATGGCACTTCCTGTGTCATCATGCTGATGATTTGTCATGATCATACTCATTACCCAATACTTTCAATGATAATTTGATTTATGGAGACTAATCCCGCTTGTTGATGACAAGCAAACTAAAGGACAATGTCATCTGATTTTAAACTAAAAAAAGGAAAAGTTTATTTTATTGTTTTTCACAAGACATTATTCCTCACAGTTTCAGGTTACTTCTGTGAATTTGCGGTTCGTTCTCTGTTATAGGTCATCATGACACATACTCCTTATAGGATAAATAATATGTTTGAATCGGTGCAATTCTTTGAAACCAACAATAAACCAGTGCAGCTATCAAAGCCGAACAAGCTAAACGTGATCCATGTTTCAATGCATATTATGATCAGCTTCTTAAAATCTATGCAGTTACACAATGAAATATATGAGACATAATCACATAACAGTCTTGGTACATTCTGGAAAAACACGTGGCTTTGAAATGATAAAAAATAGGATATAGACTGCAACCTTCCTTCATGAAAGTATGGATATTTCAACACAAAGACTTTCTAAGATCTGTTTTGTACAGATGTAGAATAAAACTGGGCACATTTATGGATTGATGTATGAGTTTGTATGGGATGAAATGAAAAATGATCTTAGCTTGAACTGTTGAACAGTTAGTCTGATGTTATTTAAATAAAACAGATGTCAAAATTATCTGCTGTATTAACAGCACCAGTCGTCGGGCGCTTTGCGGTGATGTCTAATGGTCAGTTTCCAAAAAAGTAGGACTTCAATTTGCTGCTGAACACTGAACTGCCCCTTGCAATTTTAGTGGATAAGTGAGTCAGGGAGAACCCTGCATATCATTTCAGTGACAGAGCGAACACCGTAAATCAAAATAGTTTTTTGGAAAAAAAAAAAAATTATTCGAAAAAAAAGGAAAATTCCCCAAAAAAAAGATACTGAAAAAAAAAAAATTGGGGAAAAAGGAAATTGTTTGAAAAAAAAAAAAATCCAAAAAAGTAATTTCCGAAAAAAAAAACCAATAAAATAAAAAAATAAATAAAATAAAAAAAAATTCTAAAAATGGTTTAAAATTTAAAAAAATAAATAAAATTCCTCAACCCCCAAAAAAATAAATTCTTGAAGAAAAAACTTCAAGAAAAACATTTTTCTTCTAAAAGGATGAAAATTACTATAAAAAAGCCAAAGAAATCCTACTTTTTTCCAAATTTCTTTTCTCATCTTTTTTCCTAATATTATTTTTTCCATTGTTTTTCCCTTAAGTTTTATTTCAACATTTTCTTATTTATAACCCTTCCACCCTATTTCTGTTTGCCCTAAGTTTTTTCTCCAAACCTTTTAATGAACAAAAACCTGAATGCAATTTTAAAGGAATTTTGAGAAATATTTAGTTAATTACAATTTAGTGTCTTTTAAAATGTATTATTTTTGCGTCCAGGTGGTGCCGTCTTCATGTTTTGTCATTAACATATTATACTGAAGTGCTGCTCATCATGTAACCTTCAACTATTTTATCGGAATTATACAGTTTGTCAGAAATTGTAGATTTCAGTTGTCTGCTGTTATCTCCACTTGCTGTTATCTCCTCCTTCTGTTATCTCCACTTGCTGTTATCTCCTCCTTCTGTTATCTCCACTTGCTGTTATCTCCTCCTTCTGTTATCTCCACTTGCTCTTGTCTCCTACTGTTATCTCCACTTGCTCTTATCTCCTCCTACTGTTATCTCCACTTGCTCTTATCTCCTCCTACTGTTATCTCCACTTGCTCTTATCTCCTCCTACTGTTATCTCCTCTTGCTCTTATCTCCTCCTACTGTTATCTCCACTTGCTCTTATCTCCTCCTACTATTATCTCCACTTGCTCTTATCTCCTCCGACTGTTATCTACTGTGGCTCTTAGCTCCTCCCACTCTTATTGTTCATCATGTTCCATCTATAGCTTCCATGAATGACAAGGAACATACAGTGAGTCAGACAGTGAAATTTTCATACACTGTCAAAAAAGACAACAAGTGACGTTTTGCTTAGTCATGGTTGGAGATATCTGGTCTATGTAACAGTTTGCAGTATGACTTCAATTCATACCAATTGTTCCCAGAAGAATGGTAGTGAGCTATATGTCTGAAAGTTCCTCACTTTTAAGTACTTTGGAAAGAAGAACGTTTCAGACTTTTGCAACAAAATCTTTAAAATTACTTGCTTATAAAGTGAACTTCAGCGTAACTGTCACATCTTCATTGAAATTTATTATAAGAAACACTTTCCTGAAGAAATAAGGAATTTTCCACATATTATGACCTCAATGTTGCAAAATACAGGGTAGACACAATACGTGTAACAAACAAATTTGTGCATTGAATGGATGTGAAATTGTCAGTATTCTCTTCTTTTTCTGTTAGGGAAATCACTTGCACTTGTGGTAATACTTCAATTGCATTGATGATTCAGTTATATACATATTTCAGAATCATTTGCCTCATATGACTAATATATGTGAATTGCTTAAAATTTGGCAAAGTGTGCTTTTACTGTGATTGCTCATTTTTCATGAATTTATGAAATTTGTAATTTATTGTGATTGCACTGTGTTACAGATTCTACCATATCCAACTAAATTTGGCAAAGTGTGCTTTCACTGTGATAGCTCATTTTTCATGAATTTGTGAAATTTGTAATTTATTGTGATTGCACTGTGTTTCAGATTCTAGCAATGTAAATTTGATTTCTTGCACATAATATTCATTCAATGGCTGTGAACATCATGTAAAAGAGCAACTGGATATTTCCATCTTGCCGTACATAAGATAAAGATTTTGGAGAGAGGATTATTACACGTAGTCAGGTCACATTTCCAAAGTAGGGGTTATTTAAAGTTCCCAAGGCACTTTTAGTAGAAACAGGCAACAAGTTGATTCTTATGTAAAATTTTCCATAGATTTCAAATTTTGCTGTTGCCAATCTGAAACTTCTTCACCCTCTAATTAGCATAAAACCAGGGCAACAAGTGAAAGGTGTATTTTGAGGTTTTCTGAGCTCTGAGTTCAAATTTGATGGCTAAAAAGTTGAATTATAAATATGTCACCCCCAGTGACCCCCTAATTAGGAGAAAGGTGCCAAATGCAGCAGACATCAAGGGCTATCCAGTATCCATTCACATCCTGATTGATTGGTACAAAATGACTAACCCAGTGATTAGTAGATGCATTAACCACTATTGACAGAAATTGGCCATAACTCCGCCAAACAAAATTAATCTGTTTCTCTGTAAAGTCATATAGGAGTGGACAATATCGGAATTATACAGTTTGTCAGAAATTGTAGATTTCAGTTGTCTGCCATATAATGTATACAACCCATTTTGTGGTTTTTCGGAGCACATTGCCACCACAAATTCATTTGTGTATCCCCTCATACTTCTACACTGACTGAAGAAGGACATATATCTAATGCAAATACTCCGGTAGTAACTTTATGAGAGAACTTGAGACAGGGCCCATCAAATACTGGCTTATGTTGCATGGTATCAAGAGGCAAAAGATTAATATTCTCACAATCACTGACTTTCGTCTCTGCTGCTTCAATAGAAGCTGTAAAGATCATGGTTAACCAGGCAATTGTAATCAATTTGAAATTTTTGGCACCTGGATTCAAATTCTGCTTTGATATTCCATTATTTAACAGATGATTTCATATCTGTAGACATTCGGACTGAATGTGAATTCTTTTCTGGGACATTGTATCCTATGGGGAAAAGTGATGTCATAAGTTTTTTGATGTCATTTTTCCCTATTGAACATACGTTTAGAAAAAAAAATCAAATTCAGTGCTTATGTCTATAAATATGAAATCATCTGTAATTCCTCAATTTGATTCAACTGCAACTTGTTTTGAAGAGTTAAAATGTGAAGCCTTGACTGCACAAGGAACACCAGATCTTTCTTGAAATCTTAACGAAATGTTTTTTGGAGTTTCAGAGTCTGAATTTATTCATAAACAATATACAACTGAAAGGTACTGGCTTTTATACTTCCTAACTCAGTCTCATTGCAAGTGACATATATTCTTGGTGATCTGTGGGTAGGCCCTTCATAAAACAATAGTGATTTGGAGCAATTGAAAGTCGTCACTTGCATGTAAGTTCCAATGACTGTTCTGAGTAAAACATGGTATTCAGTGATGTTTGAATGAGCCAAAGAGATGAACGGCATGATTTGAAAATATTTGATCAAATTAGGTTGTACAGTTTCAAGTATTGCAATTGTGTTGTTTCTGACTGTTGCGTTCACTTCAGTTGTGTTTACAGCTAAACTTATATCTTCATCTACTGACTTATTAAAATGCAGTGTGACTTTGTTATTACAGATTTCGTATTAGTGTGCCATGTTCTTTTCAACTGCCACAGTGCTCTTGTGATGTCAGTATCAGCATAATGATTTCACAGTTGGTATATTCGCAGTTTCAGCTGTGTCACTTGAACACATACTGATCACACCATTACAAATTCACACATAAGCTGTTAGATTGTTGCTCAACATTGATTATTCAGTTTGATATTTTGAATAAATCCAAAAGTTACAATATCCAGCTATATATAATGCATGGATTTTGTGTATAACTGCTATCAGTTTTAGCACTTTTACAACAAAACAAATTCATTCACTCTCACATTCATTTGTTGGTCTGAGAGGTTATCATGTGCTGCTCTGTCTTGGCAAAATAATATACTCAGGATCCATTCAGAATTTAAGACCTAGGGGGGGGGGAGTTTTGCTTGGGGGCATCTTTATCACGGATTTCCAATAATGTTTATTTGATGATCGAATTCTTAGCCTCCTTGTCTGGCCTTTTCCAAATTTTTGGGGAGCAACTACCCCCACCCCCCCCCCCATTTCTCGTCCTCTGGTATGCCCATGCAACACCGCCACGTTCACTTCCGAAAAATCTCCCCATCATCCTCATTCCAGTCATCAATTCTGAACAGTTTCTTTGGCGCAGATCTCAGCTAAAAGGCTGAAAAGCCACAAGGTGCTGCCCTCAATGAGAAATTTCACAACAGGACACCATGAATGTCCATGATGGATCAAGCAAGTGCCTCAAACATATCAGTTCCACCTGCTCCAACTGAATCAAACTACCATACCAATGAATGCAGATTAATCAATTGTCATTCACACTTAGACAGCCCATAAGCCTGACTTGTTGGTAGCAGTTGGAATCAACACTCAAGCTTGGAGTGCCAATAGTGATGTCAGTATTCCAATACTGACATCACCTGGGCATATATTCACATGGAACATGGCACACTTATACGAAATCTGTAATAATAGAACCTATCTGTTGACCAATATATCTATGTTGGATCAGGGTGGTTATTGTGTTCTAGCTTACCATTGCATTACATTCAATGGCCTAAAAATTAAATTTCAGTTTAGTTTCCATTAAAATTTTGAGTATTCTTAGCTGACCCAATGCTCTGTGAATAATTAGTTATTACGCTACTAGACAGCTGGTTGACATAAAAATGAAAGCCACTTTGTCTCTCACTTGAGCAGTTGGAGATAAGAGCAGGTGGACACAAGAGTAGACAGCGATAAGAGCAAGTGGAGACAGGAGAATTGGAGATAAAAGAAGTTGGAGATAAGAGCAGGTAGACATAAGCGTAGATGGCGATAAGAGCAAGTGGAGACAGGAGAATTGGAGATAAAAGAAGTTGGAGATAAGAGCAGGTAGACATAAGCGTAGACAGCGATAAGAGCAAGTGGAGACAAGAGAATTGGAGATAAAAGAAGTTGGAGATAAGAGCAGGTAGACATAAGCGTAGACGGCAATAAGAGCAAGTGGAGACAGGAGAATTGGAGATAAAAGAAGTTGGAGATAAGAGCAGGTAGACATAAGCGTACGTCGATAAGAGCAATTGGAGATAAGAGAATTGTAGATGAGAGAAGTTGGAGATGCAGGTAGACATAAGAGTAGGTGGATATTAGAATCAGCGATATGAGTAGGTTGAGGTGTGAATAGATGGAGATAAGTGGAGAAATGCTTAGGTGAGATACAAGTAGATGACAAGTAGATCGGGATTATGTGGGTTCCCAGTGGGATACTCCCATACCAGTGGATGCCCTCATGCTGGTGTGAGGCCCCCATACCAGCCACCTCCTGCCAGTTACATAATTATCGCTTGCGATTCTAGTTTTATATATATAGGGGCTTCCATTCTGTCAGATAGATGATACATACTGTATTCAAATAAACATAGTAATAACCATCTTTTACCAAAAATACGTATTTTTGAGTATCGAGCCAACTTAAGACAAAAGTTTTTCAAACAGGCACATTGCTCAGTTCTTATGCGCAGCAGCATGATGATGAAGCACGTTATGATTAACTTTACCATTAAATTTTTTTTTCTTGTTTATCCAAGTATATTTCTCTGCTTCAGTTTACCAAATAACTGGAAGGACTATATGACAAACAGTATTTCTTACAATATGCATAAAGACTCTAAATTTACTTTAACAGATACCTTACATAATGCAATGGACTCATACAATGAAATATGGAACATATGTTACCGAACAAGTTATGATAATTGCGAAGGCATCTTGAAAGGGTTGTGTGGATCAGTGGAAACAATGGCTGACCGAATTATGAATTGTACATGGAAGTTACAAGTTCCAGAAAGTTGGTGTATTAATTTGACAGTTCACAATTTCCCTAATGGATATCCGTTTACTAAAGATTACTTCACACTGTCTGTTATAGATGAGACGACTGAAAGGCATAGCGGTATTCATTTCTATATCAACCAGCTGTCCACTAGCGTAATAACTAATTATTCTCAGAGCTTGGTTGAGCTCAAAATTCTTAAATTCTTCATGGTAACAAAACTAAAATTTAATTTTGAGGTCACTGACTGTAATGCAACTATCAGCTACAACACGATAACTATGCTTAGTAAAGATATTTCTGAGTCTTATTATGACCCAAAGAAGGATTCGTATTATGACCAAACGAAGGTTATAGTACATTCTGATAAGTCAGCAAATGGGGAAATAAGTATAGGTGTACAGACTGATCAAGTGCATGTAACAGTCAGCTACAACACATTTGCCAAAAAAGAGACTGTTCAACCTAATTCGATCAAATATTTTCAACTCATGCCCTTCGTCTTTAGGGCTCATTCAGAAATTACCGAATACCATGTCTTACTCAGGACTGTCATTGGAACTCATGTACTTGTGACTTTCAGTTGCTCCAAATGGCTATCTTTTTATGATGGGCCCACTCATAGGTCACAAAGAATAGATGCAATCTGTAAAGAGAATGAATTGGGACATGTTACAGCCAGTTCATTTCAGTTATACATTGTTTATGAACAGGATTTTAGTTTGGATACCCTGAGATATTTTAATCTTTCTTTTGCAGGGATTGACCAATTTACTACATTTCAAAATTTTGATCTTAAGGAAAATAGTGATTATATTATAACATGGGATTTAAGAAACACCTCATATCTAACTTATGATAAACTAAGAATTTATTCTGAGTCAGATAACAAGATGCAGTACCAAATTCAGCCAGAAAATTATGCAGATGTTCCCCAGGGATATATTTGCCAGTTCCATGGTTTAGTTATTGCGGATTATATATCTTCTGAAGATCCAACATTTTGGAATCAATCTGTTACGTTGTCTAGGAGATTAGGTGGTTTTAGTAAATTTTAGTGCGTTTTTTTACTAGAATCACCAAATCTTTTGATTGCTAAATATTTAAAGCTTGAAATTTCACGTCAAGATTTCTAATACATAAATACAGCATACTGGCTATGTTATTTTGTAATTAGCCTACGTTGGTTTCTTGCCTAAAATTTAAGATTTTATGATTAACTAGGTCGTTTCGCATAGAGCAAACGGTACTCAGTGTTAGGTTACCCCAAGTCTGACCCACTGAAGGTCTTTGCTATAGATTCTAGGCCTACTGGAGACAGATCTTCTATTTCATCAGAACTTCTGATTAGTAATCTATTGTTGAAATTAATCTCACTTCAGAATTTGTTCCTGATATATTTCTTATTCCAATAGATCTGTTAAATTCTATCGGACCTGCTCTTCTAGTTTATCTATTATTCTGAAACACAGTCAGTTTCTTAATTGATCCATTTTCCAATGCAAGGAACTTGAATCAGACAGATCAGATCAATAGAGATATGTTCTTTATAGATTCTATAGAAGCAATATATAGTAATATTACAAGAAGTACCCCACAGAGTAAGCTCACAGATGCACCTATAAATAATGTGCACCCACTACAGTGGACTTATGACTCTGTCTACAAATGGACTGCTCTTGCATTGCTACAGATCAGAACATATGCTGTCTTGTGTTGCCACCTAGTGACTAGTGTGCTATTCAGCGAGCTCCTGCGAGCGTCCACCAACTTTCGACCAGTGGAACACACACAATTTTGTCTGGAAGACACCGGGGCTGTTTCTAAGTGTGCTGATGGCCTTGTCTACTTCCTTAGAGAATGTGATTGCCGAGTCTGACTCTGGTATACATCAATGTTGGATAGAAATTTTGTGAATGTGCAATGAAATTGGAACTATTTCTTGGGACAGCAATGCTGTAGCATAGAAAATGAACTTTTTTGCCAGGTGGCAGCAGCATGCAGTTCTCATTTTCACCAGACTGAGTTTGACTTGTGTCATCATGGCAAATGAAATTAGGGAAATATGGGAGAAGAGGGTCTGTTGGGAGTAGGTGGGTCTCTGACAGGATAAGAACATCTGCAGCCTGAAGGTCGTGGTCACAGATGAGGTCTTGGAAATGTAATGGTAAGGACTGGATGTTCAAGCATGCTATTTTAAAACCTGATATATCATACAGAAGTTCATGTTTGTGGAGAAAGGGTTCATTCGCAAGCGGTTCATTTCTTCTTTTACTCTGGCGTCAACACTGATTTTAGAGGGGTTGAAGTTCATTAGATGGAGGCCTTGTATCTTAGTGACTCGACTAATGGCAATGTAATGAATACGTGGATCGCATCGTCCTGTGAAGTTGGTAGTCATCAGATTATATGTATTACCTTGCGCACGCCACATTGTTTTGGCTTCTCCAGGACATCAGGGGAATTGGGTACGTTTCACATCAATCGTGCTAGAATAGTTAAACGTACGAGTCGCAGGAAGTATGGTCATCCAGGATTTGTCAAAGTTCAAGCGATTATAAAAGTGTTGAGACTGTTGCCTTTTGTCCTTGCCAACATATTCTTTGGGCAACCAACAAGCACTCTTAGAGCACAGCACCGGCCATGCTGCTCATGCTTTTTCAGTGGAATATGCATAATGAAAATGCATGGTTGATTGGGGGAAAATTAATTTATTTCTATCTATTCATTACATGCCGGACCTGTGTGTGGTTAAAATGAATACCCAAAAATAACTTCTTCATAAAACTTGTTTCTTTTTTTTTGGTCTCTAGTTTAAGGTACAAAATAGTTTTAAGAGTTTAAATGGAATGAAATAAGTATGAAGATAATTGAAAATCTTTGGTACAATTGTGACAGACGAGTCTGAGATGAAAGGGAGGTGAGAAAGTGAATTGCACTTTGGCCTTTAGAAATGGTGAAGAGCAATTCAGTGCATTTGAAGGTGGGTCCATTGAACAGAAATTAACAAAATAGATTGGAATTGAGGAAATACAGTGAAAGATCCATTTTTCAATGCCCTGCTGACATGTGCTCACACTCCACATGTGTGACAAGTGTATGACAGCGCTAATACAAAAGAAAATGGCGGCGCAAAATCAGCCTGACCCACCCAATGCTGGGCATATTAATAAATCGTACAATATTGAATTTAACTAAAAAAAGACACAATTGGCAGAATCTACGATGTTATAACTGAGAAATACATATAAAATAAACCCTTAGAACTGCCTGGTTAGGCCTGGAGGCTCGTGACTCACATCATTTCAGGACAGAAGCATTACCGTCCTATGCATAGGATGCATGGCCGGTAATCCTATGCATAGGATGCATGGCCGGTAATAATTATACTCAACCCACTGTATCATGGTAGTCCCGAGCGTACAATTAAAATCAACCTTCCACTTCTGATTTTTGAGTAGGCTTTACAATGTATTGACTTTTGCCATGGTATTACTATTTCTTCTTCTTCTCCATGTGCTTTCCTGAGTCTGCCAGTTTGCTCACACATTTTATTGGGGGGCGGGGGCAGCGCTTTTTTGGATTTACATGATCCACCTTTTTAGGGCTATTGTGTTTTCATTATATATCTCTGGTAGTGACTTCCCTTTTTTGTTTACTACTCCATGTATCACTTCTCATTTTTCAAGGATGTGGTCTTGGGTTTCTGTTTTATTTTTGCAGATTCTGCATTGTCTATCCTGGTACATGTTTCTATAGTTTTCTTTTGCATCAAGCATTCTTGATCACACAAAGCAAAGACAAATAAATACAAAGAAGGATGTATGTTTATGATTTCACTAACTTTATTTCCTCTCCTTTAGATTACATTAATTTTTATCCCATTTTTATCGAAAGTGAACTTGTTTGACTTTACATTCCAAGTTCTCCGTGTTGTCGATGAGCCCTTTAGGCTTTGCCGTAATAGTAGCCATGTGCGGTCTATCCCTTGACTGGGCGTGAACCGTTCTTCTTGCAGCATCCCTTGTGCTGCACTCGCACTCGACTGAAAGAAAGAGACATCAGAGTCATGAAGGTTTGTCAACATAGTGGTCAATAGCATCTTACAATTCTTAGGCCAGACTTAATTGATCTTTAGCCTCTTAGATCTTCTCAGTTGAGGACTCGAGGCTCTTCTTCTAGGGTCTGTTGGTAGTACCAAAAAAAAAGACGAGATCTGAATTTTTTACGATGTCAATTCAATAAAACTTGTCAGTAAGCAAATTTAATGCGGTCTGAAAAGTGATATTATTTACCAATACTGAGTTAGAAAAGTACAGGTATATACTATAATTATCATATGTATTAATTAATAACAATATGACATCTACATAAGGCAGTCTATATAAACAAAATTAAAAACAAAGAAACACTGAGGTTTCGAGTCCTTCTTTCTTCTCTGGTTTGACACAGGAGATCGAAGACCATAACTTTTGTTTCGGGCGTTTTTTTTTTCTCAGCATTCAGGGAGGCACACATAAATGTACAATTTTGCATTGGATTTAGTTCAGTCTTATTTTCCCATTACTTTATAAGCAATTATTATATTAGGTATTTTTATGAAATTTGTTCCATAAAAAATAAAATTATATTACCATCAAGGAATGCATGATATATGTAAGAATGTATGAAATTGAACGTATATCCCTGTATGACTGTGATATTTATATTATTAGGTATTTTTATGAAATTTGTTCCATCAAAAATAAAATTATATAGCCATCAAGGAATGCATGTGTATGTAAGAATGTATGAAATTGAACGTATATCCCTGCATGACTGTGATATTTATATGAAATAATATGTATGAATGACTGTATGAATAAGAATGTATGAGCTTGCTCAACAAGAGTTTCTCTGTCTGAGATCAATAAAGTATATCTTGTCATATCTTATTAATTTGATAAATGTTTTACTTTTATCAAGACTGTTAAAGTTTGGAATTAGGTTGGTAACTGTAATGAGAAGCTCAGTTCTAGAAATATTACAATCTGCGCATATACAATATTGACTATTTCAATATACTTACGCGCATTTAGCGGCACAAGCATTTCCATAAGTCTTGTGATCCACGCCACACACAGGGCTGTGCACTGCTGGGCAGATACAAGCTCTACACTTGCCTCTGTGCTGCACCTTCACTCGGCTGCCAATGCAAATCATAGTATCAGTATTTGAGCAACTTCATGATTATTGAGGATTGTGTGCAACCAGATATAACTTAGTCTCATCAAGATCCCTTCATTTTTTCTCACCCAATTATTTCAAGTAGTTTATCATCAATTTTCTTGTTTAAAACTTACTTCTTGTTTATATTTTTCAATTTGTCAATGACAATCGGTTGGCTACACATGAAAATATATATGAGATATATAGGAGATATTTATATTTCTATAATTAGATATTTAATTCTCAGCTTAAATTTTTAGAGGTTTAAATCCCTTCTTCTTGAACAGCATGGACTTGTGTCTAACCTTACAGTGAAACACTTTGATATAGCATTAAAGTGGACTGTGGCACTGTGGAAATGGTACCTCGTGTGTCACCATGCTGATGATTTGTCATGATCAAACCCAATACTTTCAATGTTAATTTGATTGAACACTGCAAATTCTGAAATTCTGAGTTAGCTCAAATGATTGAGTGAGACAGTTGCACAATTTGTTTGAGCCATGATAGCTTGCTGTTTTGAGTTATGATAATCTTTATGTTGTTATAACTTGCAAACAACAAGCTATCTTGGCTCAAAGGAATTGTGCAACCATCTCACTCAATCAATTAAGCTAACTCAAAATTCAAAATTTACATTGAAGGAGACTTATCCCACTTGTTGGTGACAGCCATACGAAAGAATTATGCATCTGATTTTCATTCTGAAATTTGTTATGAGAAGTCAAATGGCTTACTCTTGATCACGACTAATCAAACAGCTCTATGTTTCCCATGTTGAAAGTAGAGAAGATGACACTTCATCGGCTACCATGAGTCACAAAATGCCATTTTCACAGTGCCACAGTCCACTTTAATTCTATATCAAAGTGTTTCGCTGTAACACCTCTGCAAGTGAAGGTTCAAAGTGCAGTATTCTGACACTCCTTTGTTTTGAGGGCTGACTATGAGGTTTATCAATAAGAATATGAATGATCAGTAGCCTATGCTATTGCTATTGTACAAGGATTTTGGGACATTAGGGGCTGATTTCGCCAAAACAGCTAAGACCAGGCTTAAGGTTAAAACAGGTCTTAAGTGATTTGCTTACTAGGCGGTGCCGCCATTTTATCACTGAAATTGACCCAATAGTTTTAATATGGAACTACGTCCAGGTCTTAGGCTCAGACCTGGATTATCTCTGTGGGTGAAATCGGGCCTCGGTGACTGCGTGTCTCATGAGGCCCCATTTAAGCATGTAACTCCCAAACGGAGCCTCCATTTGGGACTTCAGGGAGTTACGGGAGTTAACAGGAGTTACCTGGAGTTAGTGGGAGTTAGAAGGAGTTACGAGAGTTAGCATGAGTTACTGGGAGTTATAGTGGGAGTTACGGGAGGTAGCAAGAGTTAGTGGCAGTAACGGGAGTTAGCAGAGTTAGCAGGAGTTAGCGGGAGTTAGCAGTCCTGAGTTAGTGGGAGTTAGCGGGAGTTGCGGGACGTCCAGGAGTTCCAGGAGTTACACGCTTAAATGGGGCCTCTTATGATATACTTACAATCTTCGTGCTTCACAGGCATTCAGGTAAGTCCTTCCGTTGAAACCACAGACTGGTTTCAAAATCCTTGAGCAGCATCGACCTCGGTACCTGATTGTGACTCCACTGTAAAAGTAAGTCAGATATTTTATTTTTAAAATGTGGTCATGCTCTCAGTGTCTTTCTCGGTCTTGCATGGATTGCATTGTTTAATGAATCAACTGTGTGACTTAAGGGTAGTATCCCTCTTCTTTTTCTGTTTCATAAAAATGAGCACAATATCCAGTTAGCTATTTGGTTTTAGGTATTGCGACAATGTTTAATTTAAGCCCTGGTTGATAGCCTATAACCCACCAGACAAGATACATATTACTTTCTAAAATATCTAGAATCCAGCTGTCCGCATCGAGGAATCTTAACATACTCTAACAGGTGCACTCCAACATGTGCACTATAACAGATGCATCCTCAGGCTAACAGATGCACCCTTACAGATGCACTCTTACAGATCCATCATCTAATAGTTTATGATAGTTATAGTGGATGTTTTTACATAATATTCCTCAGAAAGCAGTGTACTTACCCTCCTTTAGCTTCACAAACAGAGCTGTAATTTTTGCCATCGGAACCGCAAAAATACATTTTGGTTTTGGGACGACACCGACCCTGATGCTTGACCCTCACTCCTCTGCAATATCCAAGGGTTTGAATTAAATTGTGTGTAAAAGTAACTTTTGGAAGTGAATTATGGTTGACAAGTAGCATTTTAAAAACATTAACCACTTTCAATTGCTTTACGTTCATTGCTTAGTTCATCGTTGTGCATGTATTTTGGGTAACTGAGTTGTTTCGTTACATTGACTCTAGAAAACATGGAAATACATTTCTAAAATTTACCAGATTTTTCACAATTTCTCTTACAATTAAAAAGGGCCACGACTTACGCAAGTCTTGCAATATAGGCATTCCTGTATGTCCTTCCGTTGACACCACAAACAAGATTCCTTCTTGAACGGCATCGACCTCGATGTCTGATTCTTACTCCTCTGCAAAAATATAACGTTAAACATTACTTCTAACCACTTTCAATAGGTTTACATTCATTGTTGAGTTTATTGTTGTGCTATATTTTCAGTTACTGAGTTGGTTTGTTACATTGACACTAGAAAAGAAGGAAAACTCTTCCTATAATCCACCAGATTTTTCACAATTTCTCTTAGAATTAAAAAGGGCCTTGAACCCAGTTAATGAAAGGACTTACGCAAGTCTTGCAATGTAGGCATTCCTGTATGTCCTTCCGTTGACGCCACAAACAAGATTCCTTCTTGAACGGCATCGACCTCGATGTCTGATTCTTACTCCTCTGCAAAAATATAACGTTAAACATTACTTCTAACCACTTTCAATAGGTTTACATTCATTGTTGAGTTTATTGTTGTGCTATATTTTCAGTTACTGAGTTGGTTTGTTACATTGACACTAGAAAAGAAGGAAAACTCTTCCTATAATCCACCAGATTTTTCACAATTTCTCTTAGAATTAAAAAGGGCCTTGAACCCAGTTAATGAAAGGACTTACGCAAGTCTTGCAATGTAGGCATTCCTGTAAGTCCTTCCGTTGACGCCACAAACAAGATTCCTTCTTGAACGGCATCGACCTCGATGTCTGATTCTCACCCTTCTGCAAAAATACGGAGGAACGAGAGAATCACTAACAGACATCAAAATCCAATGGCAGTATCTCACAATGCATGGGATTCAAGACTTATAGATTTATTGGCAAAATGTTGCTGCTGATGGGATATGCTGGACTATAATGAACAAATATATTCCAGAAACCATGTGTACATACATAGGACTCAACACTGTCAACAGTGTACTATTATAATAAGACCAAAGGGGTATGGTGGTATTTTTGAGATGTTCTCCAACTCGTGAAGAGATCCTGACTATACTCTTTGCTTCTGCAAACTCAAATTTGGTTTGCATATGCTTGTAATGTTTTTATAATAGTATTATGACACTCATGTGCAAGTGTACTGTAAACACATTTAGGCCTATAGGCCGTGTAGGTGCATACACATGTGCGGATTGCTTGGAAATTTGCAGAAATCCACACTACGGTCGTTTTGCATGGAAATTTAAGATCACATTTAGATTATGTTTTGAGGTGAATTTCAGGTCAAGAATTGGAATTGGAATAAATTTATTGAACCAATGCAAAAATACACATAGGACATTGTTTGAAGGGGGTTGGATTGTGCATCATTAGGGGCTGTGCTGCAAGCAAAGCACCAAAGATGGTAGATTCTAATATCATTAAAAAATATACCGTCGTCTGGCTTCACAGGCGTTCCTGTATGTCCTTCCATTGACACCACATACCAGGCTTCTTCTTCTGGGGCAACATTTGCCTCTGTGTCTGATCCTGATGCCTCTGAAAAATTGATAGGTCTCACTTTAAACTTCAGATTCATGTTCATACAAGTTTTGGTGTATAGTTACACATGCATTTCAGTATATTGGGACTTATACTCCACCAAGACAGTTTTCTATTGTCTTTTGCCGTGGTATAACCTACGGATTTGTTAGTTATACCACTGTTGGGGATTAAGTTAGCCTGTTGTACTGTTTTTTCTGCAAACAGCGCACCTAAAAATGACAACAAAGCCACAAAATTCAGTTAAAAATCTTTCAGGAGTCATATGGAGTATAAGTCGCTTATACAACTCATTTTCGGTGTGTAACTAACATTTCAGGGGTTATTTACCTCGGGCTAAAGCCCTCGGTAAATAACCACCTGAAATGTTAGTTATACACCGAAAATGAGTTGTATAACGTATACATATGGAACAGAAAAGAAAAATTGAATATTGAAAGGTGTTGAAATCTTGGAAAGGAATCAAGTACATACAGTCGTCTTGCTATGCAGGCGTTCCTGTAAGTTCTTCTATTGACACCACAGACTGGTCTCCTTCTTCTTGAACAACATGCGCCTCTGTGCCTGATTCTGATGCCCCTGTAGAATTCATAGATTCATTTTAAAGTTGGAACAATAAACATTTATTCAAATTTTTAATGACTTGAGCTTCTGGTGCATAAATGCACATTAAAAAATTGGGACATTTAAAGTGGAAAAATAGAATATTGAAAGGTTTTTGAAATATCAGAAAGGAATCATGTACATACAGTCGTCTGGCTATGCAGGCATTTGTGTATGTTCTTCTATTGACACCACATACTGGGCTTCTTCTTCTCGAACAGCATCGGCCTCTGTGTCTTATTTTGATGCCTCTGCAAATTGATAGGACTCATTTTAAAAATATGATTTACAATCCCTTGAGTTCAAAGCTCCATATTAAATAATACACATATGTCTTAATATTTATTGGGATTTTGAAGTGCTAATATAATATTAAATGGCTTGAAGTGCAAGAACAGAATCAATTACATACCTTCGTCTAGCTTCACAGGCGTTCCTGTAGGTTCTTCTATTGACACCACAGACTGGTCTCCTCCTTCTAGAACAGCATTGGCCTCTGTGTCTGATCCTGATGCCTCTGCATAGTGAAAGGTTTCATTTAAAAAATGTGATCAAATTCACTCGCATTCCAAAGTTTCTCATGCACATAGGTTGTAAATGTAAATCAATACAAACCCAGAAATTTGAAGTGGACAAATAAAATATTACACCTGAAGTCAAAAGGATAGACTCAGAAATGTCTGAGCATGTCAAGCTTTACCCGTATCAGACTGTCTGTACTGTGCTAACAAATTGAACAATTTTTGAGTCTGTGCTTTTGACTTCAGCTGTAACAATAAACGATTAAAGGGAACAGCATGCACCTGGATGTCTGACCCTTCCCTTATTGCAAAAATCCTGTGGACAAGACAATCAGCACATGTGCAAAACTCCTATGTTCACAAACTAGTAAAATATTTGCTGTTAACAAAATATAAATTGCAATCGAAAGATAACATACGCTCTCTTAGCTTCACAGGCATTCCTGTAAGTTCTTCTATTGATGCCACAGACTGGTTTTCCACCTCTTGGGCAGCATCGACCTTTGTGAATGATTTTGATACCTCTGAAATCAAACAATTTCAATTGATGAGAGACATATGACGGGTTTTTGAATGAATCAATGTTGTTTTACATAATATAATTTGTCAAAAATTATGCAAATGAAACATACGCCTTTCTTGCATGACAAGCGTTCCTGTATGTGACTCTATTAGCCCCACAGACGGGTCTATTGGAATTTGAACAGCCGCTCTTCTTACATCTTCCACGGTGTCTAATCCTCACACCTCTATAATAGAAAAATAGTTACCCACGTGAAAATATTTTATCTGCCCCAAGCACTACTCATGCTGCCATCCCTCGTGAAAAAATTGTTTACTTGCAATTTAATCCCTGACCCTAAGAAATTGCTATATATGTCATTGATTTTTTAACTTGACCTTATTCTCCATCAGCTGAATCAATATCAAACAGAAATTTTCATATTCGTAACATTAGCCTCACTTCATCTCATTCCTAACTAGACAGGGTGGCCAGAATTTCAGCTCCCGGGCTATCCAGGTCTCCTCACATTGGCACACCATAATAACAAATTTGCAAAGTTATAAAGAACCAAATAATTCATGTAATTGCTCGACCATTTAATAAGTAATGTGATTGCAAATTTATGATGATATTTGTACTGGTCATCTTCTTTTCGCTAATGTCAAATAAATATATATCGTATCGTATCTTATCGTATCTGGAAATGGCCTGAGAGGGGGGCCATTACATGGAGTGATTATGGAGCGCTCCGCGGCGTTTCCTATCTCCGCAATGTTAATTTTGGGCCTTAATACACCACTGACTGCACTTCATGACAAATCAGATCTTTCTATGACTCTAACATGGCCAAAAGATATTTTATAAAGTTTAGTCTGGATCACACTTACGCGCATCTTGCCCGACAGCGGTTACTGTATGTCCTTCCATTGACGCCACAGACTGGCCTGTAGATCTTGTTGCACCTGCATGGTTTTCTGCATTTACCATTGTGCTTCACTCTGATTTTGCTGTGGAAAAAGTGGTAAATATGTCATGTTAGTTACAATTCATTAACAAAAATTCAGGTGCAATTCTGTTTTTTTGACTGGTTAAAATATCAAGTTTCCTCAGGAAAAGACTTACGCGCATCTTGCAACGCAAGCATTACTGTAGGTTCTTCCATTGACGCCACAGACTGGCCTGTAGATCCTGGGGCATACACATCGCTTTTTACATTTGCCATTGTGCTTCACTCGGACATTGCTGCAGAACAAATTAGGACATATTGATCACTATTTATTTTGTTCAAATCCATAGATGTTATATTCCATTGCAAAAAATGATGTAAAGATATTTATAAGTATCATCATCATAGTAAAATTAATTGGCTCTTCAATATAACGAAACTTCATTAAGTTGTATTATTCCCATTCATAAATGTGTAACATTGACAAAGGCAAGAGAGAAATGTATTTTACCAGAAAGTTATAATACTACTAAAATTGTCAATGCTTAAATAGGTTGGTATTTATTGATAGAATTGTCGTGAGTGTGGCTCCATCAGATACTCTTCAAATCTAGAAATATTCTTGTCTCCTTAATTTTTTTATTTATATACGGTACATGCAAAATAAACTTCCCTGTCCCACAGGCCCTCATCTGATTTTTAACCCTGACAGTTCGACTGGTCTGCTGTATAGGCCAGTAAGCAGTGAGGATCCATATTGGCAAGATTAAAATTGAATTGGGTGTGGAATTGGTTACAAAGATACTAGGGCAGTCGCATGTCACATTGGCACAGTCCCTTCTATGACTATACTGAAAGCTATCTCATAGAAATTTTATCTGCGTCACACTTACGCGCATCTTGCCCGACAGCGGTTACTGTATGTCCTTCCATTGACGCCACAGACTGGCCTATAGATCTTGTTGCACCTGCATGGCTTTCTGCATTTACCATTGTGCTTCACTCTGATTTTGCTGTGGAAAAATTGGTTAAATATATCATGTTAGTTACAGTTCATTTTCAGGTACAATTCTATTTTACAGATATCAAGTGTCAAATTGGCTTCAAGAATACCAGAGCAGTTGCATGTGATATTGGCACAGTCCCTTCTATGACTATACTGAAAGCTATCTCAGAGAAATTTTTAGTCTTGATCACACTTACGCGCATCTTGCTCGACAGCGGTTACTGTATGTCCTTCCATTGACACCACAGACTGGCCTCTTGATCTTGGTGCATCTGCATGGCTTTTTGCATTTACCATTGTGCTTCACTCTGATTTTTCTGTGGAAAAAGTGGTAAATATGTCATGTTAGTTACAATTCATTTAGAGAAATTTGAGTCAGAATGCTTTTTATTTGACTGGTATAGATATTCAGTTCCTTCAGAAAAATAAAGACTTACGCGCATCTTGCAACACAAGCATTACTGTAGGTTTTTCCATTTTTGCCGCAGACTGGCCTGTAGATTGCCGGACACACACATCGTCTTTTACATTTGCCATTATGCTTGACTCGGACATTGCTGCAGAACAAATGAGGACATATTGATCACTATTTATTTTGTTTCCATTTATAGTTGTAATATTCCATTATAAAACATGATATAAAGATATAAGTATAATTGGCATATTGAAATTAAATGGTTCTTCAATAGAACGGCACTTCTTCCGAGTTCTCTGATTCCCCTCAATAAATGGGTACCATTGACAAAGACTAGAGAGAAAATTATGTTGTTCCATTAGCTATTCTTCAAATCTAGAAATATTCTCTGTCTTTTAGATATTTCCATCATTATGTGTAATACATTTTAAAATAAACTTCTCTGTCCCACAGCAGCTCATCCCATTTCCAGGTAGACTGGTCTGCTGCAGAGGCAGGCAAAAGGGGAGATTCCAATCAAATTGGATGTCAAATTGGCTTCAAGGATACTGGGGCATTTACATGTCATATCGGCACAGTTGATTCTATGACTATGCTGAAAGCTGTCTCATAGAAATTTAGTCTGGATCACACTTACGCGCATCTTGCCCGACAGCGGTTACTGTATGTCCTTCCATTGACACCACAGACTGGCCTCTTGATCTTGGTGCATCTGCATGGCTTTTTGCATTTACCATTGTGCTTCACTCTGATTTTGCTGTGGAAAAATTGGTTAAATATATCATGTTAGTTACAGTTCATTTTCAGGTACAATTCTATTTTACAGATATCAAGTGTCAAATTGGCTTCAAGAATACCAGAGCAGTTGCATGTGATATTGGCACAGTCCCTTCTATGACTATACTGAAAGCTATCTCATAGAAATTTTATCTGCGTCACACTTACGCGCATCTTGCCCGACAGCGGTTACTGTATGTCCTTCCATTGACACCACAGACTGGCCTATAGACCTTGTTGCACCTGCATGGCTTTCTGCATTTACCATTGTGCTTCACTCTGATTTTGCTGTGGAAAAATTGGTAAATATATCATGTTAGTTACAGTTCATTTTCAGTTACAATTCTATTTTACAGATATCAAGTGTCAAATTGGCTTCAAGAATACCAGAGCAGTTGCATGTGATATTGGCACAGTCCCTTCTATGACTATACTGAAAGCTATCTCAGAGAAATTTTTAGTCTTGATCACACTTACGCGCATCTTGCTCGACAGCGGTTACTGTATGTCCTTCCATTGACACCACAGACTGGCCTCTTGATCTTGGTGCATCTGCATGGCTTTTTGCATTTACCATTGTGCTTCACTCTGATTTTTCTGTGGAAAAAGTGGTAAATATGTCATGTTAGTTACAATTCATTTAGAGAAATTTGAGTCAGAATGCTTTTTATTTGACTGGTATAGATATTCAGTTCCTTCAGAAAAATAAAGACTTACGCGCATCTTGCAACACAAGCATTACTGTAGGTTTTTCCATTTTTGCCGCAGACTGGCCTGTAGATTGCCGGACACACACATCGTCTTTTACATTTGCCATTATGCTTGACTCGGACATTGCTGCAGAACAAATGAGGACATATTGATCACTATTTATTTTGTTTCCATTTATAGTTGTAATATTCCATTATAAAACATGATATAAAGATATAAGTATAATTGGCATATTGAAATTAAATGGTTCTTCAATAGAACGGCACTTCTTCTGAGTTCTCTGATTCCCCTCAATAAATGGGTACCATTGACAAAGACTAGAGAGAAAATTATGTTGTTCCATTAGCTATTCTTCAAATCTAGAAATATTCTCTGTCTTTTAGATATTTCCATCATTATGTGTAATACATTTTAAAATAAACTTCTCTGTCCCACAGCAGCTCATCCCATTTCCAGGTAGACTGGTCTGCTGCAGAGGCAGGCAAAAGGGGAGATTCCAATCAAATTGGATGTCAAATTGGCTTCAAGGATACTGGGGCATTTACATGTCATATCGGCACAGTTGATTCTATGACTATGCTGAAAGCTGCCTCATAGAAATTTAGTCTGGATCACACTTACGCGCATCTTGCCCGACAGCGGTTACTGTATGTCCTTCCATTGACACCACAGACTGGCCTCTTGATCTTGGTGCATCTGCATGGCTTTTTGCATTTACCATTGTGCTTCACTCTGATTTTGCTGTGGAAAAATTGGTTAAATATATCATGTTAGTTACAGTTCATTTTCAGGTACAATTCTATTTTACAGATATCAAGTGTCAAATTGGCTTCAAGAATACCAGAGCAGTTGCATGTGATATTGGCACAGTCCCTTCTATGACTATACTGAAAGCTATCTCATAGAAATTTTATCTGCGTCACACTTACGCGCATCTTGCCCGACAGCGGTTACTGTATGTCCTTCCATTGACGCCACAGACTGGCCTATAGACCTTGTTGCACCTGCATGGCTTTCTGCATTTACCATTGTGCTTCACTCTGATTTTGCTGTGGAAAAATTGGTAAATATATCATGTTAGTTACAGTTCATTTTCAGTTACAATTCTATTTTACAGATATCAAGTGTCAAATTGGCTTCAAGGATACTGGGGCATTTACATGTCATATCGGCACAGTTGATTCTATGACTATGCTGAAAGCTGTCTCATAGAAATTTAGTCTGGATCACACTTACGCGCATCTTGCCCGACAGCGGTTACTGTATGTCCTTCCATTGACGCCACAGACTGGCCTATAGACCTTGTTGCACCTGCATGGCTTTCTGCATTTACCATTGTGCTTCACTCTGATTTTGCTGTGGAAAAATTGGTAAATATATCATGTTAGTTACAGTTCATTTTCAGTTACAATTCTATTTTACAGATATCAAGTGTCAAATTGGCTTCAAGAATACCAGAGCAGTTGCATGTGATATTGGCACAGTCCCTTCTATGACTATACTGAAAGCTATCTCATAGAAATTTTATCTGCGTCACACTTACGCGCATCTTGCCCGACAGCGGTTACTGTATGTCCTTCCATTGACGCCACAGACTGGCCTATAGATCTTGTTGCACCTGCATGGCTTTCTGCATTTACCATTGTGCTTCACTCTGATTTTGCTGTGGAAAAAGTGGTAAATATGTCATGTTAGTTACAATTCATTCAGAGAAATTTGAGTTAGAATGCTTTTTATTTGAATAATATAGATATTACGATCCTTCAGAAAAAAAGACTTACGCGCATCTTGCAACACAAGCATTACTGTAGGTTTTTCCATTTTTACCACAGACTGGCCTGTAGATCTTGGGGCATGCACATCGCTTTTTACATTTGCCATTATGCTTCACTCGTACATTGCTGCAAAACAAATAAGGACATATTGATCACTATATATTTTGTTCACATCTATGGATTTTTTACTCCATTGCAAAAAGTGATATATAAAGATATTATGTATAATTATCATATTGATATAAAATGTATCTTCTATGGAATGGCACTTCGTCATCTGTAAAATCATTAAGTGTCATAAATGCTTGAATAAACTTCTCAGTCCCACAGGAGCTAATTCCAACCCTGACAGTAAGACAGGTCTGCTGTACAGATAGGTAAAAGCAGTGAGTTAACTTAAAATATACTCCTAAAATTAATCAATGATGTTTGTATTGTATTGTTGTCTGTGTTTAAAAGATTTGTGTACATATATGTATATACAGATTAAAAATTACACAAAGCCTTTTGAAAAAGAAATTTCAATAAAGGAATATAAATTTGATGTGAATTAAAAGAAACATACGCCTTTCTTGCGAAACAAGCATTCCTGTATGTGACTCCATTAACGCCACAAACGGGTCTATTGGACTTTGAACAGCCAGTCTTCTTGCATCTTCCACGGTGTTTGATCCTCACACCTCTATAATAGAAACATTTTTTACACTGACAGAGCTACCCATGTGAAGATCTTTTATGTGTCCCATATACATATTTTTTTTGTACAATACATATTGAAATGAAATCCTCCATCCAACAGTAGCTCATCCCATTTCCCACACTGACAGGTAGACGGGTCAGCTGTATAAGCTGCCAAACTGGGGAGATTCAAATCAAATTTGGCTTTCGAATTGGCTACAAGGATACTAGCGCAGTGACATGACCTATCAGCACTGTACCTTCTATGGCTATACTGAAAGCTACATGTATATCAGAAAAATTTTATCTGCGTCACACTTACGCGCATCTTGCCCGACAGCGGTTACTGTATGTCCTTCCATTGACGCCACAGACTGGCCTATAGACCTTGTTGCACCTGCATGGTTTTCTGCATTTACCATTGTGCTTCACTCTGATTTTGCTGTTGAAAATTGGTAAATATATCATGTTAGTTACAATTCATGGGAAGAAATTTAAGTTACAACTTTTTTTTCTGGTATAGATATCAAGTTCCTTCAGAAAAAAGACTTACGCGCATCTTGCAACACAAGCATTACTGTAGGTTTTTCCATTTTTACCACAGACTGGCCTGTAGATCTTGGTGCATACACATCCCTTTCTACATTTGCCATTGTGCTTCACTTGGACCTTGCTGCAGAACAAATTAGGACATATTGCTCACATTGATAAAATTAATGTTGTATTCAATGCAAAAAGTGATATAAAGTTATATTTATAATTATAATATTGATATTAAATGTTTCTTCCAAAGAATGGCACTTCATCTAGTTAAGTAATTTTTCATCTATAAATGGTCAATATTGAAAAGACAAAGGCGACCTGTATTCATGACAACTCACTTTCATCTACCTCTATGCTGAGACTTATCTTATAGAAATCTAATCTGTGTGACACTTACGCGCATCTTGCTCGACAGCGGTTACTGTAAGTTTTTCCATTTTTGCCACAGACTGGCCTGTAGATCTTTGTGCATACACATCCCTTTCTACATTTGCCATTGTGCTTCACTCGGACCTTGCTGCAGAACAAATTAAGGCATATTGATCACTATTTATTTTGTTCATGTCGAAAAATGTAATGTTGTATTCAATGCGAAAAGTGGTATAAAGTATATGTATAATTATAATATTAAATGGTTCTTCTGTAGAATGGCACTTCATCTAGTTATGTAATTCTCATCTATAAATGGTCAATATTGAAAAGACGAGGGAGACATGTATTCATGACAACTCAGTTCTTCTACCTCTGTGCTGAAACCTATCTTATAGAAATTTAATCTGTGTGACACTTACGCGCATCTTGCTCGACAGCGGTTTCTGTAGGTTTTTACCAGACGGTTATAATACTCTTAAAATTGTCAATGCTTAAATAGGTTGGTATTTATTGATATAATTGTCATGAGTGTGGTTCCTTCAGATACTCTTCAAATCTAGAAATATTCTTGTCTCCTTAATTTTTCTATTAATATGTGCAATACATGCAAAATAAACTTCTCTGTCCCACAAGCCCTCATCCGATTTTTTAACCCTGACAGTTAGACTGGTCTGCTGTGTAGACCAGTAAGTGTGAGGATCCATATTGGCAAGATTCAAATTGAATTGGGTGTGGAATTGGTTTCAAGGATACTAGGACAGTTGCATGTCACAACAGCACAGTTCATTCTATGACAATGCTGGAAGCCATCTTATAGAAATTTAGTCTGGATCACACTTACGCGCATCTTGCCCGACAGCGGTTACTGTATGTCCTTCCATTGACGCCACAGACTGGCCTGTAGATCTTGTTGCACTTGCATGGTTTTCTGCATTTACCATTGTGCTTCACTCTGATTTTGCTGTGGAAAAAGTGGTAAATATATCATGTTAGTTACAATTGATTACAGTAGACGAACATCAAGTGCTTACAGATTTGGACTGAAATGTTCCTTATGAGTTCAGAGCCCATCCATGCCATGTTATTCTTATGAGTCATAAGGAATTTATGAAGTCATAGCCTATATTGCAATGCTATAAAACTAGTGACCAACTAAGTGTCAATGAGGTCACAAGACTTAGTAACTCAATGACAAGTTAACAGCTTATCTCAATGCTGTGGATAGGGCCTGTTGTGAGGTCACTGGCTGCCCCTAGCAGCCAAATGTAAGTACTCGTCATTCGTCGGCTGTAACAGAAATTCAGGTGCAATTCTGTTTTTTTGACTGGTTAAAATATCAAGTTTCCTCAGGAAAAGACTTACGCGCATCTTGCAACGCAAGCATTACTGTAGGTTCTTCCATTGCCACAGACTGGCCTGTAGATTGCGGGGCATACACATCTTCTTTTACATTTGCCATTGTGCTTCACTCGGACATTGCTGCAGAACAAATTAAGACATATTGATCACGATTTATTTGGTTCACATCCATAGATGTTATATTCCATTGCTACAAGTGATATAAAGATAAGTATCATTATCATATTGAAAGTTAATGGTTCTCAGAAAGGTAGGTATTTATTGAGAGAACTCTCATGAATGTGGTTCCATCGGATATTCTTCAAATCTAGAAATATTCTTGTCTTATAGATATTTCCATCATTATGTGAAATAAATGCTAAAATAAACTTTCCCGATTGACAGGAGCTCATCCCATTTCCAGCCCTGACTTATAGACTGGTTTGCTGTAGAGGCAGGCAGAACAGGATTCAAATCAAATTGGGTGGCAAATTGGCTTCAAGGATACTAGGGAAGTCGCATGTCATATTCGCATAGTTCCTTCTATGACTATACTGAAAGCTATCTCATAGAAATTTAGTCTGGATCACACTTACGCGCATCTTGCCCGACAGCGGTTACTGTATGTCCTTCCATTGACGCCACAGACTGGCCTATAGATCTTGTTGCACCTGCATGGCTTTCTGCATTTACCATTGTGCTTCACTCTGATTTTGCTGTGGAAATAGTGGTAAATATGTCATGTTAGTTACAATTCATTCAGAGAAATTTGATTAGAATGCTTTTTATTTGAGTAATATAGATATTACGATCCTTCGGAAAAAAAGACTTACGCGCATCTTGCAACACAAGCATTACTGTAGGTTTTTCCATTTTTACCACAGACTGGCCTGTAGATCTTGGGGCATGCACATCGCTTTTTACATTTGCCATTATGCTTCACTCGTACATTGCTGCAGAACAAATTAGGACATATTGATCACTATATATTTTGTTCACATCTGTGGAATTTATACTCCATTGCAAAAAGTGATATATAAAGATGTATGTATAATTATCATATTGATATAAAATGTATCTTCTATGGAATGGTACTTCATCTAGTTGTATATCGTCATCTGTAAAATCATTAATTGTCATAAACGCTTGAATAAACTTCTCAGTCCCACAGGAGCTAATTCCAACCCTGACAGTAAGACAGGTCTACTGTACAGATAGGTAAATTGAGTTACTTAAAAAAATACTCCTAAAATTAATCAATGATGTTTGTAATGTACTGTTGTCTGTGTTTTAAGATTTGTGTACATATATGTATATACAGATTAAAAATTACACAAAGAAAAAGAAATTTCAATAAAGGAATATAAATTTGATGTGAATTAAGGGAAACATACGCCTTTCTTGCGAAACAAGCATTCCTGTATGTGACTCCATTAACGCCACAAACGGGTCTATTGGACTTTGAACAGCCAGTCTTCTTGCATCTTCCACGGTGTTTGATCCTCACACCTCTATAATAGAAACATTTTTTACACTGACAGAGCTACCCATGTGAAGATCTTTTATGTGTCCCATATACATATTTTTTTTGTACAATACATATTGAAATGAACTCCTCCATCCAACAGTAGCTCATCTCATTTCGAACACTGACAGGTAGACGGGTCGGCTGTATAAGCTGCCAAACTGGGGAGATTCAAATCAAATTTGGCTTTCGAATTGGCTACAGGGATACTAGGGCAGTGACATGACATATCAGCACTGTACCTTCTATGGCTATGCTGAAACCTATATCAGACAAAATTTTATCTGCGTCAAACTTACGCGCATCTTGCCCGACAGCGGTTACTGTATGTCCTTCCATTCACTCCACAGACTGGCCTCTTGATCTTGTTGCACCTGCATGGTTTTTTACATTTACCATTGTGCTTCACTCTGATTTTGCTGTGGAAATAGTGGTAAATATGTCATGTTAGTTAAAATTCATTTAGAGAAATTTGAGTTACAATGCTTTTTATTTGACTGGTATAGATATTAAGTTCTTTCAGAAAAAGACTTACGCGCATCTTGCAACACAAGCATTACTGTAGGTTTTTCCGTTTTTGCCACAGACTGGCCTGTAGATCTTTGTGCATACACATCCCTTTCTACATTTGCCATTGTGCTTCACTTGGACCTTGCTGCAGAACAAATTAGGACATATTGTTCACATGGATAAAATTAGTGTTGTTTTCAATGCAAAAAGTGATATAAATTATATGTGTTATTATAATATTGATATTAAATGTCTCTTCTCTAGAATGGCACTTCATCTAGTTATGTAATTCTCATCTATAAATGGTCAATATTGAAAAGACGAAGGAGACATGTATTCATGACAACTCAGTTCTTCTACCTCTGTGCTGAAACCTATGTTATGGAAATCTAGTCTGTGTGACACTTACGCGCATCTTGCTCGACAGCGGTTCCTGTAGGTTTTTCCATTTTTGCCACAGACTGGCCTGTATTTCTTGGTGCATACACATCCCTTTCTACATTTGCCATTGTGTTTCACTTGGACCTTGCTGCAGAAAAAATTAGGACATATTGTTCATATGTATAAAATTAATGTTGTTTTCAATGCAAAAAGTGATATGAATTATCTGTATAATTGTAATATTGATATTAAATGTCTCTTCTTTAGAACGGCACTTCATCTAGTTATGTTATTCTCATCTATAAATGGTCAATATAGAAAAGACGAAGGAGACATGTATTCTTGAGAACTCAGTTTCTTCCACCTCTGTGCTGAAACCTATCTTATAGAAATCTAATCTGTGTGACACTTACGCGCATCTTGCTCTACAGCGGTTTCTGTAGGTTTTTCCATCTTTGCCACAAACTGGCCTGTTAATATTGGTGCATACACATCCCTTTCTACATTTGCCATTGTGCTTCACTTGGACCTTGCTGCAGAACGAATAAGAACATATTGTTCACATTGATTTAAAATTAATGTTGTATTTAAGTGATATAAATATATGTAGTATTATAATATTGATAATGAAGGTTTTTTCTTTAGAAAAGCCCTTTATCTAGTCATGTAATTCTTCTCTATATTGAAAAAATGAAGGAGACATGTATTCATGACAACTCAGTTTCTTCTACCTCTGTAATGAAACCTGTCTTATAGAAATCTAGCCTGTGACACTTACGCGCATCTTGCTCTACAGCGGTTTCTGTAGGTTTTTCCATCTTTACCACAGACTGGCCTGTTGATCTTGGTGCATACACATCCCTTTCTACATTTGCCGTTGTGCTTCACTTGGACTTTGCTGTAGAACAGATTAGGATATATTGATCACTATATATTTTGTTCACATTGATAAAATTAATGTTGTATTTAATGCAAAAAATGATATAATAAAAGAATCTGTATATTTATAATATTGATATTAAAGGTTTTTCTTATAGAAAAGCGCTTCATCTAGTCATGTAATTCTCCTCTATATTGAAAAGATGAAGGAGACATGTATTCATGACAACTCAGTTTCTTCTACCTCTGTGGCGAAACCTATCTTATAGAAATCTAGTGTGTGTGACACTTACGCGCATTTTGCTCTACAGCGGTTTCTGTAGGTTTTTCCATCTTTGCCACAGACTGGCCTGTTGATCTTGGTGCATACACATCCCTTTCTACATTTGCCATTGTGTTTCACTTGGACCTTGCTGCAGAACGGATTAGGACATATTGATCACTATTTATTTTGTACACATTGATAAAATTAATGTTGTATTTAAGGTGGCTCGCTACTCATGTAATTGCGTCATTTACGCACATTTCCGCGCAGCCAGGCAGGCCCTATCTATCGTAACGTCACCATTGCAGCTGAGCTCTGCTGACACTGGTTCAGCATCTTTTTAAAATTCTGAATATTCCATGCGACGGCCGCTTCGTTTGACATTTGCGCCACTTCTATTGGGGTTAGAGACTTCTGGTTTGGAGCATTAGATGCGCTATGAAGAGTACTACAAACAGCCGGAGTTTCAGCTTGATACTCATAACAGAAAATTTTTACAGGCGATTTTCCGCAAGCAGGTTTAATTTCTCAAAAATGACTTGGTGATAAAAAAAAAATTGTATCTCAATTTCAAGTGTGGTAGGAAGGGTTGTTTATATTATCTTATTATTCCCAACTATTTTTGGAAGTAAATGACAAAGAAATAAAAAATCCTATCTAGTCAATTTTTTTTAGCACTATGGTTTATAAAAAAAGTTAAAATTGCCAAAATCAAAACTTTTATTCCGAGGCACTTGGAAAGTCCTTTAAACTAAATATATCTCTTTGAAATTGTCATCAGCTTTTTCATTAAAGTGTCTTCCTTAATTTCATGCTTCATTCCATAATATCAGATTCAGTGCCACTGAATGGCAGGGAAAACATCACAGTAAAAACGTTAAGAAAAAAAATTGAGGTTTTCAAGTGTGCGTGGACTGACTTTCTTGTACATAACCTCAAATATTTTGGAAAAAAGCCTGGTAGCAAATACTTCCGTTTACATATCCTTGCTTTAAACTATATTTTGGATCATTTTAAACTATTTTTAAGAAATCCTATCTTGGAAAGTTCACGAGTATCGAGCCACCTTAATGCAAAAAATGATATAATAAAAGTGTACATTGTATGTATATTTATAATATTGATATTAAAGGTTTTTCTTACAGAAAAGCGCTTCATCTAGTCATGTAATTCTCCTCTATATTGAAAGGATGAAATGATATTAAATTTGTTCACTTGGATAAAATTAGTGTTGTTTTCAATGCAAAAAGTGATACAAATTATATGTATTATTATAATATTGATATTAAATGTCTCTTAAATAGGGTAGGTTGATTTTGCAAAAATTTCTGAATTTCAATCTTGGACAAATTGGGATGGTGACATTTTTTTTCATGTCAAAAGGCCAAATCCAAGATTTCAGGTCCCTAACTCTAATACTTTTTTGAGGAAATCCATGTGAAATTTAGAGTTTTTAGACATTTTTCGCCAGGTTCGCCGATTCGCAGTATTGAATAACTTAGTCAATTTGAGAGATAAGACAATAAAACTTGTATGGTTGGACTGGGCTCAATCAGACCTTCATTTTGAATACCAACATCAATGGTCTAGACCAAATTTGAAGGCACTAGTAACTTCACAATCGGATAACTTTTAATTGTTTTGCTTGACTTGCCAATCTAAGTATGATTGTAGGTATAAATGTAACTTCATTGGCTGTTGAGATATCTGGCAATATTAGTGATCTTAGGTAATTGCACCTAGACCTATAATATACATGTAGTTACCTTTGTCAATTCAATGATTGTCACAGGTATCCTGAATAGAACCACAGAAATTTAGAACTTGTAAATATTGATTGACCACGGGTACAGGTTATTAGATTTTGTCAGTGAGTCATTTCAGAATAAGAATCAGTATTATAAGAGAAGAAATGGAACCCAGGGCATCATTCTAACCAAGAAAGAAGTTCAAATAGAACAACCACCTGATTGGATATTGTATGTTTCTGTACCGGTGTGCGGAAGTTGTAACATGAAACTCACCTGCTTTGATCAATAAGATACTATAAATATTATTTAAGCACTTCTTTACAGTTTTTACAGTTTCTATATAATGAAACTAAGATGATAGATTATCAGACAGCTCTTTATGTCATCACTGGAGCCTTACAGAACACATCATGCCTTTTGGATTGGGAATATTAAATTTCAAAAATAATATCAATGCTCGGAAAGAGAGAGAAAAAAATACAATTTGCTTTTTTTGTGTGCAGTGCCATATAAAGGCCTACATCTCAGTTTTTAAACAAGCTTTATGCTTGATGTTGGCTGTTAACTTGTTTGCATCAATACCACATTGAAATTTTATTTTTGAGGTTTGATTTGTTAAAAATTAAGCTGTACAGCTTGAGAACTCGGCAAAGTTTCATATAGGTTTGCCAAATGAAACTGTTACTCCCCCATACCTGCGATATGGCTCATTGTAAGGCCTCCAATGCTTGTGAAAGTGTAATCCAGTAGACTGACAAAGGGTTGAATATAACTCAGACTAGTAAAAAACTTTTTTCAAGTAATTTCCTGTTTATTACTGCCTTGAACCATCAGATCTGACTTTCTTCCTCAAAATTGTGAAATTTTATAAGAAGTGCAGATGAAAAATTATCGGAAACCATTCATGTTTGTATTCAAATTGTAGGTCTTTTTGAGATCTTTTCAAATATGTAGGTTGTATTACTGTATGATGATAAATGACAAAGTTATACGAAACCGCGAGTTTGCGAAACAACCGATAAATGTTCAAAATGTCATAAATTCAATGTCATTTCCTCAAAAAAGTTTTCAAGTTAGAGACCTCAAATTTTGGATATAGCCTTCTGATACGAAAATCTCACTATCCCAATTTGTCCAATGGTGAAGTTCCGAAATCAACCTACCCTACTCTAGAATGGCACATCATCTAGTTATGTAATTCTCTTCTATAAATGGTCAATATTGAAAAGACGAAGGAGACATGTATTCATGACAACTCAGTTCTTCTACCTCTGTGCTAAAACCTATGTTATAGAAATCTAGTCTGTGTGACACTTACGCGCATCTTGATCGACAGCGGTTACTGTAGGTTTTTCCATTTTTGCCACAGACTGGCCTGTAGATCTTGGTGCATACACATCCCTTTCTACATTTGCCATTGTGTTTCACTTGGACCTTACTGCAGAACAAATTAGGACATATTGCTCACATTGATAAAATTAATGTTGTTTTCAACGCAAAAAGTGATATGAATTATCTGTATAATTGTAATATTGATATTAAATGTCTCTTCTTTAGAACGGCACTTCATCTAGTTATGTTATTCTCATCTATTAATGGTCAATATAGAAAAGACGAGGGAGACATGTATTCGTGACAGCTCAGTTCTTGTACCTCTGTGCTGAAACCTATCTTATAGAAATCTAGTCTGTGTGACACTTACGCGCATCTTGCTCTACAGCGGTTTCTGTAGGTTTTTCCATCTTTGCCACAGACTGGCCTGTTGATCTTGGTGCATACACATCCCTTTCTACATTTGCCATTGTGCTTCACTTGGACCTTGCTGCAGAACGGATTAGGACATATTGATCACATTGATTTAAAATTAATGTTGTATTTAAGTGATATAAATATATGTATTATTATAATATTGATATTGAAGGTTTTTCGTATAGAAAAGCACTTTATCAAGTCATGTATTCTCCTCTACATTGAAAAGATGAAGGAGACATGTATTCATGACAACGCAGTTTCTTCTACGTCTGTAATGAAACCTATCTGATAGAAATCTAGTATGTGACACTTACGCGCATCTTGCTCTACAGCGGTTTCTGTAGGTTTTACCATCTTTGCCACAGACTGGTCTGTTGATCTTGGTGCATACACATCCCTTTCTACATTTGCCATTGTGCTTCACTTGGACCTTGCTGCAGAACAGATTAGGATATATTGATCACTACTTATTTTGTTCACATTGATAAAATTAATGTTGTATTTAATGCAAAAAGTGATATAATAAAAGATTATGTATATTTATAATATTGATATTAAAGGTTTTTCTTATAGAAAAGCGCTTCATCCTGTCATGTAATTCTACTCTATATTGAAAAGATGAAGGAGACATGTATTCATGACAATGCAGTTTCTTCTACCTCTTTGCTGACCCGTATCTTATAGAAATCTAGTGTGTGTGACACTTACGCGCATCTTGCTCTACAGCGGTTTCTGTAGGTTTTTCCATCTTTGCCACAGACTGGCCTGTTGATCTTGGTGCATACACATCCCTTTCTACATTTGCCATTGTGCTTCACTTGGACCTTGCTGCAGAACAGATTAGGACATATTGATCACTATTTATTTTGTTCACATTGATAAAATTAATGTTGTATTTAATGCAAAAAGTGATATAAATATATGTGTAATTATGATATTGATATTGAAGGTTTTTGCTATAGAAAAGCGCTTCATCTAGTCATATAATTCTCCTCTATATTGAAAAGATGAAGCAGACATGTTTTCATGACAACTCAGTTTCTTCTCCCTCTGTGCTGAAAGCTACTATCTTATGGAAATCTAGTGTGTGTAACACTTACGCGCATCTTGCTCGACAGCGGTTTCTGTAGGTTTTTCCATCTTTGCCACAGACTGGCCTGTTGATCTTGGTGCATACACATCCCTTTCTACATTTGCCATTGTGTTTCACTTGGACCTTGCTGCAGAACGGATTAGGACATATTGATCACTATTTATTTTGTTCACATTGATTTAAAATTAATGTTGTATTTAATGCAAAAAGTGATATAAATATATGTATTATTATAATATTGATATTGAAGGTTTTTCCTATGGAAAAGCGCTTTATCTAGTCATGTAGTTCTCCTCTATATTGAAAAAATGAAGGAGACATGTATTCATGATAACTCAGTTTCTTCTACCTCTGTAATGAAACCTACTATCTGGCCTGTGTGACACTTACGCGCATCTTGCTCTACAGCGGTTTCTGTAGGTTTTACCATCTTTGCCACAGACTGGCCTGTTGATCTTGGTGCATACACATCCCTTTCTACATTTGCCATTGTGTTTCACTTGGACCTTGCTGCAGAACGGATTAAGACATATTGATCACTATTTATTTTGTACACATTGATAAAATTAATGTTGTATTTAATGCAAAAAATGATATAATAAAATGTATATTGTATGTATATTTGTTTTGTAAAAGATGCGTATCAGGACTAGTTGAAGATGAATATCATTGTCTCATGATTTGTGATTATTGGAAAAATAGCAGAGTAGAACTTTTAGAAGTAGCATCAAAAATGATAGAAAACTTTCCAGTATTAAGCTCTCGTGCGCAATTTCTTAAAATTATAACAAATAAAACTTCTGATATTAACTTTGCATTAGGTAAATTCTTAAATATCATCATAAAAACTGATAATAGTATTTAATAAGGGTATCCGTCCACAAGATCTGGGTGGCTACAGGCACTGACACATTGCTCTGCATGTGGCTAACTCTCATTAAACTACTTGTGCTTTTGCTTATGTTGTGTTGGCATGCATATAATTTGCATATTGACTGTCAAATGACCTGATTATTGTGTGCCTGTGTGCTATTTTGATTTATATACTTTTACTTTGTGATGCAACATTGACTGCTTTTATCTTTCATCGTTTTAAAGGTGCTATTAAGTACTATGGTACTGATAACCGCATTAGTGCTAAATTGACTCTTTTTGCTATCCTATTGACTGTGATTGACATTATGATGTATGTTATTTAGATGTAACTCTAAATAGAATGTGATATTCCTATTAGCTGAATGTAGTATTAGTGTGTTAGTACTAGAACTAGAATTTACTTTATTTCGTATTTTTCTATTGTTCTTGATTTTACCTGCACCATATTTTTACTGCTTGTAACTGACTTTTTGGTCAAATGTGACCTTTTTATGTCAATAAAAACGTATATATATATATTTATAATATTGATATTAAAGGTTTTTCTGATAGAAAAGCGCTTCATCTAGTCATGTAATTCTCCTCTATATTGAAAAGATGAAGGAGACATGTATTCATGACAACTCAGTTTCTTCTACCTCTGTGCTGAAACCTATCTTATAGAAATCTAGTGTGTGTGACACTTACGCGCATTTTGCTCGACAGCGGTTTCTGTAGGTTTTTCCATCTTTGCCACAGACTGGCCTGTTGATCTTGGTGCATACACATCCCTTTCTACATTTGCCATTGTGCTTCACTTGGACCTTGCTGCAGAACGGATTAGGACATATTCATCACTATTTATTTTGTTCACATTGATTTAAAATTAATGTTGTTTTTAATGCAAAAAGAAATATATAGTATATATTAAATGTGCCTTCTACAGAATCGCACTTCATCTCATTAAGTAATTCTCCTCTTAAAAATAGTCATTATTGAAAAGATGAGACATGTATTCATGACAACTCAGTTTCTTCTACCTCTGTAATGAAACCTACTATCTTATAGAAATCTAGCCTGTGTGACACTTACGCGCATCTTGCTCGACAGCGGTTTCTGTAGGTTTTTCCATCTTTGCCACAGACTGGCCTGTTGATCTTGGTGCATACACATCCCTTTCTACATTTGCCATTGTGTTTCACTTGGACCTTGCTGCAGAACGGATTAGGACATATTGATCACTATTTATTTCGTTCACATTGATTTAAAATTAATGTTGTATTTAATGCAAAAAGTGATATAAATATATGTAGTATTATAATATTGATATTGAAGGTTTTCCTATAGAAAAGCACTTTATCTAGTCATGTAATTCTCCTCTATATTGAAAAGATGAAGGAGACATGTATTCATGATAACTCAGTTTCTTCTACCTCTGTAATGAAACCTACTATCTTATAGAAATCTAGCCTGTGTGACACTTACGCGCATCTTGCTCTACAGCGGTTTCTGTAGGTTTTTCCATCTTTGCCACAGACTGGCCTGTTGATCTTGGTGCATACACATCCCTTTCTACATTTGCCATTGTGTTTCACTTGGACCTTGCTGCAGAACGGATTAGGACATATTGATCACTATTTGTTTTGTTCACATTGATTTAAAATTAATGTTGTATTTAATGCGAAAAATGATATAAATATATGTATTATTCTAATATTGATATTGAAGGTTTTTTCGTAGGGAAAAGAACTTTATCTAGTCATGTCCATATCAGCGTGCCTTGGCGGCCCAACGTCGGCCCAAAGCCAGTCAAATACTGCTGACATAGGACCGACACCGGGCCAACGCCGGACCACCGAAGCACGCAGACAGGGGTAATTCTCCTCTATATTGAAGAGATGGAGGAGACATGTTTTCATGACAACGCAGTTTCTTCTGTCTTATAGAAGTCTAGTGTGTGTGACACTTACGCGCATCTTGCTCGACAGCGGTTTCTGTAGGTTTTTCCATCTTTGCCACAGACTGGCCTGTTGATCTTGGTGCATACACATCCCTTTCTACATTTGCCATTGTGCTTCACTTGGACCTTGCTGCAGAACAGATTATGATATATTGGTCACTATTTATTTTGTTCACATTGATGAAATTAATGTTGTATTCAATGCAAAAAATGATATAAATTATATGTATAATTATAGTATTGATAAGCAAGGTTTTTCCTATAGAAAAGTGCTTCATCATCTAATTCTCCTCTATATTGAAAAAATGAAGGAGACGTGTATTCATGACAACTCAGTTTCTTCCACCTCTGTGCGGACACGTATTTTACAGAAATCTAGTCTGCGTGACCCTTACGCGCATCTTGCTTGACAGCGGTTTCTGTAGGTTTTTCCATCTTTGCCACAGACTGGCCTGTTGATCTTGGTGCATACACATCCCTTTCTACATTTGCCGTTGTGTTTCACTTGGACCTTGCTGCAGAACAGATTAGGACATATTGATCACTATTTATTTTGTTCACATTGATTTAAAATTAATGTTGTATTTAATGCAAAAAGTGATATAAATATATGTATAATTATAATATTGATATTGAAGGTTTTTTCCTATAGAATAGCACTTTATCTAGTCATGTTATTCTCGTCTATATTGAAAAGATGAAGGAGACATGTATTCATGATAACTCAGTTTCTTCTACCTCTGTAATGAAACCTTCACTTGGACTTTGCTGCAGAACAGATTAGGATATATTGATCACTATTTATTTTGTTCACATTGATAAAATTAATGTTGACGCCACAGACTGGTCTGTAGATCCTGGGGCATATACATGGCTTTTTACATTTGCCATTGTGCTTCACTCGGACATGGCTGCAGAACAAATTAGGACATATTGATCACGATTTATTTGGTTCACATCCATTGATGTTATATTCCATTGCTAAAAGTGATATAAAGATAAGTATCATTATCATATTTAAAGTTAATGGTTCTCAGATAGGTAGGTATTTATTGAGAGAACTCTCATGAATGTGGTTCCATCGGATATTCTTCAGATCTAGAAATATTCTTGTCTTATAGATGTTTCCATCATTATGTGAAATAAATGCTAAAATAAACTTTCCCGATAGACAGGAGCTCATCCCATTCCCAGCCCTGACTTATACACTGGTCTGCTGTAGAGACAGGCAGAAAAGGATTCAAATCAAATTGGGTGGCAAATTGGCTTCAAGGATACTAGGGAAGTCGCATGTCATATTCGCATAGTTCCTTCTATGACTATACTGAAAGCTATCTCATAGAAATTTAGTCTGGATCACACTTACGCGCATCTTGCCCGACAGCGGTTACTGTATGTCCTTCCATTGACGCCACAGACTGGCCTATAGATCTTGTTGCACCTGCATGGCTTTTTGCATTTACCGTTGTGCTTCACTCTGATTTTGCTGTGGAAATAGTGGTAAATATGTTATGTTAGTTACAATTCATTCAGAGAAATTTGATTAGAATGCTTTTTATTTGAGTAATATAGATATTACGATCCTTCAGAAAAAGAGACTTACGCGCATCTTGCAACACAAGCATTACTGTAGGTTTTTCCATTTTTACCACAGACTGGCCTGTAGATCTTGGGGCATGCACATCGCTTTTTACATTTGCCATTATGCTTCACTCGTACATTGCTGCAGAACAAATTAGGACATATTGATCACTATATATTTTGTTCACATCTATGGATTTTTTACTCCATTGCAAAAAGTGATATATAAAGATATTATGTATAATTATCATATTGATATAAAATGTATCTTCTATGGAATGGCACTTCATCTAGTTGTATATCGTCATCTGTAAAATCATTAAGTGTCATAAATGCTTGAATAAACTTCTCAGTCCCACAGGAGCTAATTCCAACCCTGACAGTAAGACAGGTCTGCTGTACAGATAGGTAAATGCAGTGAGTTAACTTAAAAAAATACTCCTAAAATTAATCAATGATGTTTGTATAGTATTGTTGTCTGTGTTTAAAGATTTGTGTACATATATGTATATACAGATTAAAAATTACACAAAGAAAAACATTTCTATAAAGGAAAACAAATTTGATGTGAATTAAAGGAAACTCACGCCTTTCTTGCGAAACAAGCATTCCTATATGTGACTCCATTAACGCCACAAACGGGTCTATTGGACTTTGAACAGCCAGTCTTCTTGCATCTTCCCCGGTGTTTGATCCTCACACCTCTATAAGAGAAAAATAGTTACGCTGACAGAGTTACCCATGTGAAGATTGTTTATGTTTCCCATATACATATTTTTTTTTGTACAATACATCCCATTTCCCACACTGACAGGTAGACCGGTCGGCTGTATAAGCTGCCAAACTGGGGAGATTCAAATCAAATTTGGCTTTCGAATTGGCTACAAGGATACTAGGACAGTGACATGACCCAGCTGATAATGCACGTGAAGTTCACGTGATAAACACGGGGGGAAACTGGTGAATATGACATAACTGAGAGTTATTACGTGTTTTTGTTCACGAGATAACCACGTGACGAATGTCACAAGATTAACGCTTGACCATCTTCACCATATAACTGAGAGTTATCACATGTTTTTCTTCACGTGAAAAACTCCCCAACATTTCCACAGGATAACCACGTGATGAATATCACCAGATTAACGCTTGACCATCTTCATGACATAACTGAGAGTTATCACGTGTTTTTCTTCACGTGAAAAAACTCCCCAACATTTTCACGGGTTAACCACGTGCTGAATATCACCAGATTAACACTTGACAATCTTTATGATATAACTGAGAGTTATCACGTGTTTTTCTTCACGTGGTTAACTGGTGAAGATAGCCCCCCAGAAATATAGATGGAGCGATCTGTACTAGAAACACCGCGGAGCACCGAGTTCTGCGCTAAGGTTAATTTAACTGAGTGTAAACACTTCAGCAAAGCTTTCAGTGAATAAATCAGACACACCCTGGAAGATGGCCAATGAACATGCCTTCACACAAGTTATGCAAATGAGGCCGATTCGCCGATTCATGGACTTCCGTATATTGTACAGACATGCAAAGCACTGGAATAGATAGATCTCTCAGAGACCTTTAAAATGATAGGTCTCAGCCCTCTGTGGACTGAATAGTTCTCTCGCAAATTGCCGGTAAAGATTTGAACAGGTGAGAAATACTGATCGCTGATTGGCTGTGACGCTCTGACGTAAATCTTATGATAATGTGCGACATGAAAGGATTCGTCTAGGGTAGATTCTCTGGGTGAGTTTAAACTAATTAAACAAATGACTATGAGTTCTAAATCTGGATTTATGCACAGTATATGGTGGAATGACGCTTATTAGCTCAAAAAGGAGCACATATTGGATATTATTACAGAAGACTAGTCATCCGAAATGTGAATCATGTATGACTGCAATCCTTGATTCTGGTAACCCTTAAGAAGACTGAAAAGAGCCTCACTGCATCACACTGGTTGTGACAAATTTTCAGCAAGTACTTGCGGCTTTTATTTAAGCCCCACAGCTATTGAAAGCCCAAGATAACGCGTGAAACTGTCTAAGTTGACCAGTGGCAGAATTTGCCGCTTTTCAAATAATTCAACTGGTGAAGATTGCCCCCCAGAAAATCACGTGGTTAACTGGTGAAGATTGCCCCCAGAAAATCACGTGGTTAACTGGTGAAGATATTCACCAGAAAATCACGTGGTTAACTGGTGAAGATTGCCCCCAGAAAATCACGTGGTTAACTGGTGAAGATTGCCCCCAGAAAATCACGTGGTTAACTGGTGAGAAAATCATGTGGTTAGCGTTTGCAATAACCTATCAGTTTTCCACGTGATGACTAAGGGGCAATTTCATGTGATAACTCTCAGTTAACCACCAGTTTTTGTCAGCTTGGGACAAATCAGCACTGTACCTTCTATGGCTATGCTGAAAGCTATATCTGAGAAATTTTATCTGCGTCACACTTACGCGCATCTTGCTCGACAGCGGTTACTGTATGTCCTTCCATTGACGCCACAGACTGGCCTCTTGATCTTGGTGCATCTGCATGGCTTTTTGCATTTACCGTTGTGCTTCACTCTGATTTTGCTGTGGAAAAAGTGGTAAATATGTCATGTTAGTTACAAATCATCAAAAAAAACATTCAGTTGCAATTCTGTTTTTTGGACTGCATAAATATCAAGTTCCTTCAAAAAAAGAGACTTACGCGCATCTTGCAACACAAGCATTACTGTAGGTTTTTCCATTTTTGCCACAAACTGGCCTGTAGATCTTGGTGCATACACATCCCTTTCTACATTTGCCATTGTGCTTCACTTGGACCTTGCTGCAGAATAAATTAGGACATTTTGTTCGCATGGATAAAATTAGTGTTGTTTTCAATGCAAAAAGTGATATGAATTATATGTATTATTATTATAATATTGATATTAAATGTCTCTTCTCTAGAATGGCACTTCATCTAGTTATGTAACTCTCATCTATAAAATGGTCAATTTAGAAAAGACGAAGAAGACATGTATTCTTGATAACTCAGTTTCTTCTACCTCTGTGCTGAAACCTATCTTATAGAAATCTAGTCTGTGTGACATTTACGCGCATCTTGCTCTACAGCGGTTTCTGTAGGTTTTTCCATCTTTGCCACAGACTGGTCTGAAGATCTTGGCACATACACATCCTTTTTTACATTTACCATTGTGCCTCACTTGGACCTTGCTGCAGAACAAATTGGGACAGATTGGTCATTATTTATTTTGTTAACATCGATACAATTAATGTTGTATTAAATGCTACAAGTAATATAAAGTAAATGTATAATTATAATATTGATATTAATGTTGGTTATGTAATTCTCATCTTTAAAAGGTCAATATTGATAGGATGAAAAAAGTGATATAAAGTATATATACTAAATGTTCCTTCTACAGAATGGCACTTCATCTCATTAGGTAATACTCATCTTATAAATGATCATTATTTGAAAGATGAGACATGTATTCATGACAACGCAGTCTCTTCTACCTCTGTGCTGAAACCTATCTTATAGAAATCTAGTCTGTGTGACACTTACGCGCATCTTGCTCGACAGCGGTTTCTGTAGGTTTTTCCGTTTTTACCACAGACTGGCCTGTTAATCTTGGTGCATACACATCCCTTTCTACATTTGCCATTGTGCTTCACTTGGACCTTGCTGCAGAACAGATCAGGACATATTAATCACTATTTATTTTGTTCACGTTGATAAAATTAATGTTGTATTTATTGCAAAAAATGATATAAAGTATATGTATAATTATATAATATTTATATAAAATGTTTTTCCTATACTAAAGCGCTTCATTTAGTCATGTAATTCTCCTCTATATTGAAAAGATGAAGGAGACATGTATTCATGACAATGCAGTTTCTTGTACCTCTGCTGAAACGTATCTTATAGAAATCTAGTGTGTGTGACACTTACGCGCATCTTGCTCGACAGCGGTTTCTGTAGGTTTTTCCATCTTTGCCACAGACTGGCCTGTTGATCTTGGTGCATACACATCCCTTTCTACATTTGCCATTGTGCTTCACTTGGACCTTGCTGCAGAACAGATCAGGATATATTGATCATTATTTATTTTGCAAAAAGTGATATAAATATATGTATTATTCTAATATTGATATTAAAGGTTTTTCCTATGGAAAAGCGCTTTATCTAGTCATGTAATTCTCCTCTATATTGAAAAAATGAAGGAGACATGTATTCATGACAACTCAGTTTCTTCTACCTCTGTAATGAAACCTACTATCTTATAGAAATCTAGCCTGTGTGACACTTACGCGCATCTTGCTCGACAGCGGTTTCTGTAGGTTTTTCCATCTTTGCCACAGACTGGCCTGTTGATCTTGGTGCATACACATCCCTTTCTACATTTGCCATTGTGCTTCACTTGGACCTTGCTGCAGAACAGATCAGGACATATTGATCACTATTTATTTTGCAAAAAGTGATATATTACAGTTGTCTAATGGGTAAATGTGGGACATGAAGATATGTACACCCGAGAATGTCAATGTACAATGAGGCCATTAGGCCGAGTTGTACATGACATTTGAGGGTGTACATATCTCAGGTCCCACAATTTACCCATTACACAATTGTTTTGTACCATGAAACCCTTATTATAAAAAAAAATAGTGAAATTACGAAGCAAATTGTGTAAATATAAATTCAGTCGGAAACATGTCTTATTTCAGAGAATTCACTATTTTAAAAAATTGATTTTCCAGTGATGAATGGGTTATACTGGTAGTGGGTCAGTTACCACCATTTGCACCCCCTCTTTTTGTAGCGATAACAAATACTTACTACAAAAAGAAACAACTGCTTATGTGAAAGAGAGGTTGAGATGTCACCATGGTGACACCATTGTGATGTCACATCTCAAGCTGCAGTGCTCTGGTGTCAACTGAATGAAGCACCAAACCATTGGACATGACTATATGTACAACGGTGTACACAATGCTAATTTTCACTGATGAGTGGTACAAAAATATATGTATTATTCTAATATTGATATTGAAGGTTTTTCCTATGGAAAATCGCTTTATCTTGTCATGTAATTCTCCACTATATTGAAAAGATGAAGGAGACATGTATTCATGACAACTCAGTTTCTTCTACCTCTGAAATGAAACCTACTATCTAATAGAAATCTAGCCTGTGTGACACTTACGCGCATCTTGCTCTACAGCGGTTTCTGTAGGTTTTTCCATCTTTACCACAGACTGGCCTGTTGATCTTGGTGCATACACATCCCTTTCTACATTTGCCATTGTGCTTCACTTGGACTTTGCTGCAGAACAGATTAGGATATATTGATCACTATTTATTTTGTTTACATTGATAAAAATAATGTTGTATTTAATGCAAAAAATGATATATTAAAAGTATATGTATATTTATAATATTGATATTAAAGGTTTTTCTTATAGAAAAAACGCTTCATCTAGTCATGTAATTCTCCTCTATATTGAAAAGATGAAAGAGACATGTATTCATGACAATGCAGTTTCTTCTAACTCTGTGCTGACACGTATCTTATTGAAATCTGGTGTGTGAGACACTTACGCGCATCTTGCTCGACAGCGGTTTCTGTAGGTTTTTCCATCTTTGCCACAGACTGGCCTGTTGATCTTGGTGCATACACATCCCTTTCTACATTTGCCATTGTGCTTCACTTGGACCTTGCTGCAGAACAGATCAGGACATATTGATCATTATTTATTTTGTTCACATTGATAAAATTAATGTTGTATTTAATGCAAAAAGTGATATAAATATATGTGTAATTATGATATTGATATTGAAGGTTTTTCCTATAGAAAAGCGCTTCATCTAGTCAAGTAATTCTCCTCTATATTTAAAAGATGAAGGAGTCATGTTTTCATGACAACTCAGTTTCTTCCACCTCTGTGCTGAAACCTATCTTGTAGAAATGTAGTGTGTGTGGCACTTACGCGCATCTTGCTCGACAGCGGTTTCTGTAGGTTTTTCCATCTTTGCCACAGACTGGCCTGTTGATCTTGGTGCATACACATCCCTTTCTACATTTGCCATTGTGTTTCACTTGGACCTTGCTGCAGAACGGAATAGGACATATTAATCACTATTTATTTTGTTCACATTGATTTACAATTAATGTTGTATTTAATGCGAAAAGTGATATTAATATATGTATTATTCTAATATTGATATTGAAGGTTTTTTGTAGGGAAAAGAACTTTATCTAGTCATGTCCCTATCAGCGTGCCTCGGCGGCCCAACGTCGGCCCAAAGCCAGTCAAATGCTGCAGACATAGGTCCGACACCGGGCCAACGCCGGACCGCCGAGGCATGCAGACAGGGGTAATTCTCCTCTATATTGAAAAGATGAAGGAGACATGTTCCTATATTCAAAAGAACAATAAAAACTTACTACATCTGCAAATATTAACTGATACATCAAAAATATTGCTGTCGGACAATGGTTGTAATCTCAAATTTTAAATTTGTCAAATTCCAATTAATTATAATACTACGATATTAATATTTCTATATACCTCGGTACAGGGCTCCAGCCGATAAGCAATATGCTTCTCTGGAGCCCTTAAGCAATATTCTTAAATAAACATACATAACACATAACACATGTATTCATGACAACGCAGTTTCTTCTACCTCTGTAATTAAACCTGTCTTATAGAAGTCTAGTGTGTGTGACACTTACGCGCATCTTGCTCTACAGCGGTTTCTGTAGGTTTTTCCATCTTTACCACAGACTGGCCTGTTGATCTTGGTGCATACACATCCCTTTCTACATTTGCCATTGTACTTCACTTGGACTTTGCTGCAGAACAGATTAGGATATATTGATCACTATTTATTTTGTTCACGTTGATGAAATTAATGTTGTATTCAATGCAAAAAATGATATAAATTATATGTATAATTATAATATTGATAAGCAAGGTTTTTCCTATAGAAAAGTGCTTCATCATGTAATTCTCCTCTATATTGAAAAGATGAAGGAGACGTGTGTTCATGACAACGCAGTTTCTTCTACCTCTGTGCGGTCACGTATCTTACAGAAATCTAGTCTGCGTGACACTTACGCGCATCTTGCTCGACAGCGGTTTCTGTAGGTTTTTCCATCTTTGCCACAGACTGGCCTGTTGATCTTGGTGCATACACATCCTTTTCTACATTTGCCATTGTGTTTCACTTGGACCTTGCTGCCGAACGGATTAGGACATATTGATCACTATTTATTTTGTTCTCATTGATAAAATTAATGTTGTATTCCATGCAAAAAGTGATTTAAAGTATATTTATTAAATGTTCCTTCTACAGAATGGAACTTCATCTCATTATGTAATTCTCATCTTGCAAATGGTCATTATTGAAAAGATGAGACTTGTATTCATGACAACTCAGTTTCTTCTACCTCTGTAATGAAACCTATCTTATAGAAATCTAGCCTGTGTGACACTTACGCGCATCTTGCTCGACAGCGGTTTCTGTAGGTTTTTCCATCTTTACCACAGACTGGCCTGTTGATCTTGGTGCATACACATCCCTTTCTACATTTGCCATTGTGCTTCACTTGGACTTTGCTGCAGAACAGATTAGGACATATTGATCACTATTTATTTTGTTCTCATTTATAAAATTAATGTTGTATTTAATGCAAAAAATGATATAATAAAAGTATATGTATATTTATAATATTGATATTAAAGGTCTTCTTATAGAAAAGCGCTTCATCTAGTCATGTAATTCTCCTCTATATTGAAAAGATGAAGGAGACATGTATTCATGACAACTCAGTTTCTTCTACCTCTGTAATGAAACCTACTATCTTATAGAAATCTAGACTGTGTGACACTTACGCGCATCTTGCTCGACAGCGGTTTCTGTAGGTTTTTCCGTCTTTGCCACAGACTGGCCTGTTGATCTTGGTGCATACACATCCCGTTCTACATTTGCCATTGTGCTTCACTTGGACTTTGCTGCAGAACAGATTAGGATATATTGATCACTATTTATTTTGTTCACATTGATAAAATTAATGTTGTATTTAATGCAAAAAATGATATAATAAAAGTATATGTATATTTATAATATTGATATTAAAGGTTTTTCTTATAGAAAAGCGCTTCATCTAGTCATGTAATTCTCCTCTATATTGAAAAGATGAAGGAGACATGTATTCATGACAACGCAGTTTCTTCTACCTGTGTGCTGACATGTATCTTATTGAAATCTAGTGAGTGTGACACTTACGCGCATCTTGCTCGACAGCGGTTTCTGTAGGTTTTTCCATCTTTGCCACAGACTGGCCTGTTGATCTTGGTGCATACACATCCCTTTCTACATTTACCATTGTGTTTTACTTGGACCTTGCTGCAGAACAGATTAGGATATATTGATCATTATTTATTTTGTTCACATTGATAAAATTAATGTTGTATTTAATGCAAAAAGTGATATAAATATATGTGTAATTATGATATTGATATTGAACGTTTTTCCTATAGAAAAGCGCTTCATCTAGTCATATAATTCTCCTCTATATTGAAAAGGTGGGGGAGACATGCATTCATGACAACTCAGTTTCTTCCACCTCTGTGCTGAAACCTATCTT